>CM061921.1:349405828-349621813 GCA_031002005.1 Vandiemenella viatica
AATGAAAATCCACATCTGGATGCCCGGACGGGGATTCGAACTCGCATCCTCCCGAATGCCGAGGCCAGAAGCTAACCGTTCACCAACACGCTTTTCTTCCAAAAATTTATCATTTACAGGAGTAGCTTGTATCTTCATTTGATTGAGTATATTTTAAATACCAATTAGAAATAAAAAACAAATATCGGTTATCATCATTACATACGCAATAATTTAACGATAATCTGGTTAAGAGAAAACAGCGCAAAATGTCTTCCGCTATTAATAGGTAAGGGTACATCTACGCGGGAGGAGAGGGGGGGGGTAGTTCTAAAGAGGCCAAAACGGAGTCACGTAGTTTATGGACGCTCCTTAGCTGAACACGACGATTTCCAGTGAACGTACAGATCAGTTTGCTCAGAGATCACAAGATCACAGCCTACACCAGGACGGAGCCACCACGTGCTCGCCCGTGCCTCCTTGGGCCGGTAGCCTCGTAGGGTCTTCCTCACTCAGTACCGTCAGCTCTCGCCACTGGAATCGTCACTCGTCTGACCACACAACGTTTTTGCAGTCCCACGGAGATGTTAACAACCCAACAGAGGAGGCTGAAGCGTTGTTAGCAGAGGCACTGAGGTCGGTTTCTGCTCACATGTACCATCAGCGCCAGATTCGCTCCGCGAGGCACACGCCGCTGCGCTCGGTCACCCAAACAGAGTTGTTCGACACTGAGCGTGCGTAAGAGTGCGCCCATTAATGACGTGAGGTGAAATCTTCCTAATCTAACCAACGGGGTGGCACCAAGAGGGAGGACCAATGGGGAGGACATCGACAGAAATTTCAACCAACCTCGAAAAACTGGAGAGCTAAAAAGAAGGTCTCCAAAATCAGGAGTTTGGTTCTCGTCAGTAGGAGGAGGGTCCATCAAGTACTCACCTCTTTCCTGCTTCCTCATCTATTTTTTAAACACTTTTAGGGGGTGTCTTATAATACAATATTCACTACTTTTGCGTGTTCGCGCACTTTGTACGACGTTTTACTTCCAACGTTCGGATCCCAACGTGGGGCCTTCATCAGGGCTGTTTACAAGTGATGTCGCCCACTCCGTCACTTACCTTCACGCTCAAGCAGATTGTTTTCCTTACCGGCAGCGAGTGGAAGAATATCAGGTACAAGGAGGTCAAACATTCAATGGTAGAAACAGAAATAATACACAACCGGAGGGTTTCCTAGAATGAGAAACAAGGGAATTCATAGAAGTTTCAGAGAGCACAAAAGTTTCAGTTAAAGACGCTGGCTATCGCTTACTGAAATGTGAAAACGCGCACTCGCGGACAATCGCATAAAAATCTACAACGACAACAATGTCTCTGGAATAGCTGACGCCCGCTGCCGGTAACCAAAACAATAGCTCAGAGGGAATATAAAGACGGAGTGGTATGAACACCGTCACAAGTGATACTTCACTTCTAACCAACCCTGATGAAGACCCCACGTTGGGCGCCGAAACGTCGGAAGTAAAACCATGGTCAAAGCGGCGCGAATCCCGGCAGAAACTAGTGGAATATTCCATTGCTTTCATACTGTTGATGTGTTGTGCTGCGTCCCGTAGGAGCGTCCCTTCTGGATGATACTAGGACGGCGGCTTAATCAGGCGTGGCGACCTCTGCACGCGCACTCACACGGCCTGGGCCCAGTGCCGAGTCTACCCGGGGAGCCAGCGCGGCAATAGCAGAGCTTTTAATAAACAGCCTCCCGGTAAACCTGTGCTTAGCTTCACATTGCACGCGCCTCTCTGCATATAGTCCCGCTGAGAGTAACTCCACTTCATACACAACACATGTAGCACATGCTGCGATACGTGTGTTCCTCCAAAGCAATTCATCACAGACAGAAACAACGGAAAAACAACTTGTTACAGCCGTATCTGGTGGACTCTATAAAGTAGAACAGCACTAGCAAAAAGAGCATCGTGGAAAACAGAAATCTCGTAGTCTCAAACATGATCTAGGAATTAGAAAAAGCTTTTAAAACTCTATGTGCAGAGCACAGCACTTTACAGTAGCGAAACATGGACTTTAGAAAATTGGAAGCATTGAAATTGTGGTGCTACAGAAGAATGCTGAAATTAAGTAGGACAGACAAAGTAAGAAATAAACGAGTTTTGGAAATGATGGGTGAGGAAAGAAGTTTGGAAGAAGCTTACAGAAAGAAGAGATAGGCTGGTAGGTCATATTTGAGACATGCAGGATGGTTAATTTGTGGTGGAGGGAACAGTCGAGGTAAGAACGTAGAGGGAAGAAGTAGTAAGAAGACCTTGTTTCTGTATAGAAACCGGGAAAACCCATGAGTCACGAGGTGGTGGGGGGGCACCTCCCTCCCTCCTCTCCGGCGGGCTTTTGAATAAGCCAATCAGCGTTCACGTCACAAAGATTAGTTCATTTGGTGGCCGCTAGGGAGGCAGCACCGGCCGCGTTGCGCATACGATAGTTCCTTGACCGCCCGCCCAGATGGAAGCACAAACCTCAATCTGCGCAGACATTCCATGGCTCGCGTATCTGAATCTGAGTATTCTGTGGAGCTTAGTCGGGCGCACAACCCCGCAGGCGACAACGGTTGTTTCTATTCCCAGCGCGCCACAGATGACGCGTCGGGTCCCGTTATACGCTATTCCTGGAGTGCATAGTTTCCTAGCGCAGCGCTATTTCCGGGTGACGCGTTGGTTCCCGTTCGGGGAAGCAAAAAAACACCGCCAGGTGGCAGCACTAACTGATGGCGCTAGTGTCACCCATGTGACGTCACTAGTTCACCTCCCCGGCGCGTCGCCACCTGTCAACGCACAGCTTGTCATCACCGCTGACCTCAATTGCACGACTATTTCCGGGATGTACCGCTAACCTATGACGCGACAGCAAGGACACTCAATCTGAGTATTTCTGACACAACGCTCCCGCAGGCGAACAGTGGAAGTATCACACGCCATTAATTTTCAGCGCACAATTAGCGACGTCACAGGACACCGCTATCAAGAATAACATTAGGAAATCCGCTTGCTGCTGTTAACGTTCGTTATGAAATTTCTTCCTAGTATTTTGTCATGTGTTATTGATATATTGAAGTATTTTAATTCTTTGATTGTTAAATTACCATAAATTAACTTCAAAAATTATTTATTTTCATAGTTTTTGGGCAAAACTTATGTTTCCTTCTGCAAAATATATTATTTGGCACCAATAAGTCCTTACTTGAAAATCCCCCCCCCCCTCATCTCTTTCATATACCTCATACACATTTGTAAGGTCATTTTCTTCTATGGATCTAACCGCCATTTTTTGCCACTCCAATTGTCTTATTGCTCTAACATCACATTTAATGGAATTTTCGGTGATATTTATTGGCTATTTATTTCATCCCAACATCCTCATACCAATGTGTTACTTATACACTCACAGAGATCTATTTCATCTGCTTCATGTCTTTCAATGATACCCAACGCGACTCTTGTGATATGGCACTTATAAACTATGTTATCTCTCCATTTCAAGTATTCATACTCGTGATAAGGGTACAAAACTATCCCATCTTACTCAAGGAATATACTAAATTGCGCGGTAGGGGTTAAGTTAAATAAAAAAAAATGTATTGGTAAATCATACACATTTATTGAAATACATTTTATTGGATAATAATACATCATTCAGTACTTATAGTTTTATTTCATGTGCGTCATAGGCCTTTCTTGCCTTCACATATCCCCCCCTTTTTTTACCTACAGTAGTCAGCACGAGCGTGGTGGGTGAGCTTTCGGGAGGACATGTGTTCGAATGTACATCAGGCCATCATGATTTCGGTTTTCCATGGTTTCCTGAAATCACTCCTAGAAAAAGCTTGATATGCTGGAAATACTGGAATTTTGGAGTTAACTTGGGTATATTGTTTCTCTCTAAAACTGTTCTTGGAAGTAATGTGTAATCATACACCAATGCATTCACATTCGTTTTATTAGTTACTATGTGGGGAAATATGGCCGATTCCGTATTACTCGCTAATTAGCATACACCTTCTTTAATATTAAGGACGTTACATTCGCCGGGCATCCAAGTATGGCACGCAATATTATTTTCAGCGAAAGAATACATATGGTAATCACACAACTCTATTGACTGCTTTGTTATATGAGCCTAATTTTTTTTCTGAACATGCAGCATACGCTATTCGAGCGTATTATTACGGATTTTCTGGCGTGGAAGTGGCGCGTCATTATACACTACTAGATGGTACAAATGATAGATCCCTCAGCAATCGTTATTACCAAACCTATAATTTTCTTCCTAGGACCTTCGAGGAGCATTTTTTCATGTCATATTGATATTTCGAATCATTATAATCAGTTAATTGTTTAGTTACCATAAATTAACTTCTAAAACATATTGTTGCCTTCTGAAAACAGTATTATTGGTTCAAATAACAAGTCCTGTTCGTTGTACATTATATAAGGTCATTTATTTGTAGCTGCCATTTTTTTATATCCACCCCAAGTTGTCTTATTGCCCCAACAGCCTTTTGTGATATGTCGGTTTTAAACGCTGTTCTCTTTTTATTTCTAATATTTCATACTCGTAATAAGAATACTATACTAATCCATCATACTAAAGGAATATAAAAAAAATTGTTGGGTAGGGGATTCGTTAAATAAAAAACATAATTCTTGATAAATGTTACAGATTTATTGAAATTTAAAATACATTTTATTGCAATATAATACATCATTCAATACTTATGATTCCATGTGTGTCATAGGCCTCTCTTGCATTCACATCATGCCCCCTTTTTTTACCTGAGTCTTCACTTAATATCCATTTATTGCCTTACACGTTATGAATTCCATGCCAAAGCATGTATATCTTTAAACGTTGCTAATGTTATGAGATGAGAAATGTATTTATGTGGGTGACACATACTCTCTGTCACAATTGCTGTGAATAACATAGACATGCAACTTACGGGTGTATCTCAAACTCGAATGTCACGAGGGAAGAAGAATTCGTATAAACATCAAATCTCGACAGTGGCTCAGTAGTTAAGGCGTCTGACCGGAGATAGAAAGGTCCTCGGTTCGAATCCCTGTCTGGGCGGTGATTTTCATAAGCCCTTAACCCACCTTCACCTTGGTACAGAACGCTTCTGTGGCTCGGATTCCACGTTAAACTGTTAGTCTCTTCTAAGGATAAACAACTCTATGGTTGTGTACACTTTCAAAAGCAAGATTCAAAACAGACGAAGGCCTAACGTGACCTAAACGAGCATTCATACTGAATGAGGGGGAGGAGCAAACAGTCAGCCAGTCGGATGAACAATTTTAATATCACAATCGTCTCTTGTCTCTGAGTCAACAAAGTTTTAGGAAGGATTTGGGTAGGGATAAGGCAAATGGATGTAGGTATGGGCACTGTAGGTGAAACACGAGTGGTAATTGTAAATAATACAGCAAACAGTGAGAACAATACCTGATGAGGATATGTACACACTTTTTCATAGTTTCATTAACCCTGGAACCAGAAAAAATCAATCAGTACAAATACCAGGTCACTGTTCACATTAGTATCGCCTCGCCTCTCACACACATCAAGCCATCTTTGCCATCTAGTAGCATGTGCGCAAGTATGAAACTGTTCACATCAGCATCATCTCATATCACCCACATGACAACAAGCCATCTAGTAACTTGTGCCCTAGTACCACAAAGGCATGAGTAGATTCAAGAGCATTTCTTAACACAGGTTGCAATGTCGTACTTTGATGCTCACTACAGCTGCATACGTCGCAAAACACACATTATTGGTGAAAATGAACTACACACACTACATGCGGACAGACGAGAGAAAGAAAGGTACAACCATATTTACACTCTAGCTGTCTCCCCGTGCACACTGCATTTCAAGTCCAGAAACTGTGGACCCACATTATACCACTACATACACAGCAATGATCTGACTGGGTGTTGTAACACAGTTCTTCCTTCTCTGGTACATCCACTCATCACGATTTTGCTCCGAAGGACATATAGTGAACAACCTGAGAAAAATAGATCGTACCCCAAAACTAACACGGCACCAAAACTGTAAACAGAACAGTGAAATGGAAGAGTGCTTGGATCCTGAAATCACTCCAGACGAATGCATGGATAGAGACCTTCAAAAGTCCATGGCCGAATTCCTCACCGTTTCTTGCCATACATCCTTTCTCACCTCTAATGACAATGACATCGACGAGCCCGAAAAAAGCCTGATATGCTGGAAATACTAGGAATTTTGGATGGTCGTTGAAATTTGTCTGTATAAACGATAGCACTGTGCCAGTAAAATACACGGTAGACTGGGAAGAAGATAGCCGCGACAAACACTTAATTTTGAAAATTCATCACATTAAAGGTATGGAAAAAACACATTACACACGATATGTTACCATAATGCTCTTAGCTAACTCATAGTTTCATGGTCATCAAACAGACATCATAACCCACTTTTCATAGTAGATCCCTACACACTGAAAAGTATCCAAAACGTCACCATAGGTGCAGACACTGGTTCTATTACGCCGAAGATAGCACCCATACTTAAACTGTCGTAAATTGTTAGGTCATTTGTATGTGAAAGTGCGTGTTTGGATATTTTATCCACTCAGGCCTCATCACCTAAAGTCTAATGCCAGATTAGGGTCATGGTTAACTTAGGCGCCATACACCACTCAGAATTATTCTACCAATATCCAGTCCAACATCATTATACGCCATATACAGCTCTCCCAGCACTCTTCATATCTTCCAGTCATATCCAGCCCAGCCTTTATTATGTCACTTGTTGAATGTTTTCCACTAATAAATCTAGCTACCCTGCTTTGCACCATACATTTGATGTACAAAAAATGTGGAATCCATACTACACCACTATAGCCTGACTGTGTGTTTGTACCCAAGTACTATGCTTTTCTGCCCCCCCCCCAATTAAATGTTTTTTACCCCGAAGTATAGTGAAAAACGTAAGAAACAGCAGTAAACTGTAAACAGCACAGTGGAATGGGATAGTGCCTAAGCCCTGAAACAATGGTTAGAAACACAAATTGATGGTGGGTATAATTCTATAACCAAATATTTTAGACTCAAATCCACAGAGAAATCACGCACACACGCACATTCCATTGCCTACACACAACAGCACCGAGATAGAACTCACACAGAGGAAGACGACATACACACACATTAGTGGAGGAAATAAACTACACATCCTACATCCAGACAAATGAGTTAAAGGAAGGCCTGACCATTTTACGCATACAAACCCAAGAGAGACGTACACACACCACACACAACACACACACAACACACACACAACCACACGTACATGCATACAGCAAGTTCGACATAAACAACAGCAAGCATCATGGGAACGATGAAGTGGGACAGAATTGTCGTTACCACTGATTAACTGGACAGAACTCTCGTTACAAAAATCATCAGACAGACGCCCTACAGTGATATCGACACAACAACCACCCCCAATTATGGCAACGAAAAATGGTGTAGAACCCCAATGGCTCATGAATAATCAAAAAATCATCAGTAACATGTGTGCAAGGTACCAAACTCTTCACATCAACATCGTCTCATTTATGTCACACTACAGACATCTCTACCATCCAGTATCACGTGTCCTAGGTACAAAACTGTTCACATCAGCACCACCACGTTTATCCCACACCTAAGCCTTTTCGGACATACAGTAACATATGCCTAAGGTACCATGAGTAGCAGTAGACGCTTGGTCATCAGACAGATGTCATAATTCACATATTCATATCAGGTCTCACCAAGATATCCATACGTCAAACACATAAGCACACACACAAACATAAGTGCAGGATCATCACATCATATATCCAGACAACGAGTTGAGGGAAGGTATCAGTATATTATACATGCAATACAGAAAGAAGCACACACACGTGCATTTCTATGCCTACAGCCATCTACACACAACAACTAGACCAGTCATGACAAACGAAAAAGTTGAGATGACCCCCACATGACTGGCCAAATATCATAAACAGACGTGTTAGAGTGTGTGCAATGGATGACATGTTGTCGCCATCCATCCCAGTACTTATGCCAGATGGGTTATTCATCACACCCAACTGTTACGTCCACAATCAACACTGATGGCCACTGATGGTAAAATCTCGATATGGAGTAGACTCCTATCACCATAATTAGACACACAACCACTTAGAAAGACACACACACGCCCATGTATACACACAATTCCATACATCACTACACACATACAGGAAACTCGAGGAAAGGGACTGAACACCCTACATTCAGACCGAATAGGTGCGGCATGTATGAAGTATGATATGTCTTTGTCACACACATCAGTGCTCATCACACCCAACTGATTACGTCCACCATCAATACTAATGGTCACTGATGGT
This sequence comes from Vandiemenella viatica, assembly GCA_031002005.1. NCBI lineage: Eukaryota > Metazoa > Arthropoda > Insecta > Orthoptera > Morabidae > Vandiemenella > Vandiemenella viatica. The sequence continues at coordinate 349,414,298 of CM061921.1, forward strand.
GAAATCTCGATATGGAGTAGACTCCTATCGCCATAATAGAAACACAACCACATAGGAACATGCACACACACACATATGTCATGCCTACACCACAATTCTATATGTTACCACAAAATACAAGTAACTGAACGAAAGGAAATCCACACTTCACATCCAGACTGAGATGTTACAGGATGGTCAGAGGACAGCATGTTTTTACAATACACCTCAATACTCACCACACTCACTGATTTCATGTGCCATCATTATAGATGGCTACTGGAACTAATCTCTTGTACACTGTTTGGTCAAAGTCATTTGTTAAAAGCAGCTCCTGAAAACTTATTTGAGTCAACTTCCCAAGCGGGCGTGGCGAGACAGGGCCCCCACCTCATAGCGGGCAGTATATCGTGTTTGTAGGTCGGTATTAACAGGCGCTCATAACCGCTTTCGCCCGCTTCGAAATTCCGGTCCTCGTGTGGTCCTACAAATGCGGTTACGGTATTAGGCCCCAGTCGGAAAAATGCGGTTATTCGTCGAAGACCGCGATTTTAGATCCGTCATATTGCGGTATTTCTGTCCGTGAGGAGGGGGCCCTGTCTCGCCACGCCCGCTTGGGCAGGTTGACTCAAATAAGTATTTCAGGAGCTGCTTTAACAAATGACTTGCTTGTATGTAGTGGTATAATGTGGGGTCCACAGTTTCTGGACTTGAAATGCAGTGTGCACGGGGAGACAGCTAGAGTGTAAATATGGTTGTACCTTTCTTTCTCTCGTCTGTCCGCATGTAGTGTGTGTAGTTCATTTTCACCAATAATGTGTGTTTTGCGACGTATGCAGCTGTGAGTGAGCATCAAAAGTACGACATTGCAACCTGTGTTAAGAAATGCTCTTGAATCTACTCATGCCTTTGTGGTACTAGGGGCACAAGTTACTAGATGGCTTGTTGTCATGTGGGTGATATGAGATGATGCTGATGTGAACAGTTTCATACTTGCGCACATGCTACTAGATGGCAAAGATGGTTGATGTGTGTGAGAGGCGAGGCGATACTAATGTGAACAGTGACCTGGTATTTGTTACTGATTGATTTTTTCTGGTTCCAGGGTTAATGAAACTATAGAAAAAGTGTGTACATATCCTCATCAGGTATTGTTCTCACTGTTTGCTGTATATTATTTACAATTACCACTCGTGTTTCACCTACAGTGCCCATACCTACATCCATTTGCCTTATCCCTACCCAAATCCTTCCTAAAACTTTGTTGAGCTCAGAGACAAGAGACGATTGTGATATTAAAATTGTTCATCCGACTGGCTGACTGTTTGCTCTCCCCCTCAATGCAGTATGAATGCTCGTTTAGGTCACGTTAGGCCTTCGTCTGTTTTGAATCTTTGCTTTTGAAAGTGTACACAACCATAGAGTTGTTATCCTTAGAAGAGACTAACAGTTTAACGTGGAATCCGAGCCACAGAAGCGTTCTGTACCAGAGGTGAAGGTGGTGTTAAGGGCTTATGAAAATCACCGCCCAGACAGGGATTCGAACCGAGGACCTTTCTATCTCCGGTCAGACGCCTTAACTACTGAGCCACTGTCGAGATTTGATGTTTATACGAATTCTTTCTTCCCTCGTGACATTCGAGTTTGAGATACACCCGTAAGTTGCATGTCTATGTTATTCACAGCAATTTGTGACAGAGAGTATGTGTCACCCACATAAATACATTTCTCATCTCATAAACATATAGCAACGTTTAAAGATATACATGCTTTGGCATGGAATTTCATAACGTGTAAGGCAATAAATGGTTATTAAGTGAAGACTCAGGTTAAAAAAAGGGGGCATGATGTGAATGCAAGAGAGGCCTATGACACACATGGAATCATAAGTATTGAATGATGTATTATATTGCAATAAAATTTATTTTAAAATTTCAATAAATCTGTAACATTTATCAAGAAATTATGTTTTTTATTTAACGAATCCCCTACCCAACAATTTTTTATATTCCTTAGTATGATGAATTAGTATAGTATTCTTATACGAGTATGAAATATTAGAAATAAAAAGAGAACAGCGTTTAAAACCGACATATCACAAAAGGCGTGTTGGGCAATAAGACAACTTGGGGTGGATATAAAAAAATGGCAGCTACAAATAAATGACCTTATATAATGTACAACGAACAGGACTTGTTATTTGAACCAATAATACTGTTTTCAGAAGGCAACAATATGTTTTAGAAGTTAATTTTATGGTAACTAAACAATTAACTGATTATAATGATTCGAAATATCAATATGACATGAAAAAATGCTCCTCGAAGGTCCTAGGAAGAAAATTATAGGTTTGGTAATAACGATTGCTGAGGGATCTATCATTTGTACCATCTAGTAGTGTATAACATGACGCGCACATTCCACGCCAGAAAATCCGTAATAATACGCTCGAAATAGCGTATGCTGCATGTTCAGAAAAAAAATTAGGCTCATATAACAAAGCAGTCAATAGAGTTGTGTGATTACCATATGTATTCTTTTGCGCTGAAAATAATATTGCGTGCCATACTTGGATGCCCGGCGAATGTAACGTCCTTAATATTAAAGAAGGTGTATGCTAATTAGCGAGCAATACGGAATCGGCCATATTTCCCCACATAGTAACTAATAAAACGAATGTGAATGCATTGGTGTATGATTACACATTACTTCCAAGAGACAGTTTTCGAGAGAAACAATATACCCAAGTTAACTCCAAAATTCCAGTATTTCCAGCATATCAAGCTTTTTCTAGGAGTGATTTCAGGAAACCATGGAAAACCGAAATCATGATGGCCTGATGTACATTCGAACACATGTCCTCCCGAAAGCTCACCCACCACGCTCGGTGCTGACTACTGTAGGTAAAAAAAAGGGGGGTATATGTGAAGGCAAGAAAGGCCTATGACGCACATGAAATAAAACTATAAGTACTGAATGATGTATTATTATCCAATAAAATGTATTTCAATAAATGTGTATGATTTACCAATACATTTTTTTTTTATTTAACTAAACCCCTACCGCGCAATTTAGTATATTCCTTGAGTAAGATGGGATAGTTTTGTACCCTTATCACGAGTATGAAATACTTGAAATGGAGAGATAACATAGTTTATAAGTGCCATATCACAAGAGTCGCGTTGGGTATCATTGAAAGACATGAAGCAGATGAAATAGATCTCTGTGAGTGTATAAGTAACACATTGGTAATGAGGATGTTGGGATGAAATAAATAGCCAATAAATATCACCGAAAATTCCATTAAATGTGATGTTAAGAGCAATAAGACAATTGGAGTGGCACAAAAAATGGCGGTTAGATCCATAGAAGAAAATGACCTTACAAAATGTGTATGAGGTATATGAAAGAGATGAGGGGGGGGGGATTTTCAAGTAAGGACTTATTGGTGCCAAATAATAGTATTTGCAGAAGGAAACAATAAGTTTTGCCCAAAAACTATGAAAATAAATAATTTTTGAAGTTAATTTATGGTAATTTAACAATCAAAGAATTAAAATACTTCAATATATCAATAACACATGACAAAATACTAGGAAGAAATTTCATAACGAACGTTAACAGCAAGCAAGCGGATTTCCTAATGTTATTCTTGATAGCGGTGTCCTGTGACGTCGCTAATTGTGCGCTGAAAATAAAATGGCGTGTGATACTTCCACTGTTCGCCTGCGGGAGCGTTGTGTCAGAAATACTCAGATTGAGTGTCCTTGCTGTCGCGTCATAGGTTAGCGGTACATCCCGGAAATAGTCGTGCAAATTGAGGTCAGCGGTGATGACAAGCTGTGCGGTTGACAGGTGGCGACGCGCCTGGGAGGTGAACTAGTGACGTCACATGGGTGACACTAGCGCCATCAGTTAGTGCTGCCACCTGGCGGGTGTTTTTGCTTCCCCGAACGGGAACCAACGCGTCACCCGGAAATAGCGCTGCGCTAGGAAACTATGCACTCCAGGAATAGCGTATAACGGGACCCGACGCGTCATCTGTGGCGCGCTGGGAATAGAAACAACCGTTGTCGCCTGCGGGGTTGTGCGCCCGACTAAGCTCCACAGAATACTCAGATTCAGGTTACGCGAGCCATGGAATGTCTGCGCAGATTGAGGTTTGTGCTTCCATCTGGGCGGGCGGTCAAGGAACTATCGTTTGCGCAAACGCGGCCGTTGCTGCCCCCCTAGCGGCCACCAAATGAACTAACGACCGACGAGTGGAGTCTCTTCCGGACGTCACGCGGACGAGTGGAGTCTCTTCCGGGGCCGGCTTAAGATCTTTTGCACCAGAAAACACGTCTTCCTACTACTTACGTAGGTATGTCATTTGTATCCGACGGTACTTGATTTGAATTTTGACTTTTGATTTTTTGAATTTTTTCCAGTTTCTCGAGCGCTTTGAAGCACATTGTGGCGATAGGAACCTAAAATCGACACCTTGTTTCTGTCTCCGGAGCATACTATGTCATATTTAGGAGCCTGTAGTTACATATACTGTATAGTAGGCAACTATCACTTGCTGAGTACTTCATGTAAAATAGACAGATATTTCAAAGGATATTGTTACTCTATCTAAGATTTTTATATATACTGGGTCATAGTTTAGAGTTGCGTCTCTGAGTCTATAGTATCCCCCCACAGCTTATGACTTTTGGGACCTGAGACCTGGGTGTGGAATTATTTTAACTTGGGCCAGGCCTCTTCTACTACCTTTTGATCTCCCTTGGTCATCTTTTGTGCTTTTCTGACCCTGGTGGTGTTTAAAGTTTATGGAAAGGGTGTCGACTACAGGTAAAAAATGTGTCGACCTTAGGATCCTGTCTAATTCAAAGAGTCTACTTAGGAATAGATGCTGAGGTTAATTTTTTTAAAAAAATATGTATTGTTGCAATTAAGTATACCAGCAACTGTTATATTTAATCGAATAGAAATATTCAGGGTACAGAAAATTACTTTAGAATGCATAGTTATTAAATACACTGAAGAGCCAAAGAAACTGGTACACCTGCCTAATATCGTGTAGGGACCCCGCGAGCACGCATAAGTGCCGCAACACGACGTGGCATGGATTCGACTAATGTCTGAAGTAGTGCTGGAGGGAATTGACACCATGCATCCAGCAGGTCTGTCCATAAATCCGTAAGAGTACGAAGGGGTGGAGATCTCATCTGAACGGCACGTTGCAAGGCATCCCAGATATGCTCAATAATGTTCATGTCTGGGGAGTTTGGTTGGCAGAGGAAGTGTTTAAACTCAGAAGAGCGTTCCTGGAGCCACTCTGTAGCAATTCTGGATATGTGGGGTGTCGCATGGTCCTGCTGGAATTGCCCAAGTCCGTCGGAATGCACAATGGACATGAATGGATGAAGGTGATCAGCCGGGATGCCTACGTACGTGTCACCTGCCAGAGTCGTATCTAGACGTATCAGGGATCCCATGTCACTCCAATTGCACACGCCTCACACCATTACAGAGCCTCCATCTACTGCCACGCAGAATCCATGAATTCATGAGGTTTTCTACATACCCGTACACGTCCATCCGCACGATACAATTGGAAACGAGACTCCTCAGCCCAGGCAACAGGTTTCCAATCAACAGTCCAATTTTGGTGTTGACAGGCCCAGGCGAGGCGTAAAGCTGAGAGTCGTGCACTCAGCAAGGGTACACGAGTGGGCCTTCGGCTCCGAAAGCCCATATCACAAATGTTTCGTTGAATGGTTCACACTCTGACACTTGTTGATGGCCCAGCATTGAAATCCTCAGCACAATTTGCGGAAGGGTTGCACTTCTGTAACGTTAAACGATTCTCTTCAGTCGTCGTTGGTCCCGTTCTTGCAGGATCTTTTTCCGGCCGCAGCAATGTTGGAGATTTGATGTTTTACCTGATTCCCGATATCCACGGTGCACTCGTGAAATTGTCGTACGGGAAAATCCCCACCTCATCACTACCTCGGAGATGCTGTATCCCATCTCTCGTGCGCCGACTATAACACCACGTTCAAACTCACTTAAATGGTGATAACCTGCCACTGTAGCAGCAGTAACGGATCTAACGCCTGCGCCAGACACCTGTTGTCTTATATAGGCGTTGCCGACCGCAGCGCCGTACTCTGAGTGTTTGCATATCTATGTGTTTGTATACGCATGGCTATACCAGTTTCTTTGTCTTTTCAGTGCAGTACGGTCAGAAGCATTGGAAATAGAAAATTAAATAGTTAAGGTATTGACAATAGGTGCACTTTCATTTAATATATTTTTTCGGTTTGCGCTTTAACTTTAATCTTCTAGATTTTAATTCAGATTGCCTTTCTTCGCAGCTTGTTTAGATAAATAAAGTTTCTGTTAGAGACCTAAACCATTAGCAGCCTATTTATTTTCGCGTAGGTAATAAGCACCATAATGGTTATCGTGTGATCCTGTATGGAACGTTTGACAGCCAAAAACATGGAAACAACTTATAACGTCAGTAACTTTGATCACGGTGTAATGAAACAGAGCCAGTTGTTTCGCTCTGTTTGGTCTTCATACATTCTTGTTGGTTCAGAATAAATAAATTTTGGCATAAAAATTTCGTACACCACTGCAAACACATGTTAAAGAGTTGTCGGTCGGTAAATGGAAGATATCATTATTACTACCGGTACCTTTTCGACAAACTGGAGTTACTTGTGCCATTTTATTAACGCCAGTTATTTTTTTCTCTCTTTTTAACGATTTACGGTAATAACATCAGCACAAATTCGATTTCAGTCGCGTATGCCCATTCTGAAATTTAATGGGATTTATTTAAAATTAGCAATTGCTTAACTACACCTTCATATTCTATTATTACTGTATCTATTCCTAATTCTAAGCGACGAGAAAAAAGATATGGTACACACATTTGCATTACTAAACGAGTTAATGAATTTGGTATTAATTATTTCATTTCTGATGCAACTATCATTATTCTTATACAAGTTCTGAAATTATTTTGTAATGGTGTTTGCAACGGAAATGGTTTTTATCGAATGCGGGAAAAAATTCTTTGGGTTTTCTGCGAGAGTTTTAGAAAACCAGTTACTGCAAAAATTATTAAATGAGTGACATATTGCAGAACCAACTCGCCCTCATTTCCTGTTAAATTTTCTAAGTCAGTAACGTCCCATATTTATTGGGAGCGTTCGTTTATTTGCTTCCCTTTCGCAGCAGCTTGGTACCTCGACAAACAATGCAATATCAATTGAACCTCGCTAGATTTTTGCCCCCTATACTGTCCAAAACGGTTTATAGTTGTCCATACATTACCTATGGTTATTTTATAAAAGATTACATATCTTTTCAACGACTCTTAATTTAACTTTAAGTAAACAGTACATATATGATGAATATGTTCAGAAAGAATCAGTTGAAGTATTCTCATTTCTGAAAATCGTTGTTCCCATTTTTACTTACCTTTTGACCATAAGGGTACCGTTACGATTTTTTGATCGCTTATTCATGTAGTCTTCGTAAAAATGGAGAACATTTCACACGAACTCATCAAAGCTGGCTGGAGTGTGTATACTTAGCACAAGGGGTCAATGACAAGAAGCAGTCATAAGCAAGCACAAACTGTAGTTTGCATAGTTAAATTAGTGCTAAGCACCTCTGAGCTTAACAGTATCTCTTGTTTACTTATCTTATTTTCATGTTTCTCATGAGAACTGAATTGCTAGAGCATGATGTGAAGCAACCCACAGACAGTTAACTGGTGTGTCACACAAGTAAAAGACCTATAAATCCTGTGTTGATAGCTGTTGCTCACTATTAATTCCAAAAAATCTGACATTTTACCATCCAAGCTGTGTATATCTTAGAAATTTATATAATGTTGGAATTTACAAGCTAAAATATGTGTGTATGCACTTATACAAAGGCATAATACAGAAGCATCAAGATTGTCATTTAATCTAAATTATGAAATAAACTGGTAAGTTCTTCTATGAATTATATTTAACAGAAAAGCACATCTTCTAATTGCAAACAATTGAATGCTACGCCAAAAGCTAAACCAGTTAGAGACATGTATCCAAGTTTGTAAATTTGTTTCTACTGCTTTTGTTTGTTATGCTGCTTTTTCATAACTGTTGAGTTTGAATTGTGACTTCCTAAAAATTACAATATTAACAAAGAAAAAAAGGGGAAAGTAAGATTTTTTATTCCATTTAGAAGCTCCACAGTAAATTTATTTACTGCTATATTTCAATGGCGGATCTATGAATTCTGCGGGCTGGGGCAAAAGAAATTTGTCGCCACCCCATAGTTGCTGCCCGGCACAATAGTGGAGTTAAAAAGAAAAAAAAAGGACATACATTTAACATCTGCAGCCCTTCAAACAAGATTTTGCCATTCCCCCACTGAAGTTGACGCACCGATTTGCCCCCCCCCCCTTTTTTAGATCTAGCACGTCTGTCTATATTTATCTCTATTTTGATGAAACTTATCCTGATTCTAGTTGACTCAAAATGTATGAGAAGTAATATCTCTTCTTCATTTATGTATACTTTTAACCAGTCCTTGAAAGTGGTGATTTATGCACACATATATAAATCTAACACATCAGTAAAAAATTGTTATTATAACCATTACAGTTCACTAGTTCTACAGGACGTCGGTATAAATGATAATCTTTCCCACTCATCAAAATATTTTTAAATTGAGTTGCTACTACACTGTTTTGTTTATACGAGTGGTATACTTAGACAAGTGCTGTGTAATCTATCAATGGAGAATTATTTTAAATTATGAAATTTAATAAAGTTTATAGCACATGGCATCCCATTAGTTAAGCTCAGCACAGTCAGCAATTCTTCTATTAACTTCAGTGGTACCCTGTGTTGAACTTATTGAGATAAAACTGCCATATCAAATTTCACCATGACCCATTATCAGCCATATCTGATTACAGTCTTTAGTTGTTTTTTTTTATACTCACACAGTGGAATTCTAGGATGCTTTACAATTTGTGTCAAAAAATACACTTTAACCCATAATAACAGAATGTACATTTGGGAAAAGCTCTGATTGTTCACAGATACAATGTGACACTGGCATCACACCATCAGTATCGATTCCATTAATGACCTATTGTGTCCACAAGATATCAGACACTATATACAAAAGTTGAAGCTTCTTTTGTGTCCTGATTTTCCTAAACCCAAACTAATCTCTCTCCTGCTTCTGGGTTTACACCTCATCCATGTCGAAGTGATTAGATGTGGTAAATGACAGGAATGGGAAATAATTCTGCCATCCCGTTTTGAAGGAATCATTTTGGCATTTGCTTGGAATGATTTGGGAAAACCATGGAAAACCCAAAGCAAGATGGCCAGACTGGGATTAGAATTCATATCTCCAAAATATGAGGCCATAGTGTTATCACTTAACCCCTACACTCAGTGACACTCTTCCAGTATCTCTTCAACAATCCTTTATGTTCTTCCATATGCTATCCTGGTCAGTTATTTTGAAGTGTGTGATGTTAGATTTATTGTTCAATAATTTTCAAATTGTTAACTGGTGCTATGTTTGGAAAGTGAAGATGATACTTTTATTTAACATCAGTTGGACTTTTTTATGTATTACTTTGATTTATCTTTGGATTTCATCTTTTCCTAAAGATTTCTCCAGGAATCTCATCAGTTCCAACTGGCTTATTTGAAACCAAATCTTTCAAAGCTTTGTCAAATTCTGTCCTTAAAATGGGAGCTTCCATATTATGAATGTCAACATTATCTTTCCAGCACAATATTCCTCAAATGATCCAGTTCCATAGCTTAGATCTACCTTCTGAATTAAATAGAGATTTTTAACATCATTTTCAATGTTTATACATCCTATATTCATTTCTCCAAAATTCTGTTTGATCCTCCCAGAAACTGCATCTGGTTTAACCATTTCCTTTTCTCCTGCTTTACTCTTTTCCTTGCAGTCATTTTTTTCATGTTTATTTTTTTGAAAACACCTGTATTGCTCTCTTCCTGTTACCTCATGAGCATTATTGTACTTTTTCCACTGATACATCAAATCAAAAACTTCTTCTGTGAACCAAGGTTTTTAGCCAGCTTCTTTCCAAATTGTTAATGTTTCTTCACCAGCTTTGACAATCTCTCTCATTAGTGCATTTCATTCTTCTCCTGTTAAGTTCCATTCTGATTAATTTCTTAGTCGTACATTCACTATTTCTGAAAAATTTTCTATTGGTATGGTTTTTTCAATTTCTTCACTACATGTCTGTTTCGCTTTTGATGCTTCCTTTGAATTTCAGAAGGAATTTCATAACTATTTTTGTGGACATCATCAGTATAAACTCCTTGGTATCTTTAATAGTCTAGAAGTTGATTTCTAAATCTGTATAAACATGATTTAATCTAGTTGATATCTGCCTATATTCCCTAGATATAAGAGTTAGCTTATTATGTACACAGATAAAAACTAATGGTTGGTTGTGATTATAGGATGGGTAAAGAATTGCTTGTTGAAAGCTTGAAGTCTTGGCATAATACTTGATAGTAAACTCAACTGGGCATGACACATTTGGCAAGTTGTAGAAAAAGTTTAGAAAATCCTTCATTTATTGGAGAGGGTGATGAAAGGATGTACCAGAGAAGTGAGGGAACTGGATTACAAAACTTTGGTCAAACCACTGCTTGAATATGGTGGTGTAGATTGGGACCCACAATTTGGGTATCAAATACGGGAGAGCGGCTACATTTGTTTGTGTAAATTACCACAGGACTCACTCAGTAACTTATATGATAAAGAAGTGTGACTGGAAGTCATTGGATGACAGGAGTAGAGTGCATAGAGTGCTAGGAATGTACAGAGCATATGTTGGTTATGGGGCTTGGAGGGATATTGGTGAAAAAATTAGTAGTGGTGTATGGAAGAGGAAAGATGACCATGGTCACAAACCGGTACTTGATTTCATGCACAAGGGAGTGGGAAATTTTCTTTTGTAGGTAAGGATATCATGCATTTGGATTTCTGATTCATCTGCCTTTAGGGTTCACTTCTAACTCCAAAGAGGTGGCTTGGATCACTCTCTGCTCCTCCATCCTCCTGTCAGCAATGCATGAAGTGATGAATAATTAATCAGAAACTGAAGGAATTTATAGTTAAAATTTGTAAATTATAAAAGAAGATAGGGGGAGAAATCTAACACTAAAAGTATATAAGATAATAATAAGAAAATACTAAGAAAGGGGTACTTAGATGGCAAGGGAAAATACCACCAGAGCATGTGCTCCATTTCAATTATTCATTCAATTCCAGGTTTCTATCCTTCATGTATGATTCTTAAATAGTTTGTTTCCTATAATCAGTTTGTATTTTCATGAACACCTAACAATTTGCTACAGCCTTCACTTCTTTCTCCTAGACCAAACTTGCTGCAGTATTCCCTTTCCCAGTACCACATTCCTCCTTGTGACGCCAAAAGACATTTTTAAATTATAATTAGGAACTTTAAGGGGTTGTATTTAATTAGAATAAGAATAGTATTCTAAAATTTTGATCACAGTAGTGAGAGTGAGGAGGAGAGATTTTATTTTAAGATTTTCAAGTGGTTACAGACTACTGTCATGGCAGTTAGGCCATGCTGAAGAAGTCAGGCACCTTGCTCCCGACCAGAGTTTGGCGCACTAGTCAGCAAACTGCGGTACCACCCTATGAACATTAAAGGTCACATATGGGGCGTGGGTGTATCTTTGGAACCCTGTGCTTTCTGCCACAAGGCAGAGGAATTACTTATGCCAATGGGGAAACAAGAAGCCAACGTTGGTAGCTCCCCTCCCAGAAGGTCAGCCTACCCAAATACCAGGTGCTACTTAAGACCCCATGGAGACCATAGCGCGCTCATTCAGTCTTACTCAGTTTGGCCCAGTGTTGTGCAGTAAAAGTTCGCAGATTCGCTCCATGCGTTAAGTCCATTTTTTGTTTTTACTCTCTCTCTCTCTCTCTCTCTCTCTCTCTCTCTCTCTCTCTCTCGATGTCTGTGCCTTTGCCAATTTCACTCTCACTACAGGTTTATAGTGAAGAAACTTAAAAGTTAAGTAAATATATAATTGGCTTATAACTATGATGATTTGAAGACTGAATATAGGTGTCTGAAGAAAAAGGCGATTGTGTATCATTGTACGAGGTCTTAGAATACAATTTTATGTTTGTGTAATTCAAAATATCCACCAAGTTTTATTTCTTTGTAATTGTTCTGCCCCTTTTTCCTGGATTAAACGATGGAAAGAATGCAGTCAATCTTTGGCAAAGAGGTCCGATAATAAACAATTAATAAAGTAGCCGAGAATAATTAAAGGAGGGGTGGGAACGTTACTCCTTCACCTATTGGATTAATTTTTCCATTTAGGTGTTTATTTTCTCTATTTCATCAACATACTCTTGCAACAAATGGCATATACACTTGCATCAACAAGATTGGCACATGCTTGGTTCCTATCCTCACCAAAATAATTCTGTTCCTAAACTCTGCATCCTTCAACACTGTTTTCATATTCCTAACAATATATAACTTAAGTGACTCTATCTTTCTAAGTTCTCTAATCTACCTGTCCCATTGAGACTTATAACTTGTAAAATGTTTCTATCCATTCTGGAGTTCCAATCTGAGAACTATTTTACCATAAGAATATTTTTCTCAGGAAAGATGCCAACATTCTATAAATATCTTGGGAGAATTACATGGCCTTGAAATTTCCTTTAGGTCTTCAATATAGTTACATCCCATTGCCTTCTGCATTTCCATGTCATTTATCATTTCTGATTCATCTGCCTTCAGAGTCCACTTCTAAATCTAAAGAGAACGAGGTGGCTTGGATCACTCTCTGGTCATCTATCCTCCTGTCAGCAGTGCATGACTCCATATGATTTTATAGTCACTAGTGCCTCATCATTCTTGCAAGAAGAGTTGGATGTTCGGTTGGAAGAGGATACTGTAGTCTCCGACTACAAGAGTTAAAATCATTATATTAATCTGCAATTAAATATAGACATCTATTCAAAAAGGTTGTAGAATTGTTTTTTAAGCTTTTATTCAAAATAATAAATGAAATATTATTATTAAAAAAATGATTACTGAACTGGTAATACACAATCTGGTCTCTGCAATGGTCTGCAAAATATGGAAGAATTCAGGAATTCTTCACGGGTCTTCTGCCGGGAAAAACTTAATTGTCACATATGGAAGAATTCATTTTAAAGGGCCAGTTGTGAAGGACACTTATTCAACAACCAAGATATATGGAAAATCAAGAATATGTAATGGAAACGGTGAGAAACAGTAAAAGTATACATTTACAGAAAGTAGAAATAAAAATTGCTGCCAATTTAACATCCATATTGACTGGATATTTGAAGGAGGTCTTAATCACTTAAGGTAAATAGTAATATACAATTTACATCATGGTGGCAATAAAAAAAAGTATTCCAAAACTCAATTAGGTATTTCAGTACATAAATATGGGATTTTTGAATATCCTTCATCATATTGATTTGCAGTCGTCACTCAGTGTAAGCCTGATTTTTGGGAAATACAAGAGTTGCTACCGATTTCCTTAGCCTTTCATCAATAACTCTTTCAATTGTTTTTCTGCATTGTACTTCATAGGGTTTTTCAGGGAAGAAATGCATCTCATAGTACTGTGGAAAGCATGAAAGTTTTTTGTCTTCTTTAGGTGCAAAATTCCTGCACGATGTCATACTAGGGCAAGACTTTTTATAAAAGTTTCGCCACCACTGTCTTTTTTTTTTTAATTTTCTCTTCACCATTTGCAAACTTGTCATGGATTTTACGTGATTGTTTCATTAATTTAATGGCTTTTGAAATGGTGTAGTATCTTCTTACCTTCTTAAATTTCTTCTAATGAACAAAATCTCTATCACATGGCATAGGTGATGTCTAAATTGAAACATGAGTTATACATAGAAACTTTTTAGATGTATCCAGGGTCATCCATGGTTCAGATTCCACGTTAAATTGTAGGTCCCAGAGGAAAGGAACTGGACATCCTACCTCTGACACACTGGCTTAATATGCCTCCTTTGGCAGGATCCAACCAACCTTCGGGTTGTGGACTAGGTTAGTTTTTTTTTTTTTTTTTTTTTTTTTTTTACCCAGAAGAAATGATAAAATGGATAGGCTAAGTTTATTACCTTTAGATATAGTTGTCAGTAAGAAGTGCGCCCACCTTGAGCACCTATAAATTCGTGGATCCTTACTGGCATTGAATTGGAATAGAATACAATAGGTGTCACTTGAGAATTTAAAGGCTGCCTTGTGTGGTCCACTGTTTTTTAGGTGGGAATTTATCAGATGTGGGATACCCCAGGGTTCTTTTTTGGGGCCACTATCGTTTTTAATATATAGAAATGATCTACCCTGTATTGCATCTAAAAGCTCAAAATTTGTCCAATTTTCAGAGGAATTAAAAATACTCCAGATTTATCTGCAGAACATATTTCACATTATGTCTCTGACATTATTAATAAATGGTTTACAGCTACTGGCTTGTCTTTAAACTTTGATAAAACTCAACATATGCAATTCAGTACATCACACAGGTTAACACCAGACTTGGACATAAAATTTGCTGGCCAGTTCATTCAAGAGGTAGAGTGTGTGAAATTTCTAGTTTTGAATATTCATCATAATTTAAATTAGAGGGCACACATTTCTGACTTACTGAAGCGATTGGGTGCAGCCACTTTTATAACTTGTACAATTTCAGTTGTAGGTGATCTCCATATGAGGAAACTAGTTTATTTCACTCCTTAATGTCATATGGAATAATATTCTGGGGAAATTCTGCTCATAGAGACAAAGTGTTCACAGCCTAAAAGCGAGTAATAAGAATTATGTGCAGCATTAGAAGTAGAACTTCATGTAGAGAGCTGTTCAAGAAGTTAAAATACCTAACATTGGTGGCTGAGTATATATACACATAATGTACTTTGTAGTCACAAATAATACTTTGGTTGAAACAAATAGTAAAATACACAATTATACACTAGAAGTAAAAATGACCATCACAAGGATTACGAGTCGTCGTCATTTGTTCAAAAACGGGTCTGATATTCAGGGATACATATCTTCAATAAGCTCCCAATACATATTAAATATCAAGCAGATGATGAGATTAAATTCAATAAAAAAAACTGAAAGAACTTTTAATCACAACTCCTATTCTGTCGAAGAATTTATTTCTAAGGTGTCTACAAAATAACTGCCAGTAGTTAGTGTAAATGTAGTTGTACCATGTATGTAATGACTGTACATCTTCTGGTGTATGTATTATTTTGTTATGCAATTGTTTAACTGTAATTTGACAACTTTTCAGTTCCCACAGAGCCAATTCAATGGAAAATGAATGTATTGTTATAAGTGTTCAGATGTCTTGGTGTATGTCTCATTACAAGGCTTGTGTTATGATGGCCACAGTATGAGGATGAGCATTATCCTGTTGGAAGATGCAATTTGGATGGTGGAAACAAAGGGTATCACAATAGGGTGCAGCACCCTGCCCATATAGTGGCGAGTTGTCATTGTGCCTTCAACAACAACCAACTCAGTCCTGCTGTTGAATCTGATTTCCCCCAAACCATGACACCAGTGGCTGGATCAGTGTGATGATCTGAAATCACAGCAGGGTAAGCTGTTTTTCCACTATGCCTGCGTATATGTTGTTGATTATCACTTTGCCACAGACAGATTTGAGACTCATCTCTAAACCTCTCTATGCCATTTACGTGTCCATTTGTGTTTTCGATTACACCAGGTTAGACGATATTGGTAATGAAGTAAGGATAATGGATCACATTGAATATAGATTGGAGAGAGTAATCCAGCTTCAATCAGTTGATGTACAATCATCTGTGGGGTGACTCTCCCTGTAACCACTGGTTGGATCTGGCCTGCAGTCACCCATCTGCCAGCAACAGCCACCCACACAATCTGGTGGTCTTCACGTGCTCTTTTCCCTCTGTATGGACTTGTGACTGCTCTAGGAGTACAAGAGTCTTCTTTCATCCAATGTATAACAAGACTGCATACTGACATTGCACTACAGTCAATCCTTCAGGAGATTTCACGAAATAATGCAATCATTTCAAACACACCAATTCTCCGATCTCTCTCACAGATAGACATCTGGGTGTAGAAGGTCGTCATTCTTCATCTTGGCATACCTGATCAACAAGAATTTGTCGACAAAAAAGTGTCATGTTACACCACACCCTTCACCACAAATATGCTAAAACCCATAGCAGTTTTGCATCATAAATAGTCCTGTAATTCTTATAATATTACTTTTAAAACTTTCAATTTTTATCATTTAATGCTCTTCATATGGGGATACTTGGGGCCAAATTTCATTCATTTATCACAACTCCATCTGGGTGCTGTACTTTTAATTGTTGTAAGTGTATATTATTAAAATTCTTACTTTCAGAAAGAGTAATTTTTAATTTGGCAAGAGCAGTTATCGCTACAAATGAAAAGATAATCTCTGCTTTTATTTTATTATCAGTAAACCATTGTAACAAAGAACATATTTAACTGGATCCTTTACTTCTCTCTCCTATGTGATAAACAAAAGATTTTATTTGAAGAGCCCCGTGATCACAGATAACAAAACATTGACCACAAGCTGGCATAATTGGTATACAGGGTGAGTTAAAAATGACTTTACAACTTTGGAATGATACAGAAATTTATTGAGATAACTTACAGAATTGGTAGATGTTTCAGTTTGGTTAATTTGTCTTGTCGTCCTCTATCCAACGCAACATTTCCTTACAGAATTCCCCACAAGCAACCTTATCTGAATCACTAATATGCTGTGCCATTGTGAATCTGTATGGTTTGGTTTCAAGTGTAAACGTCTACGCAATACTCGCCAAATAGTCTTTTGTGGAATGCCAGTCTCATGAGACGCACATCACGTTGATTTTTGTAGACTGAAGGCAAAGGTCTTCATAACCTGTTCAGCATAATCATCAACACGTGGGTGACCTGGTGATTTAGTATGATTTTGCACTGAACAACCCATCTCAACAAAGTTATTTTGCCGAGAGTAATTGTAGGCTTGCTTAGAGATTCTTTAGCACATTCAGTGCAAAAAGTATGCAGAACAGTTGTTGCAGCGTTCGTTTCATGAAACCAAAACAAATACCCATCACACTCTGCACCAGCAAAAGTAGCCATTTTAACTGTGCACTACACTGGCACTCCTGGTGGCAGAACGGTCTACTGATGCACTACGTGCATCAAACTTGAGGTTGTTTGCAACAAAATGACACATCTATCGATTCTGTAAGTTATCTCAACAAATTTCTATATCATTCAAAAGTTGTAAAGTCCTTTTTGACTGAACTTGTTTACTTGAACTGAAATGTGTGCCATGTAGTCCATGCAAATTCCAGCTGACATTCTGTCAGTCTCACAAAGTATTGTAACATGCTATAATGTTGTGTAATACTTTCTCCTCCCACACATGTGGCCAGTGAGCTCTGCTACAGAAACCTGTTTAGCCCTTTCATTAAGATATGGAATTTCAATCTTATTACCCAGCTCTTCATATGTTTTACATACATCTTTAACTGACCAACCTAATCCTAGACTGTAACTTGCCTATTTTCCTTGACTAGAACTTCTAATAGAAATTCTTTATCCTTTTCAGTAATTGCCATCATCTGTGGTTGTTGGGTTTTATTTCCCTATCCTTCCTTAATTAGTTTTAACATTTAGACTAACTGCCAGGTATTTTTTAGTAGATTTGTGGAGTGCAATTATGTTAGTGAGCTATCATTTTTTACCGTGTCTAGTATAGAATTTCCAGAAGAGTTTTTGCCCTGTTTATCAACAGTTGGAGTGGTCTGGTTAGCTTGCTTTTGAAAGTTGTTGGCTTGGTCCTGGATTCAAATCCTGGTAGGGTCAGGAATTTTGAAGAGTTGTATTTGATGAAATGAGTTACGTCAGGACATTCTGTGGTTCATATTCCACATTTAACTGTACACCACAGAGAAAAGGAACTGGCCATCCTGCCTCTGACCCAATGACTTAGCATGCCTCCTTTGGGAGGATCCAACCAACCTTTGAGTTCTGGAGTAAGTTCGTTTCTTTAATAGTTTAATCAACAGGTCATCAGAAGATAACTGTAGGGGATAGGACACTCTATAACATACCTTTGTATGAAGGTATTTTTACAAACATTTCTTAAGTTGAATCTTTCGCCTTTGGGTGATACACATGGATTTGGCCTTTCCCTTTCAGCAGGTTTTATCTCCGATAATAAGTGAAGACAAACACCCTGAACACTATGTTTTTATTTATTATGAAAATGCATCCAAATTTCAACAATGCTATCATAAGTGAGTCATTATCCACATGACTGCTTGTAGCTGCAATCGAAAACATTTATGTTTAGAAAAATAGTAAATTTAGGTATTTATTTTATTGAAGACTAGCAGAGTATCCGGTGTTGTTCGAGATGTTTGAAGTTGATTTACCACTACAGCATCGGCCAGTGAGAAACATGTTTACCAAGTTTCATCAAAATTGCCACAGCCATTTCAGGAACTTAACAAAACGTAGACTTACCCCCAGCACACCCCAAATGGCTTACATTAGTACTGATTTATGCCTACAGTATTTTCAGTAACATAATGAGAAGCATGTGTAGCAAGTTCAATCAAAATCGCCCCAGCCTTTGAATAAAAAAATAAATATATATTTGGAGGAATCTTTATAAAAATAAAGTTTTTATATTACAAACAGTGAATAATAGTAAAAAAAGAATGCGCGCAGAAAAGTATTGCTTTGAGCAGGGATCAAACCCATGTACAGCGGTACGCAAATTCGATATCTCAAACTGCACAATCATTTGCAAGCTTCTATTTTATTTAATTCTTTATTGGTATACAATAAGCATATATTTTCAATTAGTTTACAGAGCTTCCACATATACAACATTATTTGTTACACCATCGGAAGCATACATAAACATACTGGTGGAATTACTTACTCTTGTATAGAACCACATACTGTTGCCCGTGGCTGAAGCAGATGGTGGTCCACGCCCATGGTTCACAGTATCTCCCCTTGTCCTTTATTTATCGCCATAGCAAAGCAGATGCTTACCGGAAACTGTACGCACTTGAAGCGGAACAGGAAATTATTTGATATAAATAAAACTTGTTCCTGTAAAACTCTATACTTTTATTAAATTGTGCTGCAAAGTGCTCTCTTTAAGTCGGGTCCAGTTACATAATTTTGAGGGACATAAATTTCACAACAGGATAAAAGTCACATGAAAGTTTAAATTTAGTACATGCAACGGAAGTCTGGCTATAGCTTAAGAATTTAAGAGCTCAATAGGGTAGAGCAGTCATGGGGAAAGTACGGCCCGCGGGCCAAGTGCGGCCCTTCGGGCTAGTCAATCCGGCCCGCGACATGGTTTTGAATAACCCCTACAATTACACATAGGACACATAGCTAGAATAGAATAACGGTCTCCTTTTCATTGTGGTATTATCGAATCTAATATTAACTGAGTGTGCGTAGTGCCGTAGTAGATTGTGAATCAGTCAAACCAGAATTGCAGCTCAAACTGATTGAGTTTCAATATAACACTGAACTGAAACAACTATTTCTCAATGTTTCTAAAATTGAGTTCTACAAGACTGTAAAAATCAAGTTTCCCAAACCTGAAATCTCACGCTCAGAATTTTTTTTTTTTTGTAACAGTTTAACATCCCTTTTTAACAACGTGGTCTTTAGAGACGGGAAAGGATGGGGGCAAGGAATGGGAAGGAATTCGGCCATGGCCTTTTTGAAGGAAGCATCCCGGCATTCACCTGGAGTGATTTGGGGAAACCATGGAAAACCCAAATCTGGATGCCCGGACGGGGATTCGAACCACCATCCTCCCGAATGCGAGGCCAGAACGCTATCCGTTACACCACCACGCTCGGTTCTCACGCTCAGAAGATAATTGCAATGTTTGCATCTTCCTACATCTGTGAACAGGTGTTTTCTTACTAAGAAGCTTCGCAAAAACAGCGTTAGAGACTGATTGACTGACCACCATTTAGCTTCACTACTGCGAATCAGTTCATTCCAGTTTCTACCAGATTATGAACAACTTTTAGAAGCTCAGTCACAGTTTCATCTGTCACATGTGCCTGCATACTCTTCTAAAGAATAATCAATATTTGTAACTTTTTTTCTAAGTTCTTTTACCATTGTAACTTATAAGTTGTGTGTGATGTAAAAATCAAAAATAAAGTTTATCACTTATTTTTTAAAAAAAAAATCAATTTTTTTTTCGGCCCGCCTAGATAATTTTTTATTTTATCTGGCCCTCCCCTTAAAAAGCTTGCCCATGTCTGGGGTAAAGGATGGCCTCGTCTTGCTCCACCACCCATCTGGGGGGTTTACAGGCAATATTTTCTTAATCTAAGCGAGTTCATATGGTGGTGTTAATAAAAGCAGCTTGATCATTGCGAGTAGTCAATATAACTCGTATGCAGAGCCAAGAGTTATCTCTATTTGTTGCTTTCTCTTTTTCACCATAAACTGATATAATTAATTCCTCATAAGAAGGAATGACTACATATAAGCTAGGTGGAAGTCTAACTACTCCTTCTTTCGGAAAAGTATCGTTACCGATAAATCCGAGAACTAAATGCCTGCATATTGGTTGTCAAGTGCATGTTGTTGTTGTTGTTGTTGTTGTTGTTTTAGGGCGCGTCGACAGCGGGGTCATTAGCGCCCTAACAATTACCAGCCTAAACTGTGGCTCAAAGTACTAAAATACTGACTGCATGGTCGACTGTAAAGGGGTCGACCATACAGACAGCAAATAAAATAATTCAGAAATATAAAATGTGGCTTAGAAAAGGGGCCACCAGAACACAAGACCGTGCACCACCTGAATGGCTGTAAAGGGGCCATACAGGGTCCCAAAATAATTAAAAACACTACATCTCTCGCCGGCTGTATAGTGGCCAGCGAAAAGGAATTTAAAAATATAAAAATTAAAAACAATGCACATGGATGAGTAGCTGTAAAGGGGCCACCCATCCATCTTAAAACTAGGCCGATCTGCCTAAAATTTTAGGCACTAGACCGGCCAATACGCAAAATTTTAAAACACTCGCCACACTGCTGGTCTCATTGTTTAAAATAAGGGCCAGATCGTTCGCCAGGCCAACGTCTGCCCTTAAGTCTAAAAACAAAGCACAATCAACTAAAATGTGGCGCACCGTCAGAGGTACGCCACAAGCATCACATTCCGGAGGGTCCTCCCGGCGGAGGAGAAAGCTATGCGTCAGAGGACAGTGCCCTATACGGAGGCGAGTCAGGAGAACCTCATCCCTCCTCGCCCGCTGGAAGGAGCTGCTCCACGGCTGAACGATCGGTTTGATCAGCCGGAGCTTATTATGCTCTACCTCCAGCCACTGCCTCTGCCAAACATCGGAAACAAATCTTCTCACCGCCGAGGCAAGGTCAGACTTTGGGACCGGATCAAAGTCAACTCTGACCTTGTTGCAGGCTAACTTAGCAGCTTCATCAGCTGCCTCGTTCCCCCTGATTCCCACATGACCAGGCACCCAGCAGAATACGACCTCCTTTCCAGAAGATTGGAGGGATCGGAGGGTGTCCTGTATGTCCTGGACAAGACGATCTGCTGGGTACATGCTTCCCATGGCCTGGATGCAGCTGAGGGAATCACAGCATATGATGTACTTCATGCTGCGACTTACTTTCATATGCTGGAGCGACTTTAACAAAGCGTAACACTCTGCAGTGTACACGCTGCAACAGCTATTCAGTTTGTAGTTATAAGTCGCTCGAGGGAACACTACGGAGCAGCCAACTCCGTTAGCCTGCTTAGACCCATCCGTGTATACCGGGGTAAAATCACGAAACTGATTTAGAACATCGCTAAAATTTCGGATAAAAACACTGTCGGCGGTACACAGCTTGTTATACCGCGTCAGATCTAAAACTGTTCTGGGCCTCTTTAAAAGCCAGGGAGGAGTTTTACTCCATCCCTGGTGATAAAAAGAGGGCATCTGTAACCCAAATTCCTCTAATGTAGCCTTTGTACGGTAGCTGAACGGTTTAGTTGCTCTTTGACGGTTGCTATAAAGCCGTTCAAAGTTAGGATGAATAACTACGTCGTACACGGGACTGCCAGGAGTTGTGGCAATATGTATATAGTGTCGCACCATGAGGAGACGCCGGCGGATGGAGAGTGGCGGCTCACCAGACTCAGCACAAATGCTGGGTATCGGACTGGTGCGGTATGCACCTGTGGCGAGACGAATTCCTGCATGGTGGACACTATCCAGAATACGGAGGTAGCTGTCCCGTGCCGAACCGTAGACAATGCAACCGTACTCCAACCGCGACCGTACAAAGGCTCTATAAAACTGTAGCAGGCAGGAGCGGTCAGCGCCCCAAGACCTACCACACAGACACTTTAAAACATTAAGAGCTTTCAGGGCTCTGGCTTTGACATCTTTAAGATGTGGTAGCCATGTAAGCCTACTATCGAAAATGAGGCCCAGAAACCGAACAGTTTCACTAAAACCTAAAACGGTGTTCCTCAAGGTGAGATGAGGTTCTGCTAAAAGACTTCTACTGCGGCTAAAAAGTACACACCGAGTTTTCTCAGCAGAGAAACGAAAGCCGGTGTGTACTGACCATTCATCCAGCCTGTTCAGCGTGAGCTGCAGCTGCCGCTCAGCGCTTATCAGGCTAGCCGATGCAATAAAAATTAAAAAGTCGTCAACGTATAAGGAGTACCGGATGGGCCTCCTTATAACAGTTGAGATGCTATTTATTGCTATAGCAAAAAGGGTTACACTTAAAACTGAACCTTGAGGAACACCGTTTTCCTGAATAAAAAGGTCGGACACTTCTCTACCGACTCGGTACCGGAAGCAACGTCGAGTTAAAAATGATTTTAAAAAACGGGGTAGATTTCCCCTAAATCCCCATTCATGTAACTGTTTTAAAATAACGTGTCGCCAGGTAGTGTCGTAAGCCTTTTCTATGTCGAAAAATATACCCACAAGGTGTTGGCTGCGGATGAAGGCGTCTTGAATTGCCGCTTCCAGTAGGATCAGGTTATCCGTGGTAGAATGGAACTTCCTGAATCCACACTGAAAACGGCTCAACAGTTTACGGGACTCAAGACACCAGACGAGGCGGCGGTTCACCATCCGCTCTAGTGTCTTCCCGACGCAGCTCGTTAGGGCAATGCTACGGTAGCTACCTGGCAACAACTTATCTTTACCTGGTTTTAAAATTGGGATCATCGTTGCTTCCTTCCACGAGTCGGGGAAGTGTCCTCCGGTCCAAATTTCATTAAAAATACCCAGGAGGTACTCTTTAGCATCTTTGCTAAGATGCCTCAGCATCTGGTACTGGATCAGGTCAGGCCCTGGCGCAGTGTCTTTGGCGTTGTTAAGAGCCGACTCCAGCTCCCAAAATGAAAATGGGGTATTGTAGTCCTGCAATTCCGACGAGTCGAAGTTAAAGATTTGCCTTTCGGCAATTGTTCTTCGTTGTTGGACCTGTTGGTCCAATCCGGCAGACGAAGTGATGGCAGCGAAATACTCTGCCATCAGCTGCGCAATGCTTCGCTCGTCGGTGACTACGCGCCCCTGATCCAGTAATCCAGATACTGGCGATCGAGAGTACCTCCCGGATATACGGCGGATGGACTCCCATACCTTTGATGATGACGTGGAACGGTTAATGGTGCTCACAAAGGTCTGCCATGACCTCCTCTTGCTC
The DNA here is from genome assembly GCA_031002005.1 of Vandiemenella viatica. NCBI lineage: Eukaryota > Metazoa > Arthropoda > Insecta > Orthoptera > Morabidae > Vandiemenella > Vandiemenella viatica. Next base: position 349,438,167 of record CM061921.1, read on the forward strand.
TCCTTAATCACACGACGTGCCTTAGCTCTAGCAACCCGGAACGCTGCGAGGTTGTCGGGTGTCGGCTGCAACTTAAACCGACGCAAGGCCCGTCTGCGACCCTGTACAGCGGAACGACATTCCTCGTTCCACCAGGGGACGGGCGCTCTTCGCAGCGCTCCAGAGTTGCTAGGCATGGAAATATCAGCAGCCTGGTGAATCACATCAGTTAGATGTTTCACCTTATCCTCGATGTTCCCGCGCTGTTCGAGGGTGACTGACCGGCTGTAGAGCTGCCAGTCAGCTCTGTTGATATTCCATTTCTTTGTCGTTGTTTGATCACGCCGTTCAAACTCAACGTGCAACCAAATTGGAAAGTGGTCGCTTCCGTGAAGGTCGCGATCCACTTCCCAATGCACGGAGTCTGCAACTGAAGGAGAGCAAAGAGAGAGATCAATGGCAGAGGACGAACCGGAAGCAGTAGTGAAGTGCGTCATCTGACCGGTATTTAGGATGCACAAATCCTCCTGCTCCAATAATCTACAAATCTCTCGGCCTCTGGGGCAATTGGTGTTCGAACCCCACAACGCATTGTGGGCGTTAAAGTCTCCCAATAGGAGAAAAGGCCGAGAGAGTTGCCGTGTGATGTCAGCCAGCTGACCGCAATCAACTGGTGATCCTGGCGGTAGATATATGGAGCATACAGTCAGTTTCACCGGTCCATACAGTTTCACTGCTACTGCTTGTAAAGGAGAGGTGAGAGCTACAGGTTCAGAGTGGACAGTGTTTCGTACAAACACCGCCACTCCCCCCTTCGCTCGATCACCCTCGGTATCGTCCTTACGGTACACGTCATAGCCTCTTAGCACAGGTTGGTGAACTGGTCTGAAATGTGTCTCTTGCAGGCAGAGACACAATGGATCAGACCGTGCTAAGAGCTGTAACTCCTCTTTGTGAGCCATAAAACCATTAATGTTCCATTGGAGTATGGGAGCCATCTTACCTGTTTAGCTTCACCCGCCCCGGATCGGGTGGGTCTTCGGTCAATATCTGCTGAGGAACGGGACCAGACACGTCCACCAGCATTTCACTTTCTTCTGGCTCCGAAGAGACAGACATCTCCGACTCAGAAGAAACGTCCAAACCCTCTTTGGATTTTTTCTTCCTCGCCCTCTTTCCCTTCTTATCCCCTCTACCAGGTGTATTGGGAGGGGATGAAGAGGGGGATCTCAAGAAATGAGTCGGGTCCGTCTGCCTGAACTTCGGGCCCCGGACCTTCTGATCGCCTCCATTAGAATTTGTAGCTGGTGGTGTTGCTACTACTTTCACTGCACGAGGTGGAATTGGAGGTGCAGTGGCTTTAACTGGTAATGCTGGTGGAACCTTCAGTACTGCTGCTGGTGTGGTCGAGGACGCAGGCATGCTGCTACCGACGTCCGCGGCCCTAGATGTAGTGGCCTTGGCGGATTTTGCGCCGCATTTGCACTGACATGAGCACTTGGTGCTAGTGCTGATGTCTGCAACGGACGTCTGGATAGCAACACTTTGTTTCCTGACGGGAGCTGAAGCCATCTTTGCAAAACTTGTTGCGAAAACAGGAGCGGATAGCATTTTCACTTTCTTCTTCGCTTCACCATATGGTAACCGCTCTTTGGTCTTCAGCTCCTGTATCTTGCGCTCTTCAAGATACACTTGACACTCCCTACTCCAGGCAGGGTGCGACCCGGAGCAGTTGACACACACCTGTGGGAGCGTGCAACTAACACCGGGCTCATGTGCACCCTTGCCGCATCTACCACAGGTGGGGTTACCTTTACAAGACGCCGTCGTATGTCCGAACCGCTGACACTGAAAACAGCGCATCGGGTCCGGAACATACGGACGGACGTTCAGGTTAATGTAACCTGCTTGGATGTTCTTTGGTAGAACTGGAGTGTCAAACGTCAGGACGAAGGTGGCAGTCTTTTCAATACTGCCATTAACCCTTCGCGTTATCTGACGTACCTCGACCACTTTCTGATCTTCCCACTCCTTAACGAGCTCCTCGGTCCCTAATTCCATTATGTCACGGCAGGTGACTACGCCTTTACTGCTGTTAAGGGATTTGTGGAGTTCGCAGGTAACAGCGAACTCCCCGAGTTTCACACAGTTAAGGAGTTGGGTTGCTTGCCTACTGGTGCATGTTTCCAGCAGCAGCGTCCCGTTCCTAAGCTTTTTTACCGAGTTAAGGGTCCCTACCAGACCCTGTAGTCCTTTATGAATAAAGAAAGGCGAAACTTTCTCAAATGACCCATCCAATCTTTGCATTACGACAAAGGCGTTCGGAATCGAACATTCCTTTCCGTTACTTTTTACTTCAGAACCGGGGGGGCTATCGACCCTCACCCGCTTCTTAGAACTGGGTGTATTGGGATTAACCTGCGGCACACCCGTACCGCAGGGTTTTTTTGGTTTTTGTGGTAGACTTCGTTTTGGTCCCACGAGTAAAACCAGTTTAAAAAGAAGCGCTAATACAACAGGGGTGCGCAGGTGCCCCTGAGGTTGTACGTTAGCGAGTGATCCGCCTCTCACCCATGCACCTCCTCGGCACGTATCCGACCTTGAGGTTAAGGGGTTTTTTATAGAGGTTTGTACCGTCCTCGCGATCCGGGCGATGAAGCCAAGATCCCCGTTCTCCTAGGCACACAACGTTCCACCGCCACGCCCTACGGTGGTCGTTGAAGCATGGTAGGAGTTTACGGTGTGGGAAACTTGCGGCGCTCACAAGTTTCCAGCTCGGGTACCGCGGGTTCGCCAAACCCGTACCTGGCACTTGCGTACCAGGCCCCTGCGGGGGTCAAGTGCAGGCAGTGTTTACCCGTCACCACAAAACAACATTGCGATGCCTCCTATCGGTCTTTCAGTTTGCCAGATATCCTGTAATGTCCTGATGACAGTCTCCACCGCTTTTCCGTGAGCCATGGTACATTCATCCCCTACAATCAGACAACAATCTCAAACATGCGCACTTTGTCACTGTTTTACATGATGTCACAAACCGGTGTTTTTAATTGTACAGGTATTGTAAGCATGGCATATGCAGTTTTACCACCAAGAAACAATGCCACACCTAGAGCAATCTAGCCTTGGTAGCGTATTTGTGCCAGTATAAATTTTGTTAGAAATGTTTTTCCGGTACCACCAGGCACATCCAATAAAATAAATATTCCCATGAAGTGTTTATAGACATAACACAAACACGAAGGAAGACCCTCCACTGTTATTTTGTTATGCTGGGTAGATCATCTCTTATAGTTGCCGTTATTTCAGTAGAGTTATGGTTCGTTTTGGAGTATTCTCTGTTGCCACGCTTTTCACCATTTGATTTTGTTGCTTTTTTTTTTTTTTAGCAGTTTAATGTCCCTTTTTAACAACGTGGTCTTTAGAGACGGGAAAGGATGGGGGCAAGGAATGGGAAGGAATTCGGCCATGGCCTTTTGAAGGAAGCATCCCGGCATTCACCTGGAGTGATTTGGGGAAACCATGGAAAACCCAAATCTGGATGCCCGGACGGGGATTCGAACCGCCGTCCTCCCGAATGCGAGGCCAGAACGCTATCCGGATTTTGTTGCTGGTTCAGTAAAACCATAGCTTGCCAGAGTATTTCCACCTGTAGACTAAACTGTGTCATGAATAGTCCTCAGGCAGAGATTCAAAGACACACTGGGATCATGACCACGTCTTAAAAACTCCTCTGCCAAATCATGTAAAAGTTGTGTTGCATCAGACAATCCGCAGAGTATCAACATCATGGAAAACAAATAGCGCAAGCGGCGTAAACTGTTGATATGCAAGCCTCAGCCAGTGTATCGTCCCAGTGCTGGTCATCATCAAGCAAATGTCGTGCTCTGCAAATGGCCAAAAAGATGGGTTGCTCGACATCATCGACTGTTCTTAGCCCACTGAATGAAGTCAAGCCACATAACATATACAAAAGCAACTGCATATAATACAGTTCCATATTATTTGTACATACCATATAAACTCTTCCAGAGATGTATTCTTAAAAACACCACAAACACCCTCTACTGTGATATGTCTCTTGGGTTATTAAATAAACCTTGGTGTAATAGGCAAATATCTAATCATACAGCAGTGTTTTAGTGAAGTTGTTCATCAGACATAACCAGAAAAGGCAAGGAAGTTAATTTGCCTTGGATTATCTAAACGCTCCCTTGCATTATCAGGGACGAAATATGTGTTGCTCACCCTCCAAGTGAACATCAGGATTTTTGACTTGTGTAGTACCTCTAATGTATCGGATAACCAAGAATATGCAAACAGCTTCTGATGAGCTAATATATCAGCCGGATTGGTATTGTGACCTCATCTCCAATTATGTTGTTCACTGCAATGGTTGCTTGGTCGCTATCTTTGTTCACATATTTGCATATGTACTTGACGGACCGAACGCTATCACACATTTCGAATTTTATGCGAGTTCCAAAAGTTTTTTTATAGCAGTGGGGAGTAAGGTGCTACCCACCTGTCATCCAGAACAACCTGTTGACCACGCATTCTTATTTCAGCGGTGAAACCACTGTGTATAGGTAAACATCGAAGATATGATGGATAACCATCCTCAGCTGGTATCGTTTCGGAAATCTCTTTGCACAGTGGCATTCTTGCACGTAGGTGAGTAACCATATACTTTTTTACGATAGTGTACAGAGAAGGATCCTGCTTAGGGTATTTCTGCACTTATTATGCTATTGATGTCGTTAAGATACATCTTTTCCAGCAGCCATAAAAAAAATGTGTGCATGCGACAAACCACTCTTCTACCATTAGACACTGTACATAAAACAAAGTGACGCGCCAAATATATTCTCCTCAGTGAGAAATTCAGATGGAATATTATAAAAACATGATCATGTCTATTGTCCTTGAAAAAATTTTTGGGTTATCTCTGTTCAGTTCGGATTGGTGGAAAATGTAATGAATATGTCTGGGTGCCCAGAGTTTCTCACGTGCCCACCCGTGTAACTTAGAGTTCACTCTATGACATCCCCACCACATGCATTCTATTCTGTGCACGTTGTTTGACTTGCATAGCATTACAAACTACGGCAAATCTCATCACCTATCCCACGGGAACCTTGTTGTTTTACGGGATTAAAAGTATTTTAATCCATATCAGTTATGTCTATGGCAAGTTTCATATAAATCCATCCAGTTGTTTCCACATGATGTGCTTCAAAGACCCTTAATTTTCATCACTTATCTCTCATAAACATTACTGTTTTTCATGAAAAAAAGTATTCTATATGTTAATCCATAGTATCAGTTATAATTATGCCAATTTCCATTCAAATTCATGTGGTAGTTTCTGCATCATGCACTTTCAAAAATACTTAACTTTCATCAACCGAGCGTGGTTGGTGAGCCATTAGCGCTCTGGCCAAGCATTCAGGAAGACAGCAGTTCGAATCCCCGTCTGGGCATCCAGATTTGTTTTGTCCACGGTTTCCCCAAATCACTCAAGGCGAATGCCGGGATGCTTGCTTCAAAAGGCCATGGCCGAATTCCTTCCCGTTCCTTGTCCCCAGTCCCATCCCGCCTCTAATGACCTCAATGTCGTTGAGGCGTAAAGCCATAAGTAAAAAAAACTTTCATCGTTTATCACATGGGAACACTATAATTTTTCGGGATAAAATATATTCTAAATGTTAATCCATAGTATCAGTTATAATTATTTCAAGTTGCATTCAAATCCATTCAGTAGTTTCAGTGTGATGGGTTTTCAAGGATACTTTACTTTCATCACTTTTCCCACAATCATTTTTAGGGATAAGAAGTATTCAGAATATTAATCCATAGTATCCATTATAATTATGCCAAGTTGTATTCAAATCCATGTGGTTGTTTCTGCGTCATGAGCTTTCAAAAATACTTAACCTTCATCACTTATCCCACAGGAACCTACCATTTTTGGGATAAAAAAGTATTCTTTATGTAAATCCATAGCATCTATTGAAATTATTGTAAGTTGCGTTTAAATCCATTCGGTCATTTCTGCATCATACTTAACTTTCATCACCTATCCCACAGGAATCCTATTGTTTTTCGGGATAATACGTATTCTAAATGTTAATGCATAGTATCAGTTAAAATTATGCCACGTTGCATTCAAATCCATTTGGTAGTTTCAGCGTGATGCGCTTTCAAAAATACTTAACTTTCATCACTTAACCCAAGGGAATCCTATCATTTTTTGGGATAAAAATCATTGTGAATGTTAATCCATAGTATCTATTATAATTATGCCACGTTGCATTCAAATCCATTCGAAAGTTAGGCGTGATGTGCTTTCAAGGATACATATCCCACGGGAACCCTTTCATTTTTTGGGATAAAAATAATTCTAAATGTTAATCCATAATGTGTGTTATAGTTATGCCAAGCTTCATTCAAATCCATCTGGTAGTTTCAACATGATGCACTTTCAAAACTACATACAGGCAGACAGACAAAAAAAAATACCATTTTGGCTTCTATATCATTAGTAATGCTTCCTCCAATTAAAATTTCAAAATCCATTTAATGTACAGATTTCATCCCTTTACAGTTTTATTATAAGTATAGATATGGAAGCAGATGAAGGCAGGAGAACTGCAATGAACAAATAAAAATGAATGCTCTTTACAGTATTCTGGTATGAACCATTATCATGTTGGAGGTAAAACACATGGCAATGGAATCGGATACGTACACATCAAGACTTACCAGTCATCATTCTGATGCTATAAGCTATCGCTCTTTACATCTTGAGTGAGTCAAGAAATAGTCCTTTTTCAAACAAAAATAAATAAATTGAAAAATGTGGCTGATATTTCTGGTTGTATTAATCTTTGTTTCAATAAATGTAAAGCCGTGTAATATCTGAGGGTTTTTACAATTTATATTCCATTTCGTTTTGGATTTGGGAAAACAGAAATATACCTTCACCATTGGTGACAATTATCTAATGTCAAGGCATCGACACCAGTAGTGAACGTGTTCATTAGAGTCTAAGTGACTGCCAAAAACAATCACTAAACGCAGGTCCTACAGATTGTAGGTTATTGACCAGTTTGTTAATAATAGTTAAATGTATCTTTCTGAATCACAGAGGGAGAAGTTTACAGTATGGACAATTTAACTGTCCCAAAGGGATGATTTGTTTTTTAACATCCTAGAAACTAGTCCTCCATTAATGTTAATCATATATTTTCTAAGCTACCAGTATGGTTACATTAAGCTCTGTTTATAATCCATTACTATTCTCATACTTTATTTTTTAATCATTAATAGTCTGGTGTGAAAATCTAGTTCCAATTCATTTTACATAACCGTTATTTGGATTTACATTTATTTCATTTAATACTGATTCTGTTAATATTGAGTACAAGTTGAGAGAGGAATTGCTTTCACACCACTACCAACATAGTTTATCTTACGTTTAGTCATGCCCCAGCCTACATATTCTCAAAGATTTCTCTGAATGTGCTAAGACTACTTCACCACTTACTACACTGGCTAACTAGTAATTTGAATGATGATATTTAAATGCCATCATATATGCTACATATCTTGACATGTGCAATGAGTTCAAATCTTGCCTCCATTATATCAGCCATTCTAATTACAATTTTTTGGTGATTTTCAAAAATTTTCGAATAATTTCAGGTTTTCACCTCAGAAACATATCACAAATGCAATCAAAAACCACATTGACTTAAAACTTACATTCTTTACAGATAGTTTCCCCTTACATACACACACACACACACACACAACTTTTATCTCTCTTTCTCTATGCAGAATCAAATTTAATTCATTTCTCTAATCAAATAAATGCTGCATGTTTTCTTAGAGCCACTCCTGGAATGGTTACTTAAGCCATATGTTCATGATAAAAAAAAGTCTGATTTGTAATATTTTTGCCATTAGTAACTACTTAAATAAATGGTTAACACAGTCTTAAACAGTTAGTGAGTAAGTAAGAATTATTACATGGTTGTTGAAAAATTACTTATAATACTGTATTTTAGTTCCTGTCAAATTACTCAGCTACCCTGGGTGTTGTAACATAGTAGTTCATAATATCAGTAATTACATTCAAATTCATCTATAAAATCTATTTATTTAACATCGCAATCACCATATTTTTATGCGGGAATTTGACTGCTTGAGCTTCCATTTGTTATGTATATTCATATCCAACTGAAACCACAGCATGATTTGTATTGAAGAAGATTCTCTCTATTTTGTATTTATAATAACTTTTCTTCATTAATTACAAGTATACATCTATATATTTTATATGTATGTTAGCTTGTAATCAATTTAGTTATAACTGTGTTTTGGTTTAGGCATACTCCCTTTTATTTACAACAATGCTACAAATTACTATAATAATATTTCAGGTAACTGTTACATGCAAGAGGATAAAAAAAAGGTTTATTGAGTGCAATGGTTTCATCTAGACTCTCCTTGGCATGTACAGCCACCCATGGAATAATTGCTGCACTGATCCTGGTATGTTTTGAGTTTGCTTTCTATGATTCTTCTTAATTATGTGTGTTCCTGAAGCTTTAGCTTGTTGCATTAATAATATTGGTTAGGAATGTAAAGTAAGGGTTTTCTTAGAGCCACTCCTGGAATGGGTTTAGAGCATACAAGCATTAATCTGAGCTATGACTGTTTACATGGCCTAAGGAGTAGAGTTTCAAACAGTCGCCATCTAGATGATAACCTCAACTAGAAAAGGTATATGATCGAAATAAAGATCACTATCAACTCAAAAGTAGATTTAAAACATTGTATTCTCCAAAAATTTACATAGTTCTTAGATCAATCTACAGCAATCGGTTCTTCTTCTCCAAATAAAAATGATTGCAGGTATGGATCATTGAAACAACACACAGTCAACTCCCTTAAACCCCTAACTGAAGTCAGTTACATCACGAGTGGGAAAAACTAAAATAATGAAGATAGCAAGAAACACTGCATCATAAAAAGATGGGTTACCTGACAGCATCAAATTTGTATGGGTAGGGTAGCTTGTTTGTTGGGAAGTAAAGTAACTACCGGTGGAAAGATGGAGGAGGAAATAGGACAGACAATAAGAAAGAACTGACAATTCTATTACCAGATCAAAGATATTAACTGAAGGTGGAAGATTAATGAAGTAAGCCGAAATCTTGCTTAATAAAGCCAATATTGATCTATGGCTTTAAAACCTTTGACTTAGACAAAGACTTTTTTTTACTTATGGCTTTACGCCTCATTGACAGCGAGGTCATTAAAGGCGGGGATGGGACTGGGGGCAAGGAATGGGAAGGAATTCGACCATGGCCTTTTGAAAGAAGCATCCGGCATTCGCCTGGAGTGATTTGGGGAAACCATGGAAAACCAAAATCTGGATGCCTGGAAGGGGATTTGAACCGGCCTCCTTCCAAATGTGAGGTCAGAGCATTAACCGCTCACCCGCCACGCTCGATTTAGACAAAGAGAAATATTAGCAGACTACAGGTGGCAGAGAAGAGATTTCTGAATAGGATACAGAACATAATAAGGAAGGGTAAAATTAGAAACGAAAACACCAGGGAGAGATTAAAATTAAAACCTTGGAGGAGATGTTAACAAAGAAGAGAACTCAGTGGCTGTGGCATGGCATGTGGATGAAGGAGGGGAGTATGCAAAAATTAGCACTCTTAGTGTGAAGAGAAGGAGATTTATAGGAAGACTGTGGACAAGATGGATGGACCAGTCGAAGAAGCATATAAGGCTGAAAGGAGTTGCTTGGAGTGGAGGGAAAAACTTGGAGTGTCCAAAAAACATGGAAGAGGATGTGCCAAAGGACCCGCAAAAGTGAAAACTTTTAATGATGATGATGATCTCAGTGCAGCTACATTTGCCATTTCAATTTCTTCAACAATTCAACACATTTAAATAACATCTTCTAAGCATATAAATGAGCATTGTAAATTTTTGGAGGAAATTGTTGCAATACATTGCAGAAATATGCTAAAGCTTGACAACTGCTTCAGATTATATAGGGTGCTTCAACTTTGAAGGCATATAGAAATTTATTCAGATAACTTACAAAATCAGTTAAAGTGTAATTTTGTAGCAAGCCATCTTATGTTTTACTTATACAATGCCAAATTCAGTCACCTTAATTGCCAGTGGTATTCAAAGTTAAAATGGCTACTTTAACTGATGCCGAATGTGGTTGTTGTGTATTTGGCTTTTATGGAGAGAACCATAAATTTTATCCTGTACCTGGAAATGCTTGGAAATTTATTAACAATTAAAGATTTACTCCTTTACTGTCAGCAAGATGATGCACTACCTTATTACTTCACAGCAGCTTGACATTTCCTAGAGCTCTGTTTCTCAGGTTGGTGAATTGCCATGCAGAACCAATTGAACTGTGACCTCACCTGGATTTTTAAAAGGAGGTTCCATTGAAGGCTGAGAGTGTGTTCTGTCCTTACTTGCAAATCTCATGGATGTCAGAAATCAAATCTATACAGCAGTTGCAGAAGTGATGCCTGAATGCTAGATAAAGTTTAGCAAGAAGTCAATTTTCACTGGAATATCTACCACATCACTAGTGTTAGTCACATTAAACTAAAATAAAACTTTGTGTGTTTTTGCAATTCTAATTCTGTAAGATATATGAATAAATTTCAATCTGCTTCCAAGACTCCAGTGGTATGGATGCCTGAAGGTGAACGGTGAAAAGGGTCCTAAGAAAATGTATAATTTGAAAATGGAATGCATGTTACCTCAAGGCAACCAAAAAGGGAAAAGATAAATGAGGTGATAGGTCAGCACATCCTTTTTTATAGTGGCACTAGCTTTGCTTAGCATGCATTGCAATGCCTCTTTTTCTTTCTTACGTGGGTATACATATGTAAAACAGACAGATTTATATGTACTAAATAAATGAAAAACAATGATTTTTTATGCTTTAAATTAAAACCAAAAAAATTAAAGTAAAAAAAAAGGTTATTTGAATCCTACAGGAGTACTAAGCCATTGTGTCAGAGGTAGAATGGCCAGTTCCTTACCTCTGGGACCAACAGTTTAACGTGGGATCTGAATCATGGACCAGGCATAGCTCATGTCATCAACGAACTTACACCGGGATTTGAACCTGGGAACGAAACTTTCAAAAGAAAGCGCCCTTATCAGTGAGCTAGCAGACCGCTCATTTATATTTTATATGTATGCTGAGAGCCATCAAAATCAGATAGAAACTGTGGACCTGTACAAAGAATATAGGCAAAAATTAAGGGGTTGAGATGGAGGAGAAAAGGGGTTAGGTTTTTTCAAACCAAATGTACACAGTATTACACAGTTGTAAAGAAACAAACCAACTTCGACCACAACCTGAAGATTGGTTGAATCCTTCCAAAAGAGGTGTACTAAGGTATAGTATCAGGGGAAGGATGGCCAGTTCCTTTGCTCTGAGACCTACAGTTTAACATGGAATTTGAACAATGGAATGTCTTGGTATAGCTCAAGTGATCAAATACTACTCCCCCTGGGATTTGAACCCATAATCGGAGACAGGAATTTCGGGAAGTAAGCACCTTAACCACGGAACTACCAGACCACCTTGCAGTGAAGAATACGTGTACTAAGTATTATCAGAATTGGATAGAAACTGTGGGTTTGTACGATCAACGTCGACAAAAATTAGGAGACGGGGGAAAGAAGGAGATGGGTTAAGATTTTGTGAACCAAACATAAACAGTATATTTGTTTTAAAGCATATGTATACATCAAAATCGGATAAAAACTGTGCATTTATATAAAAATCAACTGAAAAATTGAGTGGTGCATAGGGGGAGAGAGGTGGTTTTTTTATGTTTTTGGTCAGAAACCTTCCCACGCACACACATAATGACTCACCATAGTTTCATCACAATCGGATGAATGGAATAGCAACACAAAGAAGACGAACAAACAAAAATTCATTATTTTATATATTAGATAAGTAAAAGAGATCGAACGAAGAGGGGTGTATCAATAATAATACATAAAGATTTTGAAGAAAGTGTATAAAAGGATGGCATGAAATAGATGATAGAATAATATCTTTGCAACTGAAATGGAAATGAAATTCTAATAGTGGGGGTGTATGCTCCCACAGATAATGTGGATAGTAAAACCAAGGACAATTTTTTATCAACATTTTGATGAAAGTTCTGGAGGATGTTATCCCTTGGAAGGAGATAATATTAATCGGAGACTTTAATGGTCATACAGGGACCGTGCAAAACAGTAAGGTGGTGGGTATATGTGAGGAAGTTATAAATGATAGTGGTAAAAAGATTGACATGTGTGAGATACACACACTAAAAATAATGGATGGCTTCTATCCACATAAAAATACTTGGGTACAACCCACAAGAAAGCTGCACCCTATAATTGAATATATAATACAAAAACAGAACTAACAGTTAATAAGACAAGATGCAAGAGTATAAACAAGTATGGAATGTGATTCAAATCACAGTTCAAGTCTTTTGGTTAAGTATAACACAAAGAATAAATCAAATCAAGACCAAAATATTGAAGAAGAAAAAACAAATATAAAGGAAACAGCGAAATATAACTTGGAGAGCTTAAAAGAAATACTGACGAAATTTCTGTACAAACTAATGTTAGCAAACAAACTGAAGAATATACATATAGATTAGTGAGTGAGAGTGTATAGAGAAATCAAAGAATGTATACACAGTGCAGCAATAGAGGCTTGAGAATTACTGGAACCTGTTTGTAAGAAGAAACCAGAGTGCTGATCCAAAGATATTGAGCAGAAAGTTAAAGAAAAGAAAAAGCTCATTATGAGAGGGAATAAAAAGGAAAAGACCAAAATTCCATTTATTAATATTTTCAGAATTTACTGAGTGAAAACAGAAAAGAATACAATCAAGCAGTCTGCAAAAAAGGTAAGGTAACCTAGAAAATAGAAATATAGAACCAATTTCCCTTAAGGAAGTGAAACAAGAACTAAATCAAATGAAGAATGGAAAGTCTGCAGTACCTGGAGATACACCCATTGAGCTAGTTAAATATGGACCAAGCATCCTTCAGGTGTTATTGACAAAGATGTTTAATACGTTTTTATTGGAAGGAGAAAATTTACTCCAAGATTTTATTTTATTAATGATAAGTTGCATTTATATATACAGGATGATTCACGAAGATATGAAAATATTTTAATATGTTATTCTACAAGTAAAACTAAAGAAAAACGTTCATATAAACATAGGTCCGCAAATGTTTAGTTACGGAGTTACGGCTAATTAAAGATTTTTTGCCTGAAATTTAGCAACCTCGCTAATATGAAGCCATCACAAAACTGTATGAGGTTACAGTAAAGCACGATTTCCATTTATTTTGTTGTTATTGATCTGGTGAATAAATGTGCAGCTAAATGAATTGAACTCGGTGGAGACATTTTTGAACATTTATTGTGAATGTATTGAGAAATTGTATGTACACTGTACAACGTCCTTAACACTGAGCTATGGTATTAATAAAAGCAGATTATCTGAAACATTCATACTGTTTTAGTTAACTTTATTACCATCATTTTACAAAATTAAATTCTCTACAACTTCCGTTGAAAACTTTGTGCAATTGTCTGCATTTTTTTTTTTTTTTTTAAATGGGCCAAGTAGTTAATAAATTACAAATTTTCCCAAATTATTTCTTTGCTTCTCAGGAATTTCTGGAAAACTACTGCAGATACGCATCTGGGACTTGTTTTATTACATTCACCAGATCAATAACGACAAAATAAATGGAAATCGTGCTTTACTGTAACCTCATACAGTTTTGCGATGGCTTCATATTAGCGATAACATTTTTTTCATTGGAACAGCTAACAGGGAAAAAGTGGGAAAGAAATTTAGACACACATTTAGCTTTCATTGACTTGGAGAAAGCATACAATAATGTGCCATGGAGTATATGTAAGAGCCTTTCAGAATATTTATAAGAATGTGAAAGGAGTTGTAAGCATTGGAAAGAAAGTCTCCCAACCCTTTATAATTAACAAGTGTCTGAAGGAAGGTTGTTGCCTTTCCCAAACTTTGTTCAAAATATACATCCAAGAAGCTCTAGAGAACTGAAGAAGAAAGTGTTTAAGAATGGGGACAGAAATGAATGGAACCTATGTACATAGTTTGTTCTTGGCAGATGGCCAGGTAGTGGTAGCAGAGGATGAAAGGACCTAGCACATATGCTAAGGAAGTTAGTAGATGAATATGATAAATGGGGACTAAACATCAACACCACAAAGATAAAATCACTGGCAGTTGGACAGATGACATCACCTATCAAAGTATCAGATAATCTAGCAATAAATATATGGGAGCATTATTAGTAATAACGGGACTTGTGAAGAGGATATTAGATACCGACTAATTGTGGAATCAATTACCACTTATGGGATAGAATGCTGGACAATTACACTGAAATATCACAAGAAGATAGAAGTAGTGGAGATGGATTTCCTTCGAAGAGCTTCATGAGTGTCTAAATTAGAACATGAGTAGAATGAACAAAGTAGGAGCAGATTGGCATCAAAGATACAACAGTCCAGAACATTGAAAGGAAACATCTATAGTGGTCCTGGCATTTAGTCGGAATGGAAGAAGAAAGAACACCAAGAATAATCTTTAATTACCAACTGAGAAACCAGAGAAGACAAGGCAGACCACCACTCAGATGGTTGCAAGGTATGGAGTGAACAATGAAACAACAAAGTATAGAACCGCAGGAGGACCACAATTTACATTGAGATGCGGGAAGTGGCAGGAGTCGTAGGACCCCCGAGGGGAGAAAAATTTTTCCTCAAACAATACCAATGGATAGGTGGATAAAAGGAATAGAAAAGATTGTGCAAGACAGAGGAGCAAACTGTAATGGAAAAGGTGGAATGGTAGGACAGGAATGCTAAAGAGGATGGTATTCTTGACAGATCTCACCAGAAGTTGGAGGCTATCAATGATGATTCTTTCAAAGTTGTAATTTTAACCCTTTGACTGCTGACAGCGGATCGTCTACCTGCCGCGCTGAGGCCGGCTACCTGTGCTAAGTGATTATTCCTGGGGACGGAGCGGCCCGCGCTGTCTCACACGCCCAGTGCTGGATGTTCCTGGCGTTACCTCTCACGGCTGATACACAATAAATACTCTCACTACATAGTTCCTCTGCAAATAAATTACTACAGAATCAAACAATCATTAACCCTATTTTTTTCACTAATAATTACATCTTGCTTTTAGTTTTTACTAGATTTTCGCAGCTTATGTCGAAAGCATCGTGATTCTTAAATTTACCTTAATAGTTTACTGTTCTTTCCTGCATACCCGTTTATAACAACTGCAATTTTCTATATGTTCCTTAGTGTATCAGAGTGTTTTTGTTGAATTTTAAAGAGCGTAGATTCGAAGAAGATGCTAGAAATATTTTACTTCCACACTTACATACCGTGTTCAGACCACGACAGTTAAATTAGAGATATTCGAACTTATACAGAGAGTTAAAGGCATCCGATTTTTCCTCGTGCTATTCACGAATATAAAAAGACACCTGAAAATGATAATTGCACAAGCATCCTCCCCCACACACCGAAATTTGGCTTGCGGAATATCTTTGTAGATGTAGATTCCCAAAATATCTCGATGTTGACTGAATGTTTGCTGCGCTTTGTAATTACCCGATTATACATAATTTTGTTTCTTTGATGAAATTTGTTCCACATAAATACTCAACAGATTTTTCAACATTTCAAAGCTGTGAAGTGTCTGTCCATTATTACGAG
Source organism: Vandiemenella viatica (assembly GCA_031002005.1). Lineage (NCBI taxonomy): Eukaryota > Metazoa > Arthropoda > Insecta > Orthoptera > Morabidae > Vandiemenella > Vandiemenella viatica. Next base: position 349,454,023 of record CM061921.1, read on the forward strand.
AGTTGAAATAGGGCAGGGGGGAGGGGGGGGGGGGTTCGGAGAAATCTCACGAAACCTCACCAAAGTAACAAAAAGCGGTATCTGGACATAAGTTCACCAAGAATTGCGGTATTTAGAAGAACATCTCTGGTCCAATATCAGCTATTTTTCAATTTTTTTCACGCGATGCATCAGAAGACAAATAGCTGTGAAACAAAAAATTTCATCATATTTAGTATCTTTCCACTTCGATATTCAAGAATGCACTGATTCTGGAATATTCTCCATAGTGGTAATATAAAACCAATTCTTTTCATCAGCTATATATTTCATCAGTTCTTCTGTAAAAAAATAACATGAAAACTGACAGAATATTTGGCACATTCCCTATTTGACACACATGTCCCGACAGCGTATCATCAAATGCGTGTCTAACTGGACGAAAATCATTTTTTTTCCAGTCAGATTTATCACTAAGAAGTAATTTCTTCGTAGGCGTTTCACTATCACTTTCTGATTCTTCAGATTCATTCAGAACAACTAACATCTCTTGTTGAAACATGAGACTGCATTGTCACCCCTGCTGACGAGTATGGTTTATGACTACAGCCTTCAGATTCTGTGGAAAAGCTATCACTTCCATCAAAATCAAGTAGTTCATCCTCGGTGTCACTCCTCGTAAGAATCTCCATGATTTCTTCCTCAATGCACCCATGAGGTCTTGCCATTTTCTTCATAAAAAACAGGACACAAAAAGGAGACTGATGTAATTTCTGTTGAATAGTGAACTGTAGAGCAACGCCTAGGCTCCCTAAAGACAAACATTCGGACGATAAGCTAGCAACCAGAACTGCAAAACGCTACTGAGAAATGGGTCGTGAAGTCCGCTGTACGACTCAGGTAGTGGCGCCTCTATATTCGTCATCAGCACACAGGTAGCGGCAGGCGGGTGCGGCTTAACTCGTCAACAGCACTCAGGGGAAAACCGGCGGCTGCGTCTAAACTCGTCATTAGCACTCGGGGCCAGCAGGCAGCATGACGTGTATACACGTCAACAGCAGTCAAAGGGTTAAACATCATTTAAATAATTATTAAAACCATCTGTATCAACAAGCTTTTCTGTTTGAACAGTTTTCACAGCCATAAGTTACCATCAAATTAATAAGGTGTGTTAAAGCTTTGGCCATGTCTTTTTTACAATTGTTATTCTTTATTGATAATATCTGGACTGGCTAAATGTAAGCAAGAATGCATCCAAGATCCTTAAAAATTCCCTATTTTTCTTTTCCTCACTGTAATTATGCTCATTTTCTTATTGGTAGCAAAGATCAAGGAACCATTAGCAATATATACTGCTTCATTATTCATATCAACAAAAGTAAGGTAGTTTTCTTTTGTCATTACAGCTATTCCGACAGGTACATTATTCAGTGTCATACAAATAAGAAACATCACTGAATATTCTCTATCAAGGCAGTTTGCTGAATCTTTTAAGACATTCCAGCAGATTTTAATAATTTGGTAGTTATATGCAGCACTTTAGTGTAGTACAAGCCAGCCTCCTTGAGTGGCAATCCTCAGTAGGAATGCATGAAACATGAAGCCGAGTACTCAGTTACTTGAATCCCTCATTCAAGGACACAGAGCCAGCAGTTTAGCATTGGAGACAGTCAGTAATTTCTTGAACCTTCTGGAAAAGCCGTATCCAATGGGCCAATTAAAGCCCCACATGCACGATGTGAGCCAACATAAACGATTACCCCACTATGAAGCGACAGCAGAGAGAAGTTCTGTACCAGTTCTCGTCACAGTGTTTTTCTGAAGACCACACAGTGAACTTGCCACTCCTTAGGCCAATGATTTAGGCAGCAGTAGGAAATACTTCACCACCATACCCATCTCTTCGTACACTCAAGGGTGAGGCTTGCACCGAATCTCACATTATTTTATTTAACCATTTGGCTCTAGTAAGAAAGCAAAAATTGCTTCCGCTCATATTTACGCTGTACTAGCTATTTGTATCATTCCACTTGTTTTGTCGAGATCAGGAATAAATGCCTGTCAATCTCATCTCTGGAGTTCATTTCAGTTCCCCCAATGTCATTAGTTAGAGTGTTATTAAGTGTTTTTCCAGCCAGTACTCTCAGACGCCAACTGGAAGAACCAGAAGTTGATGGCAAGAAGGTGGGGTGAATCCATGTGCACAAACAGGGTAAGTCGTAGGTATTCTTCACTCGGCATTATCACACGACAACGTTCCCTCACGTGTAGACACTTTTCGAAACTATACAGTTTCCCATATTTGGTGCAACCATTCCTCTACTAGCTGTACATATCACACTTTTGAAGTACCGGAAACAATCACCTTAAATTAGTCCAGCTGCGTGCGGAAGTGCGCAAGGCAATGCATGAAGCTTTTAAAGAATTCCAAGTCAGCAATTTATCTGAAGATCTAATTACTAATCCAAAAAAAAAACATCTGGTCATATATCAAAGTAATAAGAGGTTCTTGTAAGGTTATGCCATCACTAATGAAGGAAAGTGGGTAATTATTGGAATCCAGCATAGAAAAAAATAGAAATTTTGAATAATATCTTTTACAAAGCTTTCACAACAGAAAATGTAGAGGAGATTCCGATATTTAATAAGCGTACCAACAAAATTATGAAAAGTCTCATTCTTGACATCGATGGAATAACAAAACTGCTTATGAATGTAAAAACCAATAAGGCTCCCAGACCAGATGGTATTCCTACTAGATTCTACTCTAGGTACACAAAGGAAATTGTACCATATTTGATGAAATTATATACCGCCTCCTTAGTTCAAGGAAACGTACCCACTAAGTGTAAGACCGCCATCATAAGTCCAGTATTTAAAAGTGGTACTGTTAATGATCCTCAAAATTATAGACTGATCTCGATAACTTCAATATTTTGCCGGATTTTAGAACATATCATCTATTCAACTGTCATGTGGTTTTTTGATAAGAGGACCTTTTAAACTCAAGCCAAAATTGATTCAGGAAGGGCCGATGCTGCGAGACACAACTTCCACTTTTAATTCATGACTTGTGCCGGATTATAGATAAGCAATCCCAGGTTGACTTAATTCTATTAGAATTTAAAAAAAAGACTTCGACACTGTGCCTCACAGAAGATTACTTACGAAACTTCATAGTTATGGTATATCTGGACAAATATGTGGCTGGGTTGCAAACTTTTTGAAGGATAAAACACAGTGACTAGTTCTCGACGGTGAGCGTTCATCACTGACCGAAGTGAGGTCCGGGGTTCCCCAGGGAAGTGTGAGGCCTCTAGTCTTTCTCATATACATTAATGGTTTGTGTGACATAATAAGGGGGGGAAAATTTGTTGATGATGCTATTGTTTATCATGAAATAAGAACCCAGGACGACTGTGCATCGTTGCTAGCCAATATTACAAAAATAATCGCTTGGTGCAAAGACTCGCAACTGGAGTTAAATGCTAAAAAGTGCCACATCATGTGTATAAGTAAAAAGGTGACACCATTTAGTTCTGAATATACAATTAATGGCACTGTCCTTAGAACAGTAGATTCCGCTAAGTACCTAGGGGTAACAATTCGAAATAATTTGTCGTGGAAGGAGCATATCGAGAAGGTAATTGGGATAGCAAATTGTATGCTCCAATTTCTAGGTCATAATTTAAAACAGTGCACACCAGAAGTTAAATTAGTTGTATACAAGTCACTAGTGAATCCTTACGTAGGATACTGTTGTTCTGTATGGGGTCCCCATCAAAAGGGGTAAATGGAGGCATTGGAGAAGGTCCAAAGAAGAGCTGCCCGATTCGTGACAGTTACATATTGTTGGAGGGTAAGCGTAAGTGTGATGGCGAAGGAGTTATGTTGGGAAGACCTGGAACACCAAAGGCATTGCTCTTGGCAGAAGCTGATTGAAAAAATCATGACGACCTATTTCAGGATGATGGCAAACACATATTACTACCAGCTACATTCATACCTAGGGATGACCGTGAAAATAAGATAAGAGAATCAGGGTGAGTGACTATGGAGTGGAACAGGAAGGAGATATCGAGCGAGAGAACTTAAGATTCCGAAAGGAGTAGATATCTATAAACCCCTCAGGCCATCCTGATCTGGGTTTTCCCAGATCACTCCAGGCGAATGCCGGGATGGTTCCTAAAAATAGCCCATAGGGGCCTCCTGCCATATCCCATATATCCTTTCCTATGCGCAAAAGGTTACATATTAGGATTGGGGCAATGCGCCCTCTGCCACCCACTTTTAGTGAGTCACAGAGTAATAATAATAATCACATACTGATATTCACAGGCAAATAAATCCAGTTAGTTACATAGGTATTAATGTTTCTTTGAGTACAAGCAAAAGGATCACGTAGAAAATGTAATACTGATAAGTTGTTTTTCCAACTTTATTCAAACTGATTTACAGAGACAAAGACAGTTTCTTCTTTTCTTTGTCATTACCTGAACAGTAGTGAAATAGTTATAGGTCACAATGAAGATCACATACCTGAGTTTGAGGAGGTGTAACTTTGGCACTAAGGAGGAAATGAAATTGCTTAACCATCCATGTAGTTTAGTTCTAGGTACCCATTGGATAATAGGCTGAGTGAACCTAGGGTGCTATCCCAGAAGTTCAACTTCAGAGAGAAATACTTGGCTTCATCAAGCATCAAATCATAGTAGTCCGGAATGTAGCCAGTTGCTGTACCAACTGAGCGATGTGGCCACCACTTAAATGATGATAAATTCTTCAAGTATAGTGAAATTAATAATTGTGTTTCTTAGAAATACCACAGAATGATACTAGAAAGATAAAAAAAACCCTACCTATGGAGTGTTTCATTTATAAGGGGGCTTTGTTTTTTATATTTGAATGTTTACTTGTTTCTACTTGTAGGAGGAGACTTGTTACTTTAAGAAAAACACTAAAGGCAGACTACAATTAAACTCCTAGTTTCCCTAATAATAGTGTTGCGTATGTCTTCCCCACTCAAAGGAATGTGATAGCTTGTAAAGGAAAAAACCAATATACTGGGGTGTAGTATAGGTTTAATCACCTTAACTGAATTTTAATTTGTCGAAAGTTCTTCTGAATCTGCATTAATAAATTTAAATTACCATGTGTCCGCCGGATGATTCAACTGTAAAGCTTATTTGAACCAAAAGCTGAGGAAAGGTTACTGTTCACTATGAAAGCATATAAAAATCCACTTTGATGAAAAATTAGAAGTTCATTAAACAGTCACATTTTGAAAAATAGTAATTACAGTTGAGTAGGCAATCGAACTAAACGTTTCCAAAAATTACAAGTCGTGAAAAAGAAGAATTTACCGACTGAACCACTTTTAGAAAATTTATTGGTGTCTGCAAATAATAGTCACTGGCGAGAAAAAGTCAACATGGCGGTAATTCGACCATGACGCCTCTCCGAGTTCAACCCAAACAGAAATCAACCCGGCTAACAGACTAGCACACAACGACACTAAGAAACATACAAGCGCAGATCCACTACGCACAACATTCCTGGATAAAGACAAAAGATGAAACAATAAAGACAGCCAGACGGCCTGAGCAGCTAGCTTTATACCCTCACCCGCATGATAGATGTGTTCTACTGCTTACCAAAAAATAGTCTAAAAAGATGTGATTATAGAATGTGTTCAAAATTTAACCGTGTGAAGCCTGGCTTTTAAAGTTTATAAAAAGTATTTAGCGAAAATCCTAAAATAACTACCTTTCTTGTAAATGAATTAATTGTAAGTGCGCAATGGTAATTAGTTTCTGAAAAGCAATTAGTGAACCCCGATTTCTACCTTATTTGTGCAACTTTTTAGTCATCCCTGCTGGATTACAAATTATCGTAATAAAATTAGTGTCAATGTGTTCAGTGCGTGCTCCTGATTTCAAAGGTGTAATTTTTTATTAATATCGGTGGTGTATTAGCAAAGTAATCTATTTAACAAAAATCGGGTTTGGAATTGTCGAGACTCCATAACGTAAAAAGCTGCTTCTTTTTAATAATTATTCAAGTGTTGTTTATACCGAAAAAGTGATGTTATGCGAATTTTCTTTGAATTTAGTTACGTGTTTTAACAGTAGTTTTGTTAACGGAAGTGGTCTGGTTTGATTACAGTTTAATTTCGAAAACTACAACGTTTTGGTTTATGACAAAATAACTTAAAAATTGGTTTAATATTTGTTCTGTTGCATGGAATGTTTTGAAACTTTAATATGTTATACTAGATTTTTCGTTCTTTCAGGAAATTTACTTTTTAGTTCGGGCAATTATCGAAAACATGTATTTAAAAATGTTGAAAGTGCAAGTGTGTATATCGAAATGTTTAACATTTTATTTATTCTATTTACATGGCCTGAAACTACTGAATTTTAGTGAATTCAACTTTCTTCTGATTATTATTACAAAATTACTTTACTGAATCGAAAAGTGTTAAGAATTAGTGAAATTATTACGTAACAAAAATCGTATTGTTTACAAATTGGATACTAATGGATTACCCTATTCCAGGTTAGTTTAAAAGTGATTTACTATTATAAATTGTTTATTTAGAGCTTGTATTGTGTGTTGAGTGACTTTACTGTTTTTAAATCGGTTTATTTATTGAGTTAGCTTGCAGTATCGGCTTCTGGATGAAACGTTTCTCTCATATCCTGTAGTTACTAACTGAAAAATTTAATATTTACTAGAAGGCTTACTCCCTCCAATATGCTCTATAGCTAAGAAAACTAGAATTTACCCAAATTCTAAGGTGCTTACAAACTGTCATATTTTCTCCAACAACTGCAGTAAGGAATGATTTCTTTTCCTGTTTCAACTAGCTCTGCTAAAAAAAGTGTAACATTTTATCTGTCAGGGTAGTGGCTGCTGCAAATCTAGCCATGGAGTTTTTGATTCTTCTACAACTGCTGGGAAAACGGAGCATTTTGTTTCTAGAACAGCAAAGCAGAATCAGTCAGCTAGTGTAACAGCCGTCATATTACACACTTTGAGCAATGCTACAAAAAGCACTAATGGCTGTAAGTATCCTAAAAATCATCAAATAAGTAGTTTTTTTTCCATTCCAGTACAATACATGATTGGCAAAACTAATGAGGCACTGCATTGTATTCATGAAATATTTTAATGCATGGATTCATTTTATGTTACTTTTAATTTTCATTATGCTGTTAATAAATAGTTTTTACTATAATACTGTTAAGTACAATGATTTTCTTTCCCCACTTTTATGCAATTTACTGTAATTTCTGTTTTAGGTATTTATTTGTTTCAATGTGTATTCTGATCACTGTTATAAAATATTTACAGCGGACAGTGCAATGTCTATCACAGAGGAGAGTTTCCTGTCACAAGATGATGTACTTGAAATGGAAGAATATTTTGGTGTCCAAAATGGCACTACAGCTAAGAACATCAGTTTCCTTGGCTACATTCAGCAAAATAATTATTCGACAATATATAATAAAAAGGGGGATCTGAATGAAATATTTAATACTGGATCACACAAAAATATACTGTCAAGTCATAATTCTTTTGCTACTTTCAAAAATCAGTCTTTTGAAGCTGGAATTCCAAATTATCAAGTGCTTATCTCAAATTATGTCACCAACCTAGTTAATGATACAACTAAAAGAGAAAACCAAATTTCAAACATTACCCAGATGGCTTTCAACAACTCAATACTTGAAGAAATAGCACTAACTGGTAATCCAGATAACAAATATTTTAACTTTTCCTTGATACATTCAAATCTGACAATAGCAACCAGATTTAAAGACATTAATTCTACTGCATTCAATCCTGGTTATTCAATACCAGTTATCTCAGCAGACTCAAATGCCAATACAACTGAAAACACTGAACTAGTTGATGGGGAAGTTCTGAACAGGTACTCAGAAGATCTGCATGACTCAGTCACTAACTTTAAAGAAATTCTGAATATGCAAGATTATTTTGAAGAAGAATTAGAGGCAAATTTGTCTGTCACACCTTTCACCTTTGAAGATATTGTACCACAGTATAAAGCAAGAAATGTTACCTTACCCATTCAATCCCCCTCCCTGGAAAGTACAGTTATATTCAATCAACTTCATAATTCCATGTCTGAATCCATAACAAGCGCACACAGTTTCAGATTATGGCAAGATCATGCTGCAAACTCTAACATAATGACACAGGCCTACACAGACTTTGTTTCAACATCGGAAAGAACAAATATAAAACCAAATATTTTGTTTCAAAGTGCAATACAGCCTAGTCACAGCTATGTCACAAAGAGTGAGGCTTTTACAAAACCATCCTCAGAAAATAACGTTGATAATCAGACACTTTTTTATATATATTTACAAATGCAAGAACAGCTTGGAAATCATCATAATGAATATTATTCACTCCCAACCCCTCCAACTGTGGACTTTATAGTTACACCCAGAAGCACACAGCCAGCTGAAGACAGAGAGCAAACAACTATTGCTTTTTCAGAGTATAACATTACATTTAGTCAGAAGAATAGTGACACGCCACAAAAATTATCTGAAAGCGAGTTCAGCACAGTACAGGAAAGTTTTTATTCTAAATATAGCACACAATCCCCAAATAACATTCCATTGCCTGTAAGACTGTTTGATGATCAAGGGATCTTTTATAATTCAAATATAACAATAACCAACATGCCTTCTGAAAATGTGAACTACAGCTCAGAAAAAAGTGTGAGGGAACATTTTAACATTTCGTCCTATGAAACTGACACACACACACAAGATACCAGCACATCAACACACGATCACATGTTTTTAACTTCCAGTATTTTGCTGAATAGTTATCAATCATTCGTCAACATGCATAGTGTTACTTCAAAAGATAAATTGGAGAGTATTCTAGGTGACAAGACAAGTACACACTTAAAAGGAGAATCTGAAGTACATTATACCATATATAATGAAATCACCTCACCTGCATACACTGATCTAATATCAATGCCTAACAGTCAACTAAAGGCCAATGAAAGCTCACATACTGAATCATTTATGAATCAGAAGCAACCCATTTCAAATGTATTTACGGAAAATGTTAAAACAAATGATACTGGGTATTTAAAAATAGAACAATTTGAAGATAACCACAACGTAAATCCTGATTCAACATCCGAGCTTTACACTTCAGAAATTAAAGACAGCTTGTCGTTACATCCTAACGCTTTGTCAGAAGGTCAAATACAACAAAATCACTTGTTTACCATAAACAAAACAAATTTGGGTGAGTTGGTAAAAAATTACTTTATAATAGTTCCAACACGTGTTGCAAATACAACTGTAGATGAATTGCTTATTGAAACTTCTGATCAGAATTCATCAACATCTATAAATAAAGAACATTACAGTCCAACTGTCATTAGAGAAACATTTAACATACAGAATGAATCAGCACATCGTGACACTGGACATCTTACAGAGAATAAGAAAAATGATGGGAATAAATTAATAACAACAGAATTTCCTAAAGCCTCTCCCACTGTAACACCTATAAATATTGATTTTACGATATCTAGCACCGAGTACTTAAGCTATGAAGTTAACATGTCATCTGTGTTATCAACAGCTGAAGAATTGCACATTCAAAACCATGTCACAGTGAATGAGGAGACATCATTGGAAGTATCCAAAGATGAAAATAACAGCATGGCAATCGATTTTGATGTAGATAAAGATGGGAAGTTTGCCAGTAATTATGATGAAAACATGAATAAGATTCAGGTACCTTCAGACCCCCATGTAAAAGCTGTAATTGATGAACAATTACTTGAGAATTACAACATTAATAAAAATAAAGAAACACTGAATACCACACTAGACATTATGGTTCCTGATATAACAAGCCAGCTTGAAAGTAATTTCTACATAATGGCAACAATTAATAAAATTATAGAAAATATATCAGATAATGTTGGAGGTATAGAAACAAAGCCAAGCTATGGTTATACTGAAAACAGCACACATCTGTTTTCCATACACACACAGCTTTTCACTGCTGGTATCCTTGATGAAATGCTAACAACACCAAGTTCTTTCTCAGCAAGTGATGGTCAGTTCACTATAGAAGATGGAGCTTCATTCAGTGATGATGTATCAAGTCTTAAACAACAGCCAGAGGAAGATTGTTCTATCATAAAGTGTACTGATCCTTATAGAAATAATATGACAAGCACCACATCTGAAGAAGAAGCAGAAATAATGAGTTATACTCACAATGGAGATTTCTCAAATGCTGAACCTACAATTGCAGCTTATTCCCTACAAATCACAAGAAGTGAAACTGTACCAACATCTTACATTTCGTCTGCAAATGATTTTCAGATCACCATAAGTGAAACTACAATCTCCAATACTAACGGACAGATTAAAGAAGATGATGCTATGAAAACACCTTTTTATATGGTATCTCAAAGTAATACAGATTACAGCATGAGGCACAAAGGTGCAGAGCAGCAGTTGAGCCATATTTTTTTAAACATAACACCAATGCATACTGATATTTCCAATAAAGCAGCATACAGTGAATTAGTATTAACAAATGGTTTATTACCAGAAAGTTCCATACACTATGCTGTAGAGGGTGATACCACAATTCAAAATGTGCTGCTAAGTTCACAAGAGGTTGAAGGAGATTATACTTACACAACACTTAGTAAAATGGATGCTGAGGATTATTATGACGCAAGCGGGATGAAAAATCAAGAAACAGAAGGAGAATTCCAATATGGTCATGACATTTTTTCTACTATAACTCTTAAAGATACAGAGCCCCTGAATAAAGCTACCACTAGTGAAATTATATATCCATCAAGTACGTTGTCATTTACTGATGCTCATTACACTGAAGAGGACACAGCATTCTTCAACCAATTATCCAGCACAAATAAGCAGCTTGAAGGGAGTTTTACCACAAACGTACCTATTTATAAAGATACTAAAACCAGCAATATTGCAGGAATAATGATAGATAAAGATGTGAAAGGAATGTTAAATTACGGTTGCTTTAATGTAACACATGGAGATGTGGTTATCTGCAATAAGATAATAAATGATATTATAAAATCATTCCTCGGTGAAATGCCTATAAAAGATACTCAGCTTTCAACGGATGGTGAAACTACCTATGACAGTGGAGTGTACATTAAAAATCAACAAATTAGAACACCTTCAGCTAACCCAGCTATTCAGAAAGTACCTGGAGAAGAAACTTTAATAGATGGCACAACAGTTCAAGAAAACACAACAATCTTCAATGAAAATTCCTTTAATGTAAAACCCATAAATACAGACATTTACAATTCAGTTACAATGGCTGAAACAGTATCAACTCTTGGTATTTTGACTTCAAATATTGCTACAGGCAGTGAAAACACACATGATTTTATTATGTTTGACTCTAAGCAACAGCCTAAAGAGGATACATTTACTACAGGACTTACGTATACAACTGATGCAAGCAAAAAGGCAGGAGATGATATAAATACAGAAGAATCAAAATCAAGACTTAATTACACAACTGATGTAAACAAAAAAGCAGATGACAATAATACAGAAGAATCAGAAATTCTCAGAGAGAGTCACAACGAAAACCTTACCACTATAAATCTAATACATTTTAAACTTTTTGATACAACTGTATACAGTGAAATGCCAGTAGATAATGGTCATTTTACTGTAGATGATGAAGTAATACACAACAATGTGGTAATCAGAACAGAAGAAGAGTCTGAAAGTGATTGTCTCACAGAGTATCCTGAACTGATGCCCAGTACTCCAAATGTGAGTGGTGGTATGACAACAGTTAGTATTTTATCAAATGAGAATTTACCATTTAATAATAAAGTTACTTCAAATGAAACTTTAGAAACTGACCATAACATTATGACTGTTTATGTCACTGAACCAAAAGAGTCAGGAATATATCATGATGGGATCTCTGATAACATGTTTGAAACTAATGTTTCATTAGAAACTGTAACAAATTTCAGCCAGCCACTCACCATGGACATTGCAACAATTCCAAGTCAGTCAATGAAAATCAAGTGTGATAGAGTCAAATGCAACACTCAAAATATAGAAATGTATCAAGAACTTGAAAACAGCAGCACAGAAAAACAAACTGCTGATGGTTATAATACAACCTTATCTAGTGATACTACTGAATCTGTAGGTCTTTATACTACTCAAATTGATGTTAACCTTTTTGCAACACCTGTAACTGTAACCAACAGTGAAGTATTTTTAAGTGCATACTCTGAAATTCTAGATGATACGAATAAAATGGGTGCCCATGAAAATTCTTCAAAACAGCATCCCTCAAAGTTGTTTGTTGTAGATGTTTCTTTTACAGGGACTATGCCTATTTTTCACAATTTGCAAATAACTACTGACACTACACCAACTACTGACATTTATGTACAAAGTCAATGGCCATCAAATGAATCTATTTACTCTTTAAATGAAGGGTATGCCAGTACAAACAGTACATCACCAAAACTTGTTAATAACAGTTCCTCAGTCATGCAGTCAGCAAAGTTAAATACAAAAACCAATGCTGATGTGACAGTACTTAAACCAATTTCTGATCCCATATATAATGGATCTACACAAACTACAGTTCCACTGAGAGCTCCTGTGCAGCAGCAACAACATGTATATGAGACAGAAAATACAGGTAAATATTGGTCAACATTTTCTTTATTATGAGGCAAGGACATTGTTTTATTCTGGGGGCGGGGGGGGGGGGGAGAAATCTTTATGTTTTTTATATCTTTACTAGCTTAAAAAGCATGGAATTTTTTTACGATTTAATACCCATGATGTTTGTAAGTTATTGAGCCCCAAAACAGTGAACAATACTATCATTGCTACATGATAGGATTTTTTTTTAAATTCTATTTCACCATTTCTCAACCTTTTTCAAACTGAGGACCAGTAAATCGTGCTGCAGACCACTTACACTGGCCTAATTTTTTTACCAATGTGTATATTATTAACATCTCAAGACATATTTTACTGTACTGTTATAACATAAAAAACCCTAAAAGCATGTTCTGAATTTCTACGGAAACACAGTTATGAATTTGGAAGCGAACTATTAGAAGTTAATTACATATTGATCAACCTCTTAATATTTAATAACCACATGTATAATCATGTTACTATAGGCTGGATCCTATGCTATACCACTGACCTAAATGTACAAAATAAAAGGCACTAGACCTTATTATTTTTGTTTACTTCTAACCTCTTGTGTTACAAACCCTACAATGTGTAGCAGTACCTCACACCTAAAACAAGAACCTCAGAAAACGGTCATTTATTTAAATCCTTAGATTAACGGTGATCTTTTCGATGCCAACTGGAAATGAATAGACTATTGTAGGAACAATGTTGGCCTATCCTAATCCTGGAAATCCCAGATTTTTGTGCCTGGTCTTTGAAATATTTGTGGCTTTTTAAAAGTTGGGTTTATAGTTTATTATCACTTAGGGAACATCCATTAATCACATGTAGGCTTTTTTTTTTTTAAGAGACTTAGGTTAGCTTACTATGGTATGTTATTGTAGTCTGTTGCTTAAAAGCAACCAGGAAGGAATTTAAATTCGACAAGTTAAATTATGCTAACAGATACTGCAGGAATGATTTACAAGGAGCAGTTTACTTTCATGTATCTGAGAGTAGTGGATCTATACTTCTCACATTGGCGGTCTGGTAGCTCAGTAGCTAAAGCTAGGGTCCCAGGTTCAAATCCTGTTGGAGCCAGGATTTTTTAAGAGTTTAACATATGAGTTATGGCAGAACATTTCCAGCCATGCTGGAGGTGGAATGCACAGCAAATTGAAACTGTCACCATATCGCAAGACCTAAGAATTCACTTTACCACTCAAGTAACATGCCATCCCATGTTGTGGCTCATTTATGATCATTTAAATGTGTACATTTGATATAAACTTGTTATAGTGAGTCTACAAGCGATGTCTATGTCTAGTCTGCTAGCTGCCCAACCAGAGAACATGCATATAATGAGTTAGACAGAATATAATGGAACTCTGAACCATGTGCAGATAAACTGAAGATAAAATTGTAATAGAGTACAAAAAGGTACCTAAAATAGCTTGAGTTTAGTCCTGTAAACATGAAGGATCAGTCCTACATCATTGGATATTTCTTTCATGCAGCATTGTAATTTTTTTGTGTAGGTAGATAAAAATAATTGATACATGTTACTATTTTTCTAACACCCCCCCCCCCCCCAAAAAAAAAAAAATAATAATAATAATTCTGTCCCCCTCCCCTTAAGATAATTCAGTCACTTTGTCTTTGCTCTTCACCATGGCTGCTGAAAACATTACAATCTTAGTTATTCCAGGAGTTTTGAAACAATAACCTTCCCCTCTCAGCACTAACCATAAAATTTTCTGCCTACCACTTTTGCACTTTGACATCCTTCATGTGTTTTGTTACAGAACTTTCCTGCACAGAGAATGTGCTCTGTTTAACAGTGGAGACTGAAGATAATTTTAAGCAAGTTATCTTATCAGCGCAAGGGAGTAAGGAATCAGAAGCCACCAAAATATTGTCAGGAACTTCATCTCATCAGGTATTTTTTTTAACACTTACACACCAGTTGATCTCATTTTATTTACATGATTATACTCGTGTACATCATATTTGGTCTTATTGTTGAGTACAGTTTGATACATGCTAACTCAAGTCTTAAATCCAACTGGATATACTGCACATCTGTGGAATTAGTTTGCTACAAATCAGTCATAGAATAACTATTCACAAACAAGAGAGGATTCAATTGTAAATAAACAATTTCATAGTTTTAGCAATGCATACAAAGTTACCAAAATCAAAGAACCTAGCAAACAATGGGAGATATAGTAATCTATGTTGATTCTCTCATACAAGTCCGGTTCTCGACTAAGTAATGGTGCTTCACCATGTACACACTTTATCATTATTCTTGGTCACCGCTGAAAAATTCTATCACTCTTATCTTGCACAATCCTACATCAATGTCATCCCAGGAAACAGTAATGCAATACTGACAAGCCAGTATTGCATTACTGTTTCTTAGGATGACATTGATGTAGGATTGTGCAAGATAAGAGTGATATAATTTTTCAACAGCAGCCAAGAATAATGATAAAGTGTGTACATATGTGACCACCTTTATATAGTTTTCATCTAAATTACCTACTTTCCCATTTGCCCAGTTAATATTTAAATTTCAGAAATTTTATTCTCATGACATAGTAGAGTATGAGTTCTAGAATTTTATGTGATTCACATCACTCCTCATGGAAAATGGGAAAAGGGGTAAGATAAAAAATGCAGCAAAAATATTATGCGGGACCTTTCTCAGTATTTTTTCCACTTACTTTCTTGCAACAGTTTCAAATATGTTTACAAAATTTGCAAAGATGATAGGTATTCCAAGAAATATGGAATCCATCAACCGAGTCCTGGGACAAGGTTACGACTTCCTTCGAGCCTGCCCAGAGATGAGAAACCTCCTTCCGAAAATCCTCCCTCACCCAACGAAAACCTGCTTCAGCACACCTCCAAACCTCAACCAACTCTTGGTCCATAAACACGGGGCTCCTCAGCCTGGAAGACACCCTGATGGTTCGTTTCCTTGCAACAGAGCCCGCTGCAAATTATGTAGTATGCAACCGCCTTCCACCACCTTTACCAACCCAGTTACTGGGGAAAGCTTCCCCATCACAGGACTTGCCACGTGTGTATCCTCCCACATTATATATCAACTTACCTGCAACCATTGCCCAGCCTCCTACATTGGTCTGACAACAAATCCACTGCCCATCAGAATGAATGGACACACACACAATTGGCATTCACCCAGAACCCTGACCACCCTGTATTTTATCATGCCACCACTCATGGAACCAACAATTTTAACACATTTTGCGGTCCGTGCCATCAGAATCCTCTTGGACAAAAGCAGCATTTCGGAACTCAGAAGACTAATCAGTACCAACTGGGTACTAGACAACCACCAGGACTAAATTTAATATAGCACCAATTTTCCTCCCACCCATCCCCCTCACTTTCTACCTTTTCCCACGGAACCATTGCTCACCAGAGCCTTTCTTTTTGTAGTAATTTCGATTTTTGCTTAATTTTAAATTTCCAAATGTTTGGATTTTTATTTAACATAGTTCTCAGTTTTTTTTGCACATACATTACTTTATAGGCAATTTAGGGCCATCTGCTGATGTCTACCGCACTTGCGCAATGGGTTCCTATGGACAGGTTTATTACCTATTTATTATTACTAGTGATTGCCCAGCGGTTGAAATTCAACCGTAATTCATTAAGTTGTTTAGTTTCTTTCATGAAAGAGTAATAATCATTATTTGAATTTGTTCTATTGTGTTTAGTGCAAGCATAGATATATTATATACTGTATACCCTGACGTCGTTAGCTGCGAGCGTGTACCAATACGTTATTAGCATGTGTTGTTTGGCTTAATTCTCTGCATTACCTATAAAATTAAAACGATACACTGCACGCGTGACTGTATACTAAATTTGAGCTTCTGAACTAACCATAGCAAATGATGAAACGTATTTATCGATGGTTCATTTGAATTTAAAATATTCATTTTGACTTAAGGACGGAAAACTGCTTTAGCTTTATGAAACATTAAGTAAATGCAGTCTTTTCACCTGAAGTGACTTCTGAATCGAAATGTTTTGCACTGCGAAACCAGCATTATAAATTCTAAACTGTAAAAATTTCGTGGAATGACATTCAGTGCACATTTAAATGTATCTATCAAAATAATTTCATCATTTTGTGTGTTCGCTATTTAAATTTGGTCTATTATCAATTTGAATTTCACGCAAATAAGTATTCCTTATTTCTTCTCTCTCTCTCTCTCTCTCTAATGAAATTACTGAAATAAAAAAAAAAAAAGACACTTAACCAAAGTTTAACATTTTAAATAATCAAATGACCATATAGTATCTGGCAGAATCGCTACATTCCTTTTCGAAGTATTCCTTTTATAACTTCAAAGATTATACTCTACTTTATGCGAGTCTTTCGTTTTACCAAAGACCACAGAGTGTCTCCAGAACATTGGCTCCGATCCTATTTCACGCACACACACACACATTCACAAATTAATTTCTTATTTGAATAATCTATTTGTAACATGTATTAACTATGATTATTATATTTTTTTCTTTACTGCTGACTAAGATCACAGACATCGGCAGATTAGCTTACCACTAAAAAAAAAAATTATGTAAACAACGAATTTTTTATTTAATTTAATTTGATATAACTGTAATACATATTGTACACAGATTTTTGCTTTCTGCACTTCTTCTCCATATAAACATTAACTATGCCAAATCTCTCACTTTTCTGTGCACAATGCAATTCTTTAAGTTCCTCCATTTGTGCAATATTCTGGCCGCTAGCTG
The DNA here is from genome assembly GCA_031002005.1 of Vandiemenella viatica. Lineage (NCBI taxonomy): Eukaryota > Metazoa > Arthropoda > Insecta > Orthoptera > Morabidae > Vandiemenella > Vandiemenella viatica. Next base: position 349,471,551 of record CM061921.1, read on the forward strand.
CACCATCTATCAGCTGTCAGCTCAAGCAGCACCAGAACTCAGCAGCAGGTAGAGTGCTCTGGCGGCAGGTAGGCTGCTCTGGCGGCACTTACTCTTAAAAATGGATCCGAAATTTTCGCTTAGCATATTAATATATAGGTTTGTAAAAAGATATTACATATAATTTTAGCTTTCTGCATTTCTTTAAGTTCCTTCGTTTGCCCAATATACTGGCCACTAGCTGTGCTATCTACCAGCTGTCAGGTGAAGCTGCGACAGAACTGTCGGCATCTGAAGGAACTAGGGGGAGCGAGTGTTTTATTTTATTTAATTTAATGTATTTGTAACGCATATTACATATAGATTTTAGCTTTCTGCACTTCTTCTCCATATAAACTTTAACTATGCCAAATCTCACACTTCTCCGTGCGTGCAATATTCTCAAAAATGGATCTTAAGTTTTCGCTTAGCGTATTAATATATAGATTTTCTAGTTTGAGCCTTTCTACCCCTACCCTCACTTCCCACCATGTTGCCCCCCCCCCCCCCACCATGAGCTACTGGCCTTGTGGGCTTACTCAATTGGCTGCCAGCCACCAACATGCATCCATCTCCTCTACTACTGAAGAACGGCTATAGGCTCAAAAAGTTTACTCTGTGTGTGTGTACGTGTTTTTCCGTGTTTCGATGCTGCAGGAATCCTCTTCTATGGTAAGCGAGGGTTTTTCTCCTATCCATATATATATATATATATATATATATATGACCCAACACTTACCACAGATGAAGGCGGCTGGGAGCGATGAACACAAAAACGAACAAACACAAGAAATGCACAATATTTCGACGTATAGCCCTATTCTTGCAAAAGTGAGACATCAGGCGGAGCCATCTGGTGAATCGTGTACACTGATGATACAGTCTTATATTGACCTATAGTCAATGAAATGTTACTACTCTGTATTTGAATTATGTGATTTTATTTAATTTAATTGCAATGGAGATTACACTACTTTGGCAATTTTCCTATATACCCATTTTCTCTCTTTCTAGTACCCCGCCTACTTTTGTCCTTTATGAATTTAAAATTTAAACCTTTTAGCTTTTTTGGTAAATTATTCATCACTTACCTTGGTTATTTCCTTACCCCAAAACAAAATTTGTATACTACCTTATGCTTGTGGTCAGGGTCATCTTTTCCCTTACATACACTACTCTCAACTCTTCCACCAATATCTTTCCAAGTTTCATCACCAATATTAGCCGTTTACACTCCATGCATTCGCTTTCCACTCCTATCTTCCAATGAATCACAATCCAGCTCCTTTATCAAATCAGTTACTGGTTGTGTTCTTGGTAATTTCCACAGACAAATCTAGCTGCCCTCCTTTGCACCCCCTTCAATTTCTGTATTTGATAGCCAAAACGTAGGGTCCACACTACATTATATTCAAGCAATGGTCTAACAAAAGTTTTGTAACCCAATTCGCTAACTTATCTAGTACATACCCTAATCAACCTCTTCAATAAATATTTACACTTCAGGTCCTCAACAAGAAATTCCTTCTCCAATCTATAATTACAAACAGCCTTTAGTTTCTTATTACTGTATCTAATATCTTGAATCTTCTTCGTATTTTCTTCATTGTATGTTGACCTATCCAGGTAGATATCCTGTATAGGTCACCCTGCAGCTGTTCAATCTTATCCCATTTTGATCCTACTATATAACATTATGTCATCTGCAAACAACCTAACATCTGAGTTTATAATTTACAGAACCTTTGGGGGGAAAAAGAAACATCAATGATGATGGATGTAACATCGCACTCAAGACCCAGCACCACAAGCAATATGGATAACACTGCCACAGCAACTGGTGATACCGACATAGAAAAGTTGTTCTGCGCAATTAATAATGAGTTGCAAAAAATTGGCGCAGAGCTTCAGTCACCTTCAGGTGCAAATTTGCCACTTGCTTGCAACAAACTTCTGGATTTAAGAGCTCAGTTATTTGAAACAGTCTCCCATGACCAACATAAAGCAACCTTGTGTTCAAAGCCTGGTTTGCAATGTGTTAATACTGATGTCCTCATTATGTGTTCTAAAGATCTTGTAGTAATGTACTCACAGAGCTGTAGTGCTTTAACACCTTACATTGATCCATCAATTTATGTTACTAACTGTGATGTTGCCATAAACCAGTGCACTGTACTAAAGAAGTCAAATGACATGCTGTACTAATTCAATCATCAAGGTAAATTTGTTTGCCCATTTCATTTTTACTTATAAGAAAGCAGCAAACCAATGCAAATTTCATAATCCAGACAGTTACATAATGATTAGAAATCAACTTACTTCATAATTGATAAGTCAATGAGATCATGCCCCATTTATGAATCTATATTATATTGGCTATCATATTTTAGTAAACATGCAAAAGTACTTGAACTCCGCACAAATAAACCAAGACAGTGTAACTGGAAGTAAATTATTTCTATGTCAAATTTTTTGTATTTTAATACTTTCTGTTTATATTTTAAGGTAGCTTTAATTGTAATATAGCTGAAAAGCACTCACTCACTCTCTCTCTCTCTCTCTCTTTTCATAAATGTGTATCTAGGCAAATAACAGAAATAACTATAATTTGTAGTGGACTTCTTTAAATTTTATTTTTATCATTACATGTATTCAAAGTAATTTGAAATTAGACATACACTAAAACCAAACACTAAAAAAAATTAAAAAATTTGAATTTCGCTGTAATATATTTAGACTGTCATTACAATATATTTATATAGAAAAGACAAGCTCCTGTAGAAGTAAACTATGGTTCTCCAATCAATAAACATTATACGATATTTTCTTTATGATTAATACACAAATAATCCAAATGTGAACATCAATGTAAATTTCTATTGAACAGTTACCAAAAACTGCATGGTACCACTGATATTTATTTTACTTGAAATAATTTGGTGATTTGATATAAATGGTGGCACCACCACACGATCAAAGTGGAGGAAGACAAATGCACGACATTTTTTGTCTTCTTGACTTCGCAATCTATCTGTGATTTAAAATTAATGTAAAACAGAAATAAGCAAAGCAACATTTATGGAATACTTTCTTGAAAACTTATTCCTTAATTAAAAATTCTGGACATGGGAAAAAAAATTTATGAAACTATTATATCTAAACACAGTACCCTTCAAAATCATGAAAACCAGCAGTGTTTTCTAACTCTCCAACAAACCACAATCACCTCATACCCAGAAATTTTCTTAAAACATTTTCGACACTATTCAATGAAAACTGCAATTAAAGAAACTAGGTAGAACTTCAATTATCCAAATTAATTGGGACCGGATCCCATTCGGATAATCAAAAATTCAGACAATTGGATTTTTTCCAAAAAAGGTTCTATTTTAATTAATTACTATATGTTATGTTGAGAATTTTAAAAGAAAAAGAGTTTTTAATTAATTAAATTAAAAGGCAACTCTTTTACATGTTATGCGCACTTACAAGTGCAGTACATTAGTACAGCATATATGTACCATACTTTAAATAAGTACTGTAATTGCTTGCTGAACATCTTGGTCAAATTAAGCTGCTTCACTGTATTAATCAGTTTTCGGGCATCAAAGTAGCGCATCCGCTTGACAGTGACAAGTTGCATGTGGTCATACTCGGGATGACACTCCATCCACTTCAACGCAGTTTTCAAGGCCGGCAAATGCTTGACTAGCAGATGGTCCCGTATCTGCTTCAACTTCGACGTTAAGGTCATCTTCTTCCTCGACAGTTTCTTCTCTCACACTTTCAATAAGTTCTTCATCATTTAGAATTTCATACCCAGGGTCTGACGAATCTCACACCAACCAGTCTCCTAAATCTTCAGCACTAACTTCTGAACATCCAGGAATTTTCAGAAGATTTTTTTCGAATTCCTCAAGTGATACGTCATCCCCATCTCCAGTCTCTTCCCTTTCCTTCTCTTGAGCTTCTTTTTTCCTTTTTCTGCTTTTCCTTCTCTTCTTCAGTGGATATGCCTTTCAGCTTGTTCCACGCACGTCTTAATGTGACTGCCTTAAGCGATTCAGATAGTCAGAGGGATAATTGGAGTTCTACTTTACCAAGAAGTTACACTTAACATGTGTGTCCAAAAATGTGTTTTAATACATACTAATGTCTAGTAATAAAAGTTACAAGCATTTATAAAAAAAAATAAAAAAAATGGCAAGCAATAAAATCTTAAAAAAACCAAGTGTTATAACCTAACATTTAAAACGAAATTCTTACCATACTAAGTATACTTTTCATCAACCAGGAATTATTTTCTGAATTTGTTTTTGATGATGATATCTGTTCCTTCAATTTCAACTTGGTCATACACGAATTTCCTGTTTACTCTGAAACAGAAATGTAATTTTTGGAAAAAGATGTATATAAAATCTTATAAACAAGACATAAAAAAAACAGTTTTTGACATAATTAAAGCATTTATGTTGAGTACTGTATATTTCCAAATACAGTGAATAATTCGGCCATTTTTCTTGACATTAGTATAGAACAAAATTATGGAATGGGACAGAGAACAACATTTTGGGCTAAGTAGAAGTTAATTTTTTATTAGGAATTTTTTTACCAGTTGTAATATATTTTTAGATTCCTTTTTATCAGAAACTAATTCATCCAATTAATTAAGATAACAAGGATGGTTAAATTTACTGAAAGGAACTGGGATTCCCCACCTCTCCCTCTGTGGATTTACACCTTATCGATATCAAGGTCATTAGTGGTGAGAGGAGAGTGCGGGTACAAGGAACAGGAGGGAATTTGGCAGAAACTATCTCAACATTTGCTGAAGTAATTTTTGGAAACCCTGGAGAAAAGAAAACCTCTCCTGTAAACAAGGAGAGAGACTAGAATAAACTAATGAATGTAACCTACATAGAGAATGTGACCAAAAAAAAATTATTCCAGAAGTTGAAGGCAATGGGGCTGAGAAGATGCATAAAAAAGAACACAGTTGGTAAGCTTTTATCTTGCAGAAGTGTGAAGAAACACAAGTCACAAGTGTGCACACATCAACTCCCACCACCTGAATCATTCACATGGTTGGAATTAAATTGGGGAAAGTGTATGACTAAGATCTTTCAGTTATGGAGTTCAACATACCACTTCATAAGTGTGAATAAAAACACGAGTAGGTAAAATAAACCCATCATCAAGGTTGAAGAAAGAAAGGCTGTAACAACACAGAGCAAAACTAAAATAAATACACACTCTATTGGACACCCCTTAATTATATAACAGTAATACAAAAAAAACAGCATGCTATATACGTGGCCACAAATGGAAGCTGCATGAATCCTCACACAATTCCGTGGTGAGCTGAAATATTGTACATTTGTGTTACCACAGTCTTCCTGCTTTCACTGTCCCAGTCTGTATTCAAATCGCCTTAAAAGCATTTAATGTTTTGTCAGTAACATCATATATCTGAACTAAAGCTGTAATTGAAGTTGATGTTAGCCTACAGCTCTACAAATTCGAAGAGTAAGCCAAAGTCAAGCATTAATTGCAAGGCCATATATAAAATTTGAGTAGTTTGCAACTTATGAGTATTTCTTGGGAAACCAATTGAGTAATACTATTATTTATACACAATATTTCAGTAACATAAATCTCTGTCACCATCATCAGGTGCAGTTTCACAATTTGTGATGATGTCCATATTTAAGTGGCTTCTGTTAGTGTGTACTTCTCAAGGATGATACTGGATTGACTTCACAGTTAAAGCCCCAGAATCTGGCAGAAAAAAATTTACAACAGTTTTAGCTAAGGCCTTAGTTTTATCTTTACTAACCTGCATTCTGGTCCACATTTTGGAGAGCGGCACTTTGGACATGGAAAGTGACAACCAACACAGTACTCATTAAGGCAGTCACACAGGTCCTTCCCCGAGGATATAAGTCGTCCTTTCTCATCATATAAACTATTATGCTTTCGCCTGAAAACAAAATAATAATAATAATAAGCATTTAAAGTTTTGTCAATAACTTCATATATCTGAACTAAAGCTGTAATTAAAGTTGACGTTTGCCTACAGCTCTACAAATTTGAAGAGCAAGCCAAAGTCAAGCATCAATTGCAAGGCCATATATAAAATATATAGAAAAAAAATTAGGGAGAAAAATCATTAAAAAATTCTAGGCGCAAGACTCACTAAAGATGGTTACAGACTACAATCAATCAAAACAACAGAAAAGTTTTCAAACATCGAAACTGACATCAAGAAAGGGCGAATGAAATTCTTTGGTCACCTTAAGGAGTTACCAGAAAGTCGATTGACAAAAAAGATAGTAGATTATGTAACTTCACTTAAAAATCCAACACCTTGGCTGAATGAAATTCGGAAGGATCTTAAAAGTGCAAGCATAGGAGCAACAGACATCTTAGAAAGAGACACCTTCAGACACAAATAAGACAAATGGGAAGTTATAACTGAGCAACCAAAACAAAACAATATAGACCAAAGTGGTTGGAAGAATGCAAACAAGCTTTCTCGGAAAGAATGAAAGCGTATTGGAACAATAAGAAGGGCACTAATGACCTCGATGTCGATGCGCTCTAAAACAACAACAATAAGAACTCAAAGAAAACTTGATTGGGTCATTTGCTTACAGTCTTCCATTTATTGGGAGAATTTGCCAATAATAATAATAATAATAACGATAATATAATAACAATGAAACTTCCCTAGGTTGCTAAGGCAAGTGGGCATCCTTTAGAGAAACTGGAAGCTATGACAGTAGCTTCATTATTGCTAGTGCAAACCAAGGCATAAAAGGCAGCCAATAAATGAGAACAATACTGTCCCCAAGTCATTCAAATACAGTGAATATAACTAAAAAGAAATCCATAGTGAACTAAACATTATACAAGCTGGGGCTTTGTATGGTGTATAGCCCTTAGTTTTACATTTTAATCTGCAAACAAATGACACTGCGCCACAATTTTTGATGCCCAACTTCCACCTCTTAAATAAAAATTTTCTGGTACACGAGATGGTCACTTCCTTACTCTGCAATGATTTCAAACTCTTCCTAGGAATGTTTTGCCAGAGAACTGCTTTGAATGTTCCTCAAGAACATCATTACAGGCAATGAAACATGGGTTTATGGGTACGATGTGAAAACGAAGAGGCAGTCTTCAGAATGGATGGGGAAAGGATCTCCTTGACCAAAGAAAGCACGGATGAGTCGGTCAAACATCAAGGTGGAGATGGTCGTGTTTTTTGATTGCAAAGGAGTTGTGCACCATGAATTTGTACCACGTAGTCAAACGGTAAACAAGGAAGTCTACCAGAAAATTCTGACATGATTGAGAGATGCTGTGCGTAGGAAAAGGCCTGAACTGTGGGAGAATCAGTCGTGGATGTTGCACCATGACAACACACCCACTCACGCATCACTGTTTGTCACGAATTATCTGGCAAAATATCGCACTTCCGTTGTGCCTCAGCCACCCTATTCTCCAGACTTTGCTCCGGCAGACTTTTTTCTCTTCCCAAAACTGAAAAACACGTTTAAAGGATGTCGTTTCCAGACCATAGAAGAAATTCAAGACAATGCGACGAGAGAACTGCGTGCCATCAGAGAAATTGCATTCCAGGAGGTGTTCCAAAACTTGAAAAAACAATGGCAACGGTGTATTGATAGTGAAGGACAGTACTTTGAAGGGGACAGTGTGTAAAAGTTAGTATGATGAGCAATAAAGCATTTACAGCAGAAGTTCGGTTTCTTTTGTAGACACCTCGTATGTCCTTTTCAATGGCTGTGAAATTGTGTTCTGTATCCGTGATTTTCTGTTTCATATCTTCGCTCAAGTTAGATCTTGCATTGTTGAAAGTTTTTCATTTTCCAGCACTGCAAACATGCGAATAAATACGCTGCATTACAGGTAGCATACATAAATTTATCATGGTTGCAAAGGGCAGTCTCTATTGTTGCTTTATCATAACAACTAATCAGTAAAGAGAATTAACTAAGTCAGTCAATCGTTCACAGTGAACTTCCACCGCAAAACTTTATAGGCACCTCATTATCAGCAACAAATTTAACCTAGTCATGAAACTGAAATGTATTTACTTCTTAATACAATTTTTTAGAGTTGTATGTTTGTGATTGCTCAACAGAACTGGTGATTGGAGACTGGGGATGTACACAGGTCTAGGCATATGCATATAGGTGCTCTTTCCACCAGTCATGAACCCAAGTGAAATCAAACTTCACATAACTGGGCCAACTCCCCTATCGGATAAACCATTGTATTCCCAAAGTTTTCCAATCAACTGAAATCCACTGCCTGCCTGCTGTTAATATACTCATTAAAATAAGGAACCACAAGATGAATTAAACATGTGTCCACGGTGTGTGAGTGGAGACTTTCCCGGCGTATCGATGCAGTCGAGGCAGAGACAGTCAGCTGAGGACAACCACAAGAAACCTGATGAAGACAGCAGTCAGCTGTCAAAACGTCGTGTTTTTACACCACTATCCGGCTGGACACCCGAGAGGATTTTGTTGCATGTGTCCATGGTACTGGAACCTAATGCCTTTACTGTTCGGCTGTGTCAGCACCAGTTGGAAACATCGGTTTAGTTACGGGTAATTATATTACACTAACATTAAATGAAATCTGCAATATATCAAAAAACTATTAAACTACAGTACCCAAATGTAGGAATGAAAACTGATGGTTTAGTCCACAGCTATTGATATTGGCAAATTCAAAAAAGGTCTAGGCTTGTGTCGTTACCTTTGAAGGCTCTTTTTTTTTTTTTTTTTTTTTTTTAAATAGCAGGGTATCTAGATAAATGCAATATATATATATATATATATATATATATATATTATTAGGATAAAACCACCACTTACCATAGAAGAGGATTCCTGCAGCATTGGTACACGAAAAAAACACACGAGCCAGTATCAAGTTGGCTGCCAGCCACCAGCATGCAGCCTTCTCACTCCTACTGATGAAGAGCCACGAGGCTTGAAAATTATATTCTATGTGTGTTCGTGTGTTTTTTTCGTGTACCAATGCCGCAGGAATCCTCTTCTATGGTAAGCAGTGGTTTTAACCTATCCTAATGTTTAATACATCCACTTTCAGCGCCTTTTTTTTCCCTAATATATACATAAAACTCAGGAAGGATAGGGAAATATGACCCAACACTTACCACAGATGAAGGCGGCTGGGACGACGAACAAAAAACAAACACAAGAGAAGCGCAATATTTCGGAATATAGCAGCCTTAAACGTGCAGAAGGTGAAGCACCAGGCGGCCGTCCATGTGTACACATAGACGGCCGACTGGTGAATGGCGTCTCAGGTGCGGATGGTAGTTTAGGTGGAAAAGGGGGGGGGGGGAGAGTAAGCTCAAATATTGGATTGATAATCGATACTGATACCGATATGTTATTGTTGAAAGAGGTGAATAATAACTGGGTGGGGAGATATATATATATATAAATAAAACTATATGTGAAAAGTAAAATAAATGTAAATAGCATGGATAATAGTAAATACAGAAATACAAAAAATGTAAATGGTATAGATAATAAGTGGGCAGAGTTTATTGGAGATTGAGGCCAGGAGGATGTCTGGTGTCAAGGATATTCTGGTAGGCTAGTTCCCATCTACGAAGTTCAGAGGGGGTCGTGTTGTTAGTGAAAACTCTGATTGCCCTAACTGAAAAACAGATGTTCAAATTATTGATTTTGTGGGAACTGGCATGTTTTGCAACTGGATGGGCCTCATTGTTAGTATAAACTGTCTGCCTGTGGCCATTCATGCTGATAGCTAGGGGATTGGTTGTGGGGCCTATATATGAACTGGAGCAATGGAGGCATGTCAATTGGTATATGAGGTGAGTTGTCATGCAAGTAGCATGACCAATGATAGGGAATGTTTCACCTGTGGTAGGATTGGAGTAAGTGGTAGTGGCTGGGTGCATGCTGCATGTTTTACAACAGGATCTATTGCACGAGAATGAACCCTGTGGCAGTCTGGGGGAAATTACTTGGTGAGTACTTGTGAACCAAGATATTTCTTAAATTTGGTGGTCTGCTAAAACATTTGCGAGGGGCAGTGGGTAGAATTTTATGGAGAATGGTGCGCATCCCGGGGAAGGAACGTAGGAAATCATGTCCACGGTGAAGGATTAGGTTAATGGACTCGAGACCAGGGAAGAACTGAGTGATGAAGGCGGGGCTGTGGTTGGTTTCAAGGGGTACTGACTTGAAGTGGCTGTGTAAAGGAAGGGCTAAAAATCTCCCAGACCCAGCACTTATTATCTATACCATTTACATTTTTTGTATTTCTGTATTTACTATTATCCATGCTATTTACATTTATTTTACTTTCCACTTATAGTTTTATATATATATATCCCCACCCAGTTATTATTCACCTCTTTCAAAAATAACATATCGGCATCAGTATCGAATATCAATCCAATATTTGAGCTTACTCTCCCCCCCCCTTTTTCCACCTAAACTACCATCCGCACCTGAGACGCCATTCACCAGTCGGCCGTCTATGTGTACACATGTGACACCGCCTGGTGCTTCACCTTCTGCACGTTTAAGGCTGCTATATTCCGAAATATTGCGCTTCTCTCATGTTTGTTTTTTGTTCGTCGTCCCAGCCGCCTTCACCTGTGATAAGTGTTGGGTCATATTTCCCTATCCTTCCTTAGTTTTATTGCCTTAAAGCTTTTTCCTGCTCATTGTTCTTATATATATATATATGAAGGAAATCTGTGCCACATTTCGTCAAAATCAGTGACCTGCAATTAATGGTAAGAAATCCACACTCTACCAGCTGGAACTAAATTTTTATGGACTGATTGCAGCTTCAATATGGCCACCACAATACGATACACTCAACTTCCCGTTTAGATCTAGCACTGTGTTTACATGTACTATCATCACTACAGGCTTATTGAAAGTGGCTATAGATGACCCAATTTCGGTCCCAATCTGCAGGGGTCCTGCAGATTGCCATGAAGTAGGCTAGAAATCAATCTCCTGATATCGGGAGATTTGCAGAGCATGACGAACAATTTATAGATTGAGAAGTGTGTTGCACGATTGCAATGATTGAGGCAATTTCGACTCAGTCAACTTGGAGCAGGGAACGAGTGTGTTTCGTGCAATTAGTTGTGTGTCGAAATGTCTAAAGAGAAAGAGGTGTGAATGAATATTTTCAAAATTTATAGGAATATGCCACAATTGTGGGACAAACACAACAAAAACTACATAAACCGCAAAATGCGAAAGAAGGGTTTCGAGTTTTGCTCGAAATTTACAAGGAAATAGACCAGGAAATAACAGTTGCAGTCTTTTTTTTTCTTCCTTAACGTAGTGTTTTAGACATTTATATATAGCCCAACATGTTTTAGAAATGATGTCTGAAAGCATTTGTGGCAAAATCGGCAAACTAAATTTCATATCTTCGTAGCTTTGTCAATTTGTCAAAAATTGCTAAGTAATGACTAATCATTCTCTGGCACTTTCACACAATAGGGTAGATATATATAAGGGTTCACTAAGTAGAGTATCTCTGCAGAAACGTTCAGAATCTACTCTCAGAAAATTTCTAAAATCTTATGGCTATAGGCTTCTCAAAATGTTGATATGAGATTAATTTTTTCTTAATAAAATCCATTTTTTCACCCAATAACTTCTCCTTTTTCTCTCAGTACAAACTGTAGTACAGGGTACTGTTAAAACAATGTCTATTTTTTGTTACTCTGGCAAAAAAGGAGCCACTGTTAAGCTCTTGTAACTAGCAGTCATGCCATCACAATGTAAACTAAAATTGGGAGCAAAATTGTGACGTGAGGAGGGAAGCCCCAATTGATTGCCCCACAGATTGCCCCTGCAGATTGTTACCAAAACTGGCTCGTCTGTAGCTGCCCTAAAAATGGAATTATGCCAATTAATTGTTGTGTCTACGAATTTTCGGCAATTCTGGCAAAAAATAAGGGTCTCGGTTATCATATTTTCCCCAAAGATAAAGACTGGCAAAAGCAGTGGATTATACAACTGCGGCATAGAAAAATTCCCTTGAAGTGGACCCAAGTGTGTAGTCACCATCTTGCTGAATCAGATTTTAATTCATCACTTGACAGCTATGGTAAGTGGTTGCTAGACTTTCATGCTTTGAATTAAGAGTATAAAGAGATTGTATGCCCTCTGCTAGAAATCAATTAATGTTATATTAGTGCTTAGATTACAGCACTTTTTTTTTCTTATGGCTTTACGCCTAGTCAACCTCGAGGTCATTAGAGGCGGTATCGGACTGGGGACAAGGAATGGGAAGGAATTCGGCAATGGCCTTTTGAAGGAAGCATCCCGGCATTCACCTGGACTGATTTGGGGAAACCATGAAAAACCCAAATCTGGATGCCTGGATGGGGATTCGAACCTGCAAAATGCAAGGCCAGAACGTTCAACCATTCACCCACCACACTCAGTAAGATTACGGCAACATAACCTTGATTTGCAGTGCTTTTTTTTGTTACGTTCGAAGACAGAATTAACTTTTTAAAATATTTTAGATCAACTAAAAATCTATTAAATTGATAAAAAGTATTAAATAGGTTGGTCAACCTAATTGTGTTCCTGTGAAATTCTTTTTGGTTAGAAAAGTACGTTTTCTCAGATGTTGAACAATTCGTAATATGAACATTTTATAGGAAGGTAAAAAAAAAACAGCAGTTAAAACCTCAAGTCTAAATTTGTCATCAATGGACCCACCTTCTGTGTGTAACGAGAAACATGGACCGATGTCTGACAACAACTAATGGCTAATATTACCTTTGTGAAAGATTGATCATTTATTTATAGGGGTGACACAGAACTCGTTAAGCACTCTTGGCGAAATTAGCATGCAGAAGAACAAGCTCAACTTCAGACAATGTTTAATTGATGTTCAGGAGTTCATCTCTCCTATAGGTTATAACCTGTAAATACAATCTAGAAACTATTCTGAAAACAGTGATAAAAACACTTTGATCTAAAATCAGACATTCAAGTGGTTCAAGAAACAAGGAGTGAAACGCCGGCAAGAGTCCCAAATTAAACAATTTCAAGGCTTAATTGGCTTTGATGTTGTGAATTTTTAACTGTTAATCAATTCTTGTTTAATGCATTTCAACAGATTACGTGCTGCGTCTTTAAAAAAAAGTAACTCCTTCAGCTCTTTAACCACTAAATTCTTGTACATAGACTGCATCACAAATAAAAACAAACACACAGTGCTCAACCAGAAGTTAACAATACCACACTTTCCACCGTGGCAATGCAGGTGGGAAAAAGATAAACTAATAACATACAAAGCTTTCTAGCAAAAATGCAAAGTAGTACTGACTTTCATTAACTTGTAGGTAAATATGTCCCTAAGATCGCTACCTAACAAATTTAAACTTGCTAGTTTGTTCTGTATGTAAGTTTATATCAGGGCCTAATAGGGTACTTAACTATGTGTGAGAAAAAAATATCTAAAAATGCATAAATAAGTTAATTATCATCAAAAAGTGAACTACGTTAATTTAATTCTTGAAAATACAAAAATTAATTCATTTAAAACAATCTACATTTTTTGTCTGTCGTGAAACTGTGTCCATCATAATGGATTCCTATGTGACAATATCTGATAGCAAATACTAAGGCCCTCCTCACAATGCGCAATTCCGTAGTGAGTGTTGTTCTAATAAACATCCATGCTCTAGCTTCTAAAAAAGTTTTTCATTAAGTAATGATGATGACAATGTTGCCTATTGTCCCTACAACTATCATAGAAAAAGGAAACTCTGAAGAATGTGGTGCCATTCTTAAAACATGTACAAGAGTAAAACAAAATTTACAGTGGGTAAATAAACAAATCTGTGAAAAGATAACAATCACTTGTGCCGTTTTGAGGTTAAAACTGATGATAAGAATACTAAGCTGAAGAAACACAAATAAAGGTGAAATATTTGTAACATGATTTTAATTAGGTAAATTCTCTACCACACGTGCCCAACAAAAGTCAATATTTATTATGGAAGACAGCATTCTCATATAATACTAATTATAACTGCCTGAATTTTTTGATCAAATCACAGGTTTGCTACCGAACAAATTGTAAGGGAAAAGCTGCTATACCAGGGTGGAGTATAGCCTTAGACACCTTAGCTGAATGTTACCTTGTAGAAAGTTCTGTTGAATTTGACTAAATAATTTTAAATGACCATGTGCCTGACTAGAATATTCAACTGTAAAGCTTAACGGCCACCACAAAGCTTATTTGAACCAACAGCTTAGGAAAGGTTTCAGTATACCACGAAAACACATAAAAATTCACTTCAAGACAAATCTGAAGTTTATTTTCAAAGTCACATTTAAAAATTTGGCATTTACAGTTGAATCAGCAAATCGAACTAAACTTTTCCAAAAGAATTGCAAATTATAAAGAGGAAGAAAACTGATGAAACCCCTTTAGAAAATTTAAAAGTTCATAGTCATTATCATCGCCACTCACTCTTTGAATACAGTCAATATGGCAGTACACCAACCAACCGGAAATTGTCTCACCTAGCCATCAATCACTCTACCACACGACCAATACATGCTATCGCAGTTTCATTATACGCAACGTTCCTGGAATACAGACAACCCCCTCTTCTAGGCCACTACCTATATACCCCCATCCACATGCCATATGTGTATCCAAAATAGTGTAAAAAGATATGATTATAGAATATGTTTAGAATCTACCCGTGGGTAGCCTGGCCTTCAAGGATTATGAAAAGGGTTTAGTAAAAATTCTCAAATGATAAGCTTTCTAGTAATTGAATTTTGTTTGAGTGCACAATGTTAATTAGTGATTCTCCGATTTCTTTCTAAATTTAAGCACTTTTTAGGTGACCCTGCTGAATTACAAATTATCGTGACAAAATTAGTGTCAGCTTGTTCTATAAAAATTCCCAATTCCAGTGGTGTAAATTTTATTATTATCAGTGGTGTAATAGCAAAGTTATCTGTTTAACAAGATCGGGTTTGGAATGTTTCAGAAGTTAATGCGGTTTCTGGTTCATAATTATTCTTGTGTTGTTTATATTAAAAAGTGAAGTTATCGGAATTTTCTTTGAATTTAGTTACGTGTTTTAACAGTTATTTTATTTACGAAGTGGTTTGGTTTAGTCGTAAATGAATTTTGAATCAAACCACGATGTGACAGATAACAAAATAACGTTAAAATGTATATAATATTTGTTCTGAAATTTTTATATATTATACTGGATTTTTAGTTCTTTCAGAAAATCTACTTTTTAATTCGAGAAATTACTGAAAACATATGATAAAAGCTGTTGAAAGTGAAAGTGTATCTATCAAAGTGTTTAAAAATTTATTTATTATATTTACACGGTCTGAAACTACGGAATTTTAGTGAATTTAGCTTTCTTTTAAATTATTATTATTATAAAATTGCTTTACTGCATCTAAAAGTGTCGAGAATTAGCGAAATTATCACGTAACCAAAATCTATTGTTTACAAGTTGGATAATAATGGATTACCCTATTCCAGGTTACTTTAAAAGTTCTTTACTCTTGGAACATGTTTATTTAGCATTTGTATTGTATGTGGAGTGACTTTACTGTTTAATGAATACTAATTGTTCCCTGCGCATTTTGAACTGAATATTGTACTATTCTGATAGGTGTTTCATAAGAGCAATATAGAAAATACAGAAAAAGATACTCGGGATCAAGACAAAAGTAGGTTATGGCATCAATTTGGGTATGTTAAAATAACAGCTTCATAAAGCTATGAAGTCAACCATTGATGGAAAACATGTTGCTGCTATTTTTGGTGGATTTTTAATTACAAAGTACTTATATTAGTTCCCTACTAAAATTGCTCTTGTCTCCGCTCTTGAAGTTATTTTACGGTTGACAGTTGTTGTTGATTATATAGACACGTCACAAACCAAACCAGCATGGTGGCTAGCGTTTTTACACGAAAGTTAAAAATATAAGATTTAAATGCCATTTTAAGGCACTTATCGATTTAAAAAAAAATTGAAATAAAAATTCTAGTGGCTTATTATTACCAAAGGATTAAATTAAGTCATATTTCAAAAAATGGTGTAATAGCCTGTTATACCTCCTACAATTTTTACAATGAACACAAAAAAAGTTTACTGCGTAGGTGTGAAATTTTGTTTTAAATTTATGGAAAGTGCCAGTGAAACTTATCAAATGGTTCAGATAGCTTTTAGAGACAATTCCCAAGTGGTTTTCATGATATAAGGATGACCGAATATTAGTGGAAGTCTATGAGCATTTTGGAAAACCTGTGACCTGAATACACCTGAGAGAATTGCCGAAGTTTAATAAATGATTTGTGAAGCTAGTCACATGATAATTTACAGAATCAAAGAAAAACTTCATGTAGGTTATGGAACAAATCAGTGAATTTTAATGGGAAAATTACATCAAAATCTGTTCTGTGACTTAACGTGGCACTGAAAGCAGCAGTGCATCATCAATGTTTGCACTGTAATAAAAGAATTTGCTTCCAAACATTAAACCTTTTTGCAGAGTTATTATCAACAAAAAAGCAAGATGTACAGCTATGAGAAAGAAACAACCCAACAATGATTGAAGTGGACAAGTCCAATGCACTGAGATCCAAGAAATGCCAAAATGTGAGGAGCAACATTAAGAACATGTTCATTACATTTTTCAACGTGGAGGGAATCATTCATTCAGGATATGTCCAACAGGGGCAGTAACAGAATTTGACATTCTACTGTCATGTTCTAAGATATCTTCAAGAGGATATTCAAAGGATACAACTTGAAGGCTTTTGAGTGACAAAAGTATCCCCTTGCACCACAAAAATGCACTAGCTTACAATTCGTTCTTTGCACAATAGTTTTTGGCAAAGAATTGCACAACTGTCATCCCATATTCTGTTTACCTGCCTGATTTAACGCCCTGTGGCTCTGGCCTGTTCCATCATATGAAGAGGAAGTTAATGAGTTACTGGTACCATTCCGTCAGGGAGAGAGAACTGAATCTCTGGTGGCACTGGAGGCTAAAACGGAATTAACATTCCAATAAACGTGAGGCCAGTGGAAAAAATGGTGGGATCAGAATATTTGGCCACAGAGGGACTATTCTGAAGATGATTGGAGTAATGATGTTTTAAAGTGTTTCAGATTTTATAGCTTTAGTTTTGGAATTTTTCGATACCACCTGTTAAGTCAAAATGACTCGGCAAGTTTTCAAACACTGAACCATCCAAAAAGATGCCAATTTGCTGTTGATGTATAAATGTGTTGTTACAAGCTGTTCTAATTAAATGGTGAAGAACGGCTACATATCTTTTAAATTCTACCAACGGATTGTCAATACAATGTAACGAATATCATAATAAAGTACATGATTTACAACTGTTTCAATTTATAAGAAAACTCTAATATTGAGCCACACTGACTATTCAACTATAACTCTATTAATAACCAACTGTCTCATTTCGGATAATGGTAATATCTTCAAAATATTATGGAAATTTATATCTTCTTTAACAAAATTTGTTATTTCATTTATACTAAATTAGAAACTCAGTCATGTGTGTATCAAGGCGGGTACATATCTGAACGAGGCTACACATGAGTGGAACCAAGGCCAGGCTAGCATACCAGTATGTACCTGTAACTGAGGCACGGCAAACCACCTTGGGCCATTCGCCGAAAGATCCAAGGCGTTTTGAATGCCATCCACTCTGCCAGTATTTCAAAAAGAATCTGGGGTTGAATCACACTCCATATATATAGAAATTACCAGCTGCACATCTGCCTTGCTTGTTCACACTTCTATGTTGGCACTTGGTCATTGTTTCAACACACTTGGGATTCAAATTAAACAAAAGAACTATATTTCTGTTGAGATTTTTTTATTGTTTCATTTTTTCCACGAATTGATATGTGGTTCTAGTACCCTGGAGATATAATGCATGCCAAACCTGGCTCAGAAATGTGAGCATTTATGAAGATACAAAATTTTTCTTTTTAGCAGCTTGCTACAAAATATATACATTTCTCATTTTCGTAAGACAAACCAATCTGTTACTTGTCTGTTGACGAAATATAAAGACCTGTCAACAAGATAAATTCCATAAATAGAGTTAACAAGTGGTAAGGGGAACAAGCTACTTACTTCAATTGTGGTTTTATCTACAACAATGAAAAGGTGCCCTATTTTATTAAGGTGTATGGAAGGCATCATGTATTATGGACAAAGGATGATAAACTTAATCATTATGTGTTACAAAAGTGAATTCTTAGTGCAAAATAAGTGCATATTCTGGAGAGAAGACTGACGTATTGAGGGGAAAATATAGGAAAGTTTTCAGAGTTCACACAGATGAGAAACAAAATTGAGTAGTTATCAGTGTGAATACATGTGAAAAGGTTAGTCCAGAGTAGTCAATATTTGAAACAATTTAGTTTTATTTAAATGAATAGAAATTTTAAAGCTTAATTTAGTATTACTTAAATTAATTCAGGAGTAATATTTATAACAACTGCTAAGTAGTAATAATCATAATTTTTGTTTCTTGCAAAGTTTGAAGTTACATTTATCATATCAGTGTTCCATGTTTTCGGAGTTTAGTTATCAGTAATTAAAGGAATTTATTTTAAGGTCGGAAGAACATTTACGTTTTCAAGTGGTTCACTTTCCTCGGCAGTTATGGCTTTTTGAAAATTTGTATCATTCCTGGAAATTTTATGCCGAATAGATTCCACTAAAAATATTTAATCAGTGGATCACATTTCTGTAAAGTTTAGAAAATAACCACTCTATTTTTCCTAATTCAAAAATTTTTTGAAATAATTGCCCAGTCAACCATCTTATCTTTTTCGCTAAATTGGTTATTACAGTGAATGAAGCACTAACCACTCTTAAAATAGTCATCATGCTACATATCCATGCTCTAACCTTACAAAACTGGAAATTCATCCAATCAAATGAATGGGTGGATAGTAGTCGTTTGGTAGCTCAAACTGCATTCATACCAAACAAAGTGTACAGATGAGGGATCCATTCTGCCTTGCCTCTCTTAAGTAACATTCTTGTATTGCCTTGATCAGATGTGTAACTGCCTTCACTCAAATCAGATGCCATATATTAGGGATTTCTCTTGTTGAGGAGCTATCCACACATTTTCAGCAAATTACAGTGGTCCTCAGTGAGAACCTTTTTAGTATTGTTGAGCAGATGAGCTCTGACATTAAAAAAAGTAGAATATTTTATTTCGTGTGATGTAATCCACCCACAAAGGGTTTAAAAAGGATCACTGCAATTATATATTAAAAAAAGAAAGAAAGTGATTTATATTAATATGTAATATTATAAAGTTGCGAAGAGCCACTTCTTACTGGAACAAATAAGTGATGCAAACCCAATTATTAAGAATTATCTGAGGAATTTTGATATTTGTAGAGCTGGATTAGGCAGCCAAGTAAATTTACTATGTGAAAATAATCTTTTCGAGCCACCCACACTTCATGAAAATATTATATCTGCAAGAGATTTATTGTAAACCTGAGCTATGCTTCAGGCATCAGTAATTACAGTATTAATGCCTAAACCATCACTTCGTGGAAAATTTGTTGGAGTTTTAGAAGTGTATTTTCATGGTGGTAGTAATAAAGAAGAATTAAATAAATCAAATTATATCTTGTGTTTGAAGTTTTTTAAACTTGGTTAAATTTTTTGGTCAGCATGACTAGTGGAACAGTGTTTCAAAGAATATGTTTTAAGTGACTTGTTTGCATATTTTGTAATTTTCAGTGAAACATACAAATGTTATAAACAATTATCAATTGAATGAGTTATAATTTTTTTCCTTGATCCAGACAGCTATGGACAATGTGCATGTACACAGTTGGCCAGTGTGAATCACGTAAGTGGGGAGAGGGGGAGGGGGAGAACTTCTGTTCCACCTGAATTTAAACCGAGTTTGTTAAACCCATACGTACTTACCGTAACCTAGAGGAAGAGGGTCTGTGTTGCAAACTGTCTGCGAAACATGTAACTTATTTTATCATGTATGACGAGTGTATTTTTGTTTGTGAAATGCATAGTTTGTGAGGCAGAGATTAGGGAGCATCCCTGCAATTGCCTTGTTGACTGCAGGAAACCACCTAAAAAGCACAGTTAGGATGGCCAGAACGCAGGGACCAGGACTCATACCTGGTCCTACTATACCTCCTCCGATGCAGTGTGCAGCTTCCTAATGCACTGAGGTACAATGGTGAGTCTGTACTTATAAATATTTTTAGTGGATTATGTTCCATTATGGCATCTGTAAGGAGAGCAGATTGGCCAAAATGTATTTTACAGTGTCTGCTAACTTTATTCATATTATTTATTGACTTCACTGTTGTTCCAACCTAAAATGTACTACTTTCCATACGAAATTGAAATGATTAGTGTGGAATGTCAGCTTTGTCATATCCATGCCAACATAATTTTGTTTTTAGATAGAGAAAATCCCAAGTTAACTAAGTTATAATTTATTACAACTCTAGCCTTAAAAACATACACAGTAAAATAATAATGTCCTACAATTTTTACAGAGAATTCTATAAGTAACATACCCTCCATTGCTATTTTTAAGTTGCATCTTTCTCATTCTACGACTGCTTGTTTCAGGATTGAAGTTCTCCATGAATTTCTCTTGGTCTTCTGCCAATGTTCTAAGAGACTGCAGAGTTCTCTGAAATAAATCGCAAACCTGACTTTACACACTGATGGAATTAATGTATTCAATGCAACACAGAAAAAACTATAATGAAGTGGATGGTTTGGCTTGGTTACTCTTCAAAACAAGATGAAAAAAATAAAAATTAGGTAAATGGCTTGTTAAATGTGGTTTTATCTTTTAAATATAGACAAGCCAAAATAAATGCAATTTAGTGTATGTCACAGATGAATAGCATGTGCAATTATATTTTCAAACTATTTTAGGACTATATATTAATGACATAATTGTCTTATTTTAAGTGCATAGAATTTCATCCAGGTTTTGCCACAAGATCAAAAAATGGTTTATTTCATCATTTCTTTTGAGTAATATCAAATGTAATTATATCTCCTCATTTAACACCAAAATCTTTAAAGCAAGAAACAAATATCAGTTTTCATTATGCTTTGTGTACTGAAAAACTTAAGCTCAGCTAGATTCAGAAATGGGTTGGTCACACGAACTTGTACAATTTTGGAAGCACAAAATCATCTAGACAAATAAAAAGGAAAATCATATCAGATAATTATGTGTTTAATAGTCATTTTAATTTACAGAAATATATGTGATCATTTAAAGATGAACTTTGGCTTGTTGGTGAAGAGACAGAATTTTATTAAACATATTGACAAGAGCACTTACACAAGAAGTGATCACTGGAAAAAGCATATCAGCAGAATTTTCACTTACGGTTGTGATAGATAATATAACTACTGAAATTAATTTTGTTTTTTTACAGCCACAATTCTGCTGAAGGTAAGAAATGGGTTGTAAAATATAAATAACTGAAATTGATAAAATTATTAATGAGGATTTGAATAAAAGGAAAGCGAATCAAAGTTTAAAAACTTATTTTAAAAAAATCACTTGGTACAAAAGGGAGGAACGAATTTTCTGGACAAGTAATTGCTCATGCAAGAAATTACAATATTTCATTTGGATTCAATATCTAGCACATGTATGCACTTGGTCCACACCAACCAATTTGACATTCCTGATATATCATTGTGCAGGATTTGGGTAAAGAGAAAATGGGTGCCGGTACGGTAAGTGGGGTTGCAAATTTCTGGTGCCAAGAATTAGGAAGCAATATCTTTGATAGGTTCCTAGCTTCCCATACTGTGAAGCATGAAGTGTTGAAATAACTAATAATTACTATTTCATACATAAGAAAATTTTCTCTCGGCATTGAGAATTTATAAAATCCTCTCGGGTAACTAGCCGAGTTAATGAAGTGTTGTCACATGATATTTTGCCAATCACATTCACTGTCGCCATCTTCACCATCTTCTGGTGAAGTGACAGTGACTTGTTAACTCAGGTAGTTAGCCAAAAGCATTTTATAAATACTTATTTCCTGTAGCTTAATGGAAGTGGGATGGGAAAATATGCAATCTAATGCAGTGGATACAGGAAAGTTCTGATGTGTAATATGGTGCATGTGGCACACCAGATAAATGAAGTGATTTGACTGTGGTGTATGTGGCAATGGAGGTTCACATGCTGCAAATCTCTACGCTACTTCTAATTCTTTATCCAATATCCATCTAAACATCAAACAACATGTGCCATATTAATACCCATCACTCTCTTCATCCATTACAAATCTTCCAATTAAGTCCATCTGAGCTCCTTTGTCACATCAATTACCACATGTGTTCTACAACAATTTACACAGGTAAATCCACCTGCCTTCCTTTGCACCGTTTCAAAATCAATTAGTAATTTTTTTTTTGTAAAGTCTTTAAATATAGTTACAAAAAATATTTAATATTCATGTCAATGACTAGTGCAGATGGACAAAGTAAAGAGAAAAATGTTTCAAGAGACATTAAACATCCCACAAAATAAATCTTGTTAGGAATAACTTTTTTACTGCATTTATAGTAAAGAGATTGTACTCAGTTATTCTTTAAATTTTCATCTATAACAAATACATAAAATATTCCATTTGCTTATACTATTCTTATCAACAAGGACCTTATACCATTAACATAATGAATTTATTCTTTAGGTATGTAGTCGACACATTGTTACAAGCAGCATAAAAAAAGTTGGTGTGAGCGTAACTGACAGGTTACTTTGATTTTCAGTTTACTTGAAGCTTGGCCTCATACATCACATTTGCTACTATTAAAAAATTCATTTCATTCCACAACAATATTGCATGACAACCAATCAATCTGAGAAAAAGTTGCATCATTTGGTTTGGATGCAAATTAAACATTGGCTAAGAATAATTAATTGCTCAGTAGATTACCAGTTAATGGTAATGCAGAGATTTCAGAGATATTGGCATGTAACACATGCAGTTGGAGACTTCCGGTCCTTGTGTGTGATTGTGGCAAGTGTTTAAAATATATAAATCAAGTGGCCTGCCAACTGTGAAATATGTCAATAATCTATTTCTTGAAAGCTAGAATTGTGAAAATTACTGTTATTCATCATATCTCAGTTCTCTGATGAGAATACCACAACTGATGGAATAGTCCAGACTTGATACCAAGTGAGTTTAAACTAGGTATCCAATATTTTGACAGTAGCAATTGAGTAAAAACAGTAGTGCAGGAGAGGTTTACATTACAGGTGGTTAAATTCTAAATTAAAGTTCAATCATAGGAAGACACAGAAGTTTATAGAATTTAAGAGAAGTTTCAGAAAGCAAGGGTACAGTGGAGAGGAAGTGGGAAGAATTTGAACAATTTTTTTTTTTTTTTTTTTTTTTTTTGGTAACTGCTTTACGTCTCTTTTTAACATCGAGGTCTTTAGAGACGGGAAAGGATGGGGGGCAAGGAATGGGAAGGAATTCGGCCATGGCCTTTTGAAGGAAGCATCCCGGCATTTGCCTGGAGTGATTTGGGGAAACCATGGAAAACCCAAATCTGGATGCCCGGACGGGGATTCAAACCGCCGTCCTCCCGAATGCGAGGCGAGAATGCTAACCGTTACACCGCCCCACTCGGTTTGAACAAATAAGGAAGGGGGAAGATATGGTTATTCCAAAACAAAAAAATTAGAGGAAACATTTTACAATATGGAAGCAAAGAAGCTAAAAGTTGATAAAAAGACAACACAGCAGAGGAAAGAAGCAGCATGGCAGTAGGGAACATGATAAAAATAAAACTGAATCAGTAACTATGAATTTGTATGTGTTTGTTAGGAAAGTTAAAGAGAATTAAAAAAATTCAGATGATTATGGAAGAGGAAGAAAATGATGAGGATGCTAAGAAGGTGGAAATATTAAGTAAAACTGGTTTGATGAAACCATTAAGAATTGTCATATGGGGTTAAGAAAGAACAGAAGCTTTTCTACATAAACAGAAGTAATCATATTAGCAAGTTAGAGATAGATCCTGAGGATATAATAAGGGATACCGGTAGGGTAACAAAATCAAAAAGATAATATTGAGAATTGCATACTGATAAGTTTGGTGGCAGGTAGGTTGACAGAAAACTTTATCATTAGGGTTTCAACCACTGATGGTTTGTTCTGCCTTCACACTTCTTGTTGTCTCCAACTCTTCTAAGGATTACCTATTCTCCTCCTTCCCCATTTTGGCTCGCAATTTAGCAGCACCTTTGATGGTCTGGTGTCCTCCAGACATGTTACAAGCTCCACCCATTTCTTCATACATCTAATTATTTCTTCATTCAGATTAAAAATTTTCAATTCTTTCCTTATTTCTTCACTTCTTTTCTTATCTAGTAAAGTATAGCCAGCCACAGCATACATAAATCTCATATGTCCATTTTATTTGTTGTCTAGAGAATGTCCACGATTCACATCCATATAGTAACGTTGGTGCAGACATTACTTAGTAAAATTTCAACATTGTACCGTTTCTAGTGATCTTAAAATTCCCATTGATTACTCCACATTATATTCAACAATATCAAGAATGTCTGTCAGGATAAAACTTAGTTCATAAATCAGCAACATGCAATGGTAAGTGGTAATTCATGTGACTGTGATTCTCAGTTAAAAGGGTACAAGCATGCCATATCAATTAAACATTCAGGAGGCCTCCACGTTTGGGAGATTTCAATTCCTGGTCCAGCCATACAGATTTTAGTTTTCCAATGTTTCCCCTTTTTGTAAGGCCTTTACAGCTCATTAATATCAGCACTGAAGTCATTCGAAATGAAAGAGGATTAGGGTGAATGAACAATTCGGGCATGGCATTATAAAGGAACTATCCTGAATCATTAATAATGTTATAAATGTGAAAGTAAGTCTCTTTCTGTCTGTTACATTTTCATGACTAAGTGGCTATACCAATATTGACAAATACTTTGTATCCTTCAGCAACATTTACATCTGGAACAAGTTCAGAACATATATTGGGATTTGTATCAGTACTTGTGTCAGCACTTGTATCAGAAATGTACGAGTCCTGCATTGATTTGTATAAGTATGAGCCTGGCGTTCACACCAGCAAACAAAAGTATGCTATGCTATAAAGTATCATTATTTGCATTTAAATTGTCAAAGCAGTAAAAATTAAAAATTGTAAATCACAAAAGTAGGTGGAGGGGGAATTTTAACACTCATACCATCTAAGATTACAAAAAAAGGAGTACTAATAAATTGATAACTAGATGACTAGATGACTAGATGACTGCCCCCGGAGTATGTGCTGCATTGCAATTAACAATTCAATTCAAATGTCATTTGATGAAGATTTTTTCATTTTAAGTGTCTCTACTTACATGCTAGTGAGAAACGAAAGGAAACTTAGATGAAGGCAAAAAAAATCTATCTTCACGTGACACACTTGGTTCTTAATCAATGTTAATGAAAGAATTAACTCTAGAAAAAAACGAATTGAGCGAACAAACAATGGCAACTTTCCGCAAAAATCACTAATTCCCGTGTTTGAGTTTTTCATTATGTTTTAAGTATAGCTAATGTCTGAAAATTAAGTGGACAGATAAAGTAAGAAATGAACGAGTTTTGGAAATGATGGGTGAAGAAAGAAGTTTGTGGAAGAATCTTACAGAAAGACGAGACAGGCTGGTAGGTTATATTTTGAGACATGCTAGATTGGTTAATTTGCTGATGGAGGGAACAGTCGTAGGTAAGAACTGTAGAGGAAGACAGAGATTAGAATATATGAAGAAGATAATTGAGGATGTGGGTTGTAAGGGGTATGTAGAGATGAAGAGGTTAGCACAAGATATGAAGGGATGGAGGATTGCATCAAACCAATTGAAAGACTAACAACCAAAAAAAAAAAAATGTGCTTGTGCATGTATTAGGTCAAAGTCAAGGTGAAATGAGCATAAAGAAAATGTATGGGGTTATTTAAGAGATGTTCCGATGTTTACCAAATGTATGAACAGTTTGTATGGGGGTGAAGTGTCACGACTTGCCAAATATACAAATGCAGATACAAGTCCAGGCTCAAGTATCCAAGTGTGAGCGTAGCTTTCAGAAGGATAACTTTTTTGCGATAAATAACATTTTTTTTCATAATATTTTGATAACTTACCGAAAGGCGACAGCAGAAGGATGCATGTGTAAGTCTGTAATGTTACATGGTCACTAAGGCTTCTCTGTAGTCAGTTAGTGTATGATCTATTAATAAATTCCATTTACAGACAGAACTAATATTTTATTTAGTATAGATGCCAATTTTCGCTGCACCATACTGTTATTTTGTGTCTACCTAAAAGTTTCTGGTAGCAGTATATTATGTCTCCCTTTTTGACATGCCTCGCAGGCGTAAATCAGACCTAAGGTGTAGCTCTAACAGAGCACGAGCAGCTAACTGTAAGGGAAAAACGTTTATCAGCGTTAGACAAACAGTTGATCACCATAACTCCAACCATCTTACTTATGTGCCATTGGATTTTCGACTGTTCTAAAATTCTTTTGGCCGCCACCTAACTTGATTAAACCCCAAATTAGGAAATGTAAGGTTCACATTGTAATAAAAGTCACTGCAGCTAAGTTCAAATTCAGTTTCACTATATTCTCAATAAAATTTACACAAGTCCAAACAATCGATAGGCTATCGGAAAATCTTCACTAAGTTTGTAGATTGCAAGCTATGAAAAGCGATCAGGCCAGACCAAACCTCATTGTAAAAAGATTAAAAGTCACTTTGAAATTAACTTGAACTGTTCTACTGTATTGTAAAATTTTAAGATGGCTGCGCCTGCATGTCTCACCACACAGCATTTCCGCTTTTAAGCGCACAGCGCTACACACACCAACAATCTATCCACTCCAAAAATCACCAGCAAAAAGACGCCAAGAAGTGCCCATTGACTGTATATATAGACTCCTGTTTTCTAGACTAATCACTCCGCATTCAAAGGTCAATTCTTATGTAAACTGTGTATTCATGTGCTGATCTTACAAAATAGTTATTAATTTTAGCTCGCACTACTCCTATCATTCTGAAATTTTACCCGTAGCTAGGATTTTAGGTAAATGTAAATTTTGATTCTTATGAAAATTTCTGTATCTTTCACTGTTTCGCTGCAAAAAAATCATTTTCTGTAATTCCAAAACTTGTTCATAACTTCTACAATTTTGCAGCTACGAGGCTCAAACAACTTTTATTTTACTTCTAATGGAATTCTCTTTCATTTGGTACTAAGCAAGCCATGTTTATTCTTCTACAGAAACATAATTATGACACAATAGCCAATTTTCGACCCCACTAATAACTTTCTGATGATTTTGAAACTTACTTTAAATGATTCTACGTGTTCTCAAATGTGCGGTTTTGCGGTTGCTACCTGTTTTCTCCGATTTACTACTAATTTCTAAAGTGAACGCATTCTTTGCTGATGCAACCAATGATGCCAACATGTTCAGACATATTTTAAAAAATCTCTACTTTGTTTCATCCCGATCAAACTAATGCATGTCTCTTTACAAGACTTACTGGAAACGGTTTCTAATAAATTATATTGTATTCTGAATATGTTTCCCCCCCCCCCCCCTTGAATTTACGTGTATTATTAAACTGATTAATTTTACTTTGTACCATGTGTCTGAAGTTCCTATATGCTACTCGAAAAACAACCTTTAAACTGTACCGAGCTTTCCAAAACTTTAGTTACATAAGCAAAAATTAAGTTTCTCTCTCTTACTATAAGCTGACTTCCTATGTCTTTCCAAAATACGATTTCTTGAATTTAAAGTGTGTAATTACATGTTAACTTTTCCAATACAGCTTTTAAAGTACTCAAACTTCTTAGTATGCTTTTCTCACTACAAGGTTTATTATCTTTTGACTGTTTATTATCCTGAATATATCTCAAAGTGAGGAAAATGTTAACTTTAGCGAAATTATATCGAAACCAAATATTGTATATGTAGATGTTATGTTGTGTCCTTCTACAGCTGTTTAAATAGATTCAAAATTTGATTTTACTATTTAAACTTGATTTATCACCTGAATTAACTGTTTAGTTTGATTTATTTCCTAAATTACCTCCAAAAATGACTAAGGCTGTGGTATAATGTGGTTCACCTGACCCCGCTATACTGTAAACAAATTTCGTTATGCAATTTACAAAATTCTAAGTTAGCTTACATAACCCAAGACTCTGATGCTCATGCTGAAGAAAGAAGAGAAGACCAAGTTGAAATTGAAACTCCCATAAGTCACTCTCCCCCCCCCCCCCTCGCAAATCTAAGTTTTTTTCAATTTTTAAACATGTTGCAAACACGAGACAGATTTGATGGCAGATGGCTTCCCTATCATATTATGCCTAATCTGTGATTTTTGGGATGCCTTTTATGTAACTTACAGCTTTCTGTATCCATGCTAGGAACGAAATTCTAAGTTCACAAGAATCACGGGTAAGAACTAGTAAATTAATAAATAACAAAATATAATATCCGTAAATATTACATAACAAAACAATTTAATAAAAGTATAACTTTGCTTAGATAATTTTAATTTACAAAAAGATTTCAATTGTATTGTAAGTACCTTAGAATTTGGGTAAATTCTAGTTTTCTTAGCTTAGAGCATAAGGGAGGGAGTAAGCTTTCCAGTAAACATATAATTTTCATTGCAAGTATAGGAAGTAAGAAACTTTTCATGCAGAAGCTGATACCACAAGCCAATTCAATATATAAACAATTTTAAAAACAGTAAAGTCACTCAACATATAATACAAGTGCTAAATAAACATTTCATACTAGTGAAGAACTTTTAAACTAACCTGAAATAGGTTAATCCATTATTATCAAACTTGTAAACAATAGAGTTTGGTTACGCGATAATTTCACTAATTCTTAACACTTTTTGATGCAGTAAAGTAATTTAATAATAATTCAAAAGAAAGATAAATTCACTAGAATTCAATAGTTTCAGACTGTGTAAATAAAGAAAATAAAATTTGAAACACTTCGATAGATACACTTTCAACATTTTTAATCATATGTTTTCAGTAATTTCTCGAATTAAAAAGTAGATTTTCTAAAAGAACTAAAAATCCAGTCAAACATATTAAAATTTCAGAACATTCCATGCAGTAGAACAAATTTTATATACATTTTAAAGATATTTCATCATCTATCACAACGTGGTTTGATTCAAAATTCATTTACGACTAAACCAAGCCACTTCCGTAAATAAAACAACTGTTAAAACACTTAACTAAATTCAAAGAAAATGCTGATAATATTTCAAACAAGATTTTGGTAAACAGATAACTTTGCTATTTCACCACTGATCATAAAATTTACACCACTGGAATCAGGAATTTTTATAGAACACAATGACACCAATTTCGTCACGATAATTTGTAATTCAGCAGGTTCACCTAAAAAGTGCTTAAATTTAGAAAGAAATAGGAGAATTACTAATTAACTTTCGGACATTTTTTAACATTGCGCACTTAAACTAAATTCAATTATAAGAAAGCTTATCATTTGAGAATTTTTGCTAAACACTTTTCAGAAACCTTGAAGGCTAGGCTTCCCACGGGTAGATTCTAAACATATTCTATAATTATATCTTTTTACACTATTTTGGATAAGCGTCCATACACATATGGCATGCGGATGGGGGTATATAGGTATCGGCCCAGGAGAGGGGGGTTGTCTTTATCCTGGGAACGTTGTGCTTAGTAAATCTGCACTGGGATGTTGTGTGTGTCAGGCAAAACTGGGTAGTAGCCGGAAATAGTTGACTTGCATCATGGATGTGTCTCGGCCATATTGGGTTTTCATCGTCAGTAACAGAAAAGAGTAGTGACTATGAACTTGTAAGATTTTCAATGGGGCTCAGTCGGTGATATTCTCTCTCTTCATAATTTGCAATCTGTTTGGAGACGTTTGTTCGATTGCCTACTCAACTAACTGCTATTTTCTGAAATGTGACTTTGGAATAAAATTCGTTTTTCATCAAGTGGATTTTCAAATATTTTAGTAGTGAACTGTAACCTTTCCTAAGCTTTTGGTTCAAATAAGCTTTGTGGTGGCCGTTAAGCTTTACAGTTGAAATTCTAGTCAGGCACATGGTCATTTAAAATTATTTCAGCAAATTCAATAGAGCTTCTACAAGATAACATTCAGCTAAGGTGCCTAAGCCTACACTCCACCCCGGTATAGCAGCTGAGTTCCATACAGTATTCAAAAGTACCTATGTAACGTTTGCTAACTTCAAAACAGTGCAAAAAATAATACTGGTGATGTTCATAACTAGGAAAATTTGTTGTATACACTTCACGCCACACAGAAAATAGAACTAAACTGTTAATTAGATGTAGAGTGGGGATCTAGGAGAAGGGGGCAATTTGGGGCACTTGCCCCGGGCAGCAACTTCAGGGGGGGGGGGGGAAATCGTGTTTGAAGGGCGGTAATTTATGTTGCAGTGACCTTTTTTATTTTTATTTTTTTTATATTTTCGGTAATCTCACACTTTTTGCCCCAGCTTGGAAAATTCCAGATCTGCTACTGATTAGATGCAAAGGTAAAACGGACTAACACGGTTCACAGTGGCTGGCTTTACACAACACATCATTGTTGATAATGAAGCAATACATGTGCCGACAGTATGAAAAGAAAATGTTCAGACTGAATGTTTACGCTAGCTAAAGCTTAGTATGAACTTTGAATTGATTAGTGTTTTGATCCAGAATTCAGGATCTTCCATGGTGCATACATTATTTTTTGGACTCTGTTCCACATCAAAAAAACCGTTCACATCAAGATTGATGTTGTGATTCTTTTTTGTGGAAGACGATCAAGAAGTTGCTCTCTCTAGAATTTCTCTAGCTCTTTTTTTGAATGATTATTGATGTCAATAAGAGCAAGAAAAAGGACAAAACAGATGGTAAGTTATCAAATTATTTCATGGAGATTAGAAATTTCGCCATCTGATGCCTTTGTTGCCGTTAAAAATGTTCCATGGAGATCACCGAAGGAAATAAGAAATGAATTCCGCAATTGCTTTGTGTAGGATGAATGTTCAGTGCCGTTGAAAAATGAAATCCTATGTAGTTAAGTACCTACTCATTATTTCTACTATTAATTTTTTAAGATTCTGATAGCTATACTTTTTCACTTGTTAAACAACAACGTTTTACTGAAATATTTGTAATGCATTTAATAGGGGATAGCTGTAAATAATTGTCGTATGTGTATTGCTTTTCATAGCAAGATTACCTATCAGTAAGTAATTATGTTAAGAGGAAAAAGCACTAATTTACTATTAATTTTGGTACTTAAAGGTAGGAACATACAAAGTTTTGCTCTCTCAACTGTCCTGGTGATGCTGCTTCGTTTTGGCCGTCATTCTGAGCATTTCTGTGCAGAATGCACCAGGAATGCCCAGTATGACGGACAAAACAATGGCTTGTTACACAATGGTGCGACATCACCAGGATAGTCAAGAGACAATTGACTCCAGCCTATGATTACATGTTATTTTTCTTTGTGAGTGTCTTAAAAAAAAAAAAACCTCGCTTGTCTTCCTTTGCAAATTCCTAACTCTCCTATAATGCTTTCAAATTCTTATTAGTTTATATTACGTCAGCAATTCCCTCTTCAATTCTATCAAACAGATTGATTTTAACTTTAGTGACCATCTCCTTAAGAGTCATCAATAGTTCTGACTTTACTTCCAAAAATTTAGTTTCAAAGAGTCCAACGTTCCTATATTCTTTTACGAAATTATTCTTTCATCAATTCTTTTCAAAAACTTCTCTTGACTTTTTTTAAAGTCTAATTTCAGGGCAGTTTAGTCTCAAAGTTTGCCCTAGATTCAGCTAATTCAGACCTTAACTTTCAAAAATTAATTTCCAAACTCTCTGTAGATTCAGCTCACTTATCAAGTAAATCTGAAAAATCCCCCAAATTTCGTATCAAAAGTTGCTGCAGAAGCAATCTAACATTTCTTTATTACGTTCACTTTCTTGCTTATACAGTTTTCTCCCAAATTTAATTTCATTGTAGATTATGCTTGATTCTTTTGACTTTTCCCAATTTTAATTTCCACATTCACTTGATTTTCCTTTATTGAGTTTGCTGTAGATTCAGCTTACTTATCAAGTTTTCCCATAAGATCTGATCTTATTTCATCAAACTGTTCTCAATTTCTCGCCACCAACTTCCTCCACACACTTTGAAAATGACCCAGTTCCATTTTAATTAGAATCAATACTAATATTACCATGAACCAACTAAGGAAAAATAATAATAACAAAAATGCTACAACTTCCCATGTTTGTATAATTTAATGTAATACAGAATGATGGGTCTGATTTGGAACTGTTACATCTATAAAACCATGTTACCCATTAATGCTAGCCCAATCATTTGAAAAGTCGAGGCATAGAGTTTCGGATGACCATGCAATGTCTTTCCCTTAGCGGTGGTGACCTCATAACACAGGCTAGCCTGAGTGAATCTAAAGTTGTAGTGCAGTACACGTTTTTTTTTAGTATGATTTTTAGTATTAATCCTAAAATTATTATAACAGGTTGCTTATATAAGATGAAACCCAAGGGACAAATACAGACTTCAGAAGAAAACACAAGAAACATTGAACAGAGATGATGTCTACAAAATAGGAGGAGACACAGATGCTCTGTAAATGTTGATTAGTCATTAAATTACTTGTAAGCCAGTTCATACTGAACAAATGAGGGTATAGTTTCCATACAACAGGGAAGTGAATTAGAATTAGAGGATATCTGCCAAGTTTGATGTTGTAAAATATACTGAGAGTGAATGAGAAAAAAATGAACATGGTAAGGAAAAAATAGAAGGTTGTGGTAAATATCACAGAAGCACTAACAAGCGATGCGCTTTATGGCAAATAAATCCAGGGTAGTCAGAAATTCACTCATCGGCGGGTAAGGGCAGTGTTCGGGACGTTGCACTAACGAAATAAATACCAAAAAAATCTAGTAAAAGTCGTACCGTTTTTTAGTTATACGCAGCTAAAGTTGACCAATAAGAGCGCTGCGCGGGCGAATTCAAACAGCCTTCCACAGGCGGTGTTGCCAAGCGTACTCGAGACATGGGACCGCCAAAGAAAATGATAAGAAAAACTCTCTTCGGAAGTGGGGATCGAACCCGCAACCTTCAGATTGAGAGTTTGCCACCTTACCGACTACGCTGCCAAGGCACTAGAATTCCCTTGTTTTTAGTAGCCACTAAGGCGGACTGTTTGTTCGTAATTGGAATTGATCGGTATCCGTATCATTTTTTGGGAAGTCGGTGGTGGGGCTAAAGGATTATGCCAGAAGAAATCTCGCAGTCGAACGCAACTTACCGATAAAGACACTGTCATCATGCAAAGTCATCAATTTTCGTTTGAAGAGTACGCCGATATGCATTTGGTGTATGGCGCTGCTGGACAAAACAGGGCCGAAGCAGTTAAGATTTACACGACTCGATTTCCTAACCGTGTGATTCCATCGGCAAACACTTTTGCGTTGGTTGACAGAAGGTTGAGGGAGATGGGAAGTACTGTTGTCCACAGGCCTGACGCCGAACGAAATCGGTTCAGGCCGAGTGTAGGATTTCAAGACAATGTCCTGGAAATGATTGCTGATAATCCGAGGACAAGCTCTAGGGTCATTGCCAACGCATTGCAGCTACGTCCAGTCTAAGTGATCCCTCAAATTCTCCGTTTAAATGCTGCCTTTCAATAGGGTCATCTTTGTTGTTTTTTAATTACCAGTGAATTTCTGACCAACCTGTATATGTGGTCATTAGCACAATATGATGAGAATCCTAGACTACACAATCTAAAATTGACAGCTCAAAGACAGTAAAAATGGCAGTTAAACTCCAAACAACCTCAACATTACAGTAAAAATATCAGGTTAGATATATAGACCAACTGCCCTAATTTTAAAAAACCTATAAAGGATACTGAGAAAAAGAAAAGAAATGACACTAGCACAAAACTGACATTCTCATAGCCATTAACTGAAATAAGGAACAAGCTGAGATATGCTCTCAACACACAGACTATACCAGTATTTAAATGTGAAGTACCAGTGAAAGGTTTACCAAAGCATAATAAGCTTTAAGCTGAAAAAGGTATCCATGTGTAAAAGGGTAGTTATCTTATACAAATTTAAGGGAGAACTTCAAACTACTTACAAGCTGGAAGGTGATACTCCACAGCTGTACCACTTTAATTAGCCAGGTCTGGTCTTCCAGCCAATGCCTATTCTAAATAGTGCAAATCCATCCATTCAATGATAAAGCAATGTCAGATTCTGGTACCCTAGAAAAGCCCATCCCGAATTTACTGCAGGCCAACTATGCAGCTTACTTTCACCTCTTTCCTCTGAATTCCACCTGACAGAAACTCAGCACAATTCATCCCAAGATAATGAGGTGATATGAGGGAGTCAAGAATGCACTACTAGGCAATCTGTTAAGTACATCTCATACAGTCACTTGAATTGAACCAAGAGAATCGCTACAAATGAACTTTAAATAAATACAAATTCTTCCAGTAAATAATATAGTGTAACACGGCAGTGTAAATGCAGCACCTGCTACTGGGATCATAATTTTATATTGATAGAGAGAACACTTGGAGTAAACCCATCAGTGTATACTTGAATACAGGTATGGTGCTGGTCTAAATTATCATAAAATCACTGTCAGCAGCCCAAAGCTTGTTATATCACATCAAAATTGTTTCAGAGTCTTTAAAAAGTCATGGAGAATTACCCCATTCCTGGTTGTAGACTACTGAAATGGTGCCTACGTACAAAAGGCAATGGCTTGGTGGCTTCATAATGGTTAAAGCAAAAGTTGTTCATATAGTTGATTTACGACTACTATGGTAGAGTTACACGATAATGAAATCGGAGAAAATCAAGCAAATGTTTTGCAGTATGGACTGCTCCAACAATCTCGTCAGTATACAGTGTACCTCAATTAGATACACATAGGCTTACAGAAAATCACACAGATGGTGAATGACATTCTGTAGTGAACTGTCCCAAGCATTCTGCATCTGTTATAGCAATTTGGTAATGGCTGTGGTTGGCTGTGGAGACAGTCAGCTGCTACCCCATATGTTCAATGGATCTTGTTGCAAACATGAGTTGTAATTGACGGCTCTGAACACCATGAAGCCAGGAGTGAGACCTTCATGTTACAGGTAAATTCACTCTGGATGATAACTCTCAACAAATCTACACTGTAAACATACATGACCTGCACTAGCATACAGGCATTGCATACTCTTATTATTCAAGACAACAGAGTGCAATCACAATCTTCAGCTGACCCTTTCTGACACCAGAGAAAATGTGCATGATGTAAGAAATACCCTGTAACTGTAGTCCTGCTGTCAGAACACAGTTCCCAATGGTCTGTGCTGACACTCCAGGTGATACATGTGACTGGATTGCATCCCAGCATGCTGCTCAACCACTGCTGCTAACACAATGTGCAATCTGTACCAACTAGGTGTCGAGAACCTGATTTACAGGTGTGTGGATGTTCTGCTGACCAATGGTGAAAGCAGCATCTTCAATAGACTGTGGCAAATATATGCACCAACTTAATTCACCTTTTCACAGGCCTATAATCTGATCTCATTCAAATGGCTGTGCTTTTACAACAATAGCATGTACACCATTCCATGGCTATATCCTAGAGTGAACAGTAACACAAACGTTCAACTCTGAAGGTTACATAGTGACAACCTGCAGAGTTGACACAGAGAGCATTCTGACAGGATTGTTCTGTGACACTGTCGTCTCGTGAAAGTGACAGTCACCAACACTACAACCCCTCAGTATGCATACATGACCACATTCTAATGAACACAGCCTTGAGGGTGTAGCAATCTTTTTTTTTCCAGCTGTGTATAAACACTCTCTAAAACTTAAGTAGGCATAATGTAAGGAGTGTTGCTCTCTGCTACAATTTGGGCAACTTTCCTTCAGACCAGACACAAATTTATCCAAGAGGTTTGTTCACATCGGTTTCCACATCACAAAAGTTATAGGATCAAAATTTGCTGGTGAAAGCTTAAACATGCCCCCCTCGTACAAGGGTGAATAAAGTATAAATGAGCCTTTTGCAAAAATCTAATTTACATTTCTCTTATTTTTCAACATAGTTTCCCCATCTTATCTCGTTGGTTCAGAATACAATACTGACTGACTTTTGTGAAAAACGGAGTTGAGTTGTCCTTAAACAGGCAAACCTCACATTCAGTCAGTGCAGTAACATCGTATTTCTACCATTAGTTGTATAGCTTACAAACATGGGTCACCAACATTGTAACTACAAAATTGATTGATTTTCTGTAATATATAATCGTAAGTAATGTTACAATACTCTGATACCTATACTGTCCCAAGGCTCGCGTGGCTTAGCATCAAAAGTGCTTTTACATACTTCACATTTATCCTACAAACATCAAATCCATACACATATATCACCAAACTGTTGAACAGTCAAATTATGCAGTATTGTTATATTGATACTGCTGGACTATACATTGTAATTTGCACTCGAAATGTCCTATTGTGACCTACGTCTAATTTACTATAAACAAAAGCTCAGCACCTACAATCTGAGAGTATACAATTAAGGGGTGAAAAAGGGATCATACTTCATGTGGCATGAGGGCTTTGGGCATAGAGGTAAAATAGAAATAGCTTGCTATATCTACAAATCCCTCAATAAATGGCTATCAAATTTATTTCTTTACTGATAATTTCAGTGGCCAAAACAGAAATCGATATGTATTTTTTATGCATCTGGTCAGTGTGGGTACACTACAAATTAATTCAAATACACAGAATTTTTTCAAAAAGGAACATGCCCAAGATAAAGTATGCATAGTGTTATACAGAGAGCTAAAAAAGGGGTATTATTATTATCATCGTATGCCAAGTACAACATAAGACATGTCAATTAGATAGCTAAATCTATAGATTCAAGCCATCTTCTGACAGCTGGTCAACAAAACACACACTGGCAGCCATAGAGAAACGAGATGGAAAACTGCATGATGTATGTGAGATATCAGTCTGATTTTGTTGACTTCAAAGAAGCTCAAAACTTAAGAACTGGACAAAAGCAGACAATGGTGAAAGGGTAAAAAAAGTCTGAGGTAAGGACTGTTGATGGTGAACAAGGAATAACTACTCATTTCAGTCAAATATGAAGATTACACAGACTACAAAATAATCAATTTTATGCACAAGTTTAGAGACTGCAGGAAAAGTATAGAATATCATGAACCAACATTGCCACACACTTATTTGTCACCACTGCCAATTTTAGATTAAATATGTTCATATTTGATGTTACTTTGTCAAAAAAGCACTATACTGTAGCGGTACCACTTTGTGTTTGAAAGTAGCGCCGGTTTGTGACGTCATCGGCACCATGTCCGTGGCCACGGAAGGGTGAGCCCCGGGGGCGGCATGGTGGGTGCTGTGGTAGCCACAAGGTGGGCAGTCGGTCGCAGGACGTGGAGGAGTGTGGTTGGTTTTAAGTTGAAAGTTGTAAACGTGTGAATGTGCGTAAAAGGTGTAAAAATAGCCGTTCTACTTTAACTGGATCTGCAACTTTGGAGTGAGAAGTCCGATAAGTTTAACATTGGTGGTGTTGGAAAAACGAAGGCAATGAATTAAAATTAGATTTGTGAAATAAAAAAAAAAAAAAAAAAAAAAAATGTAAGTAATTATGACAGAACTGTTTGTTTATATTTGTATTTTGATCTATGGGACAGCCGGATGGATAGTGGATGCTAAATTAACCCTTGTTTTGGAATAATACTGTATTTAACAGGGAAAAACTAGAGATTTTGTAGTTGTTGTTTCCAATAATGCTGTCTACCATGGCAGGACTAGAAAGTTTGGTGGTTTTATGGGGGGGAAATGTAATCCTTCAACGGCTTTTTGTGTATTTGATGTTAGTGGTAAGGAATGATCCGTTGGGAATGTTCATGATTCATAGTTGTTTGTTACTGTGGTGTATTTTGATGTTCATGAGGTTTTATATTTGTTTGTTGCTTTTAATGTTGTATTTCATGTTCACAGTAAGGAAATATTCATTTTCAACTAATTTATATCTTAATGTCCATGACATTTTATATTGGTTGTCTTTTAATTACATTTTAGTAGAAAGGAAACTGTTTTTGGAACCAATGTGTATTTTGATATGTATTGTTTTGATATGTTTGTATATTGCTCCAACACCAACCAATTCAAAAAAATATAGCAGTTTATGGTTAATGTGATATTTGTAAGTATTGCTACATCAATTTGTGGAGTTTTGTATGTATTTTGTGTGAATGAGGTGTGGAAATTGTAAAATAGGAGGAAGGGGACTTAATTTGAATTTACCCTTGCCATTGCTAATTGGAAATTCACAATAACAAGGATAAACTAAGGGGGGTTGTAGCGGTACCACTTTGTGTTTGAAAGTAGCGCCGGTTTGTGACGTCATCGGCACCATGTCCGTGGCCACGGAAGGGTGAGCCCCGGGGGCGGCATGGTGGGTGCTGTGGTAGCCACAAGGTGGGCAGTCGGTCGCAGGACGTGGAGGAGTGTGGTTGGTTTTAAGTTGAAAGTTGTAAACGTGTGAATGTGCGTAAAAGGTGTAAAAATAGCCGTTCTACTTTAACTGGATCTGCAACTTTGGAGTGAGAAGTCCGATAAGTTTAACATTGGTGGTGTTGGAAAAACGAAGGCAATGAATTAAAATTAGTTTTGTGAAATAACTGTTTATTCATTCAGTACCTAGACTTTAAACTTTCTCAGTTGGATACTGAGTGGCGGCCGGTCAAGAGAATCTGTATCTTTAGTAGGAAGAAGTAAGAGTTAGACTATGCACATTATATTTCAGTGAGCGAGATTGAAAATAAAACATTGTGGTAGCTGATGTGAGCGGACGACCCACGAAACCGCAACAATACCAACTGCTTATCATGATTCCTATCACATTCAGAAACATGTGGCTCATGTCTAACCAGATGAATGAGGTAATTGCAGATTTCCATGACACTATTATGATATTATTCTGTTTAACTATTTTTAATTCCTTATTTTCTTGATGATAAATGAGATTTCCGTCATATTGTACTGTAATGCCATTCTGTTTAATGTTCTTCTTATTTTCTTACAACCAATATACTGTTGTACTATGCTAAACTATATCCATTTACCAAAAGACTTTGGAAATAAAAAGATTTAATAACAATAAAATAATATTTATTTGTTATTGCTATCAACAAAGACTTCACACTTGCTTAGTTAAGTTTTTCATATGCTTAATTAGACATCGATATCAATAAAGTTCAGTACAATATGACTAAGTCACTTTAATTGCTACCACTTATAGTTGAGACAACAATTAACCTCCAGAAGAAAAAAAAATCCAAAAACAAAATCACTGTATTACACTGAAAGACTGCAGCTTTAAATTTGCCAAAGTGTAAAACTTAACAAATGTTTGTTAGTTCTGAACCACTGATCTGTGCACTTCCTCCAACGGTCTGGTAATTTTTTAATTCCAGTATCATAAAAAGTTCCCAAACATGTATCAAACCAAATGCACATGAACTGCTGCACCTCCTCATTTGCTGTGCTGTTCAAGAACGGCTTCCTTGAGTGGCCTAAACATATGCAAGTTTTATGGTCACAAGTCTAGGCTGTAGCGTGGATGTTCCAGGAGAGCCCAGTGGATATTGGCCAATTTTTTTTGTGTGTTACTGCTTCGATGTGGGGTCTGTTGTTGTTATAGAGAAGGAACACGCTTCTGATTTGAATATCATGCCTTTTTGACCAATAGGCAGCTCGAAGTTGGCTAAAACAATCACAATAATAGGCAGCATTAATTGACATTCTTGAAGAAAAACAAGCATAACAACTTTACAGTTCCGGGACAAGACCTTCGCAGCAGCGTCTTCACTGTCAGCAGTGGATCTTCACCACTCAATATTGATCCTCGATATTGATGATAGACCCAAAAGTACATGCATGCGGTGATTTTTTCCAAAATAAAAAAAGCAATCACCTTTCCTCACCATGCCTGGCTTTCTACTCTGCAGTCAACAACTTTGGAACTCAACCCACAGAGCCGAAACTTTTCAGAACTGATATGTGAATGATTGATTGCACACTTCCATAGCTGAAGTTCCTGAGAGATTTTAAGAACAGTTACATGCCGATCGCCTTCGATGAGATCTTGAACAGCATTGGGGTTCTGTGGAGTGATGCTGGTGACGCTTTCGTCCTTTCTTATTTTTTTTTTTTTACAGCATTGTTTTAACAGAATCCATCAAAGAGTTCATTTTCCAAACTGTGGGTTAAACCGCTCCTAATTTCAAAAGCATTTGTGTTTCCCTTGACGAAAAACTTAATAACAACAAGTGAGCTGTGTACCTGTTTCTCACTCATCATGATTTTTACTGAGAATAAGCATGTGAAATGGCAATGTTATTATAGCCTTCCTCATGATCCCCCCTCCCCCCTTTTCCACTGTCCAAACTTCTGCAGACCATTCATGTTACTGTGAAAAAGGCTTGTTTTGCATTTGATCCACACTGATATATGGTCTTCCACCTAATGACAAAGGTATTACAGCCAGTAGTGGATGTTAATTCAGCAAGATACCCTATCATTAATTATAGGATGGTATGTTCATCAGTAATGACGACAACCTAAAGAAGAATTTCACACACTGAAATTTAAGTACTTGTTCCAGATATATGACGGAGAGAATTCTATGCTTCTATGCAAGGAGTAAAATGACGTGGTAGTAAGGAACACTTGTGTTGGTACGCTTTTTTTGTTTTTGTTTTTTTGTCTTGCCCTCCTACTATGAAGCAATGTGAGGTGCTGAAGTGAAGTGTTTCCATTGAAGTGCCACAGTGTGCACCACCACTTCATAGTGACAAAATGGAGGTCAACATGAAAAATGTGCCATGGCAATACTAATTTTGCTGAAGCAGAACTTTCCAAAGGAATTCCTGTCTGGCAATTCTCATTAATGAAAATTAAATGTAGGGCTAAAGGTTCAAAATTCTGATCCAAATTAGAATTGCATATTCTAATGTCACTGAAACTGAAACCATTGTTAATGTAAGTAAAAACTCCTTTCTCCAATTTAATTCTACAGCAATGAGGATGAAAAGTACAGCTAGCAATATTTAACTTTTTTTTAAAGTGCTTTACGTCTCTCAACAGCGAGGTCTTTAGAGACGGGAAAGGATGGGGGGCAAGGATGGGGGCAAGGAATGGGAAGGAATTCGGCCATAGCCTTTTGAAGGAAGCATCCCAGCATTTGCCTGGAGTGATTTGGGAAACCATGGAAAACCCAAATCTGGATGCCCGGACGGGGATTCGAACCGCCGTCCTCCCGAATGCAAGGCGAGAACGCTAACCATTACACCGCCACACTCGGTCAATATTTAACATATCTGTTCCTACAGTATAGTGTTCGGACAATAATAACATCAATTTTGATGGCAACCTTGAATCCATATAAGTAATTTATACATTTTGTTGCTTAAATCTCTGATAGTCCGATGGATTCATACACAATTTTTACTTGCAGTGTCCGAAAACAGAATTCTTGCTGAGACTTCTGTGAAGATTGACCGTCTTAAGTAGGACTGAGAACTGGCGATTCAGTTTGATCTTAGTGATAGGTAAGTAGAAGAAAAGTGTGATTACCAACCATAATATGGTTTGTATATCAGCAGCACCAATTTAGGAGAGATTATTAATGTTGACCTAGGTTTATTTGCTCATTATTTCAGACCAAATTGACAACGCATATCAAGTAAATAGTGTGGCACTGTATCTCTCCACAGAATTTGACATTGAGCCACAGAAGGGTGATGATTAAGATTAAAACATGAATGGGTAAGACGTCAGTTGCTGGTTTGAAATATTCATCAGAAGGAAAGAAACAGTAACAGTGTAAGAGACTTATTCCACAATATGTGGAAAGGATTCAATTTACAACAAAATAATTAAATAATGAAACAGATGTACACACCAGATGATGCATTGCCAGTGAATTGTCATGACCCTATCTTGCACTGAGCAGTGAGAGTGGAGAGGTTAAGCTTTTGGAAGCCATGGTTAATGTTAAGTCTGGAAGACAACCATGGTTCCGATTTGTATATTTGTCTTTAGGTTCATTACTGCATCATTCAACAGGTTGCTGTGACACAATAAATCAAGGCAGGTGGTGGACTGGTGGATGCATCAACATTATACTGCAACTACATCCACATCCCCTTACCTCAGTAGGGTCCGCCTGTTATTCATCTTACACTCATAGCGGCCATCCAACCAGTGGCACACCAGGGACGATGGTC
The DNA here is from genome assembly GCA_031002005.1 of Vandiemenella viatica. Lineage (NCBI taxonomy): Eukaryota > Metazoa > Arthropoda > Insecta > Orthoptera > Morabidae > Vandiemenella > Vandiemenella viatica. The sequence goes on from CM061921.1 coordinate 349,514,219, forward strand.
TTGACATTTATCAGTTGCATCGGTGTGGTGCATTGAGACACTTGCCAGAGGGAGACCTCCTTCACTCTGTCTTCATCTTAAGGTGTTCCCCTACCTTCGACCCTCCCTCGTGGTGAGGACAGTATGGTCCAATCTCAACCACCCCTTCTTTTGTGATGCCATAATATGAGATCCTTTCTGAACTTTTTTTTCCTTATTGCTTTACGCCTCGTCGACGGATAAGGTCATTAGAGGCAGGATTGGACCGGGGACAAGGAAGGCATTCGGCCATGGCCTTTTTGAAGGAAGCATCCCGGCATTCACCTGGAGTGATTTGGGGAAACCATGGAAAACCCAAATCTGGATACCCAGATGGGGATTCGAACCCGCGTCCTCCCAAATGCGAGGCCAGAATGTTAACCTTTCACCCACCACGCTCGGTCCTTTTTGAACAGTTGTTGTACCATTACCTGCTTGTCAATAGTCTACTTTTGATGACAATGCCTCTCTCATTGGTGCTGAGTGTGACTTGAACATTGGAATCCCCACACAATCACTCAGGGCTGCTACAACTCCACCCTTTAACATGTCCAAAACCCTCTCAGACAAACTTCTTTACCTACATAACAAAATCATTTCAACACAATTTTCTTGTAAGACTAAACAAATTCCTAAAAGTAGATACATTTTCCACTTGATTTCTGTTATGAGGCTTGAAACCAAGTACAAGGATGGATTTGTTTATTTGTTTTTTGTTTCACTCTGATAGTGATCTTCATCCTTTTTTTCCGAGGTAGTAGTGTTGTTTCAACAGCGACAGGTGTCACCATGGTTTCAGAGACCCTCTTTGTTTATGCCTGCAAGCAGTAAAGTGAGTGCTCTGACTCGGATGGTGGTGAAGCTCTTAATGGGGTTGACACTGTTCACTTACTTCAGTATTTTTTAACTAGCATAGTTCAAATGACACTGCATGCTGTACGACACTTAGCCAACATCCCACCCTCTTCAATTTGATTTACCTTTTGATGGTGTGGTGCGGTGCAGTGACTGGCTTGTGGATGTGGAAAAGCATTAAAGGAAGATTGGAAATTTCCAGTCCTTTACAACCAAATGTTTTGATGTTATTGATTGTCTTAAAAGAAGCATCTTTTCTCTTCAACCTAACTTCCAGGTTCTCAGATGTACTTAAATGTAGGGAGTATTATAGCATCTTCGCATTAACAAATCAAAGGATTGCCAGAGGTGAAGGTAGATTTTAAGGCCCATAAATATAGCAGCCAAGACTGGATTTGAACCAGGGACCCCGTATATACCAACCACGTCAAAGTAATCTGAGTCACTAGATCAAATATAGAAGTAACAAAAAATGTGTGTTCAAACAGATAAAAGTATATTTGTGTTATGGGATAGCAAAAATAAAGGACATTGTATTGTAAAAGAGTACGTATATATTATGTTTAATACTTATTTTTCCTTACCTCTAGATTTGAACTAGTGAATCAGATGATTACGGCATGCAACTTGGTTATGGAAGGTCCCCGGTTTAAATCCCAGCCTTAGTTTCAATTTTTATGGGCATTAAAAATGACCCTCACCTCTGCCAAAGCTTTGATTTTTTAATGTGAAGATGCTAGGATACTCTGTGGTTCAATTTCTACATTCAACCATAGGTCTCTTTTTTAATAGAATAAGTTAGGTGGCTACGATAGAAATGCACTGCATAGCTGATAAATAAACTCTGACTAGGTCCTTGAGACCACATGAAATTATTACTAAACAGCATCTTCACAGTTTATATTTAAATTATATTAAATAATGGTCTCATTCTTTATTAACAAAAAATATCGAGTAAATCAAAACTAATCTCAAAGTAGTCGAGTATAAAGTGAGTAACACTCGACAATTCATTGAGAAATGTAAGAATCATTAAATGTGTGCCAAAGACTTAATGATAGTTTGTTAAGACTGCGTTGGGATGTTAGTTCTTTAGGTAAAAGATCAACCAAAGAGATGATAACGCCAGTCAGGGGGGAACCATATTTATTACTTTCATAGATTATAAAGTACACCCATGCAAAGTACTATATAATAGAGTACAGGTGGCTACACTAGCTGTGACCCCAACTCTTATGAAAATTTTTGCCGATTCCATGAAACAACCAAATGAAAACATTATAGGAAACTGAAGATTGAGTAGGAACATGTCCGTTACATGGATGAGCTACAAACAAGTGCGGACACAAAAAAAGGGAGGGGGGGTTGAGCAGTCACCTCGCTGACTGACGGTGTTTCGGCCCACGTTGCTCAAGTGTGGTCCAACCTTTACTGCTACTGAGAATAGTTCTGACAGTTTACTGCAATATGACAATTATATTCACTGCAGCATAAAAAGTTATGGAATACCTCCTAATATCATGTGGGATCCCCTCATGCCCAACAACCCAATGTAGCATTCACTCAACAAGTAGTCTCAAGTCACATTAAGAAATATTCAGCAATGCTTTCGCTACAACCATATATAATTGCAAAACTGTTGCCAGTGCACGATATTGTGCATGAATTGACCTTTCAATCATGTCCCAGATATGTTCGATTGGATTCTTGTCTGATGATTTAGGTGGTCAAATCATTCGTTGAAACTGTTCAATCATCACTGTTTGGGAACATGAAGAAAATTAATGGCTGCAAATGGTCTCCAATTAGCTGAAAATAGCCATTTCCAGTCAATAGTTGGTTCAGTTTGACCAAAAGTTCTCAGTCAATGTCATGTAAACACAGCCCATACCAGGATGGAGCAACCACTAGCTTGCACAGTACCTAACAATCTCATGGCCTCATTGGGTCTGCACTACGCTTGAACCCTAACATCAGCTCTTGCCACTAATGAATGGCCTCATTGTTGACAAGCCTAAAGCCATAATATCAGCTCTTACCAACTGGAATTGTGACTCATCTGACCACGCAAGCTTTTTTCCAGTCATCTATAGTCCAACCGATTTTTGTTCGCGAGGCCAGCAGAGGCACTGCAGCTGATGGCATTTTAGTAGCAGAGGCACATGTAACAGTTTTCTGCTGTCATATCCCATCAAAACCAAATTTTGATGCACTGTCTGCATAGACATGTCTGTCATATGAAACACATTGTGTGTTACTGTTCTTTGACACAGCGATGCCACTGTCAACACTGTGTCTGCTAGCTACTCATTCATTCTGATTTCCTTCGTTCTCTCCTCCTCCTTAAACAATATGAAGTTTGGTTTAAGTTATGATTATCACGTGTGGGTGTACAAATTTCTGCATGGCTTTCCCACCTTACTGCTTTTTGTTTCTCTTGTGCATTCTGCAGCTATGCACCTCTGTACTATACGAGGGTGGTTTGAAAAGTTATCGGAATGTATTAGAATTAAGTATCTTACCCCGGTGGAACTGCTTTTATTTTTCAACATAGTCTCCCTGTAGACTAATGCATTTGGTCCAGCAATGTTCCAATGCCTTGATCCCATCTCGAAAATGAGATTCCTCCAGGCCTGCAAAATACCTCTCCAATTCGGCTGTCAGTTCTTCCCTTATAGAAAATCTCCGTCCACCGAGGAAATTTTTCAGCTTGGGGAATAGATGAAAGTCTGATGGTGCCAAATCAGGTGGATAAGGTGGATGTGGCAACAATTCGTACCTCAGTTCATGAAGTTTTGCGATGGCAATAACACTTTTGTGCGGCGGAGCATTGTCCTGATGAAAGATGACGTTTTTCCTTGCCAAACGGCCTAGTTTCGCATATCTTTTCCTGTAATTGGTCTAGGAGGTTTGCATAGTATTGCCCAGTGATTGTTTGGCCAGTAGGAAGATAATCTATCAGCAGAATGCCTTTTGCATCCCAGAAAACTGAGGCCATGACCTTTCCGGCCGAAAGCACTGCCTTTGCTTTATTTGGTGATGGTGAATCAGCATGTTTCCACTGCTTTGAATGCTGTTTTGTCTCTGGGGTATAGTAGTGGATCCAAGTTTCATCTGTAGTCACAAACCGGCGCAAAAAATCTTGTTGGTTGCTCTGAAAACGGGCCAGACTTTGTTCGGACATTTCCAATCTGGTACGTTTATTGTCCAGTGTCAAGAGCCGTGGCACCCATCTTGCGGATAATTTTTTCATACCCAATTCTTTGGTTAAAATATAATATACCCATTCAGAAGACATCCCTACAGCTTCAGCAATCTCCCGCACTTTCAGTCGACGATCCTCCATGACCATTTTATGCACTTTTGCGATAAATTCTGGGGTCGTAGCACTTTTTGGCCGTCCACTACGTGGATCCTCATCCAAGCTCTCCCGACCAAATTTAAACTCGCTGGTCCACTTGGCAACAGTTGCAAATGAAGGAGCAGAGTCCCCTAGTGTGTTCCGAAAGTCGGCATGAATTTCCTTTGCTTTAATACCTTTCTTTACAAAGTATTTAATCACTGCTCGAATCTCAGTTTTTTCCATTGTCACAAATCACTACGTGGGAACAACAACAAAGAGTCATCACTACCACATTCCTGCAGCTAGAGCACTGACGCGCCACGTGTTCACTCACAAAGGATGTGTGATTATTGCGCGGGAACCTCATTGCTCTAGCACTGACATCTAGCGGTGATTCCGAGAACTTTTCAAACTGCCCTCGTATAGAATAGGTTACATACCATACTTCTTACACCATTGCATCATCGGCCTTCTGGAAGCACCTGTCCCTGGCACAACACTTCTCAGTATGTGACCGCTCATCACCTCATTATGCTCTGCACCATTATTGTAATTGGTAGATTCCTTCCCTCAACTCTCATTTCAGGAATTCCCCTCCCCCTTACCATACTTGAATGATTATGCTTCTTCTGACAAAAAATCAGTTTCCCTATATTTTTTCAAAACCAATCAACCATCTTTTACCGTGAAATATTTCTAGTTAACTACAACCCTTCATTGCCTGTCGAATACCTCTTGTCATGTTCTACTTATTACTGAGAGCCCTTTTTGTTCTCTTAAATTATTATGTAATACCTTGAAATAGTTTTATTTGCTGCTCACTTTCCATGCATAATTCTGCTAAAGACTTATTCCATATATCAGTCATTTACACATTTATTTCTGATAAATTACAACCGTCATACTTGTCTGCACTATCTCACCTAACAATTTACTAGGCTCTATTATGGTTATATATTTCAATTCCTAAAACTCTCTTAAGATTTGCTGTGCTGATCTACTCATGTACTCTTCTAGCAGCCTTCTGTAACAACAATTACACATATTTTCTCTTCTATTACCTTTCAAACATATTCCACCTTGCATTTTATCTGAAGTTTTATTTAAGAATTAATGATTTTTTCCACATGCAAATGGTTTAACTTACATGGTGCTTCTTCTTTTGATATCTGTTAAATTTCTTCTTGATTTTCAATTTTATTCGCTACATCCTACTGGGTTCAGATTGTATTTTTTTCATTGGCAAATATTTTATTCAAATCCCATCACATTTCCACTAACCACTCTGCCAGCTAAACCAATTTCTACTTTCGCTACATACTACCGATAAAGGTATTACCTTTGCTAATTGGATCAGAAGCTTGCAGACCCTGTGCATAATGGATTACCAATTTCCTCACGTTAAACAACTTCTGCTATTTCTTCCAATATACCCATGATCTATATTTAATACCTTAATCATGCAGCATTTCTTCTACAAATATAACAACAAAATTGTCTTTACATTTCACTATATATCATTATTTGATTTTTAACTAAACACTTTACATATAACTTAGATGTTTTCCTCTTCCGTTAACTCAGATTTCTATCTTGAATTAATTACATGAATATATAACAGGCAGTCTGTGTTATTGTTGTTGGTGGTGTTTTAGGATGCGTCGACGTCGGGGTCATTAGCGCCCTAACAATTACCAGCTATTACTGTGGCTTTTAAAATGTACTAAAATACTGTCTGCATGGTCGATTGTAAAGGGGTCAGCCATACAGACAGCAAATAAAATAAATCATAAAATCAGGCGTGGCTTTCAAACTTTGAACCGTACAGCAACTGAATGGCTGTAAAGGGGCCAAGAAGGTTAAAAGGAGAATTAAAAACACTACAAGCGAGACATGAATTATAACAATATAAAAAATAATAACAACACACATGCATGGGTGGCTGTAAAGAGGCCACCCATCCATCTTAAAACTAGGCCAATCTGCCTTAAATTTTAGCCGCTAGACCGGCCAAAACACAAAATTTTAAAACACTCACCACGCTGCTGGTTTCATTGTTTAATCGTTGGCCAAGCCAACGTCTGCCCTCAAGTCTAAAAATAATACACAATCAATTAAAAAGTGGCACACCGTCATAGGTACGCCACAAGCAGTACATTCCGGTGGGTCCTCCCGGCGGAGAAGAAAGCTGTGTGTCAGAGGACAGTGCCCTATACGGAGGCGAGTAAGGAGAACCTCATCCCTCCTCGCCCGCTGGAAGGAGCTGCTCCACGGCTGAACGGTTGGTTTGACCAGCCGGAGCTTATTATGCTCTACCTCCAGCCACTGCCTCTGCCAAATATCAAAAACAAATTTTTTCTCCGCCGAGGCAAGGTCAGACTTTGGGACCGGATCAAAGTACAATTCTGACCTTGTTGCAGGCTAACTTGGCAGCTTCATCAGCTGCCTTGTTCCCCCTGATTCCCACAAGACCAGGTACCCAGCAGAATACGACCTCCTTTCCAGACAATTGAAGGGATCGGAGGGTGTCCTGTATATCCTAGACAAGACGATCTGCTGGGTACATGCTTCCCATGGCCTGGATGCAGCTGAGGGAATCACAGCATATGATGTACTTCGTGCCTCAACTTACTTTCATATGCTGGAGCGACTTTAACAAAGTGTAACACTCAGCAGTGTATACGCTGCAACAGCTATTCAGTTTGTAATTATAAGTAGCTCGAGGGAACACTACAGAGCAGCCAACTCTGTTAGCATGATTAGACCCATCCGTGTATACCGGGGTAAAATCGCGAAACTGATTTAAAACATCGCTAAAAGTTCGGGTAAAAACATAGTCGGCGGTACACAGCTTGTTGTACCGCGACAATTCTAAAACTGTTCTGGGCCTCTTCAAAAGCCAGGGAGGAGATTTACTCCAACCCTGGTGATAAAAAGAGGGCATATGAAACCCATATTCCTCCAATATAACCTTTGTATGGTAGCTGAACAGTTTAGTTGCTCTTTGACGGTTGGTACATAGCCGTTCAAAGTTAGGAAGAATAACTACGTCGTACACGGGACTGCCAAGAGTTGTGGCAATATGTATATAGTGTCGCACCATGAGGAGACGCCGGCAGATGGAAAGCAGCGGCTCGCCAGACTTGGCACAAATGCTGGGTATCGGGCTGGTGCGGTATGCACCTGTGGCGAGACGTATTCCAGCATACGGAGATAACTGTCCCGTGCCGAACCGTAGACAATGCAACCAAACTCCAACCGCGACCGTACAAAGGCTCTAAAAAACTGTAGCAGGCAGGAGCGGTCGGTGCCCCACGACCTGCCACACAGACACTTTAAAACATTAATAGCTTTCAGGGCTCTGGCTTCGACATCTTTAAGATGTGGCAGCCATGTAAGCCTACTGTCCACAATGAGGCCCAGAAACCAAACAGTTTCACTAAAACTTAAAACAGTGTTCCTCAAGGTGAGATGAGGTTCTGCTAAAAGACTTCTACTGCGGCTAAAAAGTACACACCGGGTTTTCTCAGCAGAGAAACGAAAGCCGGTGTGTACTGACCATTCATCCAGCCTGTTAAGTGTGACCTGCAGCTGCCGCTCAGCACATCACAGGCTAGCCGATGCACAAAAAATTAAAAAGTCGTCAGCGTATAAGGAGTACCAGATGGGCCTCCTTATAACAGTTGAGATGCTATTAATGGTAATAGCAAAAAGGGTTACACTTAAAACTGAACCTTGAGGAACACCGTTTTCCTGAATAAAGAGGTCGAACACTTCTCTACCGACTCGGTACCGGAAGCAACGTCGAGATAAAAATTATTTTAAAAATCGGGGAAGATTTCCTCTGAAACCCCATTCATGTAACTGTTTTAAATTATATGCCACCAGGTAGTATCATATGCCTTTTCGATGTCAAAAAATATACCAACAAGGCGTTGGCTGTGGATGAAGGCGTTTTGAATTGCCGCTTCCAGTAGGATCAGGTTATCCGTGGTGGAATGGAACTTCCAGAATCCACACTGAAAACTGCTCAACAGTTTACGGGACTCGAGACACCAGACGAGGCGGCGGTTCACCATCCGCTCTAATGTCTTCCCGACGCAGCTCATTAAGGCAATGCTACGGTAGCTACCTGGCAACAAATTGTCTTTAACTGGTTTTAAAATTGGGATCATCGTTGCTTCCTTCCACGAGTCGGGGAAGTGTCCTCCGGTCCAAATTCATTAAAAATACCCAGGAGGTACTCTTTAGCATCTTTGCTAAGATGCCTCAGCATCTGGTACTGGATCAGGTCAGGCCCTGGTGCAGTGTCTTTGGCGTTGTTGAGGGGCGACTCCAGCTCCCAAGATGAAAATGGGGTGTTGTAATCCTGCAATTCCAACGAGTCGAAATTAAAGATTTGCCTCTCAGCAGATGTTCGTCGATGTTGGACCTGTTGGTCCAATCCAGCAGACGAAGTGATGGCAGCGAAGTACTCTGCCATCAACTGCACTATTCTTCGCTCGTCGGTAACTACACGCCCCCGATCCAGTAATCCAGATACTGGTGGTCGAGAGTACCTCACGGATATATGGCGGATAGACTCCCATAGCTTTGATGATGACGTGGAATGGTTAATGGTGCTCACAAACGTCTGCCATGACCTCCTCTTGCTCTCCTTAATCACACGACGTGCCTTAGCTCTAGCAACCCGGAACGCTGCGAGGTTGTCGGGTGTCGGCTGTAACTTAAACCGACGCAAGGCCCGTCTGCGACCCTGGATAGCAGAAGGACATTCCTCGTTCCGCCAGGGGACGGGCTTTCTGCGCAGCACTCCAGAGTTGCTAGGCATGGAAATATCAGCAGCCTGGTGAATCATATCAGTAAGATGTTTCACCTTATCCTCGATGTTCAAACGCTGTTCGAGGGTAACTGACCGGCTATGCAGCTGCCAGTCAGCTCTGTTGATATTCCATTTCCTTGTCGTCGTTCGATCACCACGTTCAAACTCAACGTGCAACCAAATTGGAAAGTGGTCGCTTCCATGTAGGTCATGATCCACTTCCCAATGCATGGAGTCTACAATTGAAGGAGAGCAAAGAGAGAGATCAATGGCAGAGGACAAACCGGAAGCAGTAGTGAAGTGCATCATCTGACCGGTATTTAGGATGCACAAGTCCTCCTGCTCCAATAATCTACAAACCTCTCGACCTCTGGGGCAATTGGTGGTCGAACCCCACAACGCATTGTGCGCGTTAAAGTCTCCCAATAGGAGAAAAGGCTGAGTGATGTCAGCCAGCTGACTGCAATCAACTGGTGATCCCGGCGGTAGATATATTGAGCATACAGTCAGTTGCACCGGTCCATGTAATTTAACTGCTACTGCTTGTAAGGGAGAGGTGAGAGCTACAGGTTCGGAGTGGACAGTGTTCCGTACAAACACTGCCACTCCCCCCTTCGCTAGATCACCCTCGGTATCGTCCTTTCGATAAACGTCAAAACCTCTTAGCACAGGTTGAGATGTTGGTCTGAAGTGTGTCTCTTGGAGACACACAATGGATCAGACCGTGCTAAGAGTTGTAACTCCTCTTTGTGAGCCATAAAACCATTAATGTTCCATTGGAGTATAGGAGCCATCCTACCTGTTTAGCTTCACCCGCCCTGGATCGGGTGGGTCTTCGGTCGCTGTCTGCTGAGGAACAGGACCAGTCTCATCCACCAGCATCTCAGTTTCTTCCTGCCCGGAAGCGGAGACAGACATCTCCGACCCAGAGGTCTCCTCAAATTCCCCCCATTCTTTTTCTTTTTTTCCTCTGCCTCTTCCCCTCCCTTTTGCTGGGCAGTCTGGGAGGAGACGAAGAGGGGAACTTAACAAACTGGGTCGGGTTTGTCTGTCTGAACTTACGACGCCGGATCTTCTGGTCACCTCTATTGACAGATGTAGCAGATGGTAGTGCTACAACTGTCAAAGTGCGGGGTGGAATTGGAGGTGGCGCAACGTTGACATTTGCTGCTGGTGGTGGACTTTCAGTGACTGCTGCTGGTGTGGTCGAGGTCGCAGACGTACTACTACCAACGTCCGCGGTCTTCGATGTTACGACCTTTGCGGGTTTTGCACCGCATTTGCATTGGCATGAGCACGTTGTGCTGATGCTCATGTCTGCAAAGGATGTCTGGGTAGCAGTACTTTGTTTCCTGACAGGAGCTGAAGCCATCTTAGCAAAACTAGTTGCAAAAATTGGAGCGGCGAGCGACTTGGCCTTCTTTTTAGCTTCCCCATAGGGAATCCGCTCTTTGGTCTTCAGCTCCTGTATCTTGCGCTCTTCAAGATACACTTGACACACTCTACTCCAGGCCAGGTGCAATCCGGAGCAGTTGACGCACACTTGTGATAGCGTACAAATGACACCCGGCTCATGTGCCCCCTTGCCACATTTACCACAGGTGGGGCTGCCCTTACATGACGTCATCGTATGTCCGAACCGCTGACACTGGAAACAGCGCATCGGGTCCGGAACATACTGAAGGACGTTAAGATTAATGTAGCCTGCTTTGATATTCCTTGGCAGTACTGGAGTGTCAAACATCAGGACGAAGGTGGCAGTCTTTTCAATACTGCCATTCACCCTTCGCGTAATCTGACGTACCTCAACCACTTTCTGATCTTCCCACTCCTTAACAAGTTCCTCGGTTCCTATGTCAATGATGTCAAGACAGGTGACTACGCCCTTAGAACAGTTCAGGGTTTTGTGGAGTTCGCAACTAGCCGCGAACTCCCCGAGCTTCACACAGTTAAGGAGTGTGTTAGCCTGCCGACTGGCGGATGTTTCCAGCAACAGTGTCCCGTCCCTCAGCTTCTTTACAGAGTTTAGGGTCCCTACGAGACCCTGCAATCCTTTTTCGATATAAAACGGCAACACTTTCTCGAACGATCCTTCCTTTCTTTCCATTACTACAAAGGCGTTCGCAATCGAACATACCTTTCCGTTACTCTTAGTATCTAAAGCAGGGAGGGGGGGGGGCGCTATCAACGCTCACCCGCTTCTTAGAACTGGGTGTATTGGGATTAGCCTGCGGCACACCCGTACCGCAGGGTTTTGTGGTTTTAGTGGACGACTTCGTTTTGGTCCCACGAGTAAAACCAATTTAAAAAGAAGCACTAATACAACAGGGGTGCGCAGGTGCCCCTGAGGTTGCACGTTAGCGAGTGATCTGTCTCTCACCCATGCACCTCCTCGGCACGTGGCTGACCTTGAGGTTGAGGGTATTTTTATAGAGGTTCGTACCGTCCTTGCGATCCAGGCGATTAAGCCAAGATCCCCGTTCTCCTAGGCACACAACGTTCCACCGCCACGCCCTTCGGTGGTCGTTGAAGCATGGTAGGAGTTTATGGTGTGGGAAACTTGCGGTGCTCACAAGTTTCCAGCTCGGGCACCGCAGGTTCGCCAAACCCGTACCTGGCACTAGCTTACCAGGCCCCTGCGGGGGGCAGTCTGTGAATTGGGAATTAAAATAGGAATTTTGGTACTTTATTTAGTGAAGAATTTTGTAAGCTATAATAAGTGTGCGAGGTGCGTAGCAAAATTCCAAAGTTTGCAAGTTCAGGGTCCAAAGCTATGCAGCATGTACACATGGACAGTGCACATGAACAAGACGTGCTGGAGGGCATAAAAACCCTGACGCCATATTGAATGAAGTCTATTCTGTCAGCAACCATGTAAGAGGTAAGACTTGTCTCTTGTCTGTACCTTTAGCACTAGGTAAAGCTATGCTTTGCCTCCAGCCTTGTCTCGTGTAGTCATTGTTACTTATTGGGTAGATAAAGTATTCTTGGGTATGTTAGATAAATTATTCAGTCTGTGAAACTTAAGAGCTGTTAGTCATTCTTTGTAATACTTTGTGGTGATCTTATTTCACAATATTGGGTTGGATTGTTATTTAATCATTCAGTAGTTCAGTGCATTAATTCAATAAAGCCAAGTTTCTATTATATTCATATGAAGAAGCCATTCAGTCATTTAGCAAGGTCAAGTTGGTAGCATTGTAGCCAAGCATGCGGCGTGCATGATGTTTCCTTCCAGCATAACTAGTCAGTAATTGCGGATAAATATATGGTTAGGTTTTTTATAGTTAAAGTATTTGTTTAAATTATCCATTGTGTAGTTTAGTCATTACAGTCGTTAGGTTAGAACCTCAAATTATTCCAGATAGCAATTGTATGGAAGAGTTGGTGATATATCGCTAAAGTAATATCTAATTAATATCACTATTTAGAGCAGTTAGGGACCTCTGCCTATAATTGGGTCACCCTGGTGTTAAATATCTTTATCCTGACAAATAACATCTTAGTGTCCACATATACTTAATCTATAGCCTAAAATTTAAATATCACTTCTAGAGCCCATTCCAAATCTATAATATTGCCCACAGAGTGGACTGCACAGCTATTATAACCTCCATTTCCTATTACAAATACATTCTCTTTTTATATTTTTACCATTCTATTTTATTTAACCAAATACATTTATCTAAACAAATATTGAGATATGGCCTTTAACTAACAGCACACAGATGCTTATCCTCATTATAGCTACTTTGTTCCCTCTCAATATGCAAACATTTACTTACATACAATTTTGACATGGTTCTGACTTGCTAATGACAAAACTCCCTGTGCCTGAAGTTAGCACTCTAACTTCTGCTGACAATGCCAACTACAGACTGCAACTGTTCCTTGTCGATGACCTGATGTGCTGCAATATCATATCTGAAAGGTCTTAATCCTTGCTGCCAGTGTTGTCACACTTCTGGAACTTGCTGCTGCTGCACTCATTATTGATGCTGCTTCTGGTAACCAGGCTCCTCCTCTCCTATGTTCTGTGACCTCTACTGGATAGTGGATGATGGATCTGCTCACTTTTCCTCCATAACCACAACTAGGCTGGGATGTCTGTTTTGGCACATGGCTGGTTATGGGACAAAAGTCTGTATTGACAAAATGAAACTAGTTCAAACGAAATACTTGTGATCTTACAAACCCCCAACACTCACTATTGCTGGTATACAAAACATCTGAACAAAATATTGTGACTGTCTTGCACCAAGCAATGAGAATGGACACAGTAACATTATGAAGCATTGATCCTGGAAGTCAGCCATGGTTCTGATCTGGACATTTGTCAATTTCATTACTGGATCATTCAATTGGTTGCTGTGGCATAGTACATCAAGGCAGGTAGTGGAATAGTTGCCTAGTGGTGGGATAAGTCATGGTAAATAGCAATTACATATTTACACATTCATTTACATACACTGTGACCTGATGGCCTTTATGAATATATACAATCGTTGCAAGGCTACATAACAGAATGATACTGCATTTGACTGGCACATTCAAACCATGGACGAGGGCGAGCCTGCAACGTATGGGCACCTTGCAGCCCAAACCAACTGAACTATTGATACAACTGGCTAGTCCCCCTATCTCACCTGTTGTTTATCTTCTGAGTTGGCTAGGGCCATCTGCCGAACAGCACACCAGCATCTATCAGCTGTGTCAGTTTGGTAAATTGAGAGACTTGCCAGAGAGAGACCAGACTTCTTCTGCTCTGTCTTTGACCTACGGTGTTCCTCATGACTCTCCCACCCTCAGCCTGCCATTCTGGTGGAGACAGCTTTGTCAAACTGGAACCCTTCGTGATGTCATCATGTATGCTCCTCTTGGAATCACCATTGAACCATTACCTACATATCAGCAATCCACTCTGGTGTTGTTGAACATGGTTGCAACATTGGCATGCCCCATTCATTCACTCGGGGCAACTACAGAATAACATGCACATTAATTTTAGCAATAATAATATACCGGCAATTATTTTGTAGACACCATTTACATTAAAAATTGTTTTAATTTCTTACTGAAATTATTCTCATCCCTTGCCAGATATTTCAGAACTATTGGGAGCTGATTGAAGATACTTATAATGACACCGTTCTGAAAAACTGACAACTTGTAATCTTTGGGAAGATAATTTTCACTTCCAGTCACACACATTAACACCAGGCATACAATACAAAATTTGCAGGCCAATCTATTCAAGAGATTAACGTAATTTAAATTTGAGGGTATCTCTAGGAGAGTATGCATATGACTTCAAGGAAATTAGTTTCTTCAACATGGTTTCTCTTTTGTTTGGTGACTGTTGTTATGGGGAATTCAAACCTCAAACCATAATTTCTTTATCAAGCACAGTTGTTTGTTTAATTACATTAAGATCTCGGGTTCTTCTTTACACAATCACAAACATTACTGAACTCCGAAAAAGAGAAAGGGCTTTTGTTACTCATTTTGCTACTAACAAATCAATTAATTTCAGTAACAATGTTGATTGCTTAGCAGAAAACTTTAGGCCATGAAAGATTATTTGCAGATACATCAGAAACAGGTCTGAAGGGGATTTTTCTGAATAAAGACCACATAATGCCTCATGTACCAGTGGTGTAAACCCTTGGTTTACAAAAAGCAGCAGATTGCAACAAGATAAGGAAATCGGATTGCATAGTGGAATGCTGTCCTGGGAAAAGCAGTGGCCTGTGCAGTAGGGCACTGTGGCAGCAGGATTGGGGGAAGAGAGAGAAAGAAAGTTGGCATTGCAATTGACAGCATTTCCACCATTTTGATAGAGCCATGGTTATCTTAAATGTTGCAGAATGGTAGAGGTGAGCCTAACAAAATCTAGCTGCATGAGCCAGCAGGGTTAGCTTCCATTTATTCATTGATGCCTGTTCCTGCCATCCTAGTAATGGCTGCTCTAAGAGCAAACACAACACAGAAGATGTCCGGTAAAGCAGTAGATGGTGAAGCACAGAGGGAGTGTGATCATCAAAGAGCCTAGTCAAGTAGGACATAACAGACTGTATGGTTGAGGGTTGATCACGTCAGTCATAAGACAGAGTGTTCCCCTTGAGTTCGCTCTCTGAACCTATTATCATAGCCAAAACTGTGGTACAATTATTTCCAGGAAATGGACAACTGAAAGGGAGACACACACCACTTGAATTATGTGAGCTCCCGTGATAAATGTAAATACCTACAATCATCCCCTGTATCATTCCTGAGGGAGATACTACCTTACACTGACCAAATCCCTTTCTGAGAGTGCAGCTACCAGCGAACAAAGTAGCTGGGTCTCCACACTAGAAACTTATGCGAGCCTAAGTAAGGTATGCGTGCACCAATAGCTGATATGTTAAGAATTTATTTTTCAATTTTTGAAGCCTCTATTCATACTATTTAATAACTACACACTCTAAAGTCATTTTCTGCACCCTGAATATCTCATTATATATATAACAGTTACTGGTAAATACTGAACTTCTGCATTTGTCACCTACAGTCTCACCCTAAATTATACTTGGTCCTAAAGTTGACATCATCTGTAAGTGTTGTCAATACTTTTTCCATACCAACAGTGTCAGAAAAGAACAAGAGTTGACATACGGAGACCGAGGGGAAGGTTGACAGAATGAGCGTGGCCGAAGTGGAAGCAATGCCCAAATGGGGTCCCATCGGTGCCAACCCAGGTCCCTCTAGTCTGAGCCCCTGGCGGATAATGTACTCACAAAAGCAAATGTACACAGAGTTCCTTTATTAAAACACAAAATACATTTCAGGCAGTGTAACAATATCTCTCTAAATTATCAGGCAGCTTTATATGAAGTACTTAGCAAGTGATGGATTTCAGTATCTGCCTGGGACTTATACTTGACTGTGGTCTCCTAAATACAATGACATATGTACTAAACATACGAGGGCTATCCAGAAAGTAACAGACATTTTGATCTGGCGCGGCAGTGGGCGGGGCTAGCACCGCCATCTTGACATCAGTGGCCCTACAGTCAGTACGCAACCAGCCGTGGTAGTTTGTGCATCGTGCCTGTCGTACTTTGTATACAGTGGAATTTTAAAATGAGTGCTGCAATTGAAATTCCCACCAGTTGTGAAGTGCGAGCTGTGATAAGGTTTTTGTTGGCAAAAAATCACAAACGAATTGAAATTTATCGCCAGATTTGTGATGTGTACGGCCAAGGAATAATGAGTGAAAGCCGAGTGAAGCAGTGGTGCATTGATTTTAAAAATGGCCGAACCAATGTTCACGACGAGGATCGCAGTGGAAGGCCTAGTCTTGTGAGTGATGAATTGGTGGCGAAAATCGACGAAAAAATCCGTGAAACCCAAATTTCAAGGAGTTTAGTTCATGAAATTGTGGTTGGTAAACTTGGTTACCACAAATTTTGTGCCAGGTGGGTTCCGAAAATCAAAACGGAAGACCACAAAAAACAGAGACTTGCTGCAGCACTGACATTTCTGGAAGACTACGACAAAAGTGGAAATCAAGTTATCGATTGTATCGTAAATGGCGACGAGATTTGGGTAAAGCACGTTCAATAGCCCATGGGCGCCACCTGCCATATCCCGTATATCCCTTCCAAACCATTACCTTTCCTGATAGGTACAATGCACCCTCCGCCAAACACTTTTAGTGAATCGCAGAGTAATAGTAATAGTAATAGTCACCAGTCAATGGAATGGGGACACACGCATTCACCCAAGAAACAGAGGAAGTGTCTGCAAACGCCGTCAGGAGGAAAAATCATGGCTACTGTGTTTTGGGACACTCATGGAGTGATTCTCGTTGATTTTCTTGAACGTGGCCATACAATCAACTCTGAAGGTATTGCAAAACACTCAGACAATTAAGACGCACGATACAAAACAAGCGTCGGGGAAAACTCAGCGAGAAAGTTATGTTTCTCCACGACAACGCTCATCCACTCACAGCCATCCGTACCCAAGCTCTCGTATGGTTTTGGACGGGAAGTTTTCAATCATCCGCCGTACAGCCCGGAATTTGTGCTGAGCGACTACCACCTGTTCCCAGCGATGAAGACGTGGCTCGCTATGCAATGCTTTGCCACTGACGCTGAACTGCATGCCGGTATAAACCAGTGGTTGAGCTGGCAGGCAGCAGATTTCTACAGAGAGGGTATTGAAAAGCTTGTACCACATTATGATAAATGCCTTAATTTAAATGGCGATTATGTAGAAAAATAGCCTAAGAGTTTACCTCTAAAATGTATATAATAAAAAAAAAAATTTCACTTTGTTTATTTTTTATTTCAAAACATCTGTTACTTTCTGGATAGATCTCGTAGTTACCATGTGTTGATCTTAGGTCACAAATTTCGTGCTGTAGAACATAAAAAACGTTGTTGTGAATGATGTGAAATATTCATTCATTTTATGTTTGAAGATAAATTTTTAGTGAGGAACTTTAATTTGACCACGTCTAAGTAAAGGTGCCTATATTTGACACAGAGGCTATCCATGGTAAAAATATTCTTGTTTAAACTACAAAAACATGAGGTTATTTATTTCATCACTATCACAATTGCATTCAGTACAAACTAAAGCAAACTTCCATTAACTGATGCTTAAAATACTTTCCAATGATACCATTTTGGTAACTAGGTACACATTGCCCAGTACGATAAGCACACACTACGACAATCAACAACAGAGGAGACCATCACCGAACGTGAAACCCTGTTTGGATTGATGCACTTAGACGACAGTGTCGCTGGTTTTATGGATCATTGTATTCCCTTAAATTTGACATTTATACAATTGGGTACTTGGCAATAAAAAGAAAACAAAGAAAATGATAGAGTAAGTTGTAAGGAAACTGAAAATTAACATTATTCATTTGATAATAGTTACAAACATTATTTTAAATAAAATAAAAATGAAAGAAAGTCATATGACATGAAATGTCAATCATAGTGCATGACACCACAACTCAGCATGCGCCACTTCTGTTATGTTTTTAAGTATCTGTCAACAATCTGTGTGTGTCATATACTTAAAGTTTTAAGTCAATCCATTACTTAGTTACAGTTACGAATCCATAAAACAATGATTTTTGTACAACAGAACTCCTAAACATTAAAAATTTCCTCATATTTGCTCGAAAACAAAGTGTAGTTTTCTAACAAAAAGTGCACATATTGTTATATAATTAAGAAATGTGATATCAGAATGAAGTCTTTCATGGCATCGTATTTGTATATTAGACTTGAGAGGATAGATTTCAGAAACCTACATAGCATAGAAAGAGTTGCTATAGGTTAAATATTGTTTTATAAGACTTAAATTAGCGGAAGTAATAGCTAAGCTGAAAATATTACTTAATTGATGTACACATAAGTAGACAATGAAATAACAGCAAGCATTTGTCACGATAATATGGCAATATTCAGATGAGGTGATATATTGTGATAAAATATGGTTAACCTTGTCAAAATGTAACTGTATTTGTATTAGTCTTAGGCTATTTGAAAATAAAAATTAGGTACATATTTTGGAAAGAATTAGTGATTTTCTAGAAGAGTTAGGAACTTGTATTCATTTAAATCCTTTATCAGGTCATACAGATAATGTCAAACTAATTTCAACAGGTTATAAAGACATTGTGTTTATGGGAATACATGATACTCAACTTCAAAAGTGATAATTCATTTATCAATAGACATTTAAGTTTGTCACAGAAAAAAATATGATGGTACACAGTTATATTAATTATAAACTTACATCAAAGTGAACTTGACAAAAATACATTGAAGATTTTGCAGACATATAAGCTGGGTCCCATCATCCAAGTTTTAGATACTTTTTCCTCTTATTGTCCTCATTTGGAACAATTAAACAATTTGTTTGGTGTTTTAATTGATGTATTCACACACTGTTACACTACACACCACTTATAAACTGTAGAACTCATTTAATCAACAAAATAAGCAAACTGCCGCTTTGCTTAAAGCAGCATGAACTGAGACGTTACATCTCAAGAGTTGAAAGTACAGCTGCAAGCATTTTAGTGTCAATATTCAAACAAGCATGTAAAAATTAAAAAATTCAGATTTCCCCCCCCCCCCTTTTTTTCAAGAAATAATATCTCTGTTGGTTACAGTAGATGCACAGCTACAATACTGACTACTTTCCCAAAATTAGTTGTGACTACAGGTGACTGTCGACTATAGGTTCACTTACCTTATACAAATTTATGAAATATTGCAAAAAATGCTTTGTTTATTTATGACGAACAAGTGGAAGATACTTAGCAGCTTAGAAATAGTTTCACTGATGTTGAGGATGAAACAAGGCTACACAACATATGCCTGCTTCCTTTGTAAAATGGATGGTAATGAAATAAGGAATCACTCTACATAAAAGAATTTATAGTGAAAAAATCATTAAGAGGTAGAAAAGATTTTTTTTTTAACTGCTTAACGTCTCTTAACATTGAGGTCTTTAGAGACGGGAAAGGATGAGGGGCAAGGAATGGGAAGGAATTCGGCCATTGCCTTTTGAAGGAAGCATCCCGGCATTTGCCTGGAGTGATTTGGTAAACCATGGAAAACCCAAATCTGGATGCCCAGATGGGGATTCGAACCGCCGTCCTCCCGAATGCGAGGCCAGAACGCTAACCGTTACACCACCATGCTCGGTGTTAGAAAAGAATACTCATCCCAAGTTTCTAGTTGGACATAAACATTTGCTTCTTGCTTCACTTCAAATTGAGCTAGGTCTTTTTTAACAATTTGTTTAGGCCATGGATGCAACAGGAAGATATTTTAGATACATTTGAAACAAATTCTCTGTCTTTCACCAGCAAAAAAAGCATAAGGCTTTTTTGTTGACTTTCATACAATCATGGTCATACGTTGAGGGACCTTCAAGTTCCATGAGAAATCATTGCACTGTTACAATAATGTGTGGGCTAAATTGTGGCTGCACAACACAAAAACACATGATAAACCTGGAACCTGAGTACAACACTGATTAGTATGCCAGGAATAGTATGTATGGCCTGATGTCTTAGGTGTAGCAGTTCTGACTGTGCATTGTGTGCATTTGGCACACAGTATTCGAGTCTTAGGTAAGCAGGTAGAACACATTTGGAAGACATTATTCAAAGGGAAAATTCTCAATGGCAGTATCAGCAAAGTTGACCACGTACTACAACCCAACGTTAGGATTGGTATCTTGCCTTGCGTTTCCCAAGGCATCCAACCAACACAGCACCTGCAGTGACTAGAGACCTCACAGCAACCTCTGGGTCACACATCTTCTGTAAGACTGTGTGTCATCGGCTTTGAGAGGTTTGTCTGAATGCTCGGTGACCCACCCGACGCATTCCCCTCACACAAAGGCAACACTCGATTTGTCAAATGTGTTCTCTTGATCACTGTGATTGGAACCAGAACAATGGGGTAATGTTTGTTCACAAATGAACCACGATTTTGCCTGGATAGTGATTCTCACTGCCTGTTCCTCTGGGGCAACCCTGGGACATTTTACAACCCAACCAACATTGTGTAAAAAGACTGATATGGTGGAACCAGATTATTCGTCTGAGGCGGCATTATGTTAGGAGAATGTACCCCACTGAATGTGTTTCGTGGAGATACTGTGATGCCTGCTGTTTATGGGGATGATATCCTGAAACAGTATTCGTGATGCATATGGATTTCATCTGATGGATTGTAATGCTTTCCCACACGGGTCTGGACCGGTGGACTAGTACCTGCAACGTGGTGAGTACATAAGATGTATAGAGTGGACAGCTCACTCTCAGGAATTAAATCTGACTGAACAAGCATGGGATGCTCTAGGCTGAAGGAGTGCAACCCTAACATTGCCACCATGCACCACTGTTGACATCCAGTGGGATATGTTACCACGAGCCACAGCTTGATCCACAGAATGGGGAGCCAATGTGCATCATGAACTACCATGCGAGGTCATCACACTCTGTATTGACGTTGTATATGCCACTAGCAGAGGTACACCAAAAACAGTCAGTGTCACACACTGTACATATCTGGTTATCCTACACACCTTGTACCAGTAACACTGCGCCATGAGACAAATTATTTCTAGGGCCCCTTTTAGTGCACACATTATCACTGTGCTGTATGTTTTTTCATGGATCTCAAAGATTCCTTAATTTATGAAGATGAGGATTGAAATTTTTAAACATGTCTAACAAAAATAGAAAAGCAAATCTAAATATGTTTCAAAAGATTTAAAAAATGTCCAGGGAAGAAGAATAATTCAAAACTACAAAAAAAATTGGTACATCAGAAATAATGCATATCTGGATTTTGGTTGCATTATCTCTAAAATTTCACTTTCAGGTCTAGCATATGAATTACAATCCAATGGCGAATCCAACAAACATGGTAAAAGGTTTCATGAAGAGACCCACACACACACATTACATGTAGAAGTGTTAAGGGGCAAAACTGATGCATTTCCTGCTGACAGATTTCTGTTTTAGCATTATTAAAGAAAATAAATACACTTAGAACAAAAGGAAGAAAAAAAATATATACAAAATGTTGTTTTATAAAATGTATTATAAATATTATGTCACATATGAAAATGATACTATTTAAATAATAAACTATTTAGTTAGAATCCTAGAATTAATCAATTATTTCAGTCAGTATAATCTTAAAAATGGAAGGAATACATTAAAATTCCAATAACTCATAATGTGTCTGACTGGGAAAATTTTTAAAACATTTTTAAATCAGTGCAAAAATTGCAGTAACAATTACTTTTCTTCACCAGGATAAATGAAGAAGTTATAAATGAATGAAATTTTTCTCGACACTGTATATTAATATATTCTTCAGGTGGAAACTAACCAAGTAAAAATATTGTTTACACACAATATTCTCTCTCATCAACTTCAGGTGAAGGGTAAACATGGAATTGCCATGTTGGTCTGTCAGCCTTTGCCAAGCTATAATCTTAATGTTTTCCGGCCTGTTAACACTTCGTCTGGAGATGACTATGGAAAATACAGTCATCAAAATAATGCCCGTAAATAATATTTTTAATCTGTTAGTTTCCCATGAACAATATATTAATGAAACAGTTTTTTTTTTTTTTTTTTTTTTTTTTTTTTTGGTCGAACAGTTATTAATACATTCAAAGACATAATTCCCAATACGTACAGTAGAAAAATCAGTGTCAAAAAAAAAAGAACAAATCTAGTTTTTAGTTGTAACAAAAGGAGGATCATTTAAATAAGTTAAAGATATTTGAGGACGAAATATAGAGTTCCAAGGTACTCTGCATCTGACGTAAGTTATGAGCAACAACAAAGCATTAAAGAGTTCCAGCAACACTTCGTTTTCTGTTATATTGGTAAGAACTTTATTTACTTACAGAGCTATCTATAGCATAATACTTTAATGTTTGTATGAGAAGTATATTTTTAACACAGTCAAGTCATAAACAAAACACAAAGTATTCCTATAGGTCGCAATTTTTCATTTACTACTTCTTGAATCTTGCCAGTGAATGCAGATACTGCTTGTACTGTTGAATGGTTCATTTGAAAACCAAATTTTTATTTGATTAGAATATTTGTATTCCTTGGGTGATGGCAAATTGTCGTACATAGCTTTTTAACAATTTTTGGAGAATCTTGTTAGTAATGAAAGATGGCAGTAATTTGATACAACTGACATATCCCCTTTTTTTGTAACATGTTTTAACTAGGGTACACTTGAGCCTATCCTGGAAGGTCTTGTGAAGTAGAGGTACACTCTTTGACTTTAAATCTGGCCGCTGGTGAAAAATTCTATCACTCTTATTTTGCACAATCTGGCATCAATGACATCCCAGGCAACAGTGACGCAATACTGGCTCCGCCTCCTCGCAATTTCATTGGTGGATATTTTATTCAGATCCATCTATACTGCATATTTTTCATTTCCTTAAGTCAATGCTGGAAACAATTGGCCAACAGGTAGGAATTAAGCTCCTCCCACTGATGATTCTTATTGGCTGAACAGTTCATCATCCTACCATTACATTTCTATAATACTTTACCAAAATTCAGATCTTGAAACGTTTCCCAAAAGTTCTAATTAACGGGATTGCATTAAAGTGAGGCAGGAAACAGGCTCAATGCTATATATTACTACGGTTGATTATCATAAAACTATAACGATAAGATTGTTATACTCATTTTGATAATTCCTTCGGATAATATTTCACTCATATATCTGGTCAGTCCACAAACCAAGGGATAATCATGTTCCATGAGGTAAGAATTTTTAGTACTACGAAACTACAGAAACAAGAAATTATTTCGGAAGTCTCTCTCTCCAAGATGGATTGAATGAAACAGTCTTTCTTCGCTGCGTTGTATACGCCTATTCGAGGAAAGTAGCACCGAGTTTGCAGTGGTCCTATGGTTAGCGCTCTGGGTTGCTGAGCGAGCGGTTCCGAGTTCAAATCCAAGTAGTTCTTATTTTTTTTTTTTTTTTTAATTTAGAAACCTATCTTTACTTGTATTTTATTTTTAAGTGTACCGAAACTGCACATTGCTTATAAGTATAATGTATCCATGATTCTTTCCTAACTGCGTCAGGAAAGAAGATAAACATCTGCGAAACTACCCAATGTTTCGTAACTAATAGCCGACGTAAGCATCAAAGATTTGCGGCAGCAGAACTGACGAAAATCTACACGGGTTTCAAGCAGCGCCGAAATCATATCATCTGTCCCTTTTCAAACGACACACGTTTCCAATATATTTATTTCACAGTAGAACGATCATCGCGTTTCAGAAAGAAATAATTTACAAGAGGAATTATTGCTCTCTTTGTAGATGGACGATAATGATTATGCACTATATAAATAAATGAGAGTTAATCGTGCAGAACTAAATATTAGCACCGCAACAAATCAAACGACCATTGTCACTAAAAAATTTACAACCAGATTATTATCGTAGGACAAAAATAAATTCTTTTATAACTGGTGTAAGTAATTAAAGTTAATTGAGAATCGGGCTTAAAGACAGGGAGTTCTTAAATTACCGTTTTTCCCGTTTTCTACAATGCTGTTAGTTGTTGACACTATTACTTCATGATCTTTACAACATTGGGATTTATTAAATACTGGGGCTAAATGCTCATTACTTAACAAGGCGTGAAATTACCTGCGTTATTCTTTGTTTGGAATAACATAAATAAATACAAGCATTTGGCGAATGAGGATGTTGCCGTTCGCGTGATTGTTCTTTAGTCTCCGGTATAAAGTGGAACGCTCAAGTTTTGTCACCCGTCATAATCGACTCCATAATCGCCTAGGTCTCAAGGATTCAAACAAACACAGTCTACCAGTAAAGTCAGGTTGATGATGTCTAAAGACCGGAAGACCGAGCGTGGTGTGTGAGCGGTAACGTTCTGGCTCCAGGCAAATGCTCGGGACGATTCTTATAGAAGGCCATGGCCGTTCCCCACTTTAATAACTTCAACATCGATGAAACGTAAAGCAATAAACAAAAAAATAAGGATAAGGAGAAGGTATTGTTAATCGATTTCAAGCCAGCTGCGACCTCCTCAATAAATTTAGCCAGCTCTTCTTCTTATGATTTTACGCCTCGTCGACATAGAGGTGATTATTGGCTGGATAGGAGTAGTGGCAAGGAATTCGGCCATGCCCTTGTAAAGAACCTATTCCGGTATTCATATGGAGTGATTTGGGGAAACCTTGGAAACCACAAATATGCATGGCCGAACTTGGATTCGAACCATTGTCATTTACAGCAACGACCAACGTGTGTTCCGACATGGTAATGATGTAGAAAAATAGATATTTGTTCAACCTCTAAAACTGTAAATAAATTAATTTGCTTCTTTATCTATGAATGCTTGGGAGACGTTACTTTTTGTATTGCCCTCATGCAGTTAACATGGATTCCCACCGTATTTTCAATTGCCAGCTGTAAGTTGGATAATTCTGAAACCACCAAAAACTTTTGCCAAATGTGCTGCTCGTGTTAAATTATTACGTGTATTATTTACGCGTTATAAAGGTATTCTTCCTTGCCGAAGGAAGTAGGAAAGTTAAGACTTTCTCCTGGTAAGCGTTGCCATATTTACTTTCTGCGATGTTGCCACGATGTTCTGCCTAGTAGTAGCGCTGTAGCAATTTCCCTATACCAGAAATAGTGTCTCATAGCCTGGACACACACATAGGCGAAATGAAAAATTATTTATGTTCCAGTCTCATCTAGAATATTTTCATTTAACTGATTACTTCTCTTGCAACAGTTCGATTCTGTATACAGATTACTATTCAATCACGGAATGTTGTATCTATATGTATATTTTTTCTTTGGTCATATAATTTGTGAGGCACTAGATTCTGTGAGTCCAGGTGTCTTAGTGGTAACGCGCTGGGCTGTCAAAGTGCTGGTTCTCGGTTCAAGCCCAGGTGCTGTTATTTTTTTTTTTTTTCATTCTTTATCTCCTTTTCACTTGTAGCAAAATACATATCATATAAGTAAGTTTATATATATTTCGTGGTCAATTGGAACAGTGGAAATGAATCATAAAATTAATGTTTGGCTGAAATGAGAAAGTGTCAATGCATGATGCGTGAGTAGGAACTGAAAGCCAGTTTTCCAATAAATTTAATTTAACCATTACGATTTGTGCCACTCAACATAACCAATTTTTTTCTAGTGCAAAGGCGGGAGATTGATAATTGGGGCAATGATGGCTGTTTAAAAATAAACAAGGACCTAAATCAAACTAATGTGCGGTTTTTGTAGCTAACGTTCCTATTGGACACAGTGGTATTAGCAAGCAAACCAGAATTGAAAATGTGAGTAGTTATTCTTATGAAAACAAAAAATCATCATTGACGAATAACATGCTAATGAGAGGTTCCGTATTTGACAAAATGCTGCTCCTACTAGTGATCAGTAACGATATAATTGATGTATATCCTCAATATAATGACATGATAACCTTGTTTCCTGAAATCTGAAATTGCAAGAAAGAAACAGGAAATTTCAGGAAGGAGGAAAGATAATGCCAGTCTGGTTATAAGTTGTTGTTACCTCTCTGAGTAATCCAGAAAGAATGTTACTGTAAGTGGCTCAGATTCGCGGGTGCCATGCTGATCCCGGAAGCTAGTGCGGTGTCTCGCGGTTCCACGGTTCGAGTCAGGCCGCAGGCAAAAGTGGTTTTATGAGCGTTTTTTCTTGTGTTGCCTGTAAACTGGGACAGTGAAAACATATTATACACTTAATGAGAATCAAAAGCTACACATGTCTGCATGTATCTATTAAGCAATCCAAATTCGTTTTTGTTGTTATTCTTTAGTAAAGTCATTATTATTGCAATGGCTCGGAAAAGATTAGTTTTTAAGCAACCAAAAAAAAAAAAAAAAAAAAAAAAAACGGCCACGGTCCTTGAGAAAGGGCAATTCCACATTCCTTTGAGCAATTTTCGATTTTGTTTTTTCTATTTAAACCCACATTTTGATGGCTGGATCGTGAATATGAATTGAGTACTGTCTAATGACACTAATGAACTTTACCCTTCATCCAATTCGTTCGGCTATGAATTAATGTAAACATATGATTTGTAATTGCATCTAAACATTACTGATAATCATTTTTAAAAGTGAGGTTCAAAATTTTTTGCTATTAATAGATCAGTCAAGCATCCGTACAATTCCATCAATGAAACAATACAGTTTCTGATCCATCATTCAACCAAAATATTATCGGATTAATTTCCTATTCGTTTGCTGAATAGTAACGCAATCAAGATTTAATTTAGAACTACTGGTATCTTTATGTATTAACATATTAACCTGTTGTACGCTAAAGTGATGCTAAAGTCAAACACAATCCGTTTCAGAATACTGAAATGAGTAAGAATCCAGTCTTACAGTACAAATCAGGATACTGGATGTAAATTCATTTAGCCAAAGTTTCAAGCAAGTAGTTTGTTTCCTCATAGTTGTAGAAGAACGATAGTCAGGATATGGACGTCGTAACATCCACGAGGATGAGGAGTGGTTTTATAAATATCCTACGTTTCAGTTATTCTAAGCTATCAGTTTCTAAATTTCTGAAAGATTTTGTCCCAAGTTAAAAAATCATAAAACAGCAGATAGAAATAGTGACATTATTTTTGCGTAACGTTTTGGTAACAGATATACTACTATGTTGTTAAGTAAAAATTACGTGTCAGCTGATAGATTAAGTTAGCACTATCTAGAGCCAAACTGTTGTTAATTATAAGGATTTATACTTTATCTCTGTTACACTCTGCAAGTGATGTGTAGTAGGATAATCACGAGGAAGTCGGGCTGTTTACACACAGCGTTAAACGCGCAGCATTTCCTTGATCGGATTGTACGGAATATCCATTCGCAAGATATTCCGACTGCTTTAAGAATTCATAATGATTTAACTTCTATCAATACTCGTACGTTTTGTTATTATATTACTGTTGACAGTAACATCAAATTTAAAACACCCAGACCTCGAATAAAATCCGCAGTAGCTTACTTCGGAGAAGTGAATAGTTAAGTAACGGAAAAGAAGCGATTGCTTTAGTTATTAAAGCATCAGCATAAATATAACAAGAAACTAAGTCAGTATGCTGTTATAATCTTTTACAGACGTATATATGTATATTTGTATTTGTGAAATATTCTAATTTTTTTATTGTATTTCACTAAAATATGGGCGTAAAGTGATGTCTAATGACCCAGAGTCCATTCATTTAGTAAACTGGAAGGAAAGATCGAAAGCAAGGCGAGTGCCTACCAAAATTTCCGCCTTCTTATGCGGAAACAGGAAATTATGAACGTCCTTCTTCTATAAATAACCTGTGTTTCACTTTCCTGATACTCTGCTATCAAGCATTAAGAGACACTTTATTTCACTCCAATATTCAACTATATTCTTAAATGAGAAACAGGTGCTGTAATGCTCTCACTCGTAGATTTTTTAAGACTGTCGTCTAGATTATTTATAAAATTCCTCCATTCATTCCATACGAACATTCATTGTGTTTGAGAAAATAAAAATTTACCCAAATTTCTTTTAATCTAGACGCGTCAAATTCTGCTGTGAATCCGAGCGAACGATGGACTGATAAAAGCTATAGCAGTTTAGCCGAACCGTCAGAATTTAATTATTCGAAGCGTTAAAGATCCTTGTAATTATTAGTTTACAGTGATATGGGTGGGCCACGATCTCCAGCCAATGAAGTTCAAACAAATCGGAGGATCTACCAAATAACGAGTCTTCTGAAGTGGTGAGGTTGAAAATATGGTAGTTCAGAAAAACAATTGATGTCCAAGTTGATGGTGCAACATCACTTTACGCCCATATTTTAGTGAAATACAATAAAAAATTAGAATATTTCACAAATACAAATATACATATATACGTCTGTAAAAGATTATAACAGCATACTGACTTAGTTTCTTGTTATATTTATGCTGATGCTTTAATAACTAAAGCAATCGCTTCTTTTCCGTTACTTAACTATTCACTTCTCCGAAGTAAGCTACTGCGGATTTTATTCGAGGTCTGGGTGTTTTAAATTTTGATGTTACTGTCAACAGTAATATAATAACAAAACGTACGAGTATTGATAGAAGTTAAATCATTATGAATTCTTAAAGCAGTCGGAATATCTTGCGAATGGATATTCCGTACAATCCGATCAAGGAAATGCTGCGCGTTTAACGCTGTGTGTAAACAGCCCGACTTCCTCGTGATTATCCTACTACACATCACTTGCAGAGTGTAACAGAGATAAAGTATAAATCCTTATAATTGGCTCTAGATAGTGCTAACTTAATCTATCAGCTGACACGTAATTTTTACTTAACAACATAGTAGTATATCTGTTACCAAAACGTTACGCAAAATAAATGTCACTATTTCTATCTGCTGTTTATGATTTTTAACTTGGGACAAAATCTTTCAGAAATTTAGAAACTGATAGCTTAGAATAACTGAAACGTAGGATATTTATAAAACCACTCCTCATCCTCGTGGATGTTACGACGTCCATATCCTGACTATCGTTCTTCTACAACTATGAGGAAACAAACTACTTGCTTGAAACTTTGGCTAAATGAATTTACATCCAGTATCCTGATTTGTACTGTAAGAATGGATTCTTACTCATTTCAGTATTCTGAAACGGATTGTGTTTGACTTTAGCATCACTTTAGCGTACAACAGGTTAATATGTTAATACTTAAAGATACCAGTAGTTCTAAATTAAATCTTGATTGCGTTACTATTCAGCAAACGAATAGGAAATTAATCCGATAATATTTTGGTTGAATGATGGATCAGAAACTGTATTGTTTCATTGATGGAATTGTACGGATGCTTGACTGATCTATTAATAGCAAAAAATTTTGAACCTCACTTTTAAAAATGATTATCAGTAATGTTTAGATGCAATTACAAATCATATGTTTACATTAATTCATAGCCGAACGAATTGGATGAAGGGTAAAGTTCATTAGTGTCATTAGACAGTACTCAATTCATATTCACGATCCAGCCATCAAAATGTGGGTTTAAATAGAAAAAACAAAATCGAAAATTGCTCAAAGGAATGTGGAATTGCCCGTGGCCGTTTTTTTTTTTTTTTTTTTTTTTTTTTTTTGGTTGCTTAAAAACTCATCTTTTCCGAGCCATTGCAATAATAATGACTTTACTAAAGAATAACAACAAAAACGAATTTGGATTGCTTAATAGATACATGCAGACATGTGTAGCTTTTGATTCTCATTAAGTGTATAATATGTTTTCACTGTCCCAGTTTACAGGCAACACAAAAAAAACGCTCATAAAACCACTTTTGCCTGCGGCCTGACTCGAACCGTGGAACCGCGAGACACCGCACTAGCTTCCGGGATCAGCATGGCACCCGCGAATCTGAGCCACTTACAGTAACATTCTTTCTGTATTATCAGAGAGGTAACAACAACTTATAACCAGACTGGCATTATCTTTCCTCCTTCCTGAAATTTCCTGTTTCTTTCTTGCAATTTCAGATTTCAGAAACAAGGATATCATGTCATTATATTGAGGATATACATCAATTATATCGTTACTGATCACTAGTAGGAGCAGCATTTTGTCAAATACGGAACCTCTCATTAGCATGTTATTCGTCAATGATGATTTCTTGTTTTCGTAAGAATAACTACTCATATTTTCAATTCTGGTTTGCTTGCTAATACCACTGTGTCCAATAGGAACGTTAGCTACAAAAACCGCACATTAGTTTGATTTAGGTCCTTGTTTATTTTTAAACAGCCATCATTGCCCCAATTATCAATCTCCCGCCTTTGCACTAGAAAAAAATTGGTTATGTTGAGTGGCACAAATCGTAATGGTTAAATTAAATTTATTGGAACACTGGCTTTCAGTTCCTACTCACGCATCATGCATTGACACTTTCTCATTTCAGCCAAACATTAATTTTATGATTTATTTCCACTGTTCCAATTGACCACGAAATATATATAAACTTACTTATATGATATGTATTTTGCTACAAGTGAAAAGGAGATAAAGAATGAAAAAAAAAATAACAGCACCTGGGCTTGAACCGAGAACCAGCACTTTGACAGCCCAGCGCGTTACCACTAAAACACCTGGACTCTCAGAATCTAGTGCCTCACAAATTATATGACCAAAGAAAAAATATACATATAGATACAACATTCCGTGATTGAATAGTAATCTGTATACAGAATCGAACTGTTGCAAGAGAAGTAATCAGTTAAATGAAAATATTCTAGATGAGACTGGAACATAAATAATTTTTCATTTCGCCTATGTGTGTGTCCGGCTATGAGACACTATTTCTGGTATAGGGAAATTGCTACAGCGCTACTACTAGGCAGAACATCGTGGCAACATCGCAGAAAGTAAATATGGCAACGCTTACCAGGAGAAAGTCTTAACTTTCCTACTTCCTTCGGCAAGGAAGAATACCTTTATAACGCGTAAATAATACACGTAATAATTTAACACAAGCAGCACATTTGGCAAAAGTTTTTGGTGGTTTCAGAATTATCCAACTTACAGCTGGCAATTGAAAATACGGTGGGAATCCATGTTAACTGCATGAGGGCAATACAAAAAGTAATGTCTCCCAAGCATTCATAGATAAAGAAGCAAATTAATTTATTTACAGTTTTAGAGGTTGAACAAATATCTATTTTTCTACATCATTACCATGTCGGAACACACGTTGGTCGTTGCTGTAAATGACAATGGTTCGAATCCAAGTTCGGCCATGCATATTTGTGGTTTCCAAGGTTTCCCCAAATCACTCCATATGAATACCGGAATAGGTTCTTTACAAGGGCATGGCCGAATTCCTTGCCACTACTCCTATCCAGCCAATAATCACCTCTATGTCGACGAGGCGTAAAATCATAAGAAGAAGAGCTGGCTAAATTTATTGAGGAGGTCGCAGCTGGCTTGAAATCGATTAACAATACCTTCTCCTTATCCTTATTTTTTTGTTTATTGCTTTACGTTTCATCGATGTTGAAGTTATTAAAGTGGGGAACGGCCATGGCCTTCTATAAGAATCGTCCGAGCATTTGCCTGGAGCCAGAACGTTACCGCTCACACGCCACGCTCGGTCTTCCGGTCTTTAGACATCATCAACCTGACTTTACTGGTAGACTGTGTTTGTTTGAATCCTTGAGACCTAGGCGATTATGGAGTCGATTATGACGGGTGACAAAACTTGAGCGTTCCACTTTATACCGGAGACTAAAGAACAATCACGCGAACGGCAACATCCTCATTCGCCAAATGCTTGTATTTATTTATGTTATTCCAAACAAAGAATAACGCAGGTAATTTCACGCCTTGTTAAGTAATGAACATTTAGCCCCAGTATTTAATAAATCCCAATGTTGTAAAGATCATGAAGTAATAGTGTCAACAACTAACAGCATTGTAGAAAACGGGAAAAACGGTAATTTAAGAACTCCCTGTCTTTAAGCCCGATTCTCAATTAACTTTAATTACTTACACCAGTTATAAAAGAATTTATTTTTGTCCTACAATAATAATCTGGTTGTAAATTTTTTAGTGACAATGGTCGTTTGATTTGTTGCGGTGCTAATATTTAGTTCTGCGCGATTAACTCTCATTTATTTATATAGTGCATAATCATTATCGTCCATCTACAAAGAGAGCAATAATTCCTCTTGTAAATTATTTCTTTCTGAAATGCGATGATCGTTCTACTGTTAAATAAATATATTGGAAACGTGTGTCGTTTGAAAAGGGACAGATGATATGATTTCGGCGCGGCTTGAAACCCGTGTAGATTTTCGTCAGTTCTGCTGCCATAAATCTTTCATGCTTACGTCGGCTATTAGTTACGAAACATTGGGTAGTTTCGCAGATGTTTATCTTCTTTCCTGACGCAGTTAGGAAAGAATCATGGATACATTATACTTATAAGCAATGTGCAGTTTCGGTACGCTTAAAAATAAAATACAAGTAAAGATAGATTTCTAAATTAAAAAAAAAAAAAAATAAGAACTACTTGGATTTGAACTCGGAACCGCTCGCTCAGCAACCCAGAGCGCTAACCATAGGACCACTGCAAGCTCGGTGCTACTTTCCTCGAATAGGCGTATACAACGCAGCGAAGGAAGACTGTTTCATTCAATCCATCTTGGAGAGAGAGACTTCCGAAATAATTTCTTGTTTCTGTAGTTTCGTAGTACTAAAAATTCTTACCTCATGGAACATGATTATCCCTTGGTTTGTGGACTGACCAGATATATGAGTGAAATATTATCCGAAGGAATTATCAAAATGAGTGTAACAATCTTATCGTTATAGTTTTATGATAATCAACCGTAGTAATATATAGCATTGAGCCTGTTTCCTGCCTCACTTTAATGCAATCCCGTTAATTAGAACTTTTGGGAAACGTTTCAAGATCTGAATTTTGGTAAAGTATTATAGAAATGTAATGATAGGATGATGAACTGTTCAGCCAATAAGAATCGTCAGTGGGAGGAGCTTAATTCCTACCTGTTGGCCAATTGTTTCCTGCATTGACTTAAGGAAATGAAAAATCTGCAGTATAGATGGCTCTGAATAAAATATCCACCAATGAAATTGCGAGGAGGCGGAGCCAGTATTGCGTCACTGTTGCCTGGGATGACATTGATGCCAGATTGTGCAAAATAAGAGTGATAGAATTTTTCACCGGCGGCCAGATTTAATGTCAAAGTGTGTACATTAAAAAGAAAATTTAGCATATTAATTGTACGGAGAAAATCTACTGTAAATTCTATCATAGGCAGTTGAACAATTGCTTTTAAGGGATATTATAATTTCTTTTATTTCTTCTGGTCTAGTTAAGTTCACAGACATTTGTCAAATTTTTCTTAGAAACACATCTCAATTAAATCTCTATTATTAGTCACCGAGCTGCTAGCAGTAAGTTACTAGCAGCAGATAAAATATGTTTATGTCATATATCAGCATTTAACCCACCAGTGTGGTAGCGCGCATCAAAGCACCACCATACTGGATCGGGGACATACAATGGGACCCGGTCACAAGATGGTGTTTAGGTGGTATTATGCAGTCAACTAGGTAAATGTTGGGATGTGGTCTGTAATCTCTGCCTCATAAACTACACATTTCACAAACAAAAATACACATATCATATAAAACATGTGGAGCTGCCTGCAGGAAAGGCCATGTCTTGTGCGCTGAAACCTCCCAGATGTCGCTGTTCACTACATAAAGGGTAAGATTGCATGTTGTAGCCAATGGTACCACAAACCACCACACTTAGCATTCTCCACTATGCCGCTCAACACTGCGGCAGGACTTGTCATTTTACCACTCAGTAATCAGTGTCGGTGTTCACCTGCTCATTGCAACCTGAGGCATTTGTGGTGTCCGATCAATGGAGGCTAACACAATTCCTTGCATGCCACCAGTCCAGCCCTCATCAGACAGCATTGAACTGTCGACGCAGCCATATCCACACCTGTTGCAATGTTCCAACATTGTGTACGAGGTGGTCCATATGCTCTTCCCCCCCCCCCCTCCTTTCGCAATGTCTCCAGGACTGATAATCGCCAGTTCTAAATAACCGGTGACAAATTCTTAATAGCAAGCCATGATGAGAATCATGGTTTTGCATGATTCAATAAGGAATTGCCTGTATTCCACTGACTTGATAAATATATCTTTACAAACTCCATTACTTTTTCCTCTTTATCCAAATCCCATATTGTTTTAATTGTATTTCCAAACTAACCATTTTCAGATATTTTAATAACCTTATAAAGTATTTTGCAATACTGCTTTTATGACTATTGCTAGAGAGAATATACAATAGTCTCTTTGAAACAGTGTTGTTCCAATATCCACAGCTATTCACAGCCTTTGTTCTTGTTTATAAGCAAGATGCCATTTCAAGGGGAAGCAGATTTCAAATTAATTCAAGACAATGTTACTAAAAATGTTGTATTTGTAATTTATAACTTGTGCATTGTAAACATGATTCCAGTTTTGTTATACTCAGACAGTTTCTGAAATAAATCCTCACTGAACTTTAAAGTTATTATTCTTTTAACTAGTCCTATTGATGTGTTGATGGTTAATAATCAGCCACCATGTTCAGTGAATTTATGGCTCATGTAATGGAACAACAGTATTTTGAGATATATACAGGGAGACCATTTCTGATAGACAGTTAATTTTTGTTAACTATTTTACTGGGAAAATTATTTACTTGAGTTAGATTATATCAGATAGCTAAGGACTTTACAGGCCAGGTTGTTTTGAAATTTTACATTAAAATCATCTAACACAATATGTTAGGAACTTTTCTGCTTTAAATGTTAGAAACAATTAAAAAATAGAGATCAATGTTTCCAGAGTGTGCTCCATAGACAGTCATAATAATGAAATTTTATTCAGAACAACAGCCTTCAAAATGATTAAAAAATCAAAAGTTGCCAAAATTGATATTATTAAAATTAGCCTATAACTATTTCTAATATAACTGACAACTCTTCCTTTCTACAGCTTAGTTCTACACTAATGAGCAAATAAATCACAGTTACATTTAACATATTTATTCCAGTAGTTATGTGATGTTCATCAATTCTGTCCACAGCATTCAACTAATTTATATGAAGCAGCAATTTATCTGCTTTGTTCCTAATTCCCGATACTCTGACGCAATATATTAATCCCTAAACAATTTACTACTGGTGACCAAGCTGTAACGTTAAACTTTAAAATTCAAATGTAGACTACCATCAATAACAAAAGTAGCTTTAAATGAAAGTTTTGTGCCAAAACCTTCCAAAAATAGAAGATAAATTGGTCCAGTTTTCAGATTGGAACTGTTTAGAAACAGGCAGCATTAGAAGAACTTCACAACACAAACATTTTATTCAGGATTGTATCAGCGCAAACAAGGATGTTAACGTAAATTTGTTAGAAAACAATAGTGTTAATGGATAGTGGACAATAGTGTCAATGGATAAAAGGTGAAGAGGGGGAGGTTGGTATAAGGAAAGATATCTGAGTAAATGAGAGCATACAAAACAAGAGAATTGTAATATGACATTTTAGTTTTTCCCGGCGTATTGTTGAAATACATAACTCTCAGGTTTTCTGCCGGTTAATTGATTTATTTAGTTCTTTTTCTTTTAAGAACTAAATAAATCAGTTAACCGGCAGAAAACCCGAGAGTTATTTATTTCAAGAGAATTGTAGTAGTACAATGAATAAAGTTCAGTAGTTTCACTCAGAATTTCTGGGCTAAAAGGCCCTAATGTTTCGTCTTCAGCTGTGTTGCCACTTAGCCTCCGATGATGTCTTCCGCAGCTGAAGACGAAACATTAGGGGAAAGTTTTACCTATCGACCACGGCCTTTTAGCCCGGAAATTCTGAGTGAAGTTAATGCCGGCCATGAAAGCCTACATTGTATGAAAGTTTGGTAGCTCATTGGAGATACATCAACCACATATAGTTATAGGGGTTGCATCTCAGTTATAGGAAAGAGTTCAAAATAGTGAGATTTTTTTCTGAGAGTTGTGGAGAAAACCACAGAGATACAGGAGGAATTGGTGGAGTAGTATTTATACTGGCTAGTGACAGCTATTCCTGTTCATGTTTATTTACAGATGATGACCGTGAAATTGCCAAGAGTAAAGTTTTGGGAGGATTGAAGGGAAACAAGATTTGTAGCTGCTTACTGAAGTGGGGAGTATGAGTGAACCAAATGTGACCATGAGGTAGAAGATTTCATATTTGAAGTTCAGAGGGGGGAATAAAGTAATCATAACAGATAGGGATCTAAATATACCAGGCTTTAGCTGGAAGGGGAGAGGAATTACCATAACAAGGAAACAGATATTCAGTGATGCAAGGAGGGTTTAAATAAGTGGTACTACAAAACACAACATGCTCAATGCTTTCTTAATAAAGCCTGCACGGGAAAGAAGTGATCATGAGGCAGTTGTTACAGACATGGGGGTTTAGGTTGCGTGTGTGTGTTTTTTTTTTGTTTTTTTTTGGAAGGAAGTCACTAACACAGTAGAACATAAGTGGGAATAGTTAAAAGAAATAGTAAGAACAGGGGAAGAAATGTGTCACAGAACAAAAAAAAAAAAAGTGAGAAGCACTGAGGCTGCATGCTACAACAGGGATGTAAGGAGGCTGAAGAGAAAGAAACATAGATTATAGAAGCAGCAGTATAATAAAGAATATATGAAACAAAACAGGGAATTAATAGCAGCAAAGAGGGAAGTTAAGTATAAATTCATTAAAAATGTGGCTGGGGACACTGAATTATGCAGGTAGAAATTTCTATAGCTTTGTCAGAAAAATGAGGGGGAAGGAATGTATTCAGACAATCATGGATAAGGGAGGAGACGTTACAGAGAATATGAAAATGTTTGAGGTAATGACCAACTGGTTTAGTGAGACTATTATGGATTGTTACATGGAGACAGATGGAGAATTAAATGAGGAGAATCATTTCCATGTCAGTGAATATACTTGCAAGTTAGAAAGTCACTGGATATTACGAGAGCTACATAATTAAAAAACAAGTGCCTGGTATACAGGGGCGTAGCTACTAAGGGGCTAGGCGGTGCAGTGCACCGGGGTCCCTATGCTCAGGGGACCCCCAAGCGCAGTTCAGAGGGCCCACGGGCCTCCACGGCAAACTGCGACCTTTTTTTTTTAGTTCTTCCGTTGTATAAGAGGGACCCTAAGACACAGGGAGCACCCTCACGAAGAGGCCCTCACTGATCAGGGGATCCTCCAGCACAACTCAGGGGTCCCCAGCCTCAGCTCAGGGGGACCCTACCAGCAACACAAAACAAAAAAATGGTCGCGCATCTGGCCTGAGAGCCACAGTAAATTTTTTGCACCGGGGCCCTTGTTGACCTAGCTATTCCACTGCTGGTATAGACAATACCACCACAGATTTGTTAAATATTGATAGAAAAGACATATGCCACTCCTATAAATATGCCTGAAATATACCTGGAAGGGGAATCGAACCGATGTCCTCCCGAATGCAAGCCAGAGCGTTACTGCTCACCCACCACACTCGGTCATTAGTTCTGACTTGAGTGGTGGGTAAGTTGATAGAGTGTTTTATAGTTAGTTACATTAGGAAAATTTGTGAGGAAAATGTGTGGTTTGCCCATCAGCAGGATGGGTCTAGAAGAGAATATTTATGTGACTCTCAACAGGTTATGTACAATACATTTCAGATAAAATGCACAATGGATAGATAGTGCGGCACTGGTTCCTTCTAAGGAATTTTATAGAACAGTTGTGAACACGTTAAGGCCATAGGGATAAGCAAAGATGTATTATGCTGGGTGGAGGAATTTTTAAGCATGAACTAACCCGGATAATGCTATATCAAGGGGGCATGGAAGTGAGTACATGTATGTCATAGGGTAGTTGATAGAACAGTTGTGAACACGGTTAAGGCCATAGAGATAAACAAAGATGTATTATGCTGGGTGGAGGAATTTTTAAGCACAAACTCAACTTGGGTAATGCTATATCAAGGGGCATTGAAGTGAGTACATGTGTGTCATAGGGTAGTGTATTGGGGATCATTAATGTTCGTTACTCTAATGAACATTTATGTTGCTGATCTACACTCAGCAATTAGGTTGCCTATGGATGGAAATGCGATATAACAGGATTACATTGGAAGAGGATTGTGGGCCAATGCAAAAGTCTGTAGACAGGATATCTATTTGGGGAATAAGCATGGAATGAATATAAATGTAAAGAGGAGACAATTTACTATATATACAGACACGGAATTGTGCAATTATTTAGTGGAAGGTAAATTGCTTATTAAAGGAATAAAATCTTAATACCTGAAGATATCAGTTAACAGTAATCTGAACTTGGCAGGGCTCATTTGAAAAGTTGTATGGAAAGGGTTCAGAGCATAGCATATGTTAGCAAGAATGAGAGGATGTACCAGGGAAGTAAGAGAGATAGGTTACAAAATTTTGGTCGGGCACGTGCTAGAGTATTGAGAGATTATATATGGCCCACATTATGGGTATCAAATACTGGAACTGGAAGGGGTGCAGGAGGGCAGCTAGATTTGTCTGTGGAAATTACTCAATAACTGAAGTGACAGAACAATTGGACTGGGGGTCACTGCAGGATAGAAGATGAGCGAAGAGGAATGTGGGTGTGTACGAGGCACATACTGGCTATGAGGGATAGACAAACAATGGTGTAAGAAGCAGCATGTGGAATGGAATAGACAATCATGATAATAAATTAGCAACTGATTTCAGGCATAAGGGAGCAGGGAAGATTTCATTTGTTGGTAGGGGAGTGATGAATGAACATATTACATAAGGAGGTAATTAAAAATATGTGTCAAAATAGTGTTTGAGAACTTATCATAACTTAAGTTATTAAAACTATTAACACTTGACCCTAATTTAAAAAATAACATTAGCTACAGCAATTCTTTCATGAACGGAATTGGCACCAATTAAAGTTCCAGCTATTACATCTATTCAGGTGTAGGCCATGTCCAGTATAATCCCACCTACCAACAACATCCATAGGCACTAAACCCATGCCACATCTGATGTCAGATGTAACAAGCTATTCCAGCTCCAGATTCACTTGTCTCGCAACAAAATACACCTGTGGCCAATTAACGTGTATCTTTTCTGACACCAAATAATGATGCTTTTGCTATCTTTTCCAAGTTACCTCTAATTCAGTAACTATCATCTCTATTTGAACTTCTTCTGACTCCTCCCATTATCACTATATAATCCTCATCTTTGAAGTCCTTCCATAAGGAACCCATACATACTACAAACTAAGCAAGAGAAGGATTTAGTATAAATATACTCATAACTTTGAAATATGATCCTAATTTTTCCTGCACCAAGGGGCCCACAACTTTCCAATGACTACTACCTGGCAGTAAGTTCCTTATCCATTGTATACAAGATTTACATACATAATTTTTACTACAAGTCTGCTGCATTTTACAGACTACAGCTATGGAAGGTGCATTCCTATTTAACACTGGCAACAGGTCAAACCAAGCATGGTGGGTGAGCTATGGTCTCACAACTGGGATGACGCGAGAGGATTACTGGAGATCGCGATTACACAAGGAATTGGCATCATAATACTGCAGTAGTCAAATGCAAGACACCACTAGAAATACTTTCTGAAGTACATTTAACAGTGTCATTCTGGTCCAGGGTGTATTACAACTCAATTTCTGCTTGAAAATAATGGTCCAGGCTGTATTACAAGGGAATTACTAATTGAAAATAAATACAGCTTGCAATGGATCACAGCAGTATTATGACATCATTAGTGAACATTGTAGAGGAATTGCGATCTCCAGTAGACTGAACATTTTTGAATCCCCACCCAGTCATCCAGAGTTCAACATTCCATGGTCTCCTAAATTCACTCCAGGCAAATGTTGAGATGATTCATTCAAAAAGGCCATGGACGATATCCTTCCTGTTTCATGACCACCCTATTCTACCTCTAATAACGTAAATGAGGAGTAAAGCCGTAAGAAATAACAGGTCAAACCTAATTGTCATCCCACAGTTTGGGTATCAAACACTGGAGCTGGAGGAGGTGCAAAAGAGGTCAGCCAGGTTTATCTTCAATATTAGTTGAAAATACAATCTGTAAGTGACATGGTAAATAAGTTGAGTCAGGGTTCATTATGTTGCATGTAATGATCTGGGATTACCTTAGAGTCTACTTGCCAAGACAGCAAGGGAAGAATTCTGTACTTATTATTTAGCCGTATTTTTCCTCTATATGTTTTCTAATTAATCCATCAAATATGAACTTCATAAATGAATCAAATCAGTAGTGTTGGAATTTATAAAAAAAAATATTAAATAAAACAAACCACTTTTGTAGCAGTCTAAGCGAAGAAGTGAAACTGATTGCAATTTCGGGAACTACACGACTTTCTTCACCTATCAAAAAATGGCAGCTCACCACTCACATTTTATGAAAAATGTCCCCACAAATTAAAAATGCCAAAATATGGGTGTGTCGCAAAGATATCAGATGTCACAAGTGCAGCAAAATTAATAAAAATCTATTGAAATGTTGGTCAAGTCCTTCGTTGTAATGTTTTCTTGTTGATTCAGCTTCTCTCCACTGTAAACAGTCACAAGAAATTTACAAATAGAATATTTATGCCTGAGCTGTGTTTCAGCAACACCCATAATTCTGTATTGATAGACACAATCAGATACAATTGATTGCTTCTCTTGTAAACAAATAAGGCATTTCCAAGATGGACATTGCGGAATGAAAGTTGTGAAAAAAATTCTTTTGGTCCAGGCTGCATTTCAACCTCGACACCTCTATGTGAAATCATAACTGTTTAGATTGATATGATCCCTGCACTGGCAAATTTTTGTTATTTCTGCAGGGCTGGTGGTATTTAGCAGCTGTGAAATCATTTCAGGTTTTGAGATTTATCATTTAATTTGTGGTGACTTTTCCATAAAACGTGAGTGGGGAACGTGAAGACGACGTTATATGGAAGCAGTAAATCAAAATTTCGAGACATTAATGCCATTTTTTTGATAGACAAAAAGTCTTGCAACAGTTTTATTCCAAAAAAGATGGCATAGACTTCCACAGTTTAATTCTAAATCGCGATACGGCTACAACATCTTTCCGCCACACAAAATAAAAAGTTGTAAACAGTTTCCTCCAATACCATTGTCTCTACAGGGATATCATCCTAAAAAAATTTCTCTCTCTCTTCCTAGCGGTTGTGGTTAGGTCAAAATGTGGCCTGGACCGGTAGAAAAAAATCAGTAAAAATTTTAGTATCATAAATTTATTTTTTCTACTTGCAAGAGAAGCTGAAATGTCAAGAACGCATTACAACAAAAGAATTGACGAACATTTCAAGTGATTTGTATTAAATTTGTAGCTCTTTGGCATAGCAGTATCGCTTTCTACAATTAAACCCATGCAGCTTCAAAATTTTTAAGAAAACACAAATTCATTACGATATGTTAAAAACGTTTATGGTTTTAAAACAGTAAAGAAAAAAGATAGAAAACCTGCGATTCATTGAAGCTTTCCCTGCTTGTTGAAGGCTCGCTGTCTTCTAAGCCGCTGCTCGTCTCGGGAGGATGGGTAGTACTGTCTGGGGAAACATTCCTTTCAGACTCCATAGCTGTGAGAGAAATCAGTTACAAAGTACATAAACACAACACACTGGTTACAACACGCCTATTTTAAGCTACAAAACATCACAATCAACAGCTTTCATTAAATACGCAGAATAATGTACGTCAACTCACACCACGAAAGGCAAATACACTTACTGCAAACTTGAAAATCTGCAGCACTTAACACAAATTTTGAGGATTACAGAGTTTAGCAAACTTGCCCCAATTTTCACATTTGTTAAGAGTTCTTCAC
The DNA here is from genome assembly GCA_031002005.1 of Vandiemenella viatica. NCBI lineage: Eukaryota > Metazoa > Arthropoda > Insecta > Orthoptera > Morabidae > Vandiemenella > Vandiemenella viatica. The sequence goes on from CM061921.1 coordinate 349,556,372, forward strand.
GAGTCTCCCAAAACTTCAATTTGTCAAATATCATCTCAGTGGCTTGTTCCCGCGCATACGCAATACGCGATTTAGTTTCGATATCTCGTTTCAATAATAACGATATCATATATCCCATAGTCATCCAACTGATCATACGCCAAACAAGAACACATAATTTTTCAGCATAACACTCATGTTTTCTATACCCAGCTGTGTAACGTGAGAGCATTACAGATTTAGAGATACAATATAGGAGAAGAACAGTACGAATATATCTACATTTTTACTACAAGTTTAAAGGAGTATTTTTCAAAGTTGCCTTTTAAGTAGTGTAAAATACAAAACTTATGTACAAATTCTGGAAAGCAGTTTGAGTTGGCAATAAAACATTAATTTTTGTTTAAATTTGCAATTGTTATTGGTAATTTTTTATATTCTAAAGAAGTTTGTTAAACAAACGGAAATCGAAACAGATTACCCACTTATTATCATTGTTAGCCCGCGATTCACTACGAAGTGAGTTGCACCTATCCTAATGTCTAAACGTTTACGCTGTGGAAGGACTATCCGGGATATGACAAGAGGAGCACATGGGCTATCGTAACTAACGTTTTTCGCCTGGGAAAATTAGAAAATCCGGATCATGATGGCCAAAGCGATTCCTTAAGATCAACTCATGGCTAATTCTCATTCTCGCTGCCTAAATTCTTTCTATTCAGCTCCTTTATTTCTGGGGGGAAAAAATGAATAAAGAAAAGAATTGGTTCTGGCCCAGATTTCTGCTGTTATATTTCAACAGTCTTTCCTGGATACAAATTTGCAGGTAACAAAATTTGTTTGCTATTATCCTGAAATAACTCTGTTATAAACTCCCGAATTAGATTCCCCGAGAGCATAAAAGCCATTCACTCATTTATTAATGTGAATATATTTTATGCGTTTGTTATTTATGAGTCTTTAGGTGGCTAAAAAGTCCAATTTTAGAATTACAAGGTCTTCCACAGCGATGGCGCACGCTGATAACAGAAGAACAGGATCGTTGCGAAACAGCTCTTCTTATCTTCTCTCTTTCCTTTTTACGATTTCTTTTGCCAGATTCTAGATGTAGTTCTTCAAAATGCTGTGGATCCTCATATATCATTCACCGCCACGCAGATCGATCAGAAGCTACATTTACACAATTTTTTGCGTTTATTAGACATTTCTTAAGACTGTGCTTAAACCCGATGCTGTATCGTTTCAATTATACTCCCCGATTTCGTTGACCATTCTTCAGTTGTAAATTCATTATTTGTTTCGGGATGCGAGTGTTCGGCATTCGTATGACATGTCCAACCCATTGAAGTTGGTGCTTAAGTATTCTAGAATACTCATGTTTCTGCGACGGTATTGCCATTCTATTTTAAGTAATATCCTCAGACAACATTGGCGGTATTTCTATTGACTTTTCCTTTTGCAGGTAGTTCAAGTTTTGCAGTCATAGAGTTTGCATTATAAAGGTACTGCAAACGTAGAGATTAGTCTGAACACAGATGTCATTATTGTCAAACACTCTTTTTAGGAGACGTCCATAAATTGCACTACAACATTTTATACGATACAGAATTTCTGTTTCAGTGTTTGCACTTGTTGATATATTGCTACAGAGTAAAGAAAGTGTTCAATTTCCTATAGAGTTATTCTCTTGATTGTGATAGATGGAGCCACTCTGTTGGAGTTAGGTGCAGGCTGGTAAAGTCTCTGCATCTTGGAAGTGTAAGCTCTAGGCCAGTGGTCTTGTATGCTTGTTTAAAGGTATTCAAAATAGGTATGAAATGCTCTCGGGTGACTAGCCGAGTCAAGAATGCGTTGTCACGCGATATTTTGGCAACTAAAATCATTGTCGCCATCTTCTGGTGAAGTGCCGGATGCAGCGGAAACGCTCAGTTCTTATAGCCTGCCAGATGGCCCAGTGTGCATCCGGCAACTCACCAGAGGATGGCGACAATGATTTTAGTTGCCGAAATATGGTGTGACAACGCATTCTTGACTCGGCTAGTCAGCCGAGAGCATTTCTTGCATTCTCAACGCCGAGAAAGACTTCGTTCTTGTATTCAAAATAATTTGTAACTCCTCATTAGAGTTGGCCATGGTAACAATGTTATCGGCGTATTGAAGTTCAGTGACTGAGTTCTAGGTTATTTCTGTCTTGACTTGTAGTCTGTAAAGATTAAATAGCTTCCCATCACGAATGTACGCCTGCGGGTTCCAAGTATTTGTTACCCTAATCCTTCAATATCACACTTAAGCTTACATTTAATATAATGCAATACAATAATTTTCCACTGATTCCAGAAGACCTATTCTGTGGGACGTAGGAAGCAGTCAATTTACAGCAAAGTAATTATATTACAAAATAGATGAGTACATCAGAAGATGCACTGTTATAGAATAATAAGTACATTAAATATATCAACTAGATGTGCAGAAGATATTGGGAATTGTTTTGTAGATACCATTGAAAGAAATTCTCAGAATTTAATTCTTTACATTTTTCCTGAATTCATTTTTATCCCCAGCCAAAATTTAAGATGTGTTAGGAGCTTATCGAAAATATGAATCCCTAAATATCTGACCACTTTTTGAACAAATGACAGTGACCTGTAATCCTTGTGAAGGTCATTTTTATTACCAGATATAGATACCTGTCACGAATAGTGCAGCTCTTCTTCGGACTTTCTCCAATGCATTTAAAAATCCCTATCAATGGGAGTCATACAAAGGAAAGTAATACTTCGAGCGATGTGACACTAGTACTTAGTATGCAGTCAGTTTTTCATCCGGCATACAATGTTTTAAATTAAGTCCTAGGAAACGGTGCTTATAGTTTTCTTTCCGACTTATTTTCTTAATACGTTTATTCCACAATAAATTGTTATGAATTATTATCCCTACGAATTTAACGGAATCAACCGAACTAAGGATTGTGGGTTCCAGATAAGAGATGCATGGATTCCTGTTATTGAGGCTGCTCGTAACCAACTCTCTGCTTTTTGTGTTCCGCGGGCGTCTAATGACATCTGAGATGCTGCTAGGCAACATAACGACGTCTGTCGTTGCCATGCCAGTTTACAAACAACACGCTCAATGCTGACTTCAAGGCAGACTTCAAGACTTACAACTGCATCTGAAGATGGCGACGGAGGATAAAGTCGCAGAAATATTGTGTGTTAATAATAATATTACTCGGTTTGTTTTCCGAGAAACGTTCATAAACGATTTTAAAACTTCGTCAAACACACTCGCATTTTCAACACCATATAACAACACGTTTTCAGTAATTTTTGGAGCCAACCGATAATTTTTATGTAACAAGAAGGAACACTGCACAACATATAAAAGTTTCGAAGCGTTCCACATAGTTAGATGAGACTAAATTAGTTTTAGACGAAATTACGCAGTAGAAAAAAATACCGACAACTACTGATCGAAATTGCGAACGATTTAACGCATGTAAGTAAATCAAATCACTTTCAAAAGGTGGAATGAGTAAAGCAGGAGGCCGTGCTGTAAATCACTTTTCAGAATAAACACTCCTTCAATAGTAAATATAACGAAAACAGAAAATTGGCCTAATGGCGTCTTCTTGTTACACCACATCGGTTTTTGCGAGTTCGATAACTTCTAAAATACATCACGGATAAAAATAAAAATGATAGCATTGGAAACCGGAGCAATCACGTGACATAGGTTTGAAAATCCGAAATTCAAAAATCATGCAAAATACTCAAAAATGTGGAACCGATCGGCCACCTCAGGGAACCACTTTGCTCACACGAAAGTTGTATCACTCCCCGTTTCACATTTCAATTATTTACATTAAACTGAGTAACTTTTAAGGTATAACCGTCATGAACAAGATCAATCAACAGAACGCAAACAATACACTGTAAAATTTGGAGCACTTGAGATCACAGAATTTTTCCAAACTATTTTTAGTAGCACAAAGCTACAGCTGTCATGGGTCCATGCGTATATAACGCCCGCGGGCTTGAGGACGCCATCAAACTTCGCGCCGGGCAGCCGACCGGAGCGTACCTACCTACAGCGAGGAGCAGCAGCAGCGCGACTACAGCCTCGACGAGTCCCTTGGCTACTGGGGGCGAAGTGGTGGACTATTCGTAAAAAAGCAATCGTCTGCAATGTCTACCATTCTCGTCTTCGGTGCTAGGGACTTCCAGTAGCCAACGCTAAGAAGATGGAGCGTCGGCTTGGTGCTGTGGCCTGATGTCGGAGGGGAGGCCTGGCTATTCATGAGTCGGCCGCTGCCGCATGGATACCGGTGTCTGCTTCGGGGTGTACATTGGCAACTCTCTGCGGCGGGGATGCTCGCGGAAACATCAAGGTGGGGCGCTAGCGACCCGCGGCGGATTGAACGCCGGCCACCGTCCTGGCGTGAAAGCTGGTATGCACTGCTCAACCTCCTCATACCGGGAACCGATGCAGTGCACTGTTGCAGCTGTAGCAATCATCGAATCCCGGGAACCGCTACAGTGTGCGGCGCCAGTGGAAGCGCTAGGGTGACGGATCTCGGGCGGGTCTATTTCTGCTGAGTGGTTACGGGCAAACTGCTGCGGTGCAGAAGTGAGCTAACCGCCAACGGGTACGCTGGGGGCACTGTCGGGGTATGGCCCTGGGGGAAGTGCGGCGTCGTGTTGGGCTGCGGGCTGCCGGGGCGCTCGGCCGCCGGATGGCTGCTGTGTCGAGCGGCGTAACCAACCGCACAGAAGAAAACGGCACCAGGAAGAAGATGGAGCGCCGGTTCGGTGCGGCGGCGTGATGTTGGCGGAGTGGGCTGGCGGTTAGGCTGGCCGCCTGCTGCTGGGCGGACACCGGTATCTTCCTCGGTGTGTCTCTGCGGCGGGAAAGCTGGCAGAAACACCAAGGCTAGCGGCCTGTGGTGGATTGAATGCCGGCCACCACCAGACGTGAAAGCTGGTATGTACTGCACAACGTCCGCATACCGGGAACCGTCCAGTGCACAGCCACAGCTGTACCAATCACCGAATACCGGAAACCGTAACAGTGTGTGGCGCCGGCCGAAGCACTGGGGTGGCCATCTTGGCTGGTTGATTTCTACTGCGTGGCCGTGGGCAAACCGCTGCGGTGCAGACGCTGGCTAACCGCCAACGGGCACGCCGGTGGCGCCCTGCGTGTAATGCTGGGAGAAGTGCGGCCGTATAAGGGCCGGCCGGCTGCCGGCTCGCTCTGCTGGCTGACCGCTGCTTTGTGGAGCGGCGGCGCAAGCCGAATGGAAGAAGATCACCACACCCCTGGCATGTACGCTGGCGACGGCGTGGTGGCGCGGAACTCGGCGAGGCACCTGGAGCGGACGCTGCGGAACTGCTGCTGTGCGTGATCTGGCAAACCTGCATGACGGGGATGTCGGTGGAAGCGCTAAGGGGCTAGCGCCGTCGCCCGTCACGGCTGGGACTCCATTGCATAAGCGGAAACCGGCGTACCGCCTGGTGGGGACACTGTAGTTCCGTCGCGGTGAGGACGCTGGAATTATGGGGCTGCCAGTGAAATCGTTGCGGGGCAAGCCGGTGAAACCACTTCGGCTATGTGGCCGGTGGATGCTCCACTTACCCCTCGTGGCTGAAAGTCCGCGTCGTGGTCGGCGGTCGTCGGTCTTGGCACGCGGATGCCGACGAGTCGTTTTGCCGGGGACCTGGTGACCACTGGCGGTGGTGACGTCGTAAGTCGCACGCGCTGGACCTCTGCTTGGGTGATGCGTCGCAGCCTTGACGCCGGAACACGTGCTGCCGCAGGGGACTACACTGGCGTGGCGTCTGCAAGGACACCGCGCCACGCAAAACAACACGCGATCCACTCGGACATCCACACCGGGAGACGGCATGCCACTCCCGGAGTAAGTAACTGCATGACACCCTAACCAATTAACAACACCCCTCACATTATTCCCCAACTGTAGTATAGATTCTGTCGCGGTACTGGCAGTATCTTAGCAGCCGCCCTTATTTCCCACCTTAACTGTCACAGAGGTTTTTTTCCCGGGGGTAAAACCCTGGCACTTTTTCCCCTCTGGCCTGTCTCTTCTTTCAAAAGTTTCTGTCTATCTTATCCGATGGACACTAGTAAACGGGCGGACGCCTGGACGCATGGAATACATCACAATCCCGTTCCTGTGATCACCTATAGAATTACTAACTTAATGCATGTACAGAGGCGAGCAGTAGTTAACAGGAAGGTCGCCATGCTTGGAGGAGCGGGTTTTGGGTGCTCCCCCCCCCCCCAAAAAAAGGACGCCATCATTCTATTAAAAGTCTTGGAAGCGCACTCTGTGTTTCACGGAGCCGCGCGCTGTTGCTCGAGGGCTTCTGGGTAGTTCCGTTAGTCGCGCATTCCACCATACCGTTTTGGCAGACATGATGGATTTTTCGGAACGTGTGACTTGTCAATAGTGAAAATAATACTTAGAAAATTTCTAACAGGTGTAGTCGGTTTTTATTCCTCTTCATGTCTTGCAGTTTCGGAAATGATTTGTTCGATAGCCAATTGCAACTGTAATTGTGACTTTGAAGAATATATTGAAAATTTTTATTTGAACAGTGCGTAGTGAATAGAAACCTTTTCTTTCCTGAGGATTATGAGGGAAGTGGCAGCCGTAATTTCTTACAGTTGATTCATTCAGGCTTATACACGGATTTACAGTTTGATCAGTGAATATTATGATAGTACTGAAAGTAAGTTGGAGGTTAGTTAAGGTGATTGAACCGATACTTCAACCCCGGTATTCGTTTGTTCCCTTACAAACCCCTGTATTTGATAGCCATAGAGTTGACCCAAGATAATTGCATCATATTCAAGCAAAGTTACTTCACCCAATTCTCTCTCTTGCCCCATACATCCTTTTATCACCAATTACACTAAACGCAGGACTTCGAATCGTCTCTTTCCTGTATATGCCGTGTGTCCCGCCCAATAGCGGCTACTGTCGATAGATCCGGCAAGATATTTGTGCTATATTCCTTCAAACAGAAGCTCTTCTGCCTAATCACACAGATCTTTAATTTTTATTTTTGTTTTACCTAATAAACTGACACTGTTTGGCATTTATTTTCATTCCATGTAGATGTACCAAACTAGACATCCTATATATCACTCTGTCGTTTCTTCACATTGTTTTCTTGTATTAATCACATTACGAAGCATTATGTGAAATGCAAATAATCTAACTTCTCACTGTAATAGTTGTAGTAGTAGTATTTTATTTTTCCTCTAAATCATATACATGTACATTTTACATAATGATATCAGACACTTCAATTATAAATTAAGATATTTATATTAATTATTTCAGTTAGTAAATTTCAAATATTCTTCTATAAAGTACAGTCGACCCTTGATAAGCAAGTGTTCAAGGGACCGCAACCTCTCTTTCGCTTATACAGGCACAGTGACTTCTCTCACTTATAGAGGTTTTAAAAATATTGCAACTATGTATGTATTGTATAGGTATTATTCATTAGACTTAGACATAGATACTTACAAAAAGAAAACAAAAAATCTTAAAATAATATTTACTTAAAGAAATCCGTTAATTTCCTCTGCGTTTCTATTTCCGCAATTTGTACTTGTTTTTCCAGTTCACAAATCTTATCAAATATTGTTTTATCAACAACTGCCGAGTATTAAAACAAAGGTGGAGCGTCTCCAGTGCATTCAAAGGTTCTTGCTTCTTTTGAATGTTATTTACTTCTGTATCCAAAATCTCCGATGGGCCAGCTTCTTTCAGATCTCATAGCAAAACAATTAATTGGGGCCACAAATTCACATGAAAAGATAACTGTTGTTAATGGTGTTAGGGCAGCTCCTTTTTTAGATTAGGATCATGTATTAGGCAGAGAGTTTTAAAAGAAGTTAGTTTAAAAAATAATGAGTTTTCAGATACCAAAATTAAAAATTGTGTAGGGATTAATTTATTACATCAGAATATCAGAGGGTTAACAAATAAAGTGGATGAATTGCTAGTCCACATAAATGAATTAAATGATATCAGTAGAATTGATGTTTTTTGCTTTTCTGAACACCATATAACTGCAGGAATAGGTATGTCAAATGTAACTGATTTTAATTTAGCTTCTCATTATTGTAGAACGAACTTGGAGAAAGGAGGAGTTGTCACTTATGTGAGAAATGGTTATAGTTTTGAGGATATAAGTATCAGCAAATATTGTGTTGACCAACATTTTGAAGCCTGTACTACACAGCTAAGATTCAATAATTAAATTTTCATAATAGTAACAGTATATAGAGCACCATCGGGAAACTTTTCTGTTTTTATGAACCAGCTTGAACTCTTATTAACATTTTTAAGCAGAAAAGAAGTCAACATAGTCATATGTGGTGATTTTAATGTAGATTTTCTAAATAACTTACTCAGGTAGTTAATTTTCCAACTAGAATAATGAATAATAGTAACTCAGCTATAGACAATGTTTTCCTAGATACCTCAAAATTCAGTTATACCATCAAGCCATCCATCAATGGACTTTCGGATCACGGTGCCCAGCTATTAACCATCAACACTTCAACAGGAACTAGCACTAAGAGTAATGTCTTTAAACTTCAGCGTGTAATAAATCATGAGTCAGTTTCTTGTTTTAGAAAGTGCCTGAATACCACAAACTCGGAACAGGTATACAGTGCTCAAAGTATGGATGAAAAATACAACATTTTTAGTAACATTGTATTAAATTTCTTTGAAAGTTGCTTCCCCTTGAAAAAGTTTCGTGCTTCTCAAAAAGAACAAAAGCCTTGGATAACTATTGGCATTAGAACATCATGCGTTAATAAAAGGAAGTTGTATATTGCCTCTAGGAACAGTGAGAATGCTAATGTTAAAACATATTACAAACAGTACTGCCAAATACGGAAAAAGGTTATTAAAGAATCTAAAGGTATGTACTACAAGCATAAAATTCATGATTCTGAAAATAAAATTAAGACAATATGGGACATTTTAAAGAATGAAACAGGAAAGAGTAATCAAACAAGTAATGATATTTTTGTCAAAGAAAATTCAGTAGAATCTAATTTTTAAATTGCTGATAATTTTAATAAACTTTTTTTATCTGTTGCTGATAAGTTGACTGCTAATAGCTCAGTGACACACAGTATGGATTTTGTCAAAAAAAGGCTTCCAAGAAAAATTTAACTCTATGTCTATAAAATTAGCTACTTCAGAAGAAATAAGAAAAATTATCAAATCCCTTAAGAGCAAATACTCAAGTGGTTATGATGGGATTTCCAGCAGATTAATTAAATTGTGCTCCACAGAATTAAGTAATATACTAAGTTATCCATTTAATATATCTTTACTTGAGGGTACTTTTCCAGAAAGGCTTAAGTATGCTGTAGTTAAACCACTCTATAAAAAGGGAGATAAGGCAGCCGTTACTAACAGCCTTCTCCAAAGTTTTTGAGAAAGCAATGTACAATATAGTTTATGAACATATAAAAAATAATAATATTCTAACTAAATCATAATTTGGTTTTCAAAAGGGTCATTCAACAGAACAAGCAATATTTGCATTCACTGACAATATTTTAGAAGGAATAAATGATAAATTAATTCCTGTGGGAATTTTTTGTGACTTATCTAAAGCATTTGACTGTGTAGATCATAAAATTCTGATACAGAAACTTAAGTATTATGGTATAGATGGCATTGTTAATAAATGGCTTAGTTCTTACCTTCTAAATAGAAAACAGAAAGTATCAATGGAGAATTTTAAGGCGGCCTTAAGAGGTCCACTGTTTTCTGAGTGGAAATTAATTAGATGTGGAGTACCTCAGGGTTCTATATTGGGGAAACTATTGTTTTTAATATATATAAATGATCTACCCTGTGTTTCATCTAAAAACTCAAAATTTGTCCAATTTGCAGATGACACAAACATAGCAATTAAAAACACTCCAGATTTATCTACAGAATATATTTCAAATTATGTCTTTGAACTGATTAATAAATGGTTTACAGCTAATGGCTTGTCTTTAAACTTTGATAAAACTCAGTATATGCAATTCGGTACATCACACAGATTAACACCTGATATAGACATAAAATTTGCAGGCCAGTCCATTCAAGAGGTAGAGAGTGTGAAATTTCTAGATTTGTATATTGATCATAATTTAAATTGGAAAGTACATGTTTCTGACTTACTAAAGCGATTGGGAGCAGCCACATTTGCAATTCGTACAATTTCAGCTTTAGGTGATCTCCGTATGAGGCAGCTAGTTTATTTTGCTTATTTTCACTCCTTATTGTCATATGGAATAATATTCTGGGGCAATTCTACCCATAGAGACAAAGTGTTCAGAGCCCAAAAGCGTGTAATAAGAATTATGTGTGGGGTTAGCAATAGAACTTCATGTAGAGAGCTGTTCAAGAAGTTAGGGATTTTAACATTAGCATCTGAGTATATATACACATTAATGTCCTTTGTAGTCACAAATTATACTTTGTTTGAAACAAATAGTAAAATACACAATTATGGCACTAGAAGTAAAAATGATCCGATATTCGGGGATACATATCTTCAACATGCTCCCAACGCATATTAAATGTCTAGTAGATGATAAGAATAAATTCAGGAAAACATTGAAAGAATTTTTAATTGACAACTCCTTCTACTCTGTCGAAGAATTTATTTCTAAGGTATCTTAAAAATAACTGCCAGTATCTTGTGTAAATATAGTTTACATAATTAATTCACTATGTATGGTATGACTGTACATCTCCTGGTGTATGTATTTAGTTTCTTACGTAATTGTTTACGGTACCATATATGTTATGACTGTACATCTTGTGGTGTATGTATTATTTTGTTACAGATTTTTTTTTTTTTATGTACCATATATGCTATGACTGTACATCTTCTGGTGTATCTATTATTTTGTAATGGAAGTGTTTCATGTACCATGTATACTATGACTGTACATCTAGTGGTGTACTTATTATTTTGTTATGCAACTGTTTATCTGTAAATTGACAACTTTCCACATCCCACAGAGCCAGTCTCTTATATTGGGATCAATGGAAAATGAATGTATTGTAGCTTCACCTTCACCGTCAGTACACGTGCTCACGATATCGTCGTCGGTGTTTTCTCGAGAATCCGTACGAAGTCTTCTAAGGTTGGCGTTAACGTACTGGTTTCGTGAAACACAAGATTGGTCCCAAAACCCAGCTTTCTTGAAGCCGTTTTTGACAGTAACTTCACTTACTGTGTACCATGCTCTCCTTGCTAATTTCGTGGCTAAAAGTACGCTAATCTCATGGCTATTGTTTTTATTAATGCGTTTGAATGTGAGTATGATACCTTGATCTAATGGTTGAAGTTTACTGGTGGTATTGGCAGGCAATAACATGAGTCTTACGTTTGCAAGTGTTGGTAAGTCTGTGTAGGCAGCCCAGTTGTCAACAAAAAGCACAAATTATTTCTTTTTATCTTCATTTCCTTGTCAACTTTTTTCAACCAATTTTTAAATAATATCTTTGTCATCCAAGCCTTTGTGTTACTGGCAGAATCAACAGGTAGAGTCTTGACACCTTTAAAACATCTAGGTCGCTTTGACTTCCTGATGAAAAGGGCGAGTTTGTCCGTACCAGTCATGTTTACAGAAAGGCGTTCCTTGATTTGTTTTCCTCCTTGGTATACAAATGTAAATGTTTAATCCGGAAGTCACTTGAAGAACAAATCAGTTTCATCTGCATTTTAAACATCGTTTGAATCATATCCTTCTAAAAGACTTGGCAGATCTTCATACCATTGTTTACACACGCCCTGGTACAAAGATTTACTTCCCCCCCCCTGCTTTTTTTTGTTTTAAAAAAAAAACTATATTATGACGCTTTTTAAAACCTTCTTACCAGCCATTACTAGCTGAAAAGTTCTGAATTCCCAATATTGTAGCAAAGCCTTTAGCTTTTTATTTAAGGTCCATCTATGGGATAGTTCTTATCGAGTGTTTGTTTTATTCAATCCAAAAGGCACTTTTCCATGTTAGGAAAATCGAATAGTCTACTCCTTTAATATTTCCGTGTCCCTCAGAGCACTGAGACTTTATAGAATCTTTTGATTTTATAATTTTATAAAAGGTGGATTCTGGTAAACCCAACTCATTCTGTATTTCATTTCGCGATTTCCCGCTCTCGAAAGCATTCACTATTTTACTTTTATCACATAGCGACGACACTTTGATTATTCGTTTTGACATTTTGAATACGTACCGAAACTTCCTTCGCAATTCATACTTATCAACTGAAGTAACAATTGGTGATTCGAATAGAATACCAAACAACAATATAAGTTAGTTCCACGAAATTTAAGAATGAGTCATAAATAATAATTGTTAAATACGCTCGACTGTCACTTAAAGAGGTAAAGACAAGTAACAGTCTCAGTTATAGAGGTACACGAGGGAAAAACGATTTTCTCTTATAGAGGTTTCTATTTCTCGCTTATAGAGATTTTAAGGTTAAAATGACGGGACCTGACAATTATTCTCACTTGTAGAGTTTTCTCGTTTATCCAGTTCTCAGTCACCCAGGTTTGACTGTAAAAGGAGTAGTATTGAAGATATGACATCAACAATTTCTAAAGAAAATCCTCTTTTTGATGTTTTAATATTACAGGGTAATTTATTGAAAAGCTTAATCCCTATGAATTATATTTGATACATTTTTGTTTTTGTATGCACAATATACATATCTAATTGTGCGTGGAGACTTTCCCGGCGTACTGAAGCAATGTAGTCTTCACGGGTGTGCAGCCGGATGGTGTTTTGGAAACACAACGTTTCGACAACCAGCACCGCTGTCTTCATCAGTTGTCCGGTGTCTACAGGCTGACGAAAGCTGGCAGTCACCGCGTGGACTGGCTTAGCCTGCAGCAGCACACGAAATTACTGTCAACTCCACTGGAGTTGACGGGACTAGAGTAGGGGTGCCTGTCATTCTGTTGATGACATCTTCCCCTGCTTTTACAAATTGGTTATAATTATCATTACATTTTTAGGCATTGGCTTTGCTTTCGTGCAATTGATTAACACATTGTCAGAGTTATATGTTTGCAAAATTATCTTATGTTTCTTAGTACTTTAAAATTCTTATATACTAGGTCCACAGTTGTGGAACAGATTGTAGTCAAGGATCATGGGTTTCCACTCTTTGACTCACTGCACTAGATAGTTTCACACGGATTTCTGCCACTGGGGGGGAGGGTGCCTTTCTTCGTCGCTGTGTTGAGCACTAACCTGGATCGAAGATCGATTTTGGTCTTTTGTGCCTCAGCCCCTCGGTGTCGTACTCGCCCAACTCGTTGATCAGGTGGTTCCTGCATGACGCTGCTTTGGTGAAGAATTTCTCCGCCGTGGCTGCCATCCTCGCAGGGAGTGTAGGTACCTGCGCCAGCTGGTGCAGGTCCGCCGTTGGAAATCTCAGTGGGAGATGCAGTGCTCTCTTCAGAGCTCTGTTCTGGAGCACCTGCAGCTTCCGCATGTGGGTCTTGGCGGCGTAGGCCCACACTGGGCTGGCGTACTCGATTACTGGGCGAACGAGCGCCTGGTAGACTCGGACACCGCAGCGTGGAGGCAATGATGAATTGTGGTTGAGAATTGGGTACAGGACCCCCAACCTTTGGTTGACCCTGCTCCTGACGTCCTCGATTTGGTGCCGCCACGTCAGTCGCTGGTCCAGGGTAACGCCAAGGTAGCGTACTGCATTCTTTTGGGGGATCTGCTCCCCAAACAGTTGTAGGCCCAGCCGTGGTGGTAAGCCTCTTCTGCAGAAGACCACCGCTTGGGATTTGGTGGTGTTAATCTTCACCCGCCACAGGGTCGCCCACTCCTCTAGCTCGTCCAGCGCTGCCTGTAGGCGTTGCCAGATGACCTGTATGCTCCATGATGATGTGAAGTATGCAGTGTCATCCGCGTAGAAGGCTGACATGATGTATATCGGTCCGGGGATATCCGATGTGAAAATGATAAATAGCACCGGCCCCAGTACCGATCCCTGTGGCACCCCTGCTCGGATTTTCCTCAACGTGGACAAATAGCGTTCGACCTTGACCCTAAATTTCCTGTTAGACAGGTAACTTCTTATGAGCAGCACGAAGGGTTTTGGTATGCCGGCTGTTTTCAGTTTGTGTAGCAAACCTACATGCCACACGGTATCAAAGGCTTTAGCCACGTCGAGTAGTACCAAGCCGCAGTACCGGCGTCTGTTAAAGGCGTCGGTCGCTTCTTCCACCACTCGCATCAGCTGGTGCGTTGTTGAGTGTTCTGGGCGGAAGCCGAACTGCTCTGCGGGGATTAATTGCAGCCTATCTACATGGACCATCAGTCGCCTCAGGAGTAGCCGCTCGAATACCTTGGAGACAGCTGGCAGCAGCGACACGGGCCTGTAGTGTTGTGGGAAGGTGTGGTCCTTCCCAGTCTTGGGTATCGCCACAACTTCTGCCTCCTTCCAGCCGTCTGGGTACTTCTTCCGCCGGAGAATTTTGTTGAAGAGGTGTGCTAGGCTCTGGACTGCAGCTGGAGGCAGGTGCTGCAGAATGAGGTTGCTGATTTCGTCATTTCCCGGAGCTTTGTTGGGCTGCGACCTCCTCACCACCTCTATTATCTCCCTGGCGTCAACCTCGCCTATCTGCTCGTCGTCCTCTTCGTCGCTGGCCAGATATTGGCGCAGTTCGCGGTTGACTCTCCTGATGTGTTCGTCGTCGTATGGCTCGGCCACAGGACGGAAGTTTTCCTCGAAAACGTCAGCAAGGACATTTGCTTTCTCCTCAGAGGTGTAGACCAATCCTTGCGGTCCGTGGAGAACAGTAGTACGCCTTCTCGCCCTTATAAATCTCCTCGTCTGCTGCCACGCGGTACCGTCCTCCGTCCGAAGCTGAGCCACCCGGCTATCCCACTGGTCGTTCCTGTACCTTTCCAGTTGGGCCTTGACCTCGCGTTGCAAGCGATTTAGCAGCCCCTTGTACACTCGGTCCCGCGTCTGCTGCCATCTCTTCCTTGCCCTATTCTTGTCCCTGATGAGGTCGAGTAGCTCTTGGGGAAGCTGGTTTCCCGGTTTTCTCTTCCTCATTGGGGCTGATTTCTCTGCTGCCCTCAGGGTGGCTTCCGTCCAGCTTTGCAAATGTTGGTCGATGTTTCCATTTTCGTTACCGCGCTGCAGCTGTTGCTCCATCACCGGTTGGAGTTCCTCCTGGAATTGGGACCAGTTTGTTCTCCAGTAGTTCCGGCCGCTCGTCTCTTCGCTTTCCTGTCCCATATCCCAGTCCGCTAACACCGGGTTGTGGTCTGAGGATAGCTGCAGGACTGACAGCAGCAGTGGCCTTGCGGGTATGCCGCGCGTGATGTACACGTCTAGGACGTCGGCTCTGTATCGTTCTTGCGTGGGGAAGTACGTAGGCTTCTCCGGCGCCCAGACCGCCAGCCCTCTCCTCTGTGCCTCCCTCTGCAGTACATTTCCACTTGCGTTGGTCACCCGGCTATACCATTCGCGGTTCTTCGCATTTAGTTCACCTCCAATGATGAAGTTCCCGGGTATGTTGCTAAGGGCGGTCAAGTCGGCGGTGGAGATCGTTGCCCCCGGCGGGTGATAGGCCGCAATCATGGTGATTGGGCCCGTCGTTGTGTAGATCACCACCGCTGCGGCTTCGATCGTAGTCATGATGGGAAGCGAGGTAGCATGGTGTTTCAGCGACCTCTTCACATACACGGCAACTCCGCCTCCTGCTGTTGGTCTATCTCTGCGGTACGATAAATAGTTGGGAACCGTGACGCGTACTCCTGGCTTAAGGTGCGTTTCACAGACCAGGCAGACGTCCACCCTTTCATCCCGCATAAAGTTCTGGAATTCGTTGTCTTGCTTCTTTAGTCCATTAGCGTTCCAAGCGCAGGTTCTGACTCCTTCCAGTGGTCTAATGGCCATCTTCGGACTGTTGACCTGCGGTGGATTGAGTAGCACTGTTCTGTCTCGCTGTCGTGTTGCTCTGTATCGCTGCCATGACGACTGTCTCCAAGGTGTTTGCAATGTCGCTCAACCCCTGCACAGCTTCAGTCAGCTGTTTCATGACTGCCCTTAGTCCTGTGTCAGGTGCAGCTGCTGGGTCCGTTGCTGGCTTCTTGTGGTTCTGCTCTGCTGTTCCTTCATCGGTGGCCACAGTCGTGATTCCTACTGGTTGGCTGCTCGTCGTTGCTAGAGGCCGTTGGTCGGAGAGTTGTGTAGGTGCTTCCCGCCTATTTTTGTTGTCACCAGGCTTCCTAGATGCTCGCCGCTTTGCATCCTGATACCCGGGGCAGCCTCTGTAGGAGGCTACGTGTGGGCCTTGACAGTTCGCGCAGGTTGGCTGCCCTTCTCCTTTCTTGAGTGCGCAGTCCTTTGCGGTATGGCTGCCACCGCACCTGACACACGCCACTGGCAGTCGACAATGTCGGCTAACATGGCCGTACTTCTGACAGTGGTAGCACTGGAGAGGACCTCTGTCTGTCCTCTTCTTTTCGATGCTTACAGGTATTTTTAATAGGCTATCCAGCTCCATTATTGGCCTATTTTCCAGTGTGTCCTTCAGGGTGACCATGAACAGAGGCATCGGTCGCTCCTGTAGATTTCTGGCTGGGTCGGCTGGGACTCTCAATTGCTCCAATGATTCAATTTTAAATCCGGCATTTGTGAGCCCTGCCTGGACTTCTTCAGTCGGCAGCCACAGTGGGAGTCCTAGAATGACTAGCTTGGTTGTCTTGTCTGTGGCCAGTGGGAAGGAGTAGTATGGAATATTCTCCTCCTGCAGATATGCTGTAGCACAATTGTAGTCGTCGACGGTTCTTAGTCGGATCTGCAGCCCGTCCGCCGAGGGCTTGAAGTCGAACGCTTGCTGACAGTGGGCCTCGAGCTCTTGCCCAAAAAACGCAATGTTCCCTTTTACTTGAGCGATGATGGGCGGGATGCGTCGACTGTATCCCTTTGGAGCTTCCAGAGGTGTTGGTTCTTGTTGGCTCTCGTGCTGCCCAGCGTCCAGTACTTCAAAAGAGTTGGCTGTATCCGGGCCTGTCGATCGGATCAGTTGCATAGAACGAGAGGTCTTCCGTGGTATCCGCCAGCCTTCCTCCGCACCGCCTTCTAGAGTGTTGTCGTTAGGAGCGGCTTTGGTCTTTCTTGAGGTGGAGGCTATTGGCTCGCTTTTGCTACTGCATGGCTCTTTAGCTCGTATGGCTGTCTTTTGAGGACTTGAGCAATTGGCTAGTGGGCGGGGAACTACTTTTCTACCGACAGCTGGTTGCTGTGCCCCGTTGCTGACCGCTCTGGTCTGCGACCGGCGGTCGACTGCGCGCTTGGGGCCGCTAGTAGGGCGAGGTTCCCTTCCAGCGCCTCGCGCCGTCTTTCCTGTGCCCCTTTGCCTGGTGCTGGTTGGGAGCCGGGAGACAGCTCCCGTTGCGAGCAGCGACTGACAGCTCGCTGCCAGGGGCAGCCACTGCGTGGCCTCACCCTCCGCTCCCCACCTCACCACCACTCCGGGCTGGGAGCTGAAAGTCACCCTCGGGTGCGACCGTCCCGGCCTGCTGCCGGGACTCTTCTGACTGCTCCTTGCGTGGGTCGGCCGCCATGTCGCCCTCCCCTCCACCGAGCTGTGCTACCTCCCCGCCGCCGGACTGGTTGGGCGCTGGTTCTCCTCCTACGGGCTCCACGTGCTTCGCTGGACGGGGTAGAGTGGCCTACCCTTCTGCAGGAACATGGACTGGTCCTCGGAATGTGGTGCCCGCCCTGGTCCCAGCTATTGGCGAGGATGCAGGTACATTTACGCGCGGCGCGGCCGTTGTAGTTTTCACTTTATCGCGCGACGCGGATGAAAATTCGGCAGCAGCAGCAGCAGCGTCATCTGGCGCAGATTTCCTGCAGTGCAGTTGCAGTTCCAGGGGGTTCCCTTTTCCTGTTGTCCTGTTGTGGGATTTTTGGACTAACTTCTGACTTAGTCTTTGAATTTGAAATTTCGTCTGGTTGGGCAAAGCCCGTCTGCCTTTCTTTAGCCAGGGTTACAAAAATATCTAAGTCTAATTTCTAAGTCTAACATCTAAATCTACTGTTTTTTGATTTTTGAATCTTTTGTGATTTTTTAACTAAAACTAAGGAGGGGGGGGTTATATACATTGACGTATTTACATGGGAACCTAGATCTATGCATTTTAGCCTACCTAAGCTAATGGAGGGTTTTGACTTATGATGGCCTACTTAAATCTATTGGAGGTCATAAGATATATACAGGGCCTACATTTACGGTGTGGGGCCTATTTACAGCTAGTGGTGGACTTGGGGTTTTGGAGGAGTGGTCTAAAAAGTTTTAAACTGCCTCGTCAGTGTCAGCCTGGGTCGTTTGACCTGGCGCATTTCCTCTGACCTCGTCGCCTATATCAGAAATTAAATTATGTTGGGATACAGAACATTTCTGGAAGAATAATTCTGATTTTGCCTTTATTGTGTCACCTAGGGGTGGAAAACAGAGAGATCTCCTGATTTCCCGGTTTCTGACGTACCTCGGAGCATCCGAGATGACGCGCAGCGCTCTGTTTTCCAGTGCTTGCAATTTGTTTACATGACAGTCGGCCGCCATGCTCCATATTTCCGAACCGTACAGGAACGTAGGCTGGATTATCGCACGGTAAAGGAGGAGTTTTGTCTCCGTGGATAGACCGTCGCCTCTCAGCAGGGGGTAGAGGCCGGCTAGTTTCGCTCTTGATCTGTTTTTTACTTCGGCTACGTGTTTACCCCACGTGAGCCTTCTGTCTAGTCGCAGCCCCAAGTATTTTACTTGGTCCACCCAGTCTAATTCCAGATCCCTAATATGCAGCTTTATGTCTGGAATTTTAATTTTTGTGGAGAAGATGATAGGCTGGCATTTAGTCTCATTTATTTTGATGCGCCATCGGTTGCACCATTGCGTCATCTTGTCCAGGTGCCTTTGGACTTTTCCAATTGCATATTTTAAATTCCTGTTGCTCGCGTATATGTTTGTGTCGTCCGCGTACAGAGACATGTAACTCTCTGTTGTATGCGGTCCGTCGTTGGCGTAAATAAGAAAAAGTGGAGGCCCAATCCTACTTCCCTGTGGGACGCCAGCTTCTATGTCCTTGAGAGTACTATCTGCGTTGTCATGGTATACATAGAATTTCCTGTTGGTTAGGTAGGAATGCAGTAGATGTATTAAATTGTCTGGCACATTGTATTTATGTAGCTTGAAGAGTAGGCCTTCGTGCCACACTCGGTCAAAAGCTTTCTCTATGTCTATGAATATCGCAGCAGTACCACTTCCTGCCTGCTTTTCTTTACAGATGTGCTCCACAAACCTTGTACATTGTTGCACTGTGCTGTGCTCTTTTCTGAATCCCGAATTGCTGCGGTATTATGATGTTGTTGCTCTCAAGGAATTTGTTCAGTCTGTCCAACATCACTCCTTCAAGCATTTTGCCCATGATAGGCAAAAGCGAGATGGGCCTATAGCTTTCTGGCATTGTCCTGTTTTTGTTTGCTTTTGGAATTGCTATAACTTTGGCTATTTTCCAGTCCTTTGGAAAGTAGCTCAGGTTCAGACAGGCGTTGAAGGTCGAGGTTATAAATCTAATGGCTTGTGGAGGCAGATTTTTTACTTGGAGGGCGGAGATCTTGTCATACCCCGATGCCTTTTTGGATTTGAGGCCTCGTATGATAGACTCCACCTCCTCGTCATTTGTTTTTTGCACATAATTCTGCGGTCCGATGTGGATCAAGCGGTTTACTACACTCAGAACATGTTCCTTGTGAGATTCGCTTACATCGTCAGCTATTTCGTTCGGTTTGAAATGAGTTTCTAGCGTGTCCGCAAGGAGCTGAGCCTTCCCAGCTGGGTCGTACACAAACCCCTGCGGTCCACGTAGAGGCCGAATAGGTTCGGCTGTCTTGCTGACTGACTTCGCAAGTGCCCATATCTTTCTGTTGTTGTTTTGTACTGCTGCGAGTTTTCTTTGCCAGTCTTGATGTCGATGTATTTTCAGATTCTCCCTGATTTCATCTACTAGGTGGTTGACCATCCTTCTGTCAGCCGGGTCGCGCCATCGCTGCCACCTCTTGCGGATTCTATTTTTAAGCAGGATAAGATTTTTGATGTGATCTGGGATCGATGGTTTTTCCACAGATCATAACTGTTTTTGTAGTTGCCTGCTTCATGCATTCTTGCATTACAGATGTGAGTTTGGCAACTGCTACGTCTACTTCATCAGTTGTCCCTAGAGTAGGTAGCTCCGCAAGGTGTAACGTGACATCATCCTTGTAGTGGTTCCAATTTGTCTGGAATCTATTGTAAGTCCTCTGTTGCTGGTGTTCTAGTAGTCTGACTGACAGAAGAATCGGATTGTGATCGGAACTAAGCTCGCATTGGGTTGATACTTCCCTCTGCCATCTTAGTCCTTTCACAACGAATACATCCAAGACATCCGGTTGATTCCTTGCCGTACTCGGGAAGTGGGTTGGTACGTCGGGCGCCAGCACTTCGACATTTCTGCCGGCGTGTAGCACCCTAAGTAGCCCCCTTCCATTCCGATTGGTAAGTCTACTATGCCAGATCTGGCTCTTGGCATTCAAGTCACCACCTAGTATTACTGTTTCATTCCTACCTAACAGTGCTTGCACATTTTCCTCCTTGAGCTCCTTGTGTGGTGGATTATAGACTGCGACTAGATGCAAAGGTACCCCGTTTACTATGATCTCGACGGCCGTGTGCTCCAGGTCACCTGTCTGTGCGTCAGGCAGGTCTCTGTGGACCAGCCTGTTTTTGATCAGGACAGCAGTGCCACCCCCCTGCGTCTGTCTGTCAGTACGAGTCACAATGTAATTTCTCATCCTGAAGTTATTTCCTGGATTGAGATGGGTTTCCCCTATTAGTGCAATGTCAATGTCTTTTTCGTTGAGGTAGTTTAGTAGCTCTAGTTGCTTGTTAGAAATGCCATTGGCATTCCATGCTAATATATTTAATGTCGATTTAGTCTGTCTCGCCATCGCTGAAGAATTCGCTGGCGGCTTGTACCAGGATGAGTCCCTTGGCTAGCATACTGTCGGCCTCACGAAATTTGGTGAGCACGTTTTTCACCGTGCTTATCATCTTTCGAAGGTCAAATTCCTTTAGAAAAGAGACTATCTCAGCAAAGTCGGAGCCGAATCCTCCAGCTTTGGTTTGTCTGTCTGGCTTGCTTTGGTCCTGGTTGCGGTCAGTCTTGTCGCGCTTTTCGTTATTGTCAGTCTGTTTCTTGTCTGTCTGGTTGGTCCATGCATTTGTCTTAGGAGGGAGGGAGGGGAACTGCTGGCTGTCAGAGACGTTCGGAGTCTCGTTTTGGTTTGCCTTCTCCTGCTTCTGTTGCTGGAGTCTGGCATTCCTAGCTTGCACAATTTTCTTGTACTGGGGGCAGCCACGATAGCTCTCAGGATGCTGGCCCAGACAATTAGAACACTTGGGTGGTTCATCTTTTGTTTTGGTACACGTCTTTGTTAGATGTTCCCCGGAGCACTTGACGCAGCGTGGATTTATCCTGCAGTTCTTTTGCCCATGACCAAATCTTTGACACCTGTGGCATTGAGAGGGTCCCTCTGGTGTCTTATACACCTCTACTTTGACCCTTAGGTAAAGGAATTTGTCTAGGTCATAGATCATTCTTCCTTCCTCTGTATTGTCCAAAGTTATTATGTAAAGTGGCATGGGTACTCTCCCATTTGTCTCTTTGTCGAATCTGGTCAGTTGTGACACGCTCTTTGCTGGGTAGTGTAGTCTTACCAGCTCGTCACGCATGTCTGATGGGTCCATGTCGATAGGCAGTTGCCTCATTACTACCTTAAGAGGTTTCATTTGGTCATTGACGTCAAAAGTATGAAACTGGGCTTTCTTTTCTTTAAAGTAAACCATTAGAGCGGTGTAGTCAATGTGGTTGTACACCTGGTACTTAATGCTAGAGGATTTATAAGCTAGGTGCAATGGACCCGTTAGCTTTTTCCTCAGTTCTTCGGCTTCTTTGAAGTAACCTGCAGTTTCATAAACAATTATCGGGGGTACCTTTGGTTCACGCGGTTGTTGGGGCCTTTGACTGTCATGTCCCGTGTCTGGTGCAGCATCGTTAAGGTCCTGTACGGCCTCAAAACGATTCCCCGTGGGCACATTCGGCACGGAAACTATCTCCTCAGCTTCCATGTCGAGCGAACCCACATCTCCAGAGCGCTGACGCTTTGAGGCGGGAGGCTGGGGCTGTTGGGAGGACATGGCCTCGGAAGCCCTTGCGGACTCCGTGGCGGTCTGGGTTATAGAATCACTTGATGAAATGGCTTTTTCTATCCTACACTTAACCTACACAAACTAATGACAGGGGATGTTGCACTGGCCCTTAGTTGTCACCGTTGGGTATCCAGGACAATGCAACCCTACACCTCTCACTCGGGGGTTCCACCCGGGGGGTGGGCCGTGGAGTGGTAATACCCTGAAAGATCCTCGGAAAAAGTCCCTACCACTGTGGCTATTTAACAGTATCTGACTATTAGAAAGGCAGACGAGTTTTTGCTTTTTTGGATGACGACGACATTTGCTTTGCTTTGTGAAAGCCAACAGTTGTTGGCTGTGTTCAGCTTGCTCCGTCCGTCTTCTTTTCTTCCGCTGGTCTGGATCGCTCCGCGCGATGCGCTCTCCACCGTAGCACGGCGGCGAGTGAGGTCTGGCGCGGCGCGCTCCCCTCTTATTGCCTGGCGGCGGCTCTCGAACTGCTGGCGTTGTCGCTGGCGATGCTACCGCTGCGACTGCTGGCTGGCGAGTGTCAGTGAGGAGTCTAGTGAGTCAGTCGTCTGAGTGGTGAATATTCGGCAGCAGCAGCAGCGTCATCTGGCGCAGGTTTCCTGCAGTGTAGTTGCAGTTCCAGGTGGTTCCCTTTTCCTGTTGTCCTGTTGTGGGATTTTTGGACTAACTTCTGTCTTAGTCTTTGAAATTTCGTCTGGTTGGGCAAAGCCCGTCTGCCTTTCTTTAGCCAGGGTTACAAAAATATCTAAGTCTAATTTCTAAGTCTAACATCTAAATCTACTGTTTTTTTGATTTTTGAACTTTTGTGATTTTTTAACTAAAACTAAGGGGGGGGGGGTTATATACATTAACATATTTACATGGGAACCTAGATCTATGCTTTTTAGCCTACCTAAGCTAATGGAGGGTTTTGACTTATGATGGCCTACTTAAATCTATTGGGGGTCATAAGATATATACAGGGCCTACATTTATGGTGTGGGGCCTATTTACAACTAGTGGTGGACTTGGGGTTTTGGAGGAGTGGTCTAAAATGTTTTAAACTGCCTCGTCAGTGTCAGCCTGGGTCGTTTGACCTGGCGCATTTCCTCTGACTCGTCGCCTATATCAGAAATTAAATTATGTTGGGATACAGAACATTTCTGGAAGAATAATTCTGATTTTGCCTTTATTGTGTCACCTAGGGGTGGAAAACAGAGAGATCTCCTGATTTCCCGGTTTCTGACGTACCTCGGAGCATCCGAGATGACGCGCAGCGCTCTGTTTTCCAGTGCTTGCAATTTGTTTACATGACAGTCGGCCGCCATGCTCCATATTTCCGAACCGTACAGGAACGTAGGCTGGATTATCGCACGGTAAAGGAGGAGTTTTGTCTCCGTGGATAGACCGTCGCCTCTCAGCAGGGGGTAGAGGCCAGCTAGTTTCGCTCTTGATCTGTTTTTTACTTCGGCTACGTGTTTACCCCACGTGAGCCTTCTGTCTAGTCGCAGCCCCAAGTATTTTACTTGGTCCACCCAGTCTAATTCCAGATCCCTAATATGCAGCTTTATGTCTGGAATTTTAATTTTTGTGGAGAAGATGATAGGCTGGCATTTAGTCTCATTTATTTTGATGCGCCATCGGTTGCACCATTGCGTCATCTTGTCCAGGTGCCTTTGGACTTTTCCAATTGCATATTTTACATTCCTGTTGCTCGCGTATATGTTTGTGTCGTCCGCGTACAGAGACATGTAACTCTCTGTTGTATGCGGTCCGTCGTTGGCGTAAATAAGAAAAAGTGGAGGCCCAATCCTACTTCCCTGTGGGACGCCAGCTTCTATGTCCTTGAGAGTACTATCTGCGTTGTCATGGTATACATAGAATTTCCTGTTGGTTAGGTAGGAATGCAGTAGATGTATTAAATTGTCTGGCACATTGTATTTATGTAGCTTGAAGAGTAGGCCTTCGTGCCACACTCGGTCAAAAGCTTTCTCTATGTCTATGAATATCGCAGCAGTACCACTTCCTGCCTGCTTTTCTTTACAGATGTGCTCCACAAACCTTGTACATTGTTGCACTGTGCTGTCCTCTTTTCTGATCCCGAATTGCTGCGGTATTATGATGTTGTTGCTCTCAAGGAATTTGTTCAGTCTGTCCAACATCACTCCTTCAAGCATTTTGCCCATGATAGGCAAAAGCGAGATGGGCCTATAGCTTTCTGGCATTGTCCTGTTTTTGTTTGCTTTTGGAATTGCTATAACTTTGGCTATTTTCCAGTCCTTTGGAAAGTAGCTCAGGTTCAGACAGGCGTTGAAGGTCGAGGTTATAAATCTAATGGCTTGTGGAGGCAGATTTTTTACTTGGAGGGCGGAGATCTTGTCATACCCCGATGCCTCTTTGGATTTGAGGCCTCGTATGATAGACTCCACCTCCTCGTCATTTGTTTTTTGCACATAATTCTGCGGTCCGATGTGGATCAAGCGGTTTACTACACTCAGAACATGTTCCTTGTGAGATTCGCTTACATCGTCAGCTATTTCGTTCGGTTTGAAATGAGTTTCTAGCGTCTCCGCAAGGAGCTGAGCCTTCCCAGCTGGGTCGTACACAAACCCCTGCGGTCCACGTAGAGGCCGAATAGGTTCGGCTGTCTTGCTGACTGACTTCGCAAGTGCCCATATCTTTCTGTTGTTGTTTTGTACTGCTGCGAGTTTTCTTTGCCAGTCTTGATGTCGATGTATTTTCAGATTCTCCCTGATTTCATCTACTAGGTGGTTGACCATCCTTCCGTCAGCCGGGTCGCGCCATCGCTGCCACCTCTTGCGGATTCTATTTTTAAGCAGGATGTTGCACTGGCCCTTAGTTGTCACCGTTGGGTATCCAGGACAATGCAACCCTACACCTCTCACTCGGGGGTTCCACCCGGGGGGTGGGCCGTGGAGTGGTAATATCCTGACAGATCCTCGGAAAAAGTCCCTACCACTGTGGCTATTTCACAGTATCTGACTATCAGAAAGGCAGACGAGTTTTTGCTTTTTTGGATGACGACGACATTTGCTTTGCTTTGTGAAAGCCAACAGTTGTTGGCTGTGTTCAGCTTGCTCCGTCCGTCTTCTTTTCTTCCGCCGGTCTGGATCGCTCCGCACGATGTGCTCTCCACCGCAGCACGGCGGCGAGTGAGGTCTGGCTTTTTTTTTTTTTTTTTTTTTTTTTTTGGGGGGGGAGCACCCAAAACCCGCTCCTCCAAGCATGGCGGCCTTCCTGTTAACTACTGCTCGCCTCTGCACATGCATTAAATTAGTAATTCTATAGGTGATCACAGGAACGGGATTGTGATGTATTCCATGCGTCCAGGCGTCCGCCCGTTTACATGGGTCCATCGGATAAGATAGACAGAAACTTTTGAAAGAAGAGACAGGGCAGAGGGAAAAAAGTGCCAAGGTTTTACCCTTGGGAAAAAAACCTCTGCGATAGTTAGGTAGGGAATAAGAGCGGCTGGCTAAGATACTGCCAGTACCGCGACAGATTCTATGCTACAAGGTTGGATGTATGAAGGGTTTGTTAGTTTTGTTAGGATATGGTATCATGCAATAACTACAGCTGGTCCACACACCGCCGCTGAGGTTATCAGCTGGTGCCGCTCGCCGTCGCTGTCGTTGAGATGGTCCTGGAACATGCCGAATCGTTATATTAATAACAGCTGTGTGCAACAAGTGTTGTAAGTGTTGGTGAGACGTGATTCGCACCGAGAGGGCGCCAGAGCGCAACCGCCGCAACGCGCAGAGCCTTTCCTCATCCCGGGAGTACACGGTAAGGGTTTCACCGACGGCGACAGCCACAGTGCTGCTAGATGACCACCCCCGACTTGCCCGGGCTTTAGGACGATGACGGACACCACCGCCATGACCACCCCCGCCAGCATGTGTCCTCGCCATCGGGTAAGACAACCCCACCATGCTCATATCAGGAAATATTGGAGCAGGATGCATCGCGCTAGCCTGCCACGACAACCGTCGCCCCCGCGGTGTCTACCACGCCGGATACTGTGCTAATACTGTTTGTGGATTGATTTCTTGTTGTATGTGGCTGCCTTCTGCACCTGCGATCGCACTGTAACCACTTTCCTTAGCCCAGTGATCACTTTGCAGGTTGGTTAGGGAATGGGACCCTAACCCCAGTGGCCCTTGATGCAGTAGACAGATTTCTTACTTGTTTATGCATTAGTTTTTTCCTATCTGTTGAGCAATATTTTCGGCCGTGGGTGTTTAAATCTGTGGTTGTGATCGTAACTGCCTATAGTGCGTATCAAAGGATTTCGCGACATTTGGGATTTACCGTACATGTTTATGGCAAGCTTCTTAATTACTTGCTGTATTGGCTCGAGTCGGAAATCTCGGTGTAAGTCGGTTGTTCGTGTTCCCCAAGGAGCATTTGCTATGATCCTGAGTACTTTGTTTTGGATTAATTGCAGTCTCCTAATGTGAGACTTAGCGGCGTACCCCCAAACCGGAGCTGCATACGTCATGAGTGGCCGAATGAGTGCTAAGTACATTGTTCGGGCATTACCTCGGTGTAGTGTGCTTTGTCTGTTTAGCATAGGGTATAGCTGTTTGAGTCTGATGTTTGCTTTATTAACCATGTGTTCTATATGGAGCTTCCATGTTAGCTTCGCGTCAAATTTGACTCCAAGATTTTTAACTTCGTTCCGGAAATGTATTTGTTGATTGTGTAGCGTTAGCGGTCGACAGTGTTCGTGAATGCGTTTTTGCTTAGGTCTTCGTGTAAATAGGAGTGCCTCGCATTTAGCTACGTTGACTTTAATTCGCCATCGTGTGAGCCAAGGTTCGACTACGTTAAGCGCGTGCTGTAATCTACTGTTTACGTGAGATGGTTGCTGTGACTGTGCAAGATAGGCGGTATCGTCAGCATAAATAGCTTGCATCGTTTTGACTGTGGTCGGAGCTTTATTGACGTATTCTGTGAAGAGCGGAGGGCCTATTAAACTTCCTTGAGGCACTCCTGCTTGTATCTCCTGAGGTGTGGAGTTCTTGTTGTTAACGCAGACGTGGAACGTTCGGTTAGTGAGGTAAGAGTGTATTAGGCGCACCAGTCCGTCCGGGAATCCGTCGTCACTGAGTCTACGAATGAGGCCGTTGTGCCAAAGACGATCGAACGCCTTCTCAATGTCCAGGAACACAGCCCCGGTAGACGCAGACAAGTTATACCCCCTTGTTACGTGCTCAACAACACGCATTAATTGTTGTGTTGTGGAGTGGTGCTTTCTGAAGCCGAATTGCTCCGGCTTCAGAATGTTATTGTCCTTTATGTGTTGTGTAAGGCGTCTGAGTATGACTTTTTCAACAACTTTGCTAAGGGAGTTCAGTAAGCTAATCGGCCGGTAGTTGTTGGGTGAAGATGGATCTTTCCCCGGCTTTCTGAACATTAGCACTTTGGCCTCCTTCCATCGGTCGGGGAAATAGTGGTTGTGTAAGATGGCATTCGCGATGTCTGTAAGGTACTCTATCGCTTTCCCCGTGAGCTGTTTAAGAACACGGTTCTGAATACCATCCGGACCAGGTGCTTTTTTAGCGTCCGAGTGCTGTATAGCCCATGAGATTTCGTCGGAAGTTGCCCTACGCGGATACTCGCGAACCGGTTGGGCTAACAGCTGTGTCACCATCTGGTCCGTTTCCAATGTAAACGCAGGATCGGAAGGATCTACGTTTGGTCGAAAAGATTCTGCTAGTGTTGTGGCCATCAGCTCCGCCTTGCCCTCGGAAGAATAGACAAGTCCGTCCGGCCCCTGTAGGGTGGGTGTATGATGTGCTTCACGAGTGAAGTGACGAGCTAAAGACCACACGGAGCGGTCAGAGGTGTCGGTGTTCAACTCCGAGAGCAGACGCCCCCATTGTTGATTTTTGTACTCCTGGATTCTACGACTAATTATGTCTTTGAGTCTGTTGATATGCACTTTATAAATGGGACGCCTAGTACGTTGCCAGTATCTCCTGAGCCTATTCCTAGTTGTGATTAACCCCGTAATTGCCTCAGGTAGCGCCATTTGTCTCTGGTGTGGGGTTGATTCAGGGATGCTACTCGCCATAGCTTCCTGTATGGCAACAGTTAGAATTTCAACAGACTCGTTAATGCGTTGTTGGCTAATCTCGTGTCTATCCGGTATGCGACTATCTAACACCTCCTTGAACAGAGTCCAGTTGGCGCGTCGATAGTTTAGCATCCGTCGCTTGTCAGTGTTCTGCGGTGTACCTTCAGTATTGAGTATGATTGGCATGTGGTCTGACTCCAGATCGTTTACAACCTGTAGGTCGTGTGTGCGGGTTATACCCTTTAGGAGGGCTATATCTAACACGTCTGGATTTTGTCTCCGAACATGGGGAACAAACGTCGGTTCGTTTGGCCCTAGTATTAGATAATTGTGCTCTAGTGAATGTTCGTACAGTTTCCTGCCGTTGGAGTTTTGACGCTGCGAATTCCAACTACGATGTTTGGCATTTAGATCTCCAGCGACTATTACTCTAGGTGCGGTATTTAGCAGCCTACTGATATCACGCGTGCTAATATTATTGGGCCTGTTGTAGACTGCGATAAGATTAGTGTATGCTTCGTTAAACCGGATTTTCACGGCTGTGGCTTCGATCCTCTCTAGCTCGGGAAGCACTACGTTTGATTGCTCTATGTCCGTGTGTATAATCACGGCCGTGCCTCCACCCCGTGCGCCGTTCAGCCTGTCAGTACGGTGCACACGGTATTGGCTCATGTGGAAGTTATCTTTTGCGCCCAGGTGTGTTTCGTTTATAAGAGCAATACGGAGACCGTGCCGCTCCATAAACGCCGCCAATTCTGCTTTTTTGTTTTTCAGCCCGCGAGCGTTCCAGAAGAGGATACGCGTATTCAGAGGATTTGGGTTGTCAGGCATTGTTTGGTTTCTGGACGGACAAGTGGCCAATCTGGATTACAGTCCAACTGCCCCTATCTGGGGGGAGTGGTCTTGAACTGTAGTAGGGTAGCTCGGATTTCTGGCTTTAGGGATGTAGGGATTGCAGTCCATCTCCCCCCATCTGGGGGAGTGTACAGGATCTGCAGTGGGGTTAGTGGGAAGGATTGCCGTGCAGTCCATCTCCCCCCATATGGAGGAGTTTCCAGGCGCTGCAGCAAGGTAGTGTATAGGATCAGGGTTAGGATTACAGACCATCTCCCCCCATTCAGGGGAGTGTTCAGGATCTGCAGTGGGGTAAGTGGATAAGGTTGGTCTGCAGGCCATCTCCCCCCATCTGGGGGAGTGTCCAGGTACTGCAGCAAGGTAATGTGTAGAGTAAGGATTACAGTCCATTTCCCCCCATTCAGGGGAATTTCCAGGAGCTGTAGTAGGGGTCTTAGGAGTTTAGGCAGCAGCGGATTAGTGGTGTGAGACATTGCTGGTGCCTAGGACGGACATGAGGCAGTTCTGGAATACAGCCCATCTCCCTCCATCTGAGGGAGTGGTTAGGAGCTGCAGTAGGGCGCTTACGAATTTTGGGATGAGTGTCGCCAGGGAGAGGTCAACGGAGGGGAACATGGGTCGAAGGAGATCCTCTATTGTGTTTCGAATTGTTGCGAAGAAATCTATTGCGGGCTGAGTGTGTGTCTGCTCCGCAGGGGTAGCTGGACCCTGTGGAGGTGTTGCGTTTGTTGCTAAATTAGCTTGGGTCGGGGCAGACTCTACCGACTCCGCAGTGGACGGGCCAGCCGGGTTGGCGCGGGCGGCTACGTCAGATCCCGCCGGTGCGCGCCCAACCGACTCCTCGGCGGCCGAAGCCGCCGGGCCGTCAGGAGCAACCACCCCAGCGTTCTCCGCCGCGCGCCCAGTCACCCCCTCAGCGGCCGTCGCCACCGGGCCATCGGGAGCAGCCACAGCGGCCGTTGCTTCCTCGGCGGGAGGGGGAGGGGTTGTCTGGCTCCCAGCGTTCCTCGTGCGTGTCCTGTTATTTCTAGTACGCTGGGATTTAGGTTGTGATGAGACAGCTGAAGGCTGCGTCGTATGCTCTACAGTGCGTGCAGAGCCTGCTGTTTGGGGCTCTGCAACCTCTGTTGTGGTGGATGTGGTTTGTGAGCCTTGGGGTGCGGTTGACGTTTCATTTTGAATGGGTTGCGCCGTGTTCGTGATCGCGTTCGAAGCCGCGGCACTGTAGGACACATTACTCCTAAGGTGGGCCGGGTTCTGGATCACTTTACGCTGGTTTTTTGTGGACGCTTGTTGTGTCTGTGATTGTGACGCCCCTTTTGCATTCTTTGCATTTCGCCGGGCTAGTGCGAGTTTGTACTCGGGGCAGCTTCTGTAATTGCTTGGATGCCCTCCCCCACAATTAACGCATTTGCGTTCATCGGGCATCCTAGCTTTGCATGTATGTGTGGCATGATTGCCGGCACATTTACGACAGCGGGGTGCCGCAAAGCACCGGTCTGTGGCATGTCCATACCGCTGACATTTGTGACAGACCAGGGGTGTGTTGGGAGGCTCATACTTCTCCACTTTTATCACCATGTAGAGCAGGCGAGTGGCCTTCTCAAACATAAGTGATCCGGCCGAGTCTTGCAACTCGACCAGATAGAGAGGCAGCGGAACCTTCGTGTAAGTTCCTCTCATTTGGCTGACCTTCTTGGCGGCCCAGCCGTCGCCAAGAAGCGCTTCCTTAACACTGTCGGGAGGGGTGGTAGGGTGTATTCCTCTGACTACATATAGCTGTGTCCTTTCGGTTTCCAGCCTAAAGGTGTGGTGTTCGATTTTCTCCTCTCCGAGGTACCTGAGGAGTTTCTTGTAGTCTTCGTTGGTGGACACATATAGTGCCGTGTACTGCCCTGCGAGCTTGGTGTGATACTGCACAGGGTTGTATTTTCCAATGAAAGAAGAGTTAATGCGACCGAGATCGCCATGGTTGCGAATCATGACGGGGGGGATACTCGATCGCGATGTTGTAGTGGCTGCCGGGGCAGTATTTTGTTCTGGGTTAGTTTCTGCAGGTGCCGCGGGAGTCGCTTTCGCGCTCTCGTCAGCTGCTGCTTGTTTGGGCTGACGGCCCTTTTTTGGCATCCTTGCCGGCCTAAATTCGAGGATTGGGGATTGCCCCTGTGGTACACTATCGTCGAGAAGACTGGTGTGCAGCGTGTAAGACACACTTACATCAACAGGCTTCCCTTGACTGTCATTAGCAGGCACGGAAAAACCGAACTGCTGTATGTCGTCGCACCTCGGTGTGCTTGTCTGCGGGCCACCAGGCATGGCTGGGTCTGCCATCCTGGTGGAGGAAACAACTGCCTGCGTCTGACGACTTTGCTTTCAGGCACGGAAAAACCGAACTGCTGTATGTCGTCGCACCTCGGGGTGCTTGTCTGCGGGCCACCAGGCATGGCTGGGTCTGCCATCCTGGTGGAGGAAACAACTGCCTGCGTCTGACGACTTTGCTTTTTGTCTGACGACTTTGCTTTCTATGACGGCAGGCAGTCGCAGGAAGTTACCCTAAGAAGGGGGGATCCTAGTTTCTAATCGGCGCAAGAGAGCGCGGATCATCATCATCCGTCAACTATCTGAGCAAAGCTCATAATATCTTTCGTGAGCCAGGATACCCTATGTCACGTGTCTGGTTTGCTTTTTCTGACTTGGCTTGCTGTAAATGTCATGAGGTTGTATTGGAGTCTAATTTGTAGACAGTCTTGGAATGAGGACGGTGATTAGCTGGGTGAGCAGCGTCACCACCGTCGTCATCTGGTCGTCGGATCCGGTACGGCAGGCGTGGCAGGTCCCCTCCCGCGGACCTTCCTGTTGGCCGGCTTAGCCCAGTCAATAAAGGTTTTGTGTCGGAACTCTTTCTGGTAAAGCTGATTTTTTCAAGGGTGATAGACCTTGATGAGAGGATTATTTTCTGAAAAGTCCCCGAAAATTCCAATGGAGCTTCCCTCCCCCCCCCCCCCTTTAAGTTTAAAATGTAGAGTTTTACGCAATCGCATACAACTTTTTAACCAAACGTTTGTTAAGGTTATATTACTTACAGTTTTATTCCCTGATAAATATTCTACAACTTTTATAATAACATAATTTATGATAAGTGCAGCAGTTTTCCCGTAAATTAACGAAATGTTGTAAAAAAACAATATTTTTTTGCCACCTATCTACGTTTTTGCAAAACCATACTTTTATTCTTCGCCAAATGAAAAAATGCTTCCAATAAAAGTTGTAGCATATATATTCCTGAGTACATCGGTGTATAAACATATACAGTTATGTGTATTACTCTACTAGTAACATAGAAAACAGTAGCTAGGTTTTGAGCGCGAGAGCGCTCGGGAGTCGGCGGGCGTAGGCGAAAGGCGCCTTATCCTCATATGCCTATTCAATTAGTTAATACTGTAATTATAACATCTATTTTTAACACTTATACTCGTACTAGCCCATAGTGTGTCGACCTTTAATTTGTAATTTAGTAAATATTTGTGTATAATCAAAATAACATTAGAGTGATATGAGAAGTAAAATTTGTTTTTCTGATTATAACATATTTGAATTAGAGATTTTAATTTTATTCATAATTAATTATTGTACACATTTGTATGCCAGTTTTGGTTCTGGGGATTTAACCTAGCCTTGTTATATCAGGCCATTCCATTATCCACCACCTATGGACCCGCCGTGTCCCGGACTGGCTAAACCGGCAGCTGTTTTAAATTACTTGTGTTTTAAAACAGCATCACGGACCTCCCACCCACCACAGATATTATATACACCGATTTAATATTTACAAGTCATGATTATTGTAACTCATAAAACTTATTTTATGTTTAGAAGCATGTCTCTTTGATAACGGTTACATATTAGTCTGTATGAGGAAATTCATCTTCTTCTTCTGAATACAGGTGTGAATTTAGGCAAGATAAGCCACTACAGTGTTCACACATTGCAGTGCAACTCAGGTTCACTTTTCTACATCCACAGTATTGTCCGCATCCTTGTTTACAAGAACATGACACTAAGTACAGCAGTTCGTTTGGAGCAAATGGCTTCGAGGTAGGAATTGGTTTCAATGTTCTTTTGGTACCTCTCATTTCTTTCACGTTTTCAATTTTCCAACCCCAGTTTGTAGCATCAAGAGTATTACCTAACCATTTTTGAAATTGCAAAAATACTCTCAGCGAATGTTCACGACATGCCTCAGACGTTGGAGGTAATGTTGCTAGATGAAAATTTGATCTAAGGGAACTTTTCTTTGTTACTGTCAAGAACTTGTAGTAACGGGCTTCATTCAGATTTGAATATTTCTCTAACCCATAAAAACATAAAACAAATTTCTCACCAGCAATCAAAAGGTCCTCTCTTGTTGTAGAATCATCCAAAAACTTCCTCGCTGTATTCTGCATATCAGGTTTCGATCTGAGCAATTCTATCGCTTTTAATTTGCCCATTCCATACATGCTGGATGTGGTATCACATCCGGTCATAGCGTGACAAAACAGAAGTAACTGACGTTGATCTCCAAACTTTTCTATGAGAGTGGCGATTCTGTAGTACACTGTTAATGGAACTGCACCCCCTATCTCTTTACAGAAGTATATACAAGTACTTTCAGGAGCCAGTGCCGTAAGTAATACTATTAAGTCGGTATCGGTTCCAACGACAAATACCTTACAGTCACTTCTCTGCTGTTGAATTGCTGTCATAACAATGTGCACATCAGCATCATCTTCCGCTGTAACAACTTGTAGTCCTCGTTTTCTGAATTCAGATGCCAAAGCTAGTACCAGTTTTCTCTTGTTACTAGTATTTCCTAAAAACTCCTCTTTTCCAGTAACACAAATTGTGTTTTCATCAAATACTATGTCAGGTGAAGATCTTTTGGCTGCTCTTCTGTTTTGCTCTTCATTTTTCGTTGTTGGCTCGTATGGATAACCATCAAATACTACAATTGAATTAGATCCATATTTATTTACAAAATATGTACAGTAAGTTTCTAAGATGACGCCATAGGAACAATTTCTTGGCCACGCTACTTTGTGTAGAAGAAATCCCCCGTCCAAAACATAAGTTGCACCATTTTGGTCCGTTACGTCGATGACACCTTCTTCAAATACCTTCATCAGTGACGATTTTGTTCCTTTTCGTAAGGATACATCATCAAACAAAGCAGGTGGTCGAGGAGACAGTTCGAATTCCAAGTAAGTCTTCAATTTTCCGGGACTGTCGCACACACACAAAATACGGTTAAAAAGTTGTTGGGAGTTCACACAAACTTCTTTTGATCGTACCAATGCTGACTTCTGCACTGCTTGAGTCTTAACCATATCCTTCCTGTGAAGTTTAATATCATGGAAGTTAGTTCCCTTCATTTTGGCTATGGCTGAGAGACCGACATCATAAGCTTCATCGCAGTTTATTGAATCATCACACACGAATCCAGATGTCAATGAAACTAATTCACCTGATAGTTTTGTAAAAGGATTGTGTGTTTGGAACCATGTTGTAAATGTTTGCAGGTCCGACAAATCTCTTTCTCGTCTAGATACGCGAAGTTCAACATGCTGCTCATTGTACTGAATTGATGTCCCAAAATAAGCTTCGACAGCATCATGAATTTTTAAGAAAAATTGTGTTCGGAGGACCCATTTCGATAGAGTGCTGTCGGTTATGCCTCGTCCATGAGTTAGGCCCCCAACGGATTTCATGGGACGCATCAAACCCTGTTCGATGCACATGTCAGTCCACGTCCCAGACCAGTATTTCCCCGTTCTTCTTACAGTGAAATGTTCTTTAAAGAGACCAAATTCTAGTGGAGATAGTTTAGAGCCAAGTTTAGTCATTTCTTGTGCATAAAGATGTGCGGATTTAGCATATGGCAGATGGCCTGCAGCGTGAAAGTATGGGAGCATTTCAATTGTAGTACTTAAATGGAGGTCGCAATTACCGGATCTTTCTGCGTAAATAAACATCATTATGAGGTCAATGCATTTAAGAAGATTTATCCAAAGCTTAGTTGTTCTGCTGAGCGTTTTCACATTATTTAAACACTCATTAAATTGATTCAATGCTGCCTTTACAGTTGAATCTTCGAGAATTTCAGCTTCATTGCGTTTATTTTCAAGGAGCTGCTTAGAAAATGCCTCAAGATTTTCCTACATTAGCAACTATCCCTGACACGTTAGATCAAACGAACGCTGTTAAATGCATTAAAAATTATTTCTGGAAATTATAGCACCTTTATTCTTCCTCTTACACAACGGGCGCGGCCGGCTCACGCTGCCCGCCGACTCCCGGGCTGCTCACGCGCTCAAAACCCAGCTACTGTTCTCTATGTTACTAGTAGAGTAATACACATAACTGTATATGTTTATACACCGATGTACTCAGGAATATATGAGCTACAACTTTCATTCGAAGCATTTTTTCATTTGGTGACGAATAAAAATATGGTTTTGCCAAAACGTAGATAGGTGGCAAAAAATATTGGTTTTTTTTTACAACATTTCGTTAATTTACGGGAAAACTGCTGCACATATCATAAATTATGTTATTATAAAAGATGTAGAATATTTATCAGGGAATAAAACTGTAAGTAATATAACCTTAATAAACTTTTGGTTAAAAAGTTATATGCGATTGCGTAAAACTCTACATTTTAAACTTAAAGGGGGGGGTAGGGGGGGAAGCTCCATTGGAATTTTCGGGGACTTTTGAAAAAATGTCTCTCTAATAGTGATCTACTACTGGGAGAAAATTCAGCTTTACCAGAGAAAGTTCCGACATTCACTGT
Source organism: Vandiemenella viatica (assembly GCA_031002005.1). Lineage (NCBI taxonomy): Eukaryota > Metazoa > Arthropoda > Insecta > Orthoptera > Morabidae > Vandiemenella > Vandiemenella viatica. The sequence goes on from CM061921.1 coordinate 349,592,490, forward strand.
TTTTGGCCCTTTATTGACTGGGCTAGCTGGCTGCCGTCTGGATCCTGGAGCCGTCGTGGGCCGGTCTTGGCAACGCGGTGCGGACCGCGTATAGAGCCCGCGCGTTGTCGCCTGTCTGTCGGTGTGGGGCGGCTTGCTGGAGCTGGTCTCCGGCTGGGCTCTCTTGGGCCCCGTGGCAGCTTTAGGGCGAAGCTTCGCCTTCAGCTGCTTCTTCATTTCGCAGCCAGAGAAGCAGGCTGCGTGGTTCAGGCCACAGTTGCAGCAAACTGCTTCTTCCCTGGCTGTGGTGCAATCGGCCGCACGATGATCCGCCCCACATCTGGTGCATCTGCGCCGGTTTTTGCAGTCCCTAGCCTCGTGCCCAAGGAGCTGGCAGTTAAAACACTGCCGGAGCTCGGGGGGAGAAGGTTTCTTCTTGGTGACCCTCTCAACCCTCGCCCTCGGCTGCGTCTCAACAGCTGCAGGCACAGGGACAGGTTGGCTCGGCGGGCTGGGCTGCTCCACGGTGCAGCTGACGCCCATAGCATTCAGCATGGCGGTGGCCTTCGACAGGTCCGAAGGGCAGGAGGCTAAGATGGAGATGCCTCCTTCCGCCGGCCAACAGAACAGTGGCAACTCTGTAGCCAGCAGCAGCTGAACATACAGGCTGCCACAGTTGCCTTCATATGGCAACACCACAGGCTGGACGGGTCCCTCCTCAGTGGCTGGTGCTGCCTCCCCCTCCTGGGATGGCGTGGGCGACGTTGGTGTCGCATGTAGCACCTCTGCGTCGTCCCTGGTGGGGCTGGTTGGTGTGAGAGTCTCGGCAACCTGTGGGGCAGGCGCCTTCGTCTCGGTCTCGGAGGCCGGCAGCAGCTCTGAAGTGGCGGGAGTCTTGTTTTCCTGCCACCTGCCAGCCCTCAGTCGCTGAAGTCTGTTGTCTTCTGCGGTGTCTCTTCAGTTTTCCGTTCAGTTTTCGGAAGAACTTCTTAGCGCAGAAGTCCTTCGCGAAAACTAGTGGCATTGATGCTAAGGCCTCAGGGCGCTTGTGTCCTTTAACCTCAGCATCGTCGTATATCATGTTGACATCCTCATGCTTGTCCCCAGAGCACATTAGTACCCCATAGAACACTTTGGGGTCAGCTGGCAAGGACCAGCCATACTTCAGGCCGGCGTGTACGACCCAAAGCGACCATGAAGTGAACTCGTTCTTCTCCTGCAGTTTCCTGAAGTGGCTTGGTTCCAGGCGTCCTACCAAGTTCTTCAAGTGGACTTGATGGACGAAGTCGTCCCGTTCTCTTCGCCCCTCGAAGTACAGTACGTCGCACTCTGCCGCTTCTTCGACTGCCGACAAGCAGGCGTCACTGGCAGCATCAGTCATGGCGGCCCTCCGTCCTGAGTCTGGAGTGGTGAGGAACTCAGTCTCTGAGGCCAGTGAGCGAATATTCGGCCTCCCAGACGGACCTCCTAATATACCTGTCGGCAAGGTAGAGGATCCGCTCTGATTGGTCGGAACGGTGGCTTCGGAAAGACCCGTTGGTTGGTCGGAAGCGGCGGCTCCCAACGCGGTCCACTGCGGCGCCCCCTCCTATCGAAACTCCTTGTATTCCGTGGGCGTGGTGGAAGACCCGCTCTGATTAAAAGTGTTGTGTCATCTGTAAAGCGAATATTATCATGTGACTCAACATTTTCATTTATGTCATTGATATACAAAAGAAACAGGAAGTGTCCAAGAACCGCACCCTGTGGAATACTGTGTTTAATACTTCTAATGCCTGATAAATGCTCTCTAATTATTTCACTTTCTGTGCCCTTCATTTTAAGGTGACAACCTGTTTCCTTCCATCAAGGTATTGCTTGAACCTTTTTTATGCTTCACCCCTGATACCAAAATGATACAGCTTAGACAGGAGGATTTTATGATATACCCAAAAGCTCTAGACAAATCTAGAAATATGCCAACTACTTTCTCTTTTTTATCAATTATTTTCAACATACTGTTAATGAAGGCATAAATAGCGGTTTTCCTTGTTCTAAATCCATGTTATGAATCAGGTAACATATTATTTTTGTTAATGAAGATTATTAACTTTTTTATACATAATTTTCTGTAGCATTTTTGAGATCCCAGAATAGTAATAGGCCGATAGTTATCTAGTTTATCTGTTTCTCCCTTCTTATGTATCGGAATAACTTCTGCTAGCTCTAGTATTTTTGAAAAGTAACACATTGTAATAAATGTGTTAGTGGTTGAATTATGTATCTAGCACGTTTCTTTAGGATTGTATCGGGAATTCCATCAATTCCTGCACAGAATTTATTCTTTCTTTTAATGCAATGGAAATTTCTTCCTCTTGGACATTATTAATAAAAATTGATCCACCACATGTTTTTATGTTATTATCCCGTATTTTTTTAATTTGGAATACCAGTAAAATAATCATTGAAGAGGTTTGTTACCACAGCTGGGTCACTTCTTACCCCATTACTACATTTTAATGAAATATTTTGGTATAATTTTTTAGTTTGACATGTTCCTTTCTTATTAAATCTCAGATAGCTTTGCTTTTGTTAGTGGGGTTATAAATAAATCTATAATTTTGCAATTTTTTGGCTTGTTTTATAACTTTGTTTGTTGAAATTTAACTGAAATTTCTCTGATTTGACTGTTAACTAGTATTTCTAATATATCGGTTTCGTTTTAAAGGGATTGAACCACCAACACATTAATTCATTAGAATAATGAACTGTAGTGATTCCAATACACTACCTTGTACCTCACCTGCTTTCACCTCCTTCAGTTCTGATACAGCCTTTTCTAACTTATTTTTTTCTTATGAGATTACACCCCGTCGACGACTAGGTCATTAGAAGCTGGAAAAGACTGATAGCAAGCAACGGGAGGCATTTCGCCAATGGACTTTCCGAGAACTATTTCGGCATTCGCATGGAGCGATTTCTAGAAACCATTGACAACTGAATCTTTTAAGAATTCCTTAAACTAGCAAGTCTGTTTTCACAATCTCCAACGGTCTATAACCATACTTACAGCCATATTTTTTGCTTTACTATTGACTTGGCCGCTCTTGTTTCATTCTCAATATCTTCCACGTAGCCCGCTGTCTGAGAACCACATGAATAACCTCTACCAGTTAAATCATGAGTCTGCTTTATAAACCACTTTCTTTCGTCTCAAACATTTCTGTTATGGCTGCATATCAATCTATTCTCTCCATTAGCTTACCTACTCCTGAAATGAAACTAATCCGACTATAATTTTTAATCTTATTTGTCGGTCCTTCTTCTCAAATCCTCTGGTCTGCTGAACAAAACTAGCGTTTGTAGCTCAGCAGATTTCGGAGCTTTTTGTGCGACATAATATCACCTGGGCGACTATTGGTGGCGAGGTGGTTCAGCGACGCATCGAAAGTAAAATCTATTAAGACCTTCTTTCCTCCATGATTAAGACGTGGTTATTGGTGACGAGGACTATTTAAAACAAGTCTTGGTGACGAGGAAAATTAACGACATAATTACTGGCGACGAGGGTATTGTGTTCGTCTGAATATGCTATTGGGGAGCGAAAAATAAATACTCGTACTTATGTGAACGTGGCAAACAGAATTTAGAGTCCAGAAATAACGATACAAAACATCTAAGGATAATTATTCTAAATTATCAGAGTATCAGAAAGAAATAGCTGATCTGCACGTTACAATTGTGACTAATAATGTAGGCATAACACTAGGGACCGAAATATAGTTGACACCAGAGTTTGAATCGAGCTAAGTAATTTTCCCTTTATTTGATTTTTTTTTTCTGGGAAGACAGAACTATGTCAATGGGTGGAGGTGTTTTAGTGTCGCAACAGACACTACTAATTCTTGTGAGTTAGTATGGATGAATGTGAAAGTTGGCAGAAATTTGAAGTTCATCATCATAAGGATGATTTTATCTACCTCCGGATTCTGGATCTCCTAACGCGATATATTTTAGGGGACTTATATTGATCATGGGTGGTGATTTTAATCTTCCGTCGGTTATATAGAACATACTTAGGTTCAGGTCAGGAGGAAAAGACAAGTTAGTAAGCGAAACGGTCCTCGCATCATTCGCGAAAAAATAAATTGAGCCGGTGGTCACAGAGCCTGTGCGTTACGCCAAAGATACCGTGCCCATTTTGTATCTTTTTCTTATAAGTAAACTAGATATTGTTTATACCAGGGGTGGCCAACCCAAATGACCTCGCGGGCCACTTTGGAAATGCATCATAACTCCGCTGGCCGCATATAAATTTATATATCCTCATATTAGAATATACACACTATAGATATTTTTTTGGAGTAAAAAATTTAAATATAATGAGTTATTATTATTGTGTTTACTATTATTCTACCATGTAAATATAGATAATATAATAATAATGATACCAAACGCACATTTAAAAAAATATATATCACTAAAAATGATATACAAAAGGTATATAAATATAAATGAAATAAATTTTGAAAATATGGATGCATAAATAATGTATTTTTTCTATACATTGGTTTTCACTACTTTGGCCATTATAAAATAAATATATTTTGTAAAAGTGTGATGACTCTCGCGGGCCGGAAAAATATTCAAGGTGGGCCGCATGCAGGCCGCGGGTTGGCCACCCCTGGTTTATACAGTTTGTACTGAAGACGGTATAAGCGATCACAAGACGACTATGATAACTTTGTAATACCACAAAAATAGGCCAATTCTTGCGCTTGTGCAGTGACAAGAAGTTACGAGATTTTTTTCTGAGTCAAGTCTACACTGTACAGTGTGTATTCAATTCACTTTATGAAACTGAATGGTTTCTGTCGGTGATATAGATCGCTTATTCAGAATAAAAAATTTCAGGTGACTTGACCATTATGCATACCATGTTTTAGTAAATTTATATAAGTAGCTCAATGTGTTGCTTTCAGTCCCAGATCTAGGGGAGGTCAAACTGGGGCGCTTGCCCTGGGTTGCAACTTCAGGGGGGCGCAAAAATCGTGTTTGAAGGGCGGAAAATTTAAGTCAAGGCGACCTTTCTTTCTTTAACTCCACTACTGGCGACAGTGGGCGATAATGGGGGCGGCGGCGACACATGCCGTAGTGACTGGGGGCGCTAGAATAATGTTCGAATAGTCGACAGTCATGCAGTTTTTGCCCCGTCTCAGAAAATTCCTAGATCCTCCACTAGTTGCTTTATGAAACTTATAAATACGCTAGAGGCAAGATTTTCTCACGTCTTTCCGGTTTTACAAGTCTTAGAATAAATTATACATACTATTCATTTCAATAACAATTATAAGATGTATAATAGCCAAGGCATGAGATTTTTTTTAAAAAAATCTAAATAAACGATCCTTATCACCAAGAAAAACTACTCTGTTTTATACACGCTGTAAAGTGTAGACTTTGATCAGAATAAGATCTCACAGGCTCGAGAATTGGTCTATTTCCAAAAGAATGTTATTGTGGAATCTCAATTCTTATTGGAAGTTAATACATTTTTCTGGTTCGTTGATCAAATGTAACGATTCCATTCTAAACTTGGTGAATAAGGACATTTTAGAACTCATGACACCAGTATACTTTACCAACAGTGCCGACACTCTATTCAAACAATGGATGTGCTCCATGACTGGCCACTGCAGATTGCCGCAGATTTGCCTACAATCAAAAATAAGCAAATAACGAGTAACTTCCAAATTAAGTATAGGAACAAAAAAAAATTAAGATCTTAGTTAAACTTGCTGTTCTCTAAGCATAAAAGAAATTTCAGGCTTAACCTCATCCGAAGGAAAGAAATTACTCAGCAAATATGCGCCAAAATTTTCCACTTTTGGGATACTGGAAAAGTCACCAACCACTTTTCTTATGATTTGGTGTGACACTGTACGTGTATATCAAATTACATGTCTCTATGATCACAAATTTTAATATCTTAGTGTCGTTGTCTTTTTTTTTTTAATTTAACTGTTTTCCATCGTAAGGAGAGCATGGAAGTAAAATTTAACATTCGTTGAAAAATTAACACTTTAGATTAATTTAGTATGCTTCATCTATAATGAAAATCCGAGCAAGATCAATTTTTTTGGTTGAAATCGAATATTTAGAAATATACGAGTTTTAATCTTTTGTTATCATCTGATGGTAAAACTTTATCTGTAAACTGAACTTCAGATTTCTACGACAGGGGGAAGTACTTTAGTTTTGATGATTATCACTCAGTCAGTGAGTGACTATATAACAAAATGTGTGAAATTTGCATGTCAATAATATCCAAACAAATAATATGAAGGAAAGAAAATTTAGTATGTTTGCTAATATTGCTGAGATCTATGTATGACAGAAATATGAGGCATGTAGCGTCAATAAGAACGAAGTAATTGAAGTACAAAAAATGGCCTGAATCACTTCCGGAAAATAGAAGGAAGATCTGCCGTTGACTCGACTTGGAGGATGAATTGCCGTGCATCCATATCTGGCCTGACGGTGAAAGACAATAAATATAAACTCATATATTCCTTCGATAAGGCAAATGAGAAAATTATGCCACAATTCCTGGCGAAAAAATGTTTTAATCTGCAGGGTATAAAAGCTGAGAAACATGGAATAATTTTAACGTAATAGTAACAAGTTTATTAAGTTTAGTGAGAACTTCCCGTAGTTATTATTATTATTATTATTATTATTATTATTATTACTCCGCGATTCACTAAAAGTGTGTGGCGGAGGGTGCATTGCACCTATCGAAAGGGGTTATGGATTGGAAGGGTTATAAGGGATATGGCAGGAGGCGCCCATGGGCTATTGTGAGGAACCATCCCCGCATTCGCGTGGAGTGATCTGGGAAAACCATGGAAAACCCAGATCAGGATGGCTGGAGTGCTTTATCGAAAGCTACTCCTGTCGGATTTTAAGTTTACTCACCCGGTAAATCCTTTCTATTCCATTCCCTAATCGCTCGTGGGAAAAATGAGTACAAAAATGAATCGGTTCTGGCCCTGATTTCTCTTATCTTATTTTCACGGTCATTTCGAGATATGAATGTTGCTGGTAACAATATTTGCTGACTGTCATTCCGAAATACATCTGTCGTGAATTTTTCAATTAGGTTTCGTCGAGAGCAACGCCTTCGGTGTTCCAGGTCTTCCCAACCTAACTCCTTCAACATCGCACTTACGCTTTTCCTCCAACTATATATACCTGTCACGAATCGGGCGGCTCTTCTTTGGACCTTCTCTAAAGCCTCCATTAACCCCTTTTGATGGGGACCCCATACAGAACAACAATACTCTAAGTGAGGACGTACTAGTGATTTGTATACAATCGATTTAACTTCCTGAGTGCATTGATTTAAATTACGACCTAGAAATCGGAGCATACGATTTGCTTTTCCCATTACATTCTCGATATGCTCATTCCACGACAAATTATTACGAATTGTTTCCCCTAGGTATTTAGCGGAATCTACCGTTCTAAGGACAGTGCCATTAATCGTATATTCATATTTAAATGGTGTCACCTTTTTACTTACACGCATGACTTGGCACTTTTTAGCGTTTAACTCCAACTGCCAATCTTTACACCACGCAATTATTTTCATAATATCGTCTTGTAACAAAGCGCAGTCGTCCTGGGTTTTGATTTCGCGATAAATTATAGCATCATCGGCAAATAATCTTTTCATCCCCCCTATTATGTCGCATAGATCATTGATGTATATAAGAAACAACAGTGGCCCTAACACGCTTCCCTGGGGAACTCCAGACCCCACTTCAGTAAGTGATGAACGCTCACCGTCGAGAACTACACACTGTGTTCTGTCCTTCAGGAAGTCTGCAACCCAGTCGCATATTTGTCTAGATATGCCGTAACCGCGAAGTTTCCTCAGTAACCTAGTGTGAGGCACAGTGTCGAAAGCTTTTTTAAAGTCTAATAGAACCAAATCAACCTGGGATTGCTCATCTATAATTCGGCACAAGTCGTGAATTAGAAGTGCAAGTTGTGTTTCGCAGCATCGGCCTTTTCTGAATCCATGTTGATTTGGATTTAAAAGCTCACCTTCATCCAAGAACCGCTTGACATTTGAGTAGATGATATGTTCTAAAATCCTGCAAAATATTGAAGTTAACGAGATCGGCCTATAATTCTGAGGATCATTAACATTCCCATTTTTAAACACTGGAGTTACGATAGGGGTCTTCCATTCGGCTGGTATTTTTCCTTGATCCAGAGAGACAGTATACAATTTCATCAAATACGGTGCAATTTCCTTTGCGTATCTTGAGTAGAATCTTGTAGGAATACCGTCTGGTCCGGGAGCCTTATTGGTTTTTACATTCATAAGCAGTTTAGTTATTCCCTCGACATCAAGAGCGAGATCATTCATAATTTTGTCGGTACGATTATTAAATATCGGTATCTCCTCTGAGTTTTCTATCGTGAAAGCCTTTTTAAATATATCATTCAAAATTTCTGCTTTCTCTACGCTTGTTTCTGATAATTCACCATTTTCTTTAATCAGCGACGGCATAACCTTACGAGAGCCTCTTATTACTTTGATATACGACCAGAACTTTTTTGGATTAGTAATGAGATCTTCGGATAAATTCCTAGCTTGGAATTCTTTAAACGCATCGCGCATTGCCTTACGCACTTCCGCACGCAACTGGACTAATTTAGCACGATTAGATGAGTCCCCCGATTTTTTCACCGCGGCATGTAAACGCCTTTGCCTCCTGAGCAGACGTTTCACTTCCCTATTGAACCAAGGGAAGTTATTACTGACCTTAATACACTTCTTAGGAACAAACTGGTTTAAACCGGTCCATATTAGTTCTTTTAAATTAAACCAAAGTTCCTCAACATTTGTATTTAGCATGTACGTTTCAAAATTCTTCGCAAAGTGATCAACCATACCCGCATCGTTTGCCTTATCGAAGCAAAACACGAGTTTCTCTTTGTCATGCTTCAGACTCAGACTAGAGTTTAACGTTACCACAACCGCCTTGTGATCACTTATACCGTCTTCTATACAAACTTTATCTACAATATCAGGATTGCTAATTAGAAAAAGATCCAGAATGGACGAGGAATCTTTGTCGCACCGTGTTGGCTCTTCAACCATCTGTTCAAGAGATCTTTCTGCAAATGATTCTAGGAACGTTTCGGTTATTAACCTATCTCTTCCACCCAACCTGAACGTGTATGTGTCCCACCTAACCGACGGTAGGTTAAAGTCACCACCCACGATCAATATATGTCCTTGAAATTTTTTGTAAATATTATTAAGCGACTCTCTGAAGTATTCCGCGTTAGCCAAATCAGAATCCGGAGGTCGATAAAATGACCCGAGTATGAACTTTAAATTTTTGCCAATTTTTACCTTGACCCATATTAACTCGCAAAAATTTTCCGTTTCAGTTAAGTAAAGATGTAAAACATTTGCTCATGAAGTCACGGTAAACAATCGGAAGACTCATTATATTAAATTAGTATAGCCACGGGTAGAACTGAGTAAGACTAAGAGTAAAACTTTTAAAGAAGTCAGGACTTTATCTGAAGATCTAATTACTAATCCAAGAAATCTTTGACCATATGCCAAAGTTATAAGAGGCTCTCATAATGTTATGCCAGCATTGATTAAAAAAAACGGTGGGTTAACGGAAATTAATACAGGGGAAGCAGAAATTTTGAGTGAAATTTATAATGAGGCTTTTATGATGAAATAAAATGTAAATTAGGTTTCGACATTCATCACTCGTACTAACAAAATTATGAAATAGCTCATGCCTCTCGTCGAGCGAATAAGTAAACTGGTTAGTAATGTAAAAAGCGATCGGGCGTATTCCTACCCAACTATACCGTAAGTACCCAAAGGAAATTGCGACGTATTTGATGAAATTATATACGCCTCCTTGGATCAAGGAAAACTACCAACTCAATGGAAGATAGTCATCATTTAAGAGTAGTAATCTTAATGATCCTCAAAATTATGAGCCGATCTCTTGTACCTCAATATTTTTCTGAAATTTAGAACATATCATGTGTTCAAATGTCATGCATTTTCTGGGTGAAGGGGGGCTATTGAAGTCAAGTCAGCATGGATTCAGAAAAGTACGGTAGATTCCGCTAAATTCCTAAAATAATATTTTTTGTGGAATAAGCAAATTGAGAAGGAAATTGGGAAAGAAAACCATATTTTATATTTCATCTGTCGTAATTTAAAACAGTGTAAGCCGAAAGTTAATTTGATTCAATAAAAAGCACCAGAGCAATCTTCTTTATAATATTGTACTTCTGCATGGAGCCCCCATCTAAATGGGTTAATAGATGCCCTGAAGAAGGTCCAAACAAGAGCCGCCAGATTCGTGAAATATATATATATATATATAGCTGGAAGGAGAGCTGGAAGTGTTATGTTGAAGAAGTTTGGTAGGCTTTGGTTCCAATAGAAGATAAGAAGAACGTTCATGGTAGATCTTTCTCAGGTCTCGTAGGTCAGTTGGTTAAGGCGCGTGACTGGGTAACAGAAGGTCTCCGGTCTCGGCTGGAATTTTTACGAGCCTTAAAACTGACCTTCACCTCTGGCAGAGCTTTGCTTTGTTCACGTGAAGCACGCTAGGACGCTCCGTGGTTCGGATTCCACGTAAAGCTGTAGGTCCCCTTTCGCCGGTAGGATTATCGGTGTAGGGCAGCCATGACAGAGGCGCATGCGCGGCTAATCGAAACTCTGTCACGCTGCGGCCGAACAATCCCTCGGGATCTCCCGACCAACAATGCCATACGCGTTTACCTTTATCATGATAACAGCAAACACATTTTAATACCAGCACCATTCATATTTAGGAATGACCGAGAAAACAAGAGGAATCATGGCGAGAATTTCCCGCAAGCGATTAGGGAATGGAATAGGAAGGATTTATCTAGCTAAAAATCTTAGAATCCGACAACAGTAGGTCTCTATAAAATTCTCCGGCCATCCTGCCTATGGCCGGTACGTCGATGACAAGAAGAACACAAGTCCCATCTATCTCCCTATACAAAGTACACCAATGTCAACAGATTTACAAAATCCACCAGAAATCATTGCTTTATGGCGATAATGCGTGGGCTAAACTACGGCTACCCAACACACAAATACGAAATAAACATAGCAGCTCTGTACGAGACTTCTTAGTGCGCCTGCAACAGACCAGGTCTTTGGTGCAGCAGTTGTGACTGTGTTTTGTGTGCATTGGCACAAACTGTTCGAGTATTAGGGAATCAAGATGGCACAGAGAACACATATTTATGACATAAAGTGTGGTTGGATTATTGGCAGATTAGAGGGCTGCCATTATCAACGCCAGTTGGCCCAGCAGCTGCATGTTGCCCATGTCATTTCTCTGTTGTGTAGAGGAAGGAGACATTCAACCGTAGTACGGGCAAGGACGACTGCACACTACAGCCTGGCATCAGGAGCGTCGTAAGGCTTAAAACCAGCACAGCACCTACAATGGCTAGAGACCTCGCAGCAGCGTCTGTGGCTTCCATCAGACAGTAGACCTTCTCCTTCGAAAAGTTGCTATGTTTGCTACGCGACACACCAAATGCATTCCCATCACACAAGGCAACCTCTGGTTCGTCGAATGTGGTGTCTTTCTTCCCGTAATTGGACCCAAGAACAGTGTCTTGTTCAGGGATGAGCAGCAGATTTGCCTGGAGAATGATTTCCCTGTTTGTTTATCTGGCGCGCCCCTTCGAAACGCAGTTCCACACATATTATTGTGGGAACTATATGGCGGTGCCAGTGTTCGCGGCCGGGGCGAGATTAAGTTAGAACCAAGTATCCCAAGTAGTGTTTTCTAGGGTCACTGTGACGGTCACTGTTTGTGGGGATAACATCCTGAAACAATATATGCGGCATTTTCGTGGTGCATATGGGTTCCATCTGATGAATTGTGATGCCCGTCCACACAGGTATGGCCCCGAGAGCGAGTACCTGCAATATGATGACATCACTTGTCTAGAGTGGCCAGCTCACTCTTCGGCCGTAATTCCGATTGGACATTCATGGGACGCACCATGCCGAAGAATTTCAGTCCTAACGCCAACATCACCCCCACTGTCCATTTTTTATCTCCAAATGATGCTTGTCCAGTATGGGATGCGCTACCGCAAATCACGCTGAATGGCCTGATTCACCGTATGGCATCCTGTATTGGCATGCGAGGTCATCACAGCCCATATCGACGTTCTGTATGACAAGGGTGGACAGACAGCGCGCACTCTCAGTGTCACCCACTGTCCACGTCTGGTTTTCAAGGTAACAACTCAATTGTCGATCATTGTGCGTAGTATTCAAATCAATCAGACACTTTATAGGATGCTGCCAAAGGTAGGGATGTATCATTTTCCTGGAGTCAAGCTTGAAAGACCCTGCGCTATGACTACCGACTGCAGGACCACATAGCTGCCTCAGGACTCCACCCTCCAACAGCAACCGGAGGCATAAGGGGTTAGTAGTTGGTATAAGTGTCCGCCCATGCAAAGTCCACCGACGTCATTCCAGAAGTTAGATCTTTTCTTGCGGATGTTAGCTCAGGTATCCCAGCATCACCAGACCCTGAATAAGTAGGTCAAAAATTCACACACTGCATCCCCAGGAAAGGGACGGCCAGGCAGTTGTATGAAATAAAAACACAATTTCAAAATGCATGAGCAGTTTGTCCCTTATGTTAAATTAGGTTATTTCGTTGGGTTTCTTCGCCGTAATGTAGGTTATAATTAGGACGTTTGAGCTGATGCTGTACAAAGAGGTGCTAGCACATTAATCTATCCTAGTAGATACGACGTGTAAAATGGGTTATATTACTGTCCCACTATACAACGCAATACATTAATTTTCCATAGATCCCAATATAATGGATCGATTCCGTGAGATGTGGAAAGAAGTTAGTTCACAAAAAAATAATTACATAACAAAACAGACGTACACACCAGAAAAATCAGAATAATATGTATGTTATTTGTATCAACTACACTTATACAAGACTAGCTGACCTGTGCGAATATTTCGCACTGTATCATTATTAGTCATCTAATGGTAATATAATAACATGGAAATAAGTACATTCAAGTGTTTATTAATGACAGGTATTTTATTTAGAATAGTGTTTATAAATATCAGCCTTACTGTAAAAATTTGTCATCATTATATGCATTATGTTTGATTGTAAAACATTTGAAAAGTAGGTATTTAAAAAAAATAGATACTGCCTTTTTCAGGTGTGATTTTTTGAAACCTCTTTACTTATTTGTTTACTTTTTGACTGTATGTGTATTTAAAACAAAAACAAATACCACTGAATTTATGAAATCGTGAAAAAGCCACGTATAAAAAAAAGCCTCGTATAATGCGAAAAAACAGTTTCTGGTACATTCAATTCTGCCCCTTGAATCGTTTTACCTCGAACTTTATTAATGGTCATATTGAAGGCTAGTTTATTGGGAATTGTTTCCTTATCATTGGAAAGGCAAGGTTAAAATCAGATGGTGTGAGGTTAATGTAGGCTATTAGTACAGTTTTATCAAAGTGAATTAACATAATAATAACATTATTCTTTTAAACCAAATTTATGAGGTGGTAAACTGGACGGACTTCAGGAGTTTAAGAATTAAAGGCGTACAATTGATCGTTGTTTATTTCTTCATATTAGCCAGAATCAGAGCTGAGATACAGTGTTTCCTCTCCAGGTAGCAAATTGGAAATGACATATTCGTTAATTGTTCTACAATCTTCGTTTTTTGGACATAAAATCGCCGATGAAAAAATTGCGAAACTTTTTGTTTGTTGGTTTCATAGGATTTAATGTAATGGTAATAATACTTTCGCAGTTACAATAACAAAGTTTACGAATATTGATCGCTTTATTGTAGTAATCTGTTTGAACTTCTAAATCACCGACAATAACCCAATTAAAGTAACCATTCAGTGAAAACGGAATCATCATTTGCCCTCATCTTTTTAGTCATCTTATGAATTATAACACAATTCCGACCAATAGCTCTCATGTTAGTTTAACTATCAATAAATGGCGCCTTCTACATTCTTTAAAGAATGTAAACAACACCAACTGACAGCTGTCATGCATATTAGCTAAACATATTCTCAACAGATGACACCTTCTACATTCTTTATAGGAATGCGGGTTTTGTTTTTTAATCAAACCAGAGTTTTTCAAAGAAAACATTCATTTTAAACTCTTTGTTTATTTTTCATCACTAGCGGGGAGTGTAATATTCAAATTGATGTTTCAGTCATTAATTTTTATGACGTACTAAGGGTGCTCACTAGCGAGCTGTAACTGTAACCGTACAGATACAGTATCGAGGTTCTAGAGTGTATGCGTAACGTGACGTGCGTGACGTGAACTGAACCACCTTACCGACACTCACTAGCGAGCTGTAACCGTAACCGAACGGATACAGTAACAAGGTTGTAGTGTGTACGTGAAATCCGTATCATTGCAACCGTAACAACAAGTCGGATATATCCGCAGTGTTCATTTGGAGCTGCACGATGTAGGCAGAACTGTCTCTCGTTTATGCAGCATCCTCTTGTAGACACTTTACTCGATAATTATACACAACCTTGAAGATGGCGGATTCATCCTGAAAGAAGTGATCTACTTCTTCTTTTTTTAAAAATTAACAAATTTTATACAACTTTATGTACGTACATATTGGGACTCAAGGAAGAACTCCGCATGTTGTTGAATTACAAGGATGTAGTTTAAAAATGATGATGGACGAAAAATCTTTAAATATTCTTGAACCCGTTCCCCAACAAAATCGGAACAGGCTACTTCCTCAATGACATAGAATTTACTTTGTGAGAGTATACAATGAAAACCATTCGAAAGGATTTAAAGAAACAGTTTTCAATTATCGATCAGCAAGAGACCGAGGAGTGGTCGAAAATGCATTTGTAATTCTTGATAGAGAAAGTTGAAACGATTATAATGACCCTAGTGGTTATACATAACTTTCATAGGCGATCTTCCTCATGCTCGGTGTACACACCCCAAGGCACTTTGGACAGCGAAGACACCGATAATGGTGAAGCCATACCAGGAACTTGGAGAAATGACACTGAAGGAAAATCGTTTAGTCCACTACAGGCCATTCCTCGCCATTCGGCTGCAAATTTTAAATAAAATCACGAAGAACATGAACGTTATTTTGTTTTTTAACTGCTTAATGTCTCTTAACAGAGAGGTCTTTAGAGACGGGAAAGGATGGGGGTTAAGGAATGGGAAGGAATTCGGCCATGGCCTTTTAAAGGAAGCATCCCGGCATTTGCCTGGTGTGATTTGGGAAACCATGGAAAACCCAAATCTGGATGCCCGGACGGGGATTCGAACCACCGTCCTCCCGAATGCGAGGCCAGAACGCTAGCCGTTACACCACCACGCTCGGTCGTTATTTTCTTCATGAAAGTAAAATACCATGGCAAGATCTCTACATATAAGACAGAGACAATAATAATATATCTGTTCATACGAGCCTGTAGACTCGAGACCATTTCGAAATGTGAAACGATCGTCCAAGAATCTTAGCGCCTTAAATGCACACCATTTACTCTCATAAGTTCGTCTATTCCTGCGGTATGTATATATATATATAAATAAATTTCATAAAATTAATAATCAGCTGATTGACGAATTTATATGATTTTTTTTTTTTTATTTTAGGTTAGGGACCTGCAATGTTTGTTTGGAAAAGTTGTTCAGTCTCACGTGTACATACATATCCTTAGCTATAGATCACTAAGTCAAGGTCACTCTTCATAAATATTAAAATAGATAGGGCACTATTTTCCTTGTGGGTCCTTCAATAGAAGACATTTATCCTCTATCCATTCACTCATGATAAGCACTAATTGCTTGAGATTATTTGTAGGTTGCAGCGTGCAACGAACTTCACTCTGAACGACAACGAACGCACTGCGAGCACCTTTTGATTCGCAACAGAAAACAACAATAGTTGACTCGCTCGGAGACGTACGTGTTACGTTCGCGGTAGGCTCGCGAACTACATACACACTATAGTTTTTGGCAACAGTAACGTGCAACGGTTACAGTTACAGAATGAGTAGGCGTCTATGGTCAGTTAGCAGCGAATGCAGCACGCTCCGCTCGTGGCAAGCTCGCGACACATAAACACTATGGTTTTTGGCAACACTAACGCGCAATAGTTACAGTTACAACTCGCTACTGAGTATCCGGCTCAATAGAGCTCTAGTGTGTGTAGTGCAGCGTTTGAATTCCGCAGATGACACCAGAATTCGTTGGGAGGCCGAGTGGTTGTTGAATCTAAAAGTATGTACTACAAACATAAAATTCATGATTCTGAAAATAAAATTAAGACAATATGGGACATTTTAAAAAATGAAACAGGTAAGAGTAATCAAACAAGTAATGATATTTTTGTCAAAGAAAATTCAGTAGAATCTAATTTTTAAATTGCTGATAATTTTAATAAACTTTTTTTATCTGTTGCTGATAAGTTGACTGATAATAGCTCAGTGACACACAGTATAGATTTTGTCAAAAAAAGGCTTCCAAGAAAAATTTAACTCTATGTCTATAAAATTAGCTACTTCAGAAGAAATAAGAAAAATTATCAAATCCCTTAAGAGCAAATACTCAAGTGGTTGTGATGGGATTTCCAGCAGATTAATTAAATTGTGCTCCACAGAATTAAGTAATATACTAAGTTATCCATTTAATATATCTTTACTTGAGGGTACTTTTCCAGAAAGGCTTAAGTATGCTGTAGTTAAACCACTCTATAAAAAGGGAGATAAGGCAGTCGTTACTAACAGCCTTCTCCAAAGTTTTTGAGAAAGCAATGTACAATATACTTTATGAACATATAAAAAATAATAATATTCTAACTAAATCACAATTTGGTTTTCAAAAGGGTCATTCAACAGAACAAGCTATATTTGCATTCACTGACAATACTTTAGAAGGAATAAATGATAAATTAATTCCTGTGGGAATTTTTTGTGACTTATCTAAAGCATTTGACTGTGTAGATCATAAAATTCTGATACAGAAACTTAAGTATTATGGTATAGATGGCATTGTTAATAAATGGCTTAGTTCTTACCTTCTAAATAGAAAACAGAAAGTATCAATGGAGAATTTTAAGGCGGCCTTAAGAGGTCCACTGTTTTCTGAGTGGAAATTAATCAGATGTGGAGTACCTCAGGGTTCTATATTGGGGAAACTATTGTTTTTAATATATATAAATGATCTACCCTGTGTTTCATCTAAAAACTCAAAATTTGTCCAATTTGCAGATGACACAAACATAGCAATTAAAAACACTCCAGATTTATCTACAGAATATATTTCAAATTATGTCTTTGAACTGATTAATAAATGGTTTACAGCTAATGGCTTGTCTTTAAACTTTGATAAAACTCAGTATATGCAATTCGGTACATCACACAGATTAACACCTGATATAGACATAAAATTTGCAGGCCAGTCCATTCAAGAGGTAGAGAGTGTGAAATTTCTAGATTTGTATATTGATCATAATTTAAATTGGAAAGTACATGTTTCTGACTTACTAAAGCGATTGGGAGCAGCCACATTTGCAATTCGTACAATTTCAGCTTTAGGTGATCTCCGTATGAGGCAGCTAGTTTATTTTGCTTATTTTCACTCCTTATTGTCATATGGAATAATATTCTGGGGCAATTCTACCCATAGAGACAAAGTGTTCAGAGCCCAAAAGCGTGTAATAAGAATTATGTGTGGGGTTAGCAATAGAACTTCATGTAGAGAGCTGTTCAAGAAGTTAGGGATTTTAACATTAGCATCTGAGTATATATACACATTAATGTCCTTTGTAGTCACAAATTATACTTTGTTTGAAACAAACAGTAAAATACACAATTATGGCACTAGAAGTAAAAATGATCTTCACAAGACAATTTTAAGGGATATAATGCATTGCTAGAAATATGGCCGTCATGATTTGAATTATAAAGCATAATCCTAATATTGATCCAAAGCTTCATATAAATGAAATATTTATTGGTGCTGGTAAATTAGTTAATGAATTATTAATAATTTTATGTACTGGATAACTAATACATAAAAGTTTATTCATATATTATTTTTCGGATTGGCTCTCCTCTAAAGTTAGCACTTTATACTACTGCAATTATTGTAGTTGATAGAAAAATTATCTTTATTTTGTTATTAATTTTTATGACATATTATATAATTTTTTTAATTGATTCTGATACCTCTGCATTTGAGAGAATTTGCATTATTATGCCTCTATGTATTTTTCAGTTTTGTCTATATAATATCATAATATTACTAATATCAAAATAATCAATATTAATGTTATATTTTGATTTAAATATTTTTTTCGATATAATATTGGTGATATACATGAAAATTACTTTCAATCCAGCAAGAAAAATAAAATGTAAGATATTCAGAAGTTTGTTATAATAGTTCCTCTAAATATACAAGCTCTAAATGATTGTGGAAGAATAATTAGTAATATTGGTTTAGGTATTTTTAATGTTCCTAATATAATATTTATTATTAATGATAATATAAACAATACTATAATGATGATTACCCAGATTAGTTTATATATATTATTGGTTTTGGGGACCAACGGAAGTAATATCTATCTCTGATATTTTGAAAGTATTAATTTTTGGATTACAAGACGAATTTTTTGTATATAAACTATTAAAACTCAAAATTTGTCCAATTTGCAGATGACACAAACATAGGAATAAAAAATAATCCAGATTTATCTACAGAATATATTTCAAATTATGTCTTTGAACTGATTAATAAATGGTTTACAGCTAATGGCTTGTCTTTAAACTTTGATAAAACTCAGTATATGCAATTCGGTACATCACACAGATTAACACCTGATATAGACATAAAATTTGCAGGCCAGTCC
This sequence comes from Vandiemenella viatica, assembly GCA_031002005.1. Classification (NCBI taxonomy): domain Eukaryota; kingdom Metazoa; phylum Arthropoda; class Insecta; order Orthoptera; family Morabidae; genus Vandiemenella; species Vandiemenella viatica. The sequence continues at coordinate 349,611,498 of CM061921.1, forward strand.
ATTCAAGATGTAGAGAGTGTGAAATTTCTAGATTTGTATATTGATCATAATTTAAATTGGAAAGTACATGTTTCTGACTTACTAAAGCGATTGGGAGCAGCCACATTTGCAATTCGTACAATTTCAGTTTTAGGTGATCTCTGTATGAGGCAGCTAGTTTATTTTGCTTATTTTCACTCCTTATTGTCATATGGAATAATATTCTGGGGCAATTCTACCCATAGAAACAAAGTGTTCAGAGCCCAAAAGCGTGTAATAAGAATTATGTGTGGGGTTAGCAATAGAACTTCATGTAGAGAGCTGTTCAAGAAGTTAGGGATTTTAACATTAGCATCTGAGTATATATACACATTAATGTCCTTTGTAGTCACAAATTATACTTTGTTTGAAACAAATAGTAAAATACACAATTATGGCACTAGAAGTAAAAATGATCTTCACAAGGATTACAAGTTGTTGTCATTTGTTAAAAAAAAAAAAAGGGGTCCGATATTCAGGGATACATATCTTCAATAAGCTCCCAACACATATTAAATGTCTAGGAGATGATAAGAATAAATTTAGAAAAAAAATTGAATGAATTTTTAATTGACAACTCCTTCTACTCTGTCGAAGAATTTGTTTCTAAGGTATCTACAAAATTAACTGCCAGTAGTATGTGTAAATGTAGTTGACGTAATTAACGAACCATTTATGATAAGACTGTACACCATCTGGTGTCTGTATTATTTTGTTATGCAATTGTTTAATGTACCATGCGTGCCATAACTGTACATCTTGTGGTGTATGTATAACTTTGTCATGCAATTGTTTATATGTAACTTGACAACTATTTTAGGATCATGTATCGTATTGTATTGTATTCAGTCAGTTAAATTTTTGGGTAAACAATTCACAAAATAAAAACGTTTTCATATCACGGAATAGAGCTATTAGGATGCTATTATTTATTTATCAATCTTGTTCCATGGATCCCTGCTGAGGGAGTCATGTCATTGTTGATACATATACACATAATATGAGTCATATCATAGTAAATATATATATATTTTACAAATACAAGAAATAATAATAAACATATATTTTTGCAACTGAGTTTTGCAAATGTCATGATGAGTACAATTAATTATTTTCTTCAAATTCTTGAATGGAGTAGAAGGAGTTGCCAATAAGATAATCTCTAAGTTTTTGTTTAAATATATCTTTATTATCTGAAAGCTGTTTTATACGATTAGGTAGTTTATTAAACAGATGTATCCCAGAATAATTAACTCCTCTTTGTACTAATGACAGAGATGTTTGTGTTTTATGCAAGTTATTTCTGTTTCTTGTATTGAAACTGTGTACCTGTGAATTAGGTGTAAACAGGTTAAAATTTTCTATGACAAAGCTCATGAGAGAATATATATACTGAGAATACATTGTAAGAATATTGAGTTTCTTAAAGAGTTGTCTGCAAGAAGTTCTTGGTTTCACCCTACACAGAAACCTAATAGCTCTTTTCTGTGCTATGAAAACTTTTTTACTTTGTGAAGAGTTTCCCCAAAAAATTATGCCATATGACATTACTGAATGAAAATATGAGGAGTACACCTGTTTCATTAATTCTAGATCTGCTGTTAGAGAAAGTGTTCGTATTGCGAAGGTGACACTACTTAACTTTGTCAGTAGTGTAGTGATATGATCATGCCAACAGAGTTTCTGATCTATTTTAATACCAAGAAATTTTATACTCTCTGTTTCTAAGATTGTGTTGTTTTTATAGTTTATACATATATCTGGCTGTGCATAGTTTTTTGTTTTAAACCTAATATAATGTTTTTCTTCAAAATTTAATTTGGGTGTTGGGTAAAACGAAAATCTTCTTGCTGACAACTATTTAAAAATCTCAATATTCTTACAGTGTTCTCTAATGTGCTTTGTTAAACAACATTTTAACTTGTTTACTTCTATTTCATAGGTGCACAATTTCAATACAAGAAACAAAATTGTAAAAAAATGCTCACATCACTGTCATTATCACAAAGAGGAGTTAATTACTCTAGAACTCATATTTAATAAACTTCCTAAAAGTATATAACAGTTTGTATATAATAAATATGTACTTAAGGAAAAAGTGATGCGTTTTCTTATTCGCAACTTTTTCTATTCAATTCAGGAATCTGTATAGATGGATTAATTGTATCTCATATGCCTTTTGTAGAAATCAGTTGTTATATTTAATGTTTACTTTTTTTCTATTTATTTTTTCTCTTTGTTACATATAGTTATTTTCGATATAATTATTATTCATATTGAATGTATATATATATTAAACATGACAATTTCACATCCCAGAGAAATTTCTGCAGTAGGGATCGATGGAACAATATTAACAAATATAATAAAAATGCGAACAATGACCAAAGCACAAATATAACAGTTAAAGTATCTTTAACTATGGTTCCGCTTTACTCTTTGGAAATTTATGTTTTCCTGTTGCCAGGCAACGGCTTGAAAATGGTGGCGTGAATTGTATATAAATGTGTGTGTATTGTTTGTTGAAATGAGTGGATTGTGGAATCCTGACGATACATTATGATTTTTAAATATATTATTGCATACTAGCTTTTAATGGAATTCATATCTCTAAATTCGATTATTTAGTGAATACTGTTCTGGAGTGTCTAGAAATGAGTGACGCTGTAAATCAGTTAAAGGTTAAAAAGAGAGTGCGGAAGAAAATTAAGCGTGCAAATCCTTTATTTGAGGAATGGCTTCAGGAGTGGAGAGACGAAGCAGCTACGAAAGGTTCTGCTATGCAGTTCTGTTATGCAAAAGTAAGCAAAAATTAATGGTTAACTGAACTCTGCGGTTCCGCTGTAACTACATTCCTCTGTGTGTACTTATAATGAAGTAAACAGTTTCAAGACTTATTATTTTAAACAGTAACTGGGTTGTAATGCACACTGGACCACCTGGAGGACATGGGTAATTGTCAGCAGACACACTCATGATTACAAGCTGAGTAGGTACTGTTTGGGGAAACATGTTTTGTGATTGAATACCGTAGCGTTATGACGTCATTACACCGCGCGGAGGTATGTAGTTACAGCCTAATACTCATCTCAATCAGTACAATATTCATTTGTTTATAGTATTGTGACACAGTATGGATTATATTGATACAGGTTTCCAAGGAAAATTCGAAATTATCCCTGTAAATTTAACTACTCTAGTAAACTGTGGATTTTTTGGCTTAATTCTAGATCGTGATACTGCTAAAACAACTTTCCACCAACGGAGGATAACACAGCTATCATAGAATACTACTTGTATAGCTTATGCAAAAATTTTCTTCTGGTCCAGGTCACATTGCCACTAATAACAACTGCTATGAAGAAAACAAAATGGTTTAGCTTGATATGATCGCTGTATTGACGGTAAAGTTGTAACAGTATTGTGATCTAGAATTGAACAAAGATATCTTTTAAACATATCTCAACTTCAGGATTATTCCTGAATGGGCTCGACTGCTGCAGTTAAATGACCCTACAGTAAAGGAGATAAGTTACCTTAATATTTCATTACTAATAGCCTCATCGTTTTTTTTTTTTTTTTTTTTTTTTTTTTTTTATGATAACAGAATTTACCAGCACGTATGAAATGAAAATTTTCTAATCAACCCACAATCCAGTTTTCGGTGGTGTTGTAATCACTGGGACACAAAAAGGAATTGTCATTTTGGTCTGAAAATGATTACGCATATTCTTTAGATGATATTATTTAATAAGAGTTGCTCTTACAACTGTAAAATACATATATTCTGCATAAAGTTGAACAAATCTGTCTTAAATGTTAAATGATGTGTTATTGTGAGTAGGCATATTGCAACACATAACAATAATGTACACGTTCCGGAAACAACATTATTTAACAGTATGTTTCTATCATAGTCATCAAGTATGTACATATTGCACAAACTTAATGTAAAAAAAATCTGCCGTAATGCTTCACACATAACAATTAGATGACACAATTTGTAATCATTTGTGGCCTCCAATGACATTAATGTTAGATGTAATAAAATGCATCATTGGCCAACAACATTGATAAACAATATGTACAGCAAATACGCTATCCACAGGTGTTGCAGTTGTTTTTTTTTTTTTTAAGTAAAGGTCCAGGCTACATTTCAAACTATCCACATGCATCGCTAATAATGTCAGAACGCCATTTTGGTACAGGATGCATTTCAACCCCCGCTTCAATTATTCATAAAAACAAAATTTCTCATGCCTTCTGTGGAAATAAGGATATTGCCACTCTTTCAGTCTGACCACAACCTATGTTAATATTGCTGCAACCACCTTCTATAAATGCTATAGAATATTAACATCTCAGATACAATAACATATGAACATATTTCATTGTAAGAAGCACGTAAGTAATGCCTATTATCATTGGAGTTAACACTTGTGTTCATCAATGTGGCATCCACCATTGTTTAAAGTTGCGGCATATATATGTGTGTAGTATTTTTGATGGCTGTGATAACAATTTTAATGAGCAAAATTATCGACTTGTTACATTTTGTTTAAATAGAAGTAAATGCTACACGAAGGCGAAAATATTTGGCTGGTGGACTGGCCAATTCCTCGCTTTTTCATGCGAATCCTTCTGTAAATAACTTTGAAAGTGGTCAAGGTAAGAAGCTGCATACAATAGACCGGACCTCCCCAGTCAGTATCACCCACGCTAAAAGTTGACAGCCAGAGGTAGGCCGTTGTTCTTAGCAGGGCAGAGACTTTATATTGTTTGGAGAGCGAGAGAAGCCAACTTTGGCGCGTATAACAAACTATTGGAGGAAATAAGCCAGGCGGGAGTTTAAAATGCACAAATAAGGAGCAGGCTCCAAAATACCGAAGCCAATGACTTTTTTTCTTTCTCGGTTTGCTGGTTTCGGTGGGTCGTGAAGGGACGACGACGATGAGGCAGTCTGGCCAGGGCGGCGAAAGCCGCAAGTTGGATCCTTGGCTGTGTATGGACATACACATGAGTGCCGCATCCAAGTGATATAAGTACTGATATAATACTTGTGGCCATAGGAAGTGTGTTGGCTACAACTCCAGAGTGCTTGGACTGTTGTTTCTTGTCTTAGGTGCCAACACACACAGTGTGTTGCCATGTCAACACCAAGGCGTTGACATGTTGATGTGATTTGGTTGTTTCTACATTTCTATGTTGCACATTAATAGTGCAGTGACCAGTGCGAAATGCCATTGTGGACCATTGGTGACGTGGATTGTGATCGTCGCACCAGACGGTAATATACATCAAGTAATTTTAATTGTATTGCCTCATTTCAGTCGAATTGAACATGCCCTGACAGGTAACACTGTGCAGATAAGAACTTTTCTCAGTAGCTCTACCCTCTGATTTTATTATCAATCTGAGCTTGGCTGAGTGGCGCCCAACCGTTTTTTATTCATTTGCAAGTTTATGTATTTTTGTTGTTTTAGAGATAGGAAGAGTTTTTATTTTATTCCGATTAGTAATTTTCATATCACAAAGAAAATAAATGTTAAATTGTGAAACCAGAAAATTATATTCATTTTTATGTAAAAATGAAAGTTTTTCCCATCAAAGAAAAATTAACATTTAATAATCAGATACTTCATACCCCAGTAGTAGAGTTTTTATTTGTCGTTTTTTTTACTGAACATTTCTTTGGAGCCCAACATGGGGCGCCACTGAATCTGTCTATATATATATATATATATATATATATATATATATATATATATAAAGATATTTTAGGTTGGGAGAGAAATTATTATTTTTGATATATTATTTTTTAATCTGTTAGAAGGAATTACCTTGATTGTTTTTTGCATTTACAAACATCAAAATATTAATGTTTCACAATTTTATATTTATTAAAAGGAACAACATGACAGTTTTTAGATAGTTAAAAAGCACTACATTCTTGATTTAAAAAAAAAAACATTTAGGACATGTGAGTTTTTAATTAAAAAGAGCACCACCTCAGCTAGCAGTTACAGAGAGCACTGAGGATTCTCTTTATTTGTACAGGGTTATCTGTCAGGGTAATGTTCAGTTCAACCGAACTGAGGCAATGCATCTGTTAGTTTTGATAGGATATTTACCCCGATTTTCTCCCTGGTCACTTAGCAGCACAGGTTGCTTCATCCACTATCCACTTACGCAAGATGGCAACTTTAACATCAAACACTGACACACTTTTCAATCACTGCACTGAATGTCGTGGTTGGAGAGTCTCTCCCCCCCCGCCTCTCAGCTTGCCAGGTCGGGCCTCCGCTGAGCCCCGCACAGTACATATATGCAAGTACTGCACTCGTACTTCCATTGTAGGGCCAGCCTGTACGCCGCGCACACTCGCCGCATCAGGCCACAGTACCAGTCGCCACTCAACTGTCCTCTTCTCTCCAGATTTCCAGCTCCCCGTATGTTGGGAGAAAAAAAACAAGAACCTTAAATTCTGTTTCTCACAGCCACACAAAATTTTCCGTCACTTGATTCCTTTCACAAGTGTTAGTTGGCTAAAATATGCCGACCCACAATCGCATTCAATAGCTGCGTCCAGGCAATACGCAGAACAACCTCCCCTGCTGCGTCAAACACTTGGCTGACCAGGGGACAATGACACAGCTCTGGGTCTGGGTGTCTACCTGCTGCCCAAGTTCCTTGTCACTGCCTCGCAGCTATGAACAAAATACTGCTTTTTCTTGGGAATGGATGAAATGATTGAATTTGGATCATTTCACAATATATTGTAAAACAATATCATCTGAGGAACTTGTGCATTATCATTAAATCTTGCAATATGCTGCTCAACAATACAGAAATTTTGTGTTAAGTTCGTGTGGTATGTATGTGTTTTATAATTCTACGAGCAAGAGATATTAAATAACACTGTCCAAGGAATATGAGTACCAATTTTTAGACAAAAAGTACAATTCCTAATTGTGTCCCAGTGAGCTAGTGCCTAGTTTCCAAATAGGTCATTCAGTGTGACTTAGCTATTTTCCATACATCCCAGTATAAAAGAGTGACTCAGTGAAATTGGAGTAAATCCACAGCAAAGCATTAGATTACAAAACAGATGTATACATGAGAAGCTACACTGTCACAAGATAATATGTACGCATCAAATATAATGACTGCGTTTATATAAAATACTGGAAACTATATTGCAGATACCTTTGAAAGTAAGTATTCTCTGCAGTAGAAGTAATTGTCCATTAAAAATTCTTTTAGTTTTTTTTCCTGAATTTAATCTCATCCCCTGCCCTACATTTAAGATGTGCTGGGATTTTTGTTGAGGATATTGTATCCTTCAATATCTGATTCCTTTTTGGAAAAAAAAATCACAACTTATGATCCTTATGAGGATGGTAGAAAAATGAAGGAGGAACTCCATCACCCACATTATTACTGGTGTCCGTGCTGTGCCTTTTTTATATTAAACTCAAAACATAGACAGCTAGTAATAACAAATGTAAATTCAAATGAACCCTCCAAACATATGAGGCAAATTTATTGTTTTTCAGTTTAGAAGCTGCCAGCCACTGCACCACAAAAATTTAACTCACACTTGTATCAGTGCAAACAGGATGTAAATGTTAATTGGTTGGGATAAAAGTGGAAGGGGGAATGCAGGATATTGGAGAAAATGAGAAGATACAAAAACCAGAATTCAGGCTAATATTAGTAAATTGAAGGAGTATAATGAATTAAGTTATTAGATTTGGGTAGCATATCGGAGATACACACAGATAGTTATAGGGTCTTTTTTAAAGGAAGGTGGTGTTAACAATTTTTTTCCCAGAAGGTTACAGAGTTTACTGTAGCGATAGAGGAGGAAATGATGGAGGAGTGTTTATAGTGTTTGGTGATGACTATTACAGTTCATGTGTATTCACAGATAATGAAAATTAATTACTGGGTGTAGATTTTTGGGGTGGTAGAAGGGATGATGAGATTCGTAAATGCTTGCTGTAGTGAGAAGATGAAAGAAGAAAATGAGGCCATGACGTTAGAAGATGATTTTATATTCAGAGTTGGGAATAAAGTTGTTATAATAAGTGGGAATTTAAATATTCCAGGTTTAAAAGGGCTCATTCAAGCATCTCTTCTTTGTACCTTCTCTATACCACCTGTGCTCCACAACAACAGAACTGCTGCAGGAAGAATATTACAAATTTAATTCCATCCAAATGCATTAAAGATACCAAACAAAAAATAAATTAGTAAAAATTGTTCACATAAAATGGATACAGTACTCATACTGTACAAAGCTATAAGAAAGTATGGTAAAAGCCTCAAACATATAAGTCAAACTTTGTAAAAGCCATGAATATTTTAATGACCAGATAAAAATCTGGTATTTCTAGGATATGAGATTGTGATTACATTGTTACTAAATACATTCACATCTAGCATCAAAGAGAGTGGCAGTCCTTGAAGGATTAAGTTAATGAATGTTTTATGAGGGGCTTATTGTAGGTGTAGGTCTTAAGGGACTGTGTTATGTGCCAATAACAGTTGGTAGAGTTGCTTAATAGTATGGGCATAGGTAAAAAATAAGGCTTATCTGGGTTAGTGGACGCTAGAAATATTTTTGACATTTGCTGGTCCTCAGGTTGAAAAAGGTTGAGAAACACTGCTCTATAATACCAATCAATCCCTTGTGATACAGATCCCAAATAGCACAACAATAGTCCAAATGTGGACATACAATTTTTGTATACCATTTCCTTTATATAAGAGTTGCAACTTTTCAAAATTGACCTATAAATCGCAGCCAGGAATTAGTTCTTAATATGACCGAAGTGCTGGTCTCATTTCATGTTGCTTTGTACTGTTACACCCAAATACTTCAGGGATCAACCATGTCAATAACTGAAATGTTTACTGTGTACTTTTGAACAAATAGACTCTTTTTGTTAGTATGCACATTGCTTGGCACTTTTTGTAGTTTAGTATAAGTTGCCATTGATCACTGAAATAATGTCCAGATCACATAATTATAACAAGGCAATGGTTTTAGAACTGAACAGGTATTTTTTGGGAGAGATTCAATGTGCGGAAGGAAGGCTCTAGTACAGTAAAAAGTAATTGGGGACAGTTCAAAGAAATAGTGAGAACAGAGGAAGAAATGTTTGTTCCAAAACAATAAGGAGGAGGCTGAAGAGATTGTTGAGAATGGCACATGATAGATTGAAAAAGCAGTGGGATAATAGAGAATGTATGGAACAATATGGAAATAGAAGCTGCAAAGAGAAGATAATGATAAATTAATGAAAAATATCATGACTGGAGAAGGAATACTAAATGATGCAAGTAGAAATTTCTGTAGCTATATTAGAAAAATAAGAGGGAATGAAGTTATTCAGACCATTGTGGATAACAATGGAGAAGTAGTTACAAAGAATATGAAAATAGCAGAGATACTGAGTAACTGGTTTGGCGAGACTGTCCTACGGGATAGATAGAGACTTTACTGAGAAAAATCATGCACGTCTTAGTGAATACGAGCATACTAGGTGATTAAAAATAGAGTCACAGAGTATTGTGAGAAAGCGACAAAGTTTTTTAAAAAAATGTTAAGTGCCTGGTACAGGTAATATAACCACAGATGTTCCAAAGGTAAGTTCCATACCTGGAAGCATTATTTGGTTTAATTCTGGAGACTTGTATTCCAGAGGACTCGAAATATGCCATAGCAGTACCAGTTTATAAGGGTGGGGACACATGTAGGGTTGAAAACTATTGACTCATTAGTCTGACTTCAGTAGTAGGCACATTGTTGGAGAGTTGTATGTCTAGCTACATTAGGAAAATCTGTGAGGAAGTGATTTGTAAGTCAGAAATATGGATTTATAGAAGGTTATTCATGTGAATCTCGGTAGGTCATGTACAGGATTTTCCAGATAAAATGGACAAGGGAGGCCAAGCAGATAGTGTGGCACTGGATCTTTCTAAAGCATTTGACAGAGTTAGCTATAGAATGGTGTGAATAATATTAAGCCGAGATTTATCTTGTGGGTGAGGAATCCTTTAGAGGTAGAGAGCAAAGATTCAAAGTGGGTAATGCTGTATCAAGGAAGATAGTAGGGAGTGCAAGTGTCCTGTATGATAGTGTATTGCAGACCATTACTGTCCATTATTCTAATGATTCTGTCGTTGATCTACACTCGGAAGTTAGGTTGCCTGCAGATGACAACGCCATATAACAGGATAGCATTGAGAGTGGATTGTGGGCAAATGGATCTAGTTGGGTAAGTAAGAAT
>CM061921.1:349622813-349689382 GCA_031002005.1 Vandiemenella viatica
AAAAATGTTCTCATTCACCCACTGTCATATCTTTCAATTTAAAAATTCTTAAACTTTCTTACTTCCCAAAGACAAATAAATCTGTCTTGTGTAATCATTTGTTTGTTGTGAAACTTGTTCATAATATGACGTCCTCTAAAAGGTTCAAAGAATCTAAAGGATTAATTCCATCTGGTACACTAACAACTGCTGTCATTTTCCAAATGCAATTTTATGAAGCCTGACTGTGGAGTATATACCAAGCAATAGCAGAATCTGACTGAAGTCCTAATTCAGAGACGTGTTGCTGTTGATCTAGCTTGGTTTCAGGACTCAGGTATTAACTTCCGCTAATGCCAAATTGGATTCATCTATGTCATCTTCGTTTTCTTCTTCCGATGAATCACACCATCCAGCCCATCTTTTGTCCTCGTTAAGTGAAAACACAGCACGGTCTGAATCACACAGTATCTATTCTTACTGTTATGCAGTGTACAAGGTATGTATTTTTTTTTTTTTTTTTTAGATTTTTGACACTTTCAGCCATTTTTAAAATGATACACCCCTAATAATTACACTTTATAACATTAGGAAGATACTTTATACACACACACAGCTGAACTACTACTGGAACGTGTTGCAACAGTGCACTAATAATGTCACGTGCTGTTTTGCATACTATTATTGCAGCCATATCGTTGCTGTGGCACGGAGGTTCAGTCACCTAATTAAACCACACTAGTGTTATAAACAAGCTTATTTACACTGTAGAAAAGTAATAAAAACAGCTATGCGTACTTCTGCTTCAAAATTAATGAATACTGGCCCTTGCAGACAAGACTTGGAATAGACGTCATCAGCACTGAGGTAAAGTATCGGCATGAATTCTCTAGACATCATCTGATCATCTGCAGTGAAAGGGTTAACAGTAGCCTCTAAACTAAAATAAAAAGGCACTCATTAATAATTGGAAGTATGTTCTCTTTCAAGTTTTAGCTAGCAATTCAGTGGGAACCACTTTCACTTACTACTTAGGTGCAGGAAATGTCTAGTGCAAACCTACCCCATAGCACAGTAACAACTACCATTACAGAACCTGTGCCTGTCCGAAGTAGCATCTCTATCTCCATGTTTACTTACTTCACAGCTACATACAACCGCGGCCAATCATAGTTCTGCATCAGTTCCACTCTGGTTTTCTATCTTCATCTGTAATGATCAATACAATAACCTAGATACATATTCATATTACTTCATGCAATCATTAGTATTCTCCATCTATATTATTGTTTCCACTTTTCTGTCAGCCTGATGGGATCTATCATTTTTTCTAGATCTGACATCTATCCCTTTTTTTTTTTTTTTTTTTTTTTTTAAAAAAAAAAAAAAAAAAAGCTACAGCACCATGGAGTCAAATCACTACACCCATCCCCCTCCCAGCCACACAACCCTGCAAGGGGAGCTTCAGACGTGTGAGTCACTGATTTTGTTGCACTTTGGTACAGACCCTCTCTATTGAAAATAAATAGACGTGCCATTGTGTTTGCCTAGACAGCCCCGTCCCCCTTTCCATTTTAGAAAAATTGAGGTCAATGGTCATTGCAACAGATCGATTTCGGACCATAGAGCTTTAAAACAAATCATCAAAATCAGTGATACATCCTACAGTTTTCAAGTTATCAATGAGTAGTATCTGAAATATGTATTACTTTCAGATTAATAAGAAACGAATGTCATAGTCAAGTAGTGCAAGTGATGGATTCCTGATCTGCAAAGTCATGTTTGACCAAGCACACTACTTTTATTTTTCATAATATGAACATTGGGTTCCATAAGTATAAGAATTTATCATTTGTCTACAAAACTGAATGATACTAATCAAAACTGATGTTGTTTAGTTTTTCTGTAGGTATTTATAAAATACATAGATTAATTTACATTGTATGGTTGGAATCATTATTGTTGCTCACATAGATTTGGTTTGAACTTGTCATAAAACCATGTGAAGCACAGTATCTCCTGGCACCATGTGCAACACATGAAAGACACTTTACTGTGTGATTTTTTTTGCTATGGCTATTGAGACAAGCAAACCTGGTTTGCATTGGTGGTGCAGACAACTGATTATGGAACAGAGGGTGGATTTTTAGTGAAACCACCCCTTAAAAGTTGTTCTAAATTTACACAATGCAATTTTTTACTTGTTAATAAAAGTAAACATTGCACAGATGGCAAAGAAAAGTACATTTTGGGTATATTACTTTGATAGTGCAAATTTGCAATATTTCGCAAACAAAATGTATATAATAAGAAAAAATTGTGGAAGAATAAAACCAGTATATGGGATCGAACAAATTGCCATAAAAGTAAAAAGTATTTCAACTATAGCACAGGTGCATAAAATCACTAATAACTCAAAAACTATAAATTTGTGATCCTCCACATGTATTACTGAATTTGACGATTTTTAATTTGCTATTGATACCCCTTGGTTTGAAACGGATCTGACACCATGACTTTGAACCAATTTTTCAAAAACGGGGGGGAGGGCTGGTTAGATAAACACCATAACACCATGACGTGTCCATTTGTTTTTAATACAGCACGTTGCTCCCAAAGCTCATCAAAATTGGTAACCCACACATTTCAACCTTCCCTTGTCAAATGCCCATTACAATAAACCACCACTGCCCCCATTTTCCCAATCAATTTAAGAAAAACCATACTTAAATTATAAGTATGATATTCCTTATAAAAAAAGTTTAAAAAGGAAAATAAAATAACTGTTAATGTAATTTAACCTGTACTTTTAATGCTTATAGAATATTAGTAACGAATTTTTAACACTTTAGTTGACTTACTAGAACTTACAATTAACTAAGGAACAAACAAGGTGATAGGTTCTCAGTCTGAAAGAGAACAGGGATTCTTTAGTTGAAAATTAATTAATTTGTTTACATACTCTCCCTTAATTTTGTGCAATGTTTCTCTAATGAATTGATACTATCCTTGTAATGTGATGCTGGAAGATCCAAAAAAATATGCCAATTTATATTGCTGCCATCATCTCTTTATTAGACTCAAAATATTTCCTGGCCAAAATTTGTTTAGATTTGGTAAATTAAGTCAAATCTGATGAACAGGATGGATGTTACAACAATTCATTCATCAAAACCCAGTTTCCCAAAACCAAAGAACTTTTATGGGCAGGTGTATTGTCCTGATTAATATTGTTTTATTCTTTTGTGATCCAGTTCTCATCCCAAGTTTTTTTCTATCAGTTGTTCCAGAAATTAAATCCAGCCATCCATTGAAAATGAAGAACAGATCATTATAAGCCCTTACCAACTTGGCATGAATTTTTGTAGGCAACAGTCAAAAATAAAGAATTTTATGACGGCATGATATTGCAATTTATTAATTTCAATGAGACACACACAATAAATCCACTTTAAAAAGCAGTTTAAAGAAAACTGCTTCATATAACTAGTTAATTTTTGGCATTCCTTATTGTGGCATATGCTCAACATAAAAAAAAGGTGCATGATAGTAAGGGCATCTCTGTGCCAGGCCCAGAAATCTTAATCTTACCCTCATATTAGCAAATACCAATAAGCATTATGCACATTTTGAGAATTACTTGTTGCAGAATATTGACTTATATGCAGCTGTTCAATATCCACTTCACAGGCATCAATGGTCAGTCTTTTACCAATATTTTAATCATTTACTTTCTAACAAACAATCAGTTTCATCGCTCAGTCATCACAACTGAAGCCCATTTCCAATAGAAAGTGTCATTCTGTTTCCACAATGTGATTATTTCTCGCTCCCGAAGACCCAAACAAATTCTCAGAGAAGAGTTTCCAGAAAAAAATCAGAATTTCTTGCACGGGCTGTTTCATGACAGTCAACCCACAATGCTGATTAACACTTTCATCCATTAAACTCATATATAACATATGTCTGTAGTTAATTTTAAAAACATTATCTTCCAAACAGAAATTTATATTTAAATCTTTTGTCTGGTGCAGTGTCTAATAATATAATTTTAATAAAAAGCTCTAATACACAAGTTTTTCCTCCAGAAAATACAAAGAGTAGAAACATACTTGGAATGGAAGCACTTAATTTTAAATTCTATTAGTGTTCCTAATATATTATACATTTCATTTGGTAATTTATACCAATTCCTGACTCTCTTAACAAAGGGAAAAAAAAATCTGACCCCTTACATACAAAAGAAAATCTTCCCACCCTTATGCCAAAAATCAAATGCCAGCATGTGATAATCGTCATTCCTTCCTTTCCATGTACTACTCCTAATTCTTATACCAATATCCACCCAAGCCTCATCATCAATATATGCCTTATACCGTTCCAGCAATCTCTTCACCCTTTCCCTGTCTTTCAATGGCTCCATTATCATATCAGTTACTGATCAGATTCTGCAGTAATTTCTACAAACAATCTAGATGCTGTCCTTTGCATACCCCGTAACTCCTGTACTTGATACCTGTAGTGAATGTCACATACTACACCCATTACTCAAGCAATGGTCTGGCCTAGGTTTTGTAACCAAATTCCCACAATTCCCTGATACATCTTCTTTTCACTGAAAGATTTTGAATCCTCCCCCTACCACCATCCCAATGTGCACTGCCTGACTGAGTTTACTATCAAATATTATTCCAGGACTTCAACAAGCAATACCTCCCCCAATCTATAACCATTATTAAAAAAAAACTTTATTGTTTATCTGTGTACTGAATTAGATGACTCTAGTCAGCTAGATATCCTATCCAAATCCCCTTAAAGCTATTCCCATTTTAATTTAATATGTCATCAACCAATCATTCAATGGAATAATGAGTAGTAAAGGTTTCATTATGCTACCCTGTGGCTCTATCATTTTACTTTTTCTGATATTGCATTTCCTACCTTTCGAGAATTCATCAACCAGCAAGTCACTTTTTCAACCACTCTAATGGTTTATACTTTATTTGCCACAATATGAGGTTCACTCTGTTAAATTCCTTGGACAGAGCTAGTTTCATAGTACAAACTTGGCCTCACTGGTCTATTTCATGTGAAACGTGTTGCAAATATCCCACTAATTGAGACTCAGATGACTATCTATCCTAAAACCATGTTACTGTTTTAAAACCCAGTTTCTTTCCACACAGACATTTACATATTAACCTCTCTATTAATGTACCTACAACTGAGGTCAAACTGATTGGCCTGCAATTTTCCATCCTATCTGTATCTTTCCTTTATGGGCCAGTACTATTATGGCACTTTTTCAGTCCTCTGGAAAACAGAAAGGCCCCAGATTCAATTTAAATAATGTTTTAAAGTATGGTACAATGTTATTTCCCCCTATATTTACTACATCTGTATTAACATTATCCATAATGGCTCCTTTATTTTTCTTACACCTTTCCTAGTTTCTTAGTTATGTTGTCCAGGGCTACACTGCCTGACAAAAAAAAAAATGAAGCACCCAGAATGGGAGGAGGGAAAGAAATAAAACTTCATGGGGTGAGAGGGTATGTGAGGTTATTTCAGTTATTACAAAAAAAAGTTAAATTTACAAAGAACTGGGCAGTATGAGCCCATTTATCTGTATGACATTGCATCCACTCTGGCATAGATGCATGCACTGATTCAGTTGGGAGAGGTGTCGTCAAGCTCTCTCCTGAAGCAATCTGGCCCACAACTGCTGTAAATGGTCTTTGATATCCTGGATACTGGCACTGAGATGGAATTGATGTCTGAGCTGATCCCTCATGTTTTCTATTGGGGACATATCTGGGGATCCTGCTGGCCACAGGAGTACCTCAACAGTACACAGACAGTTTATAGACACATTGTCATATATGAACGAGCATTAGCCTATTGAAAAATGTCACCACAATACTGACGCATGAGAGGTAACACATGAGGACGTAGGATGTCCATGACACATTATTATGGCATCAGAGATACCTTAATCACTATCAGCTGTGACCAAAAGTCATACCCAATGGTTCCTGACACCATGCCACGAGGAGTAACACTGCTGTGCTTCTTTAAAATATTGGAAGACTGGATCCCCTCCCCAGGTCGATGCCATACTCAACAACGATGTTCATTCAAGGTAGTGAAGAGCCACAATGTGATGTCATGGACTGCTGATGAATGGTGTCACATTGTGTTCAGTGATGAATCGTGGTTCTGCATGACCTCTGATGACCATCAGCGGCAAGTATGGTGGTGAAATAGGGAGAGGTTTCAGTCTTCCAATGTTTCAGAGAAGCACAGCAGTGGCATCATGGTGTTAGGGGTCGTGAGGTATGACTTCAGGTCACAGCTGGTAGTGTTTCCTCTCATGCTACAGTACAATGATGCCATTTTTCAACAGCAAAAAACACTAGTCCAGGCATGACAAATGTGTCTATGAACTTCCTGCCTGATGTTGAGGTAATCTTGTGGCCAGCAGGATCCCCAAATCTTTATACGATAGAACATGTGTAAGACCAGTACAGACTTCAACTCTGTACCGGTACCAATATCCAGGATATGAAAGAACCAGTTGCAACACTTGTGGGCCAACTTGCCTCAGGAGAAGTTACAATGGCTTTATAACACCCTTCCCAACTGAATCAGTGAATGCATCCAGGTCATACTGATAATTGAGCTCATACTGCCTAGTTCTGAAATAGCATCGCATCCCCTGTCAAGCTGTCAAGTTTAATTTCATTTTCTCCTCTTCTTCTGGGTGCTTCACTTCTTTTTTTTTTTTTTTTTACTTATGTTAGGCAGTGTATTTCTAATCTTTAGGCTGCTCATTTTTTACTTACATGTAGATGCTCCTCCTTTATTTTCCCACTACCATCATCAGTGACAATTCTTAATGTTCTCAATGAACTAGTTACTTAATATTTCTGTTATTTTTATAATCTTTCCCCACATTATACACAATCGTCTGAATACCTTACCTTTCCCTTGGTTTTCTAATATCGCCATAGAAATTTCTAGATGCAGCATTCAGCGATTCTCCTGCACTTCCCTTTTTACATATATTAATTCCAATTTAGTTGTTTAAAGTGTCTCTTAGCTCTGATGGATATTGCTCTTTACTAATCATAGCTCCTAAAGAGATGTTGTTTGAATAAAGAGTAAATTTCATGTTAGCAGGCCCTCCCATCAGACCTGTCAGATGATTCCTCAGAAAACATCAGCTGTTTCTTTAATTCAGTTTTCCATCCAAAATGACAATTAATTCTTTTGTGAAAGTCTCCCAATTTCCCAGTCACCACAGTGACTGACATGGGAATGTCCTCTATTCTCTTTTATTTGAACCAAATGTATTGCGTTTCATGTAATACCACGGAAGTTGAAGTTGTCTGCAAAACTGCAACTTTTTGTGCATCCATTCTACAAATTTAAACAGTTACACAGCTGACTAACCCCTAATTTATGTTATTATATTATATAATAAATTTTCATATCCTATCTTTTTCACTAATTAAAATGAGCAAATAAGAGAATACGATAACACAACTGCAGTGCAGTGTAAATTTAAATAGTTGGTAGAGATGGATTACTCTGAAGCATTGAACACTACACTTCATATTCTAATGCTTGAACTTCCTTAGATTAAATGATTCTTTCCTTTCATGAAAAATATCTGAAAAATTAAACAAAAGAAAATTTCGAACTGTCAAAACAATTAGCAGTTTGTTGTGTATCATTTGTTACAGTGCTACATTATGTTACAGCCAGAATGTTAAATGCACTATTTCTGGAACTAAGCTCACATGAATGTAAATCTTATTTTACATTATTTATGAACTAAAATCTTCACACAGTTATTACCTCTCAAGTAAAGTCTAAAAAAAGATTTAAAACAGAATTTCTGCAAGTGTTTAATCTGAGGAACACTAAAGTTAAAGAAAGATACTTCAGGGCTTGAAAATATAAATTGAAAAATATTTTTCCACTTCTTACTTTTGGAAATAGTTCACATACCTGGTAGGATTACATTCACTTGCAACAAGTTTATTTTCAATAAGTGTGTTCATTCTTGACCAAGGTATGAAATCATATGCACCCCATACTTCAGTTAATGAAACATCAAACTTTTCATTTGCTTTTGATACAATTTCATCTTTCGTTAGTAGACCTGAATTAAAATTTCATAACTAATTATTTCAAGGTACATACTGTTAAAAATACAAAAACTACATTAAATTTGTTTAATTGTAAATCACACAGATTGCTACAATAGAATGGAGGACATTGAAAGAAACTTCTGATTCAAAAGATAATTACAGGCAGGTGAAGAAGCAAAATCTTAAGAGGTGAAAAGTACATGGTTCATAAATGACACAAGCTTCAATCATGGAAGAAAATATAAAGATAGTACAGCAAAAACAAAATGGGGAATCATTTAATTTGATGGGAAAGCAAAAGAGGACAACACTGACTGACAAAGGCAGAAAAGGATAACACTGACTGAGAAAAACTAGTGGAATACAATGCAAAAAATAGCAGATAAAGAAGCTGCCTAAAAGACAAAATTTAAAGCTAAATGAAGTTTTTTTTGTCATATTATTTCTTTATTTTTCCTCGATGTAGCTTCTTTAGATTCTATCTTTGCTCCCTCTTCCTTTCACTCTCTTTCTAATTTGTTTATACCATCTGATCTACCTTATAGTCATCAAATCATGTAAACAAATATTCACTAAAGTTTGCCTAGCTTTCAACCACTTCAAATTCCCCCCCCCCCCCCAAAAAAAAGGTAACATGTGGCATTATAGAGCTCTGAATTTATTAGTTTACTCTTTTGTCATCTGCAGCGCCACCAGGCAAAGTGTGGTATTGTTAACTTGCAGATGACCACTGTGTATTTGTTTTCGTTTGTGATGCAGTCTGTGTTCAAGAATCTAACAGGTACAAATCTGAAGAAATTACTTTTTAAAGCCAGAGCAAGTAATCTGTAGAAGTATATAGAATAAGCAAGAATTGATTAACAGGGAATGATTCAAACCATCAAAGCCAATTAACCATTGAATTTGAGCCTCTTGTCGGCAGTTTCACTCCTCATTTTGAACTACTTGAAATAATTTTAAAATTATGAATGTCTGATTTTAGGCCAAACTTTTTTAGAATACTTTTTGCGTTGATTTTACAGGTAATATAGGAGACAACAATTCCTGAACATCAGTCAAACATTGTTTGAAGTTGAACTTGTTCTTCTGTATGTTAATTCCCAAAGATTGTTTTAATGAGTTTCGTGCCGAAGCTGAAAATAAATTTCTGATCTTTCACAAAGATACTTAATATTAGTCATTATTTTTTTCTTCCTTTTATTGAGTTTAAAAGATTGATCCATGTTGCTGATCCTCCACGAAATGTCCATCCATTGACAGCAAATTTAATCTTGAAACTACTTGAGGGTTTGGCTACTAGTTTTTATTTTTGTTTATTTTTACTTTCCTGTAAAATCCTGTTCACATTATTGATTGTTCAACTTCCGAGAAAAATCTTAATGGCAACATATTTTTGTCATCTCCTACATATTTTTTTAAATTTAAATCTCGTGAAATGACTACCATGACCGAACTATTTAGTACTTTTTTGTCAGTTAAATAGACCAGACGACCCGTGCGAAAATTTCGCAAATAAAATACGATGAGTAATGAGGGTGAATGCTTGATTATTTTTTTTTTTTTTTTTTTTTTTTTTTTTGTCGTCAGTCTTTCGACTGGTTTGATGTAATCCTCCATCCTTTCCTATCCTGTGCTAACCTCTTCATTTCTACATACCCCATACAGCCCACGTCCTGAATTATCTGCTTCATATATTCTAATCTCTGTCTTCCTCTACAGTTCTTCCCTTCGACTGTTCCCTCCACTAACAAATTAACCAATCCTGCATGTCTCAAAATATGACCTACCAGCCTGTCTCTTCTTTCTGTAAGCTTCTTCCACAAACTTCTTTTCTCACCCACCATTTCCAAAACTCGTTCATTTCTTACTTTGTCTGTCCACTTAATTTTCAGCATTCTTCTGTAGCACCACATTTCAAATTCTTCAATTTTATTTATTTCCGGTATTCCTAAAGTCCATGTTTCGCTGCCATAAAGTGCTGTGCTCCACACAAACAGTTTTAAAAAGTTCTTTCTAATTCCTAGATCAATATTTGAAACTAAAAGGTTTCTCTTTTTCATGAAGGTTCTTTTTGCTAATGCTATTCTGCTTTTAACATCATTCCTGCTTCGGCCATCGGTAGTAATTTTACTTCCCAAGTAACAGAATTCTCTTACTTCTCCTATTGCATCCGATCCTATTTTTATATTTAATCCACTAGTATTGGTATCATTTCTGCTACATTTCATCACTTTTGTCTTGCTTTGATTTATATTAAGTCCAAAATCTTCCTTCAGTATTTTGTTCATGCCACTCAGTAACTTCTCAATATCCTCAGCCCTCTCTGCTAACAAGACAATGTCGTCAGCAAATCATAGCATACTCATTTTTTCTCCCTGAAAACTTATGCCACATTGAAATTTTTCTTTGACTTTCTTCATTGCTTCTTCTACATACAAGTTGAATATTAACTGGGGATAGACTACAGCCTTGTCTCACACCATTTTTAACTGATGCATGTCTCTCGTGATTCTCTACTTCTATTACAGCAACTTGATTCTTATATAGTTTATAAAGTATTCTTCTATCTCGATACTTTACACCTGACTTCTTTAAAATTTTGAACATCTTGTCCCACCTACATTATCGAAAGCTTTTCTAAATCAACAAATGCCATAAAAGTATCTTTGTTTTTCTTGATCCGCCCTTCAAGTATTAATCTTAAAGACAGAATTGCTTCCCTTGTAAAGCGATTTTTCCTAAACCTTAACTGATCTTCACCTACTATCTCTTCTACTACCCTTTCCATCCCTCTGTATATTATTCTGGTCAATAATTTTGAGACCTGTTGTTAGACTAATGGTGCGATAATTCTCACATTTGTCGGATTGTGCTTTCTTTGGAAGTGTGAAGATGATATTTTTATTAAAATCTGTTGGAATTTCTCCTGTTTCATAACTTTTTGATATCAGTTTGAATAATCTTTCGATTCCTTCCTCTCCTAGGGATTTAAGAAGTTCTGCAGGGATCTCATCAATTCCAACTGCATTATTTGCTTTCAAGTCATTCAGAGCTTTATTAAATTCTGTCCTTAAAACAGAATCTCCTAAGTCATCAATGTCGACATCACCTTGCTTTTCCATTACACTATTGATCAAGTCATCCCCAACATACAGTTTCTCAATGTATTCTTTCCATCAGTTAGCTCTATCTTCTGAGCTTAAAAGAGGTTTCCCATCAGCAGCTTTAATGTTCATACCTCTTTTCTCCATTCCTCCAAAATTCTGTTTGATCTTTCGATATGCAACATCTATTTTACCTATGACCATTTCCTTTTCTACTTCTTCACATTTTTCTTGTAGCCATTTTTCTTTTGCTATTTTGCATTTCCTATTTATTCTAAATTGCCTGTACTGCTCTCTTCCTGTTTCATCCTGAGCATTTTTGTACCTTCTCCTCTGATCCATCAGCTCCAAAATCTCTTCTGTGATCCAAGAGTTTTCGGGCAGCTTGTTCCCTAAAG
Organism: Vandiemenella viatica; assembly: GCA_031002005.1. Taxonomy (NCBI): domain Eukaryota; kingdom Metazoa; phylum Arthropoda; class Insecta; order Orthoptera; family Morabidae; genus Vandiemenella; species Vandiemenella viatica. The sequence continues at coordinate 349,634,454 of CM061921.1, forward strand.
CCTAATGTTTCTTTACCAGCTTTCATTATTTCAGTCTTTAATGCATTCCCTTCGTCCTTGTTTGAATTCCTTTCAGAGTTACTTCTTAGACCTAAGTCTACCATTTCAGCAAATTTTTCTCTTATATTAGGTTGTTTCAGTTTATTCACTTCCAGTCTGTTCTGTTTATACTGCTTCCTTATTCGCTAAAGTTTCAGCCTGCACTTAATTATTATCAAATTATGGTCAGAGTCTATATCTGCTCCTGGGTATGCTTTACAGTCTAGAACTTGATTCTTGAATCGCTGTTTGACCACAATATAATCTAGCTGATATCTGCCTGTATCCCCAGGACGTTTCCAGATGTATATTCTTCTTGCATGGTTCTTAAACAGTGTGTTTGCCACTACTAGCTTATATCTTTCACAAAATTCTAGCAACCTGCTTCCTCGCTCATTTCTTTCTCCAAGACCAAAACTTCCTGCAGTATTCCCCTCTTTTCCTTCTCCCACTATTGCATTCCAATCACCCATGATTATTGGATTTTCCTCCCACTTCACATATTGGATTAATTCTTCAATTTCGGTGTATATTTTTTCTATTTCTTCATCATCTTCCTGTGATGTTGGCATATACACTTGTACTAATGTGGTTGGGATGGGCTTAGTTTCTAACCTCATCAAAATAATCCTGTCACTAAACTGTTCATAATAACTCACCCATTTCCATACTTTCTTGTTAATTACAAACCCTACACCAGTGACTCCATTGACAGCTTGTGTGCTAATTATCCTGTGTTCCCCAGACCAGAAATCCTGTGCGTACTTCCATTTAATCTCACTAATCCCAACAACATATAACTTAAGTTGTTCCATCTCCCTTTTTAAGTTTTCTAACCTTCCTGCCCTATTCAGACTTCTAACATTCCACGCTCCGACTCGTAGAATGTTTCTATCCATTCTGATGACTCCTCCCTGAGCAGTCCCCACCCGGAGATCTGATTGGGGGACTATTTTACCCAGGAAGAAACCATCATGATATATGTAATTTGAGAGGATTACATGTCCTCGGGATACCCTTTGGGTCTTTAATGCAGTGGTTTCCCGTTGCCTTCTGCATCCCCATGCCGTTGATCATTTATGATTCATCCAGCCTCTAGGGGCCGTTTCCAACCCCAAGGGCAAGAGGGTGCCCTGAACCACTCCCCACTCTTCCGCCCTCCTTTCGGAGGCCATTGGCAAGCAGTGGGTGACTCCTTATACCGGGAATCTTTCAGTCGCCAGCGCCTCGTCCGTGCAAACAGGGTGCACCACGTGAAGGAGAGGTTGACATTTGGTTGGAAAAGGCTAGTATAGCCTCTCCCAAACCCTTACACCCCTGAATGCTTGTAATATAATGAAAAGTAGAACCACACTGTTGTAGAAAATATTTATTTGTTTAGTGTAATAGGTACGCATCAAAATGCTTACAACATATTATGACAGTTGGGAAAAATTTAAAACTGTATGTACGACAAACCATCACTCACCATAACAGAATACTACCAACCTGAACAAAATGCACACAGCATATCAACAAATCTGTGATATGTGATGCTGTGCGAATAAAATGTTTACACTGGAATTGTGTAGCAAAACAAACATGTTTCTGTAACAGAAAAAATATAAAAAAATTTACTTAGTGTATAAAAAAACAGTTTATTGACATCTCTGTGATATCTGCTGCTGCAATCTAGGTACTTGGCTCTGAACCATCTCATACACGCCACCTCTTTAAGCATTAAAATTCCAAAAAATTCTTTCTTAATTTATGATTTTACCTAATTGGAGACCTTAATCTTTAAAACGATATGTCATTTATCGATTTTGGTTAGGTATCGAAGGAGATAAATGGCTCGTAATAAAAAAAAACACCAAAATACACATTGTTGAAATAATATTGATACTTTTGCCTTTTAAGGATCGAATTCCAAAAAATTCCTATAATAAAATATGGCGTGAACAAAGCGCACACCTTGGTCTTTAATATGATACCTCATTTAAGGCGTCAAGCGAGGTAAAAAAAAAAGTTTTAGAAATATTGATATTTTTTACCTTTAAGGGTTAAATTCAGAAAAAAATATGATCTGACCACAGTGGAGATGTTAATCTTTAGAATGATACCTCATTTATCTCTTTCGGTTAGATATTAATGGAAATAAATGGCTCGTGACACAAAAATGAGTTGAAGAAACATTGAAACATTAATACTTTTTCCCTTTAATGGTTGAATTACAAAAAATTTCTTTCTTAATATATGATGTCACCAAAGCGGAGACATTAGTTTTTGTAATCCTACTTCATTTATCAATTTCTGTTAGGTATCTAGGGAGATAAATGGCTCGAAACACAAAAAACGCATTTTAGAAATAATGATTTTTTTGCCCTTTGATGGTTCAGTTAAGAAAAATTCCTTTCTTAAAATATGATGTGACCACAGTGGAGACATTAATCTTTATAATTATACCTCATTTATTTATTTCTGTTAGATATTAATGAAGATAAATGCCTTGTGACACAAAAAATGTGTTGTAGAACTATTCATACTTTTTCCCTTTAACCCATTAACTGCTAAGTATTGCCCGGCAGAGCCCTCGCTGCTCCTTTGTTGTCGCCTAAGCTGTCTAGAACTTACATTGTGAGGATGATTGCGCATGCTCGGCAGCGGTTTCCCCTTCGCCAGTAGGGATTGGGGCAGCGGAGTGGGGATAGAGCACAGTGACCTTGACCCACCTTTCCCAAATGAACACAGTATAATTGATGTACAAGGCTTAGGACTATTACTTCGAGATCCTATCGAAGGGTCATCACTATCATGCCATATCAAAGAGATCATTCTCACTGTCGTTTCTAGTAAGAATCTCCACGATTTCTTCCTTTGTACAAACACGACGGCGAGCCATTTTCTCAGTGAAAACTAAAATGAAAATAGCAACACAAATAAGATTGCACCTGCAAACACTCATAGGCTGATCGTTGGAAAGCAATTAACCAGCTGGGGTGGAAATACGGCTACCTGACCTGGCCGCTAAGTGGCTCGCGCATTAACGCATGCAGAGCACACAAGGACCCGAGCAACTGGACGTCTTAACACATCCAGAGCACCTGACGGAAGGAGCAAGGGCGTGCATAAATGTGTCTAGAGCACCTGCGTGCAGTAGAAGCCACGCACGTTACGGACTGTGCACAAACTACGTGGCTCGGTCCAGGGGGAGGGGGGGTTGGCTGGAAGGCTACGTGGGGGGAGGTGGGGTTCCGAGCCAGGCCACGTAGCTTTCCTTGCATAACATTTTTCACAGTTAAAATGAGGAATACAATTCACAACAGTATGTGAATAATTATTTCCCTCAGTTAATTATCTCCAGATGTAATTTACAATAGTCTGACAAGAGAAAACAGTACAAATTGTTTTCTGGAATCAAAAGGGAAAAAAGCTACAAGCTACGTGGGGAGGGATAGAGGCAAAAGCCATGTAGGGCTATGTGGGGGGGGGGGAGGGGGGGGGCGGTTCACAGGAGACCAAAATGGAGCTACGTGGTTTATGCACGCTCCCTTAACGCGTCTACCGCAATCAAAGGGCTAAGTGTCGAATTCCAAAAAAATTCTTTCTTAATGTATGACGTCACCAAAGCTGAGACATTACTACTCATAATTCTATTTCATTTATCGATTTCGGTTAGATATCCAGGAAGATAAATGGTTCGAGACACAAAAAACTGATATTTTTCCCTTTAAGGGATCAATTCAGAAAAAATTCTTTCTTAAAATATGATGTGACCACAGCGGAGACATTAATCTTTAAAACGATACCCATTTATCTATTTCAGTTAGACATCAAAGGAGATAAATGGCTCGTGACACAAAAACGCGTAGTAGAAATATTAATACTTTTGCCCTCTATAAGAGTTGAATTCCGAAAAATTCCTTTTTTTAAAATTTGATTTGACCAAACCGGAGACCTTAATTTCTAAAATAATACCTCATTTCTCGATTCAGATAGATATCAAGGGAGATAAATAGCTCGTGACAAAAAAAAGTTATGGAAATAATAGTAATTTTGTACTTTAAGGGTCGAATTAGAAAAGGTCCTTTCTTAAAATATAATGTGACCACAGCAGGCACCTTAATCTTTAAAATGATACCTCATTTATCTATATCGGTACATATGAAGGGAGAAAAATGGCTCGTGACACAAAAATGTGTTGCAGAAATATTGATACTTTAGCCCTTTAAGGGTGGTATTCTGAAAAATTCCTTGTCTTAATATATGATGTCATCATGGCGGAGATCTCAACCTTTAAAATGATACTTCCTTAAATGATTTCAAATAGGTATCCAGGGAGATAAATGACTTGTAACACAGAAAACAGCATTTTAGAAATATTGACATTTTTGTCCTTTAAGGATCGAATTCTGAAAAATTACTTTCTTAAAATATGATGTTACCAAAGTGGAGACCATAAGCTTTAAAATGACGCCTCATTAATTTATTTTGGTTAAGTATGAAGGGAGATAATGGCTTGTGACAAAAAACACCTTATAGAAATAATATATGATTTTCAGTCGATCTAAAGTATTTTTAAAGTTAATCTTCTCATAAAATGTAGCAGAAAAGGTTAAACAATCCATAACAAAACAAGGCTATGTTGCAGTAATCTAAGCACAACTACAACATAAATAACTGATTTCCAGCAAAGGCACATACGAGGTTTATACAATCACTTCATACTCTTTATTAAAAGCATGAAAACCTAGCAACCTCTTACCACAGCTGTCAAGCGATGAATTAAAATCCGATTTAGCAAAATCACAACTACGCACTAGTTTCCACTTCTATGGAGTTTTTCCATGCCATAGTTGTATAACCCATCGTTTTTGCCGGTCTTTATCTTCAGAAAAAACATGATAACTGAGACCCTTACTTTTCACTGAAATCACCAAACATCTGTAGATGCAATTATCAACCAGCATAATTCCGTTTTTAATAAGCCTTTTAGTGACGATAGTACATGTAAACACAGTGCTAGAGTGCAATCAGAAGTTGAGTATAAAACATTTCAGTGGCCATATTTAAGTTACAAAGCTCTATAGCATTAACTCACTTTTATAGCTGGTATCCCCCAACATATTTGGTTGAAAGCTCTGATTAAAAATAAAAAGGCTGGGAAGTAGGAATCGAGTAGTTACCAGCAACTGACAACAGCTGGTTTTTCCATCATCTGGCCTTCTCCCAAACAGAATTAAAATTTTGGAAAGAATCAAATGAAAGGAAGACATCAATTCTTACCCTAAAATTTATTTTATAAGACATAAGCTTAGTGACTAATACACAAAAGCTATACATAATCATGTACAAATATAGTCTTCTTTTTTTTACAAAAGTATAATAATTTTAAAAAAATAAGTGTGGTAAAATCTGGTCCCTAAACTATTCATTTCAACCAAATATATACAGGTGTTTCACTACATGAAAACTTATGTGTTCTGAAAAGCACAGGTTACGACAGGATATATTTCAAAATACGCATCACTGATCTTACAGCAGCATTCAAGCCTAAATAGCATTACAGAGGTTGCAACTTCTTTTTTGTCAGTATGAAAACAATTAAAATGATACTTGGAGATAATAGCAGCTGATATACTATATACTTTTTCTCCAATCTATTCATGCAACATTGTTACCAAATTATGACAGAAACTGTGGCTAATAAACTCTTAACTGTAAGAATGAAATCAGATTCACATTTTTTGTCATATCCCATAAATTCAACAGAACACAAAGTAACTGCACATCAGTTACAGAAAGAATTAAGTATGAATGTTGTGTTAAATTTCAATAAATGGTATAAACTACAAAAATATTTATTCAAGAAGTTTTTCAATTTTGATAGCAAAACAAAGTTACCTAGCTACTAAACTTTAGATCTGATTTGATATGACTGTAGCACTTGGCCTACTTCAGTGCTGACAAACATACTGTGATATCATGAAGGTAGAAATAATATTGTACTATACTAGACTCGTACTTCTCTAAGGACTAGTTTGTTGAAATTGTTGTGAACTAGTCAGATTACATGGACCATTGATTGCTAGACTATCAATTACACCTGGCAACATTGATGTCATGAAAATTGTTGAACTGAGTTCATTCACCAATGTCGGTGCAGTCAAACAGAACATAAGGAAGGTATAATCAGGCTATTCTCCAAATTCCATCACATGTCTACAACACAGTGTTTACCATTGCATCACACTTCTATCATTGTAGATCTCTCTCTCTCTTTTTTGTTTATGGCTTTACACCCCATCAAGGTCATTAGATGCAGGAAAGAACTGGGCACAAGGAAAGGGAAGGAATTTGGCCATTGCCTTTTAAAGGAACCATCCCAGCATTTGACTGAAGTGATTTGACGAAACTGTGGAAAACCCAAAACTGGATGACAAGACAGGGATTCGAACCCACATCCTCCTGAACTCAAGGCCAGAGCATTACTGCTCACCCACTAGACTCAGTTGTAAATCTCAGTGCTAACCTATTATACCTGTTTTGTCAAAGGACTAATCTTTCTCCAGTGCTGCAAGTGTTCTAATAATGGAAATTAACAGTGCAGTACAGCCAGCCAAACACAGAATTCTTGGAGAGACAATAGCGGCCCATACACCAGTGGGAAAACAGGCAGTCTCGGAATGCGGTGGGACGCCCCCGTCGCAAATACTTCTAGTTAGTGGGCGACCGACAAGCCAGGGTTTCCCCGCCACAATTCCAAGCGTCAGCCTGCCATCCCCCGATCGCCACTAACACACCGTCTGACAGACCGTCCTGGACTGACGTGTATTGTGCTGCGATGGACGCTCGGTTTGTTTTCGGGAAAGATGTCTTAACTGACTTTATTAAGCTGTATGAAACCTTCCCGTGTTTATGGAAATTGAAAAGTAGAGACTATTTAAACAAAAATTTAAAGAATGAGGCATACGAAAAATTACTATGTTTTTTCAAACCGCATTTTCCGGATGCGGACGTGAAGTTTAGTTAAAACCAAAATTCAGACTATGCGTAATGGTTTCCGTAAAGAAATGCGCAAAGTGGAAATGAGCAAAAGGAGCGGAAAAGGAGTAGAGGATATCTATGAACCTTCCTTGTGGTATTTCAAGTTACTGTTATTTACGAAAGATCAAGACATACCAGAGGAAAGCATTGAGACTGTAGAACAAGGTAAGCAATATCAATTAATTTATGACATTACTACATTGACATTATTGATATAAATTTAATACTCATGACGGTCTCTGTAATATTATTACTGATGTAACAAATATTAAGTTAAAATATTTATTTCAGATGTAAACAATAATTACAAATGAGCAATTTTTTTTTATCATTACAGACTCTACTGATCAAAGTATTATAAACTCTACAGAAGAATTTTCATACGCGGAAGAATGTTCAGTTATTACTAATCCAGAGTCGGAGAAAACAAAAACTGTAAGTAATTAAATATATAAAATTATTACCTTGATACATAAATGAAATGAACAGTATGAAAGATGAATAATATACGTAAAATACTTATAAATTTAATGTCTTTTCATGCAATCAAAATTAAACCACCGTTACACATGAACAATAAAATTAAGCTCTTGCTTGATCAATCATTTCGTCTTGCCAATTTATTTGTCCTTCCGTGTTAAAATATTCGAAATATCGCTCTCTATTCAATTTTGCATCTTCAGTAGCGTTTCTGGCAGAATTTGCTTCCAGTGCTGTGAGAAGTGTGGTATCACCATCATTTTCTGTGCTGTTTGACTGTTGTAAATAGGTTCTACTACTTCTTCTAAGAAAATTGTGCAATACACAGCAAGCCAAAACAATATATTGCATATTTTGTTCGTCTGTAATACTAATAGTTGTAAGCAAAATTCTAAATCGGGCTGCTAAAATGCCAAATGCATCTTCAACCACATTTCGGGCTCTCCGTAATCGATAATTAAAAATTCTCCTTCGGTAATTCAATTCTCTTTTACTGAATGGCCTCAGAACATGCGAATGTAGGGCAAATCCTTCATCACCAACAATAACAAAATTGAGACCAGCTGTGTTGTCTTCCTTTGCGGGAAAATTTAGTTTTCCTAACTTTAACAGTTGATAAAATCTTGTCCACTCCAGAGCGCCACTATCTGATAACCGACCCTGTTTCCCTACGTCAACATATATAAACTCATAGTTGGAATTGACAAATGCCATCAAAATAATGCTATAAAACTGTTTGTAGTTGTAGTATTTTGCACCCGAATTAGGTGGTGGTTTGATGCGAATATGTTTTCCGTCTAAAGCTCCACCACAATTGATACACTGAAAACGATGGTTAAAACCATCTGCGATGTTTTTCCAATCTTCTTTGGATTTAGGGAACTGAAACAAAAAAAATTGCTGTCTTAACTGTTGTAATTAGTATTTAAAATAATTTCTAATGTTCATAAATAAGTATTTTTTAGAGTATTTCGTTTTTCAGGATAAAATATCACCCAAGGAAGCAAAAAAAAGAAAAAGAAATTTGGAAGAAGATTTTTTCAATACTTTTATTTCAGCGTTGAGTAAAGAAGACATCGATGATGAACAAACTTATGTAGGTAAAAATGTAGCTGCTAAACTTAGACAAGTTACTTTCCAGCAGAGAATTTTGGCTGAATCTTTAATACAACAAGTTTTAACGAAAGCTCTGTTAAATGAATTAACAAGAGAAACAGCTCTAGAAGATCGTAGTGTATCGAACAATTCGTCTACTTCGTATGCATCAACTAGTATACAATCACAGTGTACAGTACTAAGCAGCGAGCAGGAGAATAATCCTGCAAATTGTACCAGAATAGAACCTTCTAATAACTAGATGTAACAGTTAGAGAAATTAATTGAATGTTTTGTAATGTATATACCAATATGGAAATAAATAGATTTTAAAAATTGCTTTCATGGGAATATATTTTGCAATAACGAAAGTTACAACCCATGTCAAATTCCATTTTCCCCTCCTTAAAATGAATAAATAATAAATATTTTTTTGAAGAAGTACATATAAAGTTATATGCATGAATGTATATGTATACAGTGGCAAAAAATTAAGGGATTTGAAAGGGGAAGAGGGGTTGGGTATCTGCAAAGCAGAAAACCAAATGTATACAGTATTTTTTCTTTGTTTTAAAGTATAAGTGTTAAAAGTTACACCGAAATCGGATAAAAACTAAGGGGTGGAAAAGGTGCTGTTTATTTTAATTTTTTTTTGTCAGATACCAAAATCCATTATATACACAGACGGAAAAAAAAATCCCAACACCAAGAAAAATTATTGTAGAGTAATGAAATTTGGACAATGCATTTGTCAAGTTAACATGTTTAATTGATTAAATTTTCAAGATCACAGGTTAATTTAAGCTCAAGAAAATGCATTTCAAATGTGAAATACTGTTAAATTAATAGCCGGTGTAACCTCCAGAATTTTGAATGCAAGCCTGCAAACGTGAATGCATTGTGTCATACAGGTTTCGAATGTCACTTTGTGGTATGGAGTTCCATGCTTGTTGTACTTGTGCTGTCAATACTGGGACGGTCAGTGCTGGCTGTGGATGATGCTGGAGTTGTCGTCCAATGATATCCCATACGTGTTCAATTGGAGACAGATCTGGTGATCTCGCAGGCCAAGGTAACATGTCGACACTCTGTAGAGCACGTTGCGAGACAACAGCGGTATGAGGGCGAGCGTTATCCTGTTGAAAAACTCCCCCTTGAATGCTGTTCATGAATGGCAGCACTACAGGTTGAATTACCAGACTGACGTACAAATTTGCAATCAGTGTGTTTGGTATAACCACAAGAGTGCTCCTGCTGTCATAGGAAATTGCTCCCCAGACCATGACTCCAGGTGTAGGTCCAGTGTGTCTAGGCCGCAGACAGTTTGGTTGCAGGCGTTCCCCTGGCCTCCTTCTGACCAACACTCGGCCATCACTGGCACCAAGGCAGAACCTGCTTTCATCAGAAAACACAACAGATCTCCAGTGTTGGTCAGAAGGAGGCCAGGGGAACGCCTGCAACCAAACTTTCTGCGGCCTAGACACACTGGACCTACACCTGGAGTCATGGTCTGGGGAGCAATTTCCTATGACAGCAGGAGCACTCTTGTGGTTATACCAAACACACTGACTGCAAATTTGTACGTCAGTCTGGTAATTCAACCTGTAGTGCTGCCATTCATGAACAGCATTCAAGGGGGAGTTTTTCAACAGGATAACGCTCGCCCTCATACCGCTGTTGTCTCGCAACGTGTTCTACAGAGTGTCGACATGTTACCTTGGCCTGCGAGATCACCAGATCTGTCTCCAATTGAACACGTATGGGATATCATTGGACGACAACTCCAGCATCATCCACAGCCAGCACTGACCGTCCCAGTATTGACAGCACAAGTACAACAAGCATGGAACTCCATACCACAAAGTGACATTCGAAACCTGTATGACACAATGCATTCACGTTTGCAGGCTTGCATTCAAAATTCTGGAGGTTACACCGGCTATTAATTTAACAGTATTTCACATTTGAAATGCATTTTCTTGAGCTTAAATTAACCTGTGATCTTGAAAATTTAATCAATTAAACATGTTAACTTGACAAATGCATTGTCCAAATTTCATTACTCTACAATAATTTTTTCTTGGTGTTGGGATTTTTTTTTCCGTCTGTGTATTTATACACACGTGAAAGTGTTTACATATAATTTACCTTCAGATAATCATTCCTGAGTTCCTCGTACAATATTCTGCAGGTTTCAGGTATAATATGTCCCAAAGATTAAGCTGAAATTCCAGTTGAAAATTTAAGATCTTCATATGACCTTCCAGTAGCCAGAAATCTCAGTGTTGCAACAAGACGTTCATACGGCGGGATGCATTCTCTCATTCGAGTGTTACGTTTTGTCATTCGAGGTTGAACTATACTTAATAATTTGCTAAACAGTGTCTCATCCATATGAAGGTAAATCTTAAAATCACCTGGCTCATTTGCCCTTAACTCTTGCAAAAGAGGCAAATGACTGAAAACTTCCTTGTTCTTTAATCAATCTTTGCACCAAACTGAACGTGATTTACGTTTTAACATTTTCTTCAATAAAATATAACTAGCTGCACACAGCACAACCTGCCTTTTGGAGCTCATAGCTGACAACTGCCCCTTCAAGCGGCAGGTAGGAATTTCACCCTGCTGAAATTCCAAGGGGCCCCGCCAGTGTGCAGGTATAGCAATGGTTTTGCGCCATACACACGAAGGCCCGGTCCGTAACGGGGAAGTGAGTGGCTGTGACCTTGAAGTTCCCCTCGTGTGTGTGGGCAACGGGAGGGTAGGCGTGCAAGCACCCAGGAATGAGGTGCGGCCGCTACCATCCCTCGCCCCTCGCTTGGACCGCTAGTGTATGGGCCGCTAATGGAAGGGCAAGAGGCAAAACTTGTGTTCTGAAGACATTTTTTTATTAACTGTACATTCGAATATTTCTCTATAGTCTATAACGAATTGTTAATTTTCATTTCTGTTCAAAAATTTTCTATTTAAAAAGATCTACATATTATGTTACACAGTACAATTATTTTACGACTACTGCTACAACTCTACGAATTATATCAACATTACTAACTAAAACTACTATCCTTCAACACTTAGGGACTGGAATATAAGTCTGTAAAGTTTATTCACCACTAACATCTGTTGAAGAAAAGGCTTCATTTTCCTAGAAACCATACTCCCAGCATCAGCATTTTCACTTAATTGTCCATAAAAACACTTTTGGTCCATTTTGGGTATCTACATTCATTCATTACATGGCTTGCAATAGACTGAAAAGTTGCTGACTATGCTGAAGCTGACATCACTCCTGAGCTGCATCTGACACAGCATTTGTCAACTTGTCCAACTCTTCCCAGAGGTGTCTGTCTTTCAGTATTTCTGAAGGAAATTTCCCTATGAGATTCACTCTACACTGTTTGACTTGATTATCTATACATGCACATTCAAACAGTAGATGACCAGGTATTCCTGGAGATCCACATGTACACAGATCACTCTCTGCCCTAATAATACTGTGCAGATATGTTTCATACAGTCCGTGGCCAGTGAGGTAACGTATTAATCCTCAGGATAAATTTAAATATTACATATGCATCCTCCCTCTGATGTTGGGAAGTATTTCATATACTTTCCTTCCTGTTTCCAAACTGTCCCACTACTGCTGCCACTCATTTAAAGAGCAATTTTTAACTTCTCACTGGTAGCCTCTTGACTATCAGTCTCAATTGTCTCCTTTGCATAGCCAATAGCATGACACCATTTTTCTTACTCCATGTCTAAACGACATATACTGAGAATGACCAGAAGTGTATCAGCTGGGGAAGTTCCGAATGATCCTATATGATCCAAGAGGATAACTTGTTGCATCCTTTTAATATTTCTTGCCGGTTTAACCCTTGTGCTACCAACATAGCTAATAGCTTTGGTAATTGCACCATGATATAAGGTGCCACACTGATGTGTATATATGAATTCTTTCTTCCCTCGTGCAATTCGGGGCTGGAATGCGTAGACTAGTTTTATTACAAACCACCCTCTGCCAATCACAATTTTGAGAATTGTAGAGTATATATGTAGATGCAGATGATACAATCTACTAATCAGCTATGGGATTAGATGTCCACTGTGCCCAATGTTGATTATCTTGTCCATTGTACCAGTTGTTCTTTGATATATATAAAGTAAACGAACCATTAAAATTCCTGTGCTCGTCTTGAATACCCCTAAATATCTTATTGTTTTTCTTCTTTTGATGTAATTTTCCCCAAGCTTCTTTCATCAATATATACTGCATTTTAGTCAGTGTTAGCTGAAGCTTAACTTGATTGCAACAGCATTCCATTACTCTCCTCACTTCCTAACTATCGAGTGATATGGGTGAGCGGTAACTCTCTGGCCTCACATTCAGGGGGAAGCAGGTTTCAATTCCCGTCTGGCCCTCCAGATTTTGGTTTTCCCATGGTTTCACAATATCACTCCAGGCAAATGCCGTGATGGAACATGATTGCTGAATTCCTTCCCATTCCTTGTTGCTAGTTCTTCCCCACCATTAAAGACCTCGACCTCAATGAGGCATAAAGCCATAAGAAAAAAACTTCCTTGATATTTGTCTCACTCTCTCTTCAAGAATTTCCTGCAACTAGCAGCAAAATATCACCTGCAAAGGCTGTGACTCATTCAAAGTTTGTCAGACCCATGAGTCTGTTGAGGACAGATCTTAGAGGAATAACCCAAAATTCTGGACCACAGACTTAACCTTGTGGACATCATTTGTAAGATGTTTTGACAATTGCTGATCATAGCTGTGAACTACTGCAGTTCTTCCATAAAAGTAATCTTTCAAACTCTCTTACAAAACGCATGGGCATCCTAATTCTCTTAATCAGGTAAACCAAAAATTATTAAAATTGCCAGAGATTTCAATAAATATGCTAATGACACATCTTTTGTTTATTGAGTTAACCACATGCTGAGCTTCATTTATGGCATCCTCTGTTGAACTACCTTTCCAGACACCAAACTACTGCTGATTCATACCTACCAGTAATCTTTATTCCTTAACTCTTTTACAAAACAATCTTTCTCGAAGTTTCCCAAGTATATTCATTAGGCAAAATGATCTATGTCTTTGGTAGTAAGAGGCTTTTTACTTTACTTATAATTGTTATGTTATACGTTCTTGAACAATGGGATAACCACCACTGTTATCATATCTGTAGTTCATTAGTTGCCTTGTAAACTTGTGCTCCTCAGAATCAGATTCCAGCTGGTCTTCAGGCAAGAGCATTTTACAAGAGGTTCAGACAATTCTTGCCAACTGCTCATCATAGTCCCATCCTCTTCATTAATAAAATAGAAAATGGTTGGTGATTTTACTTTCTGCACTACTAACTTGTATGGAAGTCCCCATGGATTTAAAACCAAGTTTTTGGTTATGTTCATCTCCAAATTAATTAATCTTGCATCCTGGAGGTATTGGTGATACACAGCTTTTGCTAATCTGTTCTGGTACAGTGTTTAGTTATGTTCAACAGCTGCTTTAGCTTCGTGATAGTGCATTCACATTTTCCTTATTTTACTCCTTAGTCTATGAAGTGCATCATTCCACAGACTGCCTTTTTTTATCTTTGAGCATTTTCTTCTGCACTATTGACTTCCTCATGGCATAATGTAATGCCTTGCGGTCAACATTATCTAATACATCAGGCACTGTTGGTATTTTGAAGAACCTTCTTAATCGAATCCAGTCTACTTAGAAGGATCATGTTCAACATTCTGCTATTATGTCCTATTCTTGGGTGTTAGATATGGTTAAATAGATAATGTTATGATCCCAAGTCATTAGATTTTGCCTTATCTTCCAGTTCTGTACTAGCTGGTTAATGCCATATCAATGTTTGTTGCTGTACCTGCACTATTTTGAAATGCATAGGGCCAAACAGACTTTTTTTTTTTAAACTGCTTTAAGTCTCTCAACAGCGAGGTCTTTAGAGACGGGAAAGGATGGGGGGCAGGGATGGGAGCAAGGAATGGGAAGGAATTCGGCCATGGCCTTTTGAAGGAAGCATCCCGGCATTTGCCTGGAGTGATTTGGGAAACCATGGAAAACCCAAATCTGGATGCCCGGACGGGGATTCGAACCGCCGTCCTCCCGAATGCGAGGCGAGAACGCTAACCTTTACATCGCCACGCTCGGTAACAGACTTATTCATAATCTCTAGATTTAGTTAAAAAATAGTCTCTTCTAGAGAGAATCATCTCTTCGCAGTAATCTTCCAGTGACGGAGGTGAGATTTTGCACTGGCATTCATTGTGTATACTAATGGCCTTTGTCCCACTGCTTCAGCAATTTTCCTCATTTCTTCCAGGTATCCACCTATTCCTTCCCCGAATTGCAAGTGGAGATTAGCAATCAGAAATCTCCTGAGACATGTTAATATTTCTATGAAAACAATGTTCTCATTACGTAACTGGGCGATCTTTGTGATTTTATACTTTCTGTTAAGAGAAACAATTGCAGCCGTTGGATGTTTACCATCACATATTATTTTATGATGGCTTAATAAAAATTATTGATGAAGGATCACAAGCTGATGCAATATTTTAGGATTTTCTGAATGCTTTCGACTCACATAGCTGCATTTTAGTATAGATTAAAGTGTACAGTAAATTAGAAAGCATTTGTGAATGGATATGATATTTTCTAACTGGCCAGTCTCAGTATGTCGTTTTTGACAAAGATGCCTCTACCAATCTAGATGTTACATCAATGTCCCTCAAGGAAGTGTCACAGTATCACTTCTATTCTTAATTTTTATAAAAGATCTTGGAGATGATGATAATAACAGTTTTACTGAGTGTGGTGAGTGAGAGGTTAACGTTCAGGCCTCACATTCGGGAGGACGCTGGTTTGAATCCCTGTCCAGGCATCCAGATTTGGGTTTTCCATGGTTTCCCCAAATCACTCCAGGTGAATGCCAGGATACTTCCTTCAAAAATGCCATGGCCAAATTCCTTCCCGTTCCTTGTCCCCAGTTCTATCCCTCCTCTAATGACCTCGACAAGGCGTAAAGCCACAAGTTTTTTTTAAAAAAAAAACAGTTTGAGATTTTTTGCTGATGCAGTCATCAATAGGAAAGTAAGGAATTCGGCCAATTGTTTCAAAATTCAATGTGATCTGGATGTTATTTTGGTATGGTGCGATCAATGGCTACTTAAACTAAACCGCAAAAAGTGCAAGGCAATGTGCATAACCAGTTTGTTCAAGAGTGCAAAGTAAACACTTCAGTTACTGACATGGTATAATCCATGAAGTATTTGGGTGCAACAGTACAAAGGAACATGAAATGGGACCAGCACATTTATTTGGTAATATGTAGTATTCATTCTAGGCTGGAATTCATGAGTTAAAATTTGAAGAATTGTAATGCACATACAAAGGAGATAGCATACAAAACTCTCATGCATCCACATTTGCACTAATGCTGTGCCAATTGGGATCTGTATTGCAAGGGATTGATTTACAGTACAGAGAAGAACTGTTCAATTCATGACTGTTTGCCACACCCTTAAAAAAGCGTCAAATAATTGTTATGTAAATTGAGCTGGCAGACAGATGATGTAGGTTTTGTTTGAATTTATAGGTAAAAATTCAAACATCTCCTTTTATTTATGAGTGCAACAAAATATTTTGTCCATTAACCAATTTGGGTTGAAATGACAGAGATACGATTAGAGAAATTAGGTACCATACTGCTGCTTATATAAATCCTTTCTTCCCTTGTACTCTTTGTAATTGAAATGCACAGAGTTAGTTTTGGTGGAAAGCACCCTCTGGCACCCACAACTTTGTGAACTGCAGAGTATAGATGTAGAAGTAGACAGACATATGTGGGACCCTCCCTGTCTTCGTATATGGTTCTTGAAGGGATTTAACATCAAAATCAATTTCATTTGCTAGTCCTTTTTATTATAATAACACAATGCCTTTAAGTTGTGCTACATTGGATCTGTAGTTGCTCATAAGTGGAGTATATGTATTGGTCTTTTAGGGCATGGTTGCCTGTAATCAACAGCAATATGGCCATGTGTTTTCACTTTTGTATAAAACTTATAAGTTGCATTGCCTCTCCACATCCTTCATGCAGCATTGCATCTTTGTGACACATTGGTGTTAGCTTTCCTGATAATCTCCCATGTGGATTGTCGCTTGGGCATACCATATGTCTGTGAACTAGCATCAACTTTAAAGTCTTCTTTCGATCCTTTCTTTTCTGAGTATATCTGTGCCCTTACCCTGTCTCTTTATCATCTACTTGGAATCTTATGCTTTTGTTCTTTGAAAGCAGATGTAAAATTCCTCTCTACGTTATTGTTTGACTCTCGAATTTAATTGATAGTGCGAACTTTTTTGGTCTAACTGACGATAATCAATTCTATTTACGGTCCTTTGAAGCAACATCTGCTATGTGGAATAACAATCCAATGATGAACAATATGCTATTTTCCACTGCTTCATACAAGGCATGCATCTGAAAGATTGCCCCTTTTTATCACATTGAGATTTGTTGTAAACCTCTTCACCACTATGGGAGTAAATGGAATCTTCTTTGTAGCACCACTTGCTGATATGGCCTAGATCAATATATTTTATCTGTTTATGTACTAATAGGAAGTCTTTAGTAGCTATTGATTAGAATCCCAATTAAAGTAACTGTTTAGCAATAATTGTTTTCCTAAACTGAGTATCAACCCTGCCACAAGACATACAGTAGCTTTGCCTATAGGTCAAGTTCTAAATTTTAAAGCGAAGCCTTCCTTATTATCTGGAGCAGATGGAATAGCCAAGGACAACATTGCAAAAGTAGAACTGTGAAACACTTCACGCCCTTACATAAAAAAAAAAAAATCTTATAGAGCTTTCGAGATGCGTCCTGATTCTAGGTATGAGCTGAATATGGTGAGTCTTTATGAAGAACTGGACTTCCTGCAGGTACAATCAAGAGGTTCTAACATTAGGATGCGATAAAAACAAAGTGTCAATTTTGTTTAGGTAAGCAGATGATATATTTTTGGTATGGTCACATCAAAAGGCCAACTTGAAGATTTTCTTAGATTACATCAACAGTATCTATCTGATGAAAAAGTTCACTATGGAATTAGAAACAAATGGACAACTTGCCTTTTTGGTGTGCTGCTTAAAAGAAATCAAGAAGGAAGATTAACACAGAATGGTTTTAGATAAACTACACATATTGAGCATTATTTAAATGCAGTTTCTTATCACCACCCTCCTCAGAAAAGGGCTTTGATCAAGGCATTATTTCTTAAAATTGAGGGGGTTGTAGATAACAACCATATCATTTAAGAAAGAAAAATTCTTAATTAGTCCCTATGACAAAATGGATGCAATGATTATATGGTAGCCCCTGCTCCAATCACAAAAAAGATGAACAAGAATTGTGAAGATAAACAACACAGAAGAAAGGCCTTTCCACCTTATATAAAGAGAGTCACTGAGATGATAGGTAGAGTGCTGACCA
Source organism: Vandiemenella viatica (assembly GCA_031002005.1). NCBI lineage: Eukaryota > Metazoa > Arthropoda > Insecta > Orthoptera > Morabidae > Vandiemenella > Vandiemenella viatica. The sequence goes on from CM061921.1 coordinate 349,652,618, forward strand.
GCTAATATTGATCAGTAGTAATTTATAAAGAATTCCCTGTGAACGTGGCACAGTGAATATCGGTAAGACATCCTGGGCATTCTACTTCAGATTACGAGAACATTCTTGCCACACCAGAGACTCTAGTAGATTAACAAATCAGCAGGAGAGTACCAAAATACTAGCAAAGAAAGGGTTTTTCGGAATTTACAGTTAGGGAATCCCTTGAAATTTTTATACACCCCAAAATTTTAACAAAGATAGGAGCTATGAGTGAGATATGGAAATGTGCAAATGTGGATGAATATGATGCCTGGACAAAACAAGGTCATTCTGCAATAGAGGAAAAAAGTCATACTATCTATGAAGCAGCATAGGCTCTCTGCAGAAAAACAAAACCATTGATGCAGATTTGCATAAAACTACAAAAGGAATAACATCAGCCTTTTGCAGCAGTTTCAGCAAGCAGGAGAATCTCTGAAGAAGATTCCCAGTGGGGATTGTTGGTAGCAAGGAAAGTGACACAGCTGGAAAAAACTGAAAATTAATTATACCTGCATAGTTTGCAAATATATTTTTGGTCATTCCTGGATAGCTTCCATTTGGCTTTCTGAAGGATACATTTGATCACTTTTTCAAGATAAGGTCAGAAGAGGGATTACTGCTAAATGGAGTATAGTCCTCAGATACCATATCCTCCAACAATGTGCTTTCATGGCAGACCAGCATGCCCATGGTCTTATCTTTTTAAGACAGAGGAAGTCTTTTACAACTACACAAGTATTGTTTATTGACATTAATCATAGTTCTCATTATTATGAAAACATATGGAGCTGACTGAGAGATGAAACAGAACATGTTTTGTGAGTTACCTTTTGAAAAAAAATAATAACTGCAGCAAGACTCAAGTGAATGTGGCATGAGGTATTTATTCTTTTACATTATTAACAGAATGCCTGAAATGTTGCGTATTTTGTTTTTCTTGATTTTTAACATTATATCCCTCTGCCTTCATGAGTGGTAAGTGATGGGTTAACTTTATATGCGTTCATTTCAATCCACATCATCTTATAGCAATGTTTTAGTATTATTGTCTTTTAAAAGGCTAGATGTAGGTTAGCAGATAACAGTAAACTGTTTTCATTTTTTGCATACCTGAATGGCCACACTCATCCCTGCAATATTGGAGAAGAGTTGTTAGAATGTAAAAATCAGCAGACTTCTGAAGAGGAATATAAGAACCTTGTGTATAAGGATCAGGCTGGAACAACATATGAAACAATAGTGACAATTTTTTACACAAATAAACATTACATGATCAAAACAACTAATAAACAATACTCTTCTAGCCTTCAACACTTAATTTTAGAAAACTTTCTATACAGCCTTATCATAAGTTAGAAAATTAGGATGTAAATATAATTTTACTTCATTCTAATCCCGCAGTGATTAAATTTTTAACCAAGATACACTTTTTGAACATTCGATTCAAGAATATATAAATAATAACTTATCCTGAAGTGTCAAATGTTCAAGTAGGGAGCCACATTGCTTTATTAATGTCTGGATTTTAATATTTATTTTACAGATTATATCACCAACAAAAAATTGCTGTAGGGAAGCGCAAAAGCACTGAGTGGCCACTTTTATGTGAGAATTTATTAAAATGATGGCCAAAATGACATAGATCAATAAACATACTTTCAACTGTCCCAACAGCCAAAATAGCACTGATACACAGGGTGCTGCAAAACTTCCTCCCTAGTTTCGTTGACATATAAGAATATGGGTATTGGTTCTAAGGAGAGGATAATGGTTTGTAAAGACACTGGAGTTAGGTACGTTTTGTTTGCCAGCAGTTTCCAATAGCCAGGATGAGCAATGCATTTTCATTGTGGAAGCATTTTTCAAAAACAGTCATACCATTGTCGCTGTCCAAGATGCTTTCTGCAAATTTTTCCAGCTTGCCCCTCCCCCCTCCCCTTTTGTGCGGTAGTTGCAGATAAAAAAATGGCATAATCTTATAGGTATCAAACTTTAGATCAAGTGGTTCCGTGTTGAAAATGAGTGGAGGAAGGCCACACAGAACTCAAACTCCAGAAAAAAATTGAGGGAGTTAGACATTCATTTCTGCAGTCTCTAAAGCAATCTGCTCACAAACATGCTGCACCCCTTTAGTTGTCTGATCAGAGTGCGCAATGAATTTTACAACAGGACTTGTAATTTCATCCATATAATATGGTCTTTGTTCATGAACTGTTGCAACATTGGCTAATTTGTGTGGCATTGTGTGAAAGCATCCTTCAAAATGTGATAAATGATTTTTTTTTTTAAGTGATCAAGCAGATTTCAGTTATCTAGATCATTGGCTCAATTTTTTTAAGAGGTTGGCATGACTAAGACTAAAAAATCTTAACAATATGTTCAAATGGTTCACACTTTCATGACATCAAGGCTCAGTGAATTGCAGAGTCAGCAGAATCTATGATTTCAGCAGGACAGGGCCACTGCTCACAAAGCCAGGAGATCTTTCCTACTGCTAAAACAGCTATTCCAAGGACACTTGTTTTCTTTAGATGATGACAACCTATGGTATGCATGATCTCCAAACCTCACCCCTTGTGATTTTTCTCTAAGGGGGTTTTCTTAAAGCTGAAGTTTACAAACATCAACTAAGTATATGTATGCGATACAAGAAGAGATTGCTCAAGTAATATTGGACAGACTGATGGAGAACTCCTGAACTCCCACTCAGCAGTGAACTGATAGTGAAGGAAACCACCTGATTGATAGATCAAAAAATAAAACTTGAAAAACATGTAATGTCACTTCCCTCTATATAGATTTCATTCATGTACATGCAGTTTCTTTACTTTGTACCATATGTTTTTTATTCAACATTTAAATTAGGGAGGAAATTTTGTCACTCTGTGCTATAATGTTTTTTTGAGCATTGACACAGTACTGCACTAAGTAATGTCACTGTAGTAAATGACAATACATGAAAATAAAATATAATATGATATGTCGAAATTAACTGCAATTAATGGGCTTTAGTACTTTTATAATAAGTATTTACTATTTTTTTAATGTATTTTTCCACTTGTGGAAAAATGTTGTTCTGCTGCTCCCAGTCATTCCTAAATGTACCTTTATAAAATAGTGGCCCCCTTTGTGGCCTGATCATGCAAATGTAATGATACATCCTTTAAAATTTGAACATAAAGCCTGAGTTCAATACTGTTCAAATTATAATATCCTGATATAAAACCATACATCTGTTAGTGCTGGTGATTTGTACATTTAATCTGAAACAATCAAAAAAGAAATTGATGCTGTGATTAAATATTTGTGTCAGAGAAAGATTCAGAGGAAATAGTAGCACCATTAGGGGAAAGTGCCCCTGTCCACAGCTCAGTAAAAAAAGTGGGCACCTGAATTTGACTCTGGGCACTGAAGATGACCCCCGTACAATAAAGACCAGTGGAGACAATCATTCAGGCGGAGGGTAGGTAAATTGGCGACCATAAACAGAATGTTAACAGTTCAAGAGATTTAAGAGATATCAGGCAATCCAAGAACAACAGCAGATAATATTCATACAGAGTACTTGGACATGAGGTAGGTTTCCACACATTGACCTCCGATTAAAGTCATGCTTGGGACATGCCCTGGGGAAGTGCCAGGGACTCCATATGAATCCTCCTATACTCCATTCCCATAGAGGCCTTTCTGAAATGTTTCCAACAATGTAAAACATGCTGGGAGAGATTTGTGACAGTTTAATTAATATTAAGACGTCAGCCCTCCAGGTGAATAACTGTTTTCTCCAGCCAAAATCCAAAACACTTTTGATTAGACTTCATGAATTCAGATATGGGCCAAAAATTATGGTTTAGGGTACAACTGTTATAAAAAATTAAACCAACATAGCCTTTAAGAACACAGAAAAATACTAGAAGCTAAACTGATTCACTTAGCTTCCTTAAACAATGCACATAATGTATCAAAAATATTACCCTCACATAATCCTCATCACTGGAAATTTCTTCTCTTGCTGCTATCTCAGATCTTGCATTCACCTGAAAACCACAGAGTAATAGTAAGTTAAAGCTGTGAATAAATAACACCTATGTCTCAGCATAAATCAATACATCTCCTGCCTACCAGGGATGGCTGCAATCCAAATATTAGAAGTGTAGATGTTAAAAATGCTACATTTATTTTAATAGAGAACAAAACAACTGTTGACAACATCTGAAAGTAGAATGAGAGAGAAGCAGGCATAATTTTTTTTGAAGAATATCACACTGAATATGTATAGAGTATTTCTGTTCTATCAAACATTATTACAAGATTATTAAAGACGCTATTAACTATTATTGTATCAACAGGCTTCAGAATCAAAAGAGACAAACAGCTTGATCTTCAGTATTTCTTATGACATACTTTATGTATATTTTAGATCCTATCCAATGCAAAGCATTTAATTTAACAAAGCTGAAGGTAGAGGATATACAACTCAAATAAAGAAAGAGGGAATCAAAACAATTATGAAAAGACTGGGGACACCAGGAAGGAAAAATGAAGGGAGGATGAAAAATTGAAAACCTTAGTTCAATAGGCCCTTAAGATCAATGGCTATTACACAGGTCTAAAAATAATAATCATCAATATACGAGGGGTGAGTCAAATGAAAACCTTAAATACTTTTTTAAATATTATTTATTGTGCAGAAGTGGTACAAAGCTGTATCACTTTTCAACATAATCTCCCCCACGCCCAATGAAAGTCCTCCAGCGCTTACAAAGTGCATAAATTCCTTTAGAAAAAAATTCTTTTGGTAGTCCGTGCAACCACTCATGCACCGCGTGGCGTACCTCTTCATCAGAACAGAACTTCTTTCCTCCCATTGCTTCTTTGAGTGGTCCAAACATATGGAAATCACTTGGGGCAAGGTCTGGTGAGTACGGTGGATGAGGAAGACACTCAAAATGCAGGTCTGTGATTGTTGCAACTGTTGTATGGGCTGTGTGGGGCCTTGCATTGTCATGTTGCAAAAGGAAACCTGATGACAGCAATCCACATTGCTTTGATTTGATTGCAGGCTGAAGATGATTTTTTAGGAGATCTGTGTATGATGCACTGGTGACAGTGGTCCCTCTAGGCATGCAATGCTCCAAAATGACGCCTTTTTCGTCCTAAAAGAGAGTAAGCATAACCTTCCCTGCTGATGGTTCTGTTCGAAACTTCTTTGGTTTTGGTGATGAGGAATGGCGCCATTCCTTGCTCGCTCTCTTCGTTTCCGGTTGGTGGAAGTGAACCCAGGTTTCGTCCCCAGTAAAAATTCTTGCAAGGAAGCCATCACCTTCTCGTTCAAAGTGCCGAAGAAGTTCTTCACAAGCATCAACACGTCGTTCTCTCATTTCAGGAGTCAGCTGCCGTGGCACCCATCTTGCAGACACTTTGTGAAACTGGAGCATATCATGCATAATGTGGTGTGCTGAACCATGACTAATCTTTAAACATGCTGCAATGTCATTCAGTGTCACTCGGTGGTTTTCCATCACTATGGCTTCAACTGCTGCAATGTTCTGTGGAGTCACAACTTGTTGTGCCTGACCTGGACGAGGAGCATCTTCCACAGAAGTCACACCATTTGCGAACTTCCTACTCCATTCATAGACTTGCTGCTGTGACAAACATGCATCACCGTACTGAACCTTCATTCTTCGATTTATTTCAATAGGTTTCACACCTTCACTACTCAAAAACCGAATAACAGAATGCTGTTTTTCCCTGGTGCAAGTCTCAAGTGGGGCAGCCATCTTTATACTGATACTGCGACGGTACTTGTGCATCTGCACTATGCTGCCACCTACAGGCCATTCTGCACGCTGCTTGTAGCACACTTACCAACTTACAGGATAACGGCGTGAAATTTCGATTTCTTATTACAAATTTAAGGTTTTCATTTGACTCACCCTCATAAATATAAATATACTATAGGGCAGAAAGACAATTGCTGTCATTTCCACTTAACGCTTCACAAAGTGACTATAAATAAAGCTGATTACATATATAAAGGTTTGAAAGTAAAAAACACAGCTGATCAGCAAAAATGAAAAAGTAAACAGGAAGGAACCATCTCTAATAACAGGCGATGACAGATCTGTTTTCAGGTTTGAGCCACCGAGCGTGGTGGGTAAGCGGTAATGCTCTGGCCTCGCCCTCAGGAAGACGCAGGCTCAAATCCCCATCTTGTCATCCAGATTTGGTTTCCATGGTTTCCCCAAATCAATCCAGGCGATGCTGGGATGGTTCATTTAAAAGTCCATGCCCAAATCCATTCCAGTTCCTTGCACCCAATCCTTTCCCACCTCTAAAGACCATGATGAGGCAAAAGATTATAAAAAAAATAAAAAAAGGGAGGCGGGGGATTAAACCCTTCTTCAGCAGTTGAACATAAATTTATTTATTATTTTATTTTTTACTTATGACTTTATGCGACGTCGATGTCATTAGAGGCAAGTTGAACATCGAGTACAGAAGATGGGAGTCAAAATGCAATCAAGTGGCAGCTGTGTGAAATGTAGGGAAAGGATGGAGGAGGAAATTTGTATTGAGAAAATAGTATGAGAGAAACAAAGGACATGAGGTAAACGAAAAGTAAAAAAAGAGTGGAAAAAATAACATTTGTGACTTAGATTCATAGATTTTAATATGGAATCATGGGGTGAGTAGTCTCCCGAATTTCTCTAATAACTCTGAACTTCACTTGGTCTTATCCTTACATCCATTACACCTTCCTAGATGTAGTTCTATCTCTATTGAATACTCTCATCAAACCAATTAATCTTTAACAGTACTTCCCATTATGGCGTGGGTGTCTGTGGCAGATGTATATGTTAACCAAGTATTACAACAATAATACCCAATCATTAATATAGCACAAATATCCATCTGATATGGTACATTAAACAACTTTCTCATGTTACATCATATTCAATACAGTCCAGTTCTTGTCATATATTTCATCCCATCTGTATCTGAAGACCAGGCAACAATAACCTTTATCATGAACTGAAAGAAGATTCCTCCTATACTAGAAAATCCTCCCCAACTTTCCTACAACTTGCTGTAACCAACTGCTGGCAGGTAAATACCATATTCATTATAATAATGGGAAGTACAATGCTTATATGCAAAGAAAATTAGGAAGGACTGGCAAAGTAAACCCACTACTTACCAGAGATGAATACAGGAAGGAGAATCATAATGAACACAAGAAAGAACACATATTACAATATTTCTGTATGAAACATTATTCATACACAGAAATATGACACATAACAACAGGACTGCATTGCTCACACCTAGCTCAGTATGACTAATTGAGAGATAGCCATTGTAAACAGGGTGCGAAAAGGGTGGCAGTGGTGGATATGAATTATGTCACACTCTCCACTGGTAGTAACACCTTGCTGCCATGGCAGCGTGTGACAACCACTGTAATGCCTGATGCAGTACAAACCTCCGTCCCAAATGAACCCATTAACCCTTAACCAAAAATGTCTCCTCCTTCTACTCCAGCAGTCCCTCACATCCACCCTATCCTCTTTCCTTAACTCTATTTTCCCATGCCCTGATGACAAGAGTTCAACCAGCATGGTCATGAACGGTAGTGGTTACGAGACCAAGGTCCTGTGGCAACTCTCTGACACCCACACCAAATGTCCAAACTTCACAAATCACAATACTTCCATTTGCCATGAAGTACGTACTTTCATTGGCCTGCAGTGTCCCTTTCAAGACTTGTCATTAAAACCAATTTCACTAATTCTCATAGCCTTATTCTCAAGGTCCACAAGGCCGGCAATCCTGGTTGAACTTTAATGGCAGCCTGTGAATCATGCTCTGAAGCACATTTGGCATCAACATCTCCAAACTTTCACACAAAACCTATCTCCCTCCATACATCAAACACAGTCAATTCTTCCTTTAATGTCTATCCACAGTCCCCACTACTCCCCTACTCCACCCCCGGGGAACATTTCTAACTACTTTTGCCCATTTCATTCTTCCGGGACACATCTTCTCCTTCAACTCCTAAGTACATCACCAAATATGCAGCACTGCCATTGGTACCTGCATGGCTCCATCCAATCCTAAGCTACTCCTGGACTATCTGGAGCAGTGGTTCCCAATAGTGCCCACTGGTGGATGTTGAACAGTTCAAAGGCAAATTTAGGGAGCACTGAGGACCAACTGCAGTCTTCCTGCTTTCGAGAACTATACACAGATTTAAAGGGCTGCATCAAAGAGGTGTTTATCTGTATACCCATGATTATATTAGGAGGTACCCAAAAGAAACCAAACCAATGTTTTTTTAAAAAAAATTTTTTGAGAAAATACAATTAAAATCCCTTTAAAGTACTCTCCATTGGAAACTGATACACTTGTCCAATATTTTATTACATTGTTCAAAACATTATTTATACTCCTATTCAAAGATGCCTGATAGTATCTATGTCCTATTTTTCTTTGACTCATCTACGTTAGAAAAATGTTTTCCTTCCATTTCTCTTTTCATTTGAGGGAATAAAAAGAAGTCACAGGGGACAATGAATGGTGAATAGATGGAGGGGGGGAGGCACATGGATCATGGCGTTTTTTAGCAAAAATCAGTGCAGAGAGAGGGCTGCGTGAGCAGGGGCATTGTCGTGATAGAAGACGCAGTTGGCCGGCTGCCACAAATTAGGCCTTCCCGTCGTATATTGTTGCACAAACTTTTCAAAACATTCAGATAAAAGATCTGGTTAACTGTCTGGCGCTGTGGAACAAACTCTGAATGGAAAACTCCTTGAACATCAAAGAAATAAATTGGCATTGTCTTGATGTTTGATTTCACTTGTCTTGCTTTTGTGGCACAAGACAAACTTGGAGTCTGTCACTGGCTTGATTGTTGCTTCATTTCAGGGCCATAACTGTAGCACCAGGATTCATCACCTCTGATGACCTTGAAGAAACAGTTTGGATCATTTCAGAGCTCTTTCTTCAAGCACAGCTTGCTTCTAAGTGTTTTTTGTTGTACAGTCAGCAGTCGAGGCACGAATTTGTTAGCTACCCTTCTCATACAAAAATCTTCTTTTACAATGCTCTGAACTGAGCTCCAAGTCATTCCAGATAGCTCCACAACTTCTTCAATTGTATGTCATCAATGATTTCATGAATTTTTGTGACATTTTAGTCAGTATGGGCTGTTGAAGGACGTCCAAAATGAGGTTGGTCATCATTTGAAATTTCACCTCTTTTGCAATGGGAAAACCACTTAAACACTTGGGTTTTCTCCCACTGTAAGCTGTTTTCAACATTTCAGGAGTTTCTGTGCTAGTTTTTCCAAGCAGGAAGCAAAACTTATGGACGCGCACTGTTCAAGAGAATCAGCCATCACAAAAATGACTAGCGCACGAAACAGCAGTCACAAAAGAAATTAACACCAGCAAAACACAACCTTCTCTTGTGACGACAATTGGTATACTGATTCAGGGACGGAAGGACTACATGCTTCAAGTGGAAAAAATCAGTACTACAAAAACTCTGCCCTCTATAACATCAGCTCAGTTTTTTTTTTTTTTTTTTTTGGTTACACCCTCATATATAGCCAAAAGAGAATTCAGTATAGTCAAAAATTTATTAGCTAAGAACAGAAATAGATTGTCACTAGTGGAACACGGCAATTTAAGATTGTTGATGACAAATAAGGCACCAAATATAGGAAAATTAGTGTCATTACATCAAGCTCAGCCCTCTAATTAATAACATTTTTCATAACATGTATTTGTTAAACTGTGAACAATACAGCTATATTGTTAATATCTTTTAATCAAGTTATTTTAGAAATTTGCCCTTGTTTTTCTGTGTATGATATTGTACACTTCACCTAAGAGGGGCACCATCAAATCACTGTTGCAAAAAGTTGGTTACGAGACAAAATACAAAAGAGGAGTTGGTGTCTGTTTCTTTTTTCTGATAAGGGGTTGGTGAGTATTCTTTTTTTTTTTTTTTTGAAAAAAAAAGAGGGTGCTAGGCTAAAAAAGGTTGTGAAACTATGATCTGGAGTAACAATTCTTGAACAACATCAAATCTTTTGTAAGGTCAGATAAATATATGATATAGTCACGATCTCAACCCACGGTGAAAACCATCTACTAAATAACAACCACTCCATCAACTTCACCTCAACTTACTCCCACACACAAATGTCACCTTTCTCAATACTGAAATTTCCCTATGAAAAGCTAATCTGCACAATTATGCTCACATAAAGCCTACAAATTTACAACACCTGCACTTCAACAGTTGCCATAATTATAGCATTTCCATCCATGCCAGACGCTTTTGTTCTGATGAAGAATCACTTTCCAGGTACTAAGAAAGTGACTTCTGTACCTTCTGATCTGGTACAGGAACAAATCTCTCATGTTACAACCAACCACTTACAATGCAACTCCTGTCCTGTATTACTAAAAACTGATTTTGTCTCTGTATTCACCACCCAGTTCTCTCTTAATTTTGAACCCATAAACCAAATCAGTCATCATGGGTATGACTTCCAACATTCCTCACCCAAAATGTGGATGTTTCTTCCTTAACTCCTGCCCAATGTTCTTCGGCCGACTATCCAATCTCAAGAAGATCTATGTCCAAAAATTCTCAACTTTTGACCCTTCCAAATATCCACATGAATCATTAACTTGCAATAGACCTTACCGTAAAACTTGCAACATGCATCCAGCCAGAACTACCTATTCCAATCCTATCACAGGTAAAACTTTTTCCATTACTGCAATGCCACATGGACAGCATTATACCTCATATACCAGCTCATATGCCTCCACTACACTAGTCTGTATATAGGAATCGCAAATAACCAATTGCCCATCAGGATAAATCGTTGCAGGCAGAGAGTTTACACTACTAACCTAGACCAGCGTTTCTCAACCCTTTACAACCTGAGGACCAGTAAAATGTCAAAAATAATTGTATAGGTTATTTTTATATCAAACTAATATTTAACCTATATGTATGTCTTTAACCAACCTTATTTATTGTAATTGGCACATATTGCAGTTCCTTAAGACCTACATTTACAACAAGTCCTGCTTTAACATAACATTAACGGTCATTAACATAATCCGTAAAGGAACACCGCTCTCTTTGATGCGAACTGAAAATGTATTTTGTTATAGTAACAATGTAAGCGTATCCTTACATCCTGGAAAGACAAGATTTTTGCCTGATTGTTGAAATATTCACGGATTTTACAAAGTTTAGTTTATAGACTTATGGCTTGTACTCTCTTACAGTTTTATACAGTACATGTACTGTACCAAATTTATGTGAGCAATTTTTACTAATGTTTTTTTTTGTTGTTGTTATATAGTAATTCGATTAGAATTAAATTTTTAACATTCTGCCTGCAGACCAACTGATCCAACTTCATGGATCCCACAGGTTGAGGAACACTTACCCAGACCATTCAGGGCAGCCAATGAAAGTTCCCACAACATGAACAACCTTAAAAAAAAAAAAAAAAAAAAAAAAATTTAATCAAGAGTCTTTCCAGATACTACACCTTCTGAACACTGACATCAGGGATCCCCCTGGCATCACCCACTCCAGTAAACCCTACCAGGCAACCTATTACTTATTATTATTATTTATTTTTCAAAGTATTAATTTATGTATAGAGAGAGAGAGAGATCCTAGGAAAACAAAAGCCAGATAACAAATCAAGAACCAACCATTTACCAGAGTTGACATCAGGATGACTTAAAGAAAAGAAAAAGATAGAGACATGAAAAATTGTAATTATGATCTACATTTACAACCACACTCTGCAATTCACAGATATTTTTGGGTGGCAGAGGGTGCTTTGCACTAAAACTGTTCTTTACTCTGTGCATTCCAATCCCGAATACATGATTGAAAAAATATTACATATAAGCATCAGCATGGTGTCTTATTTCTCTAATCTTATCTTTCCTGCCTTTGGTGGGTGAGGTATTTCATTACACTATTAAATGAAAGAAGATATTTGCATATTTATCAATAAATATATATCATCTGTCTGCCAGACAATCCAAGCTTAATCTATGTATCAATTCAGTGACACTTTCATAAGGACTGTGGAAAGCAGTCACGAATCGAGTGGCTTTTATCTGTAATTTCTCTATCCTGTCAAGCAATCCCTTGCGACATGCGTCCCAAACGCTACAGCAATAATCCAAATGTGGATGTACGAGAGTTTTGTATGCTATCTCCTTTGTATGAGTGTTATAATTCTTCAAAATATGACCTATGAATCGCAATCTAGAATTAGCTTTGCCTATGATGGATATCCCGTTTCATGTTGCTTTGTACTGATATGCCCAAATACATCAGGGAATCAATCATGTCAATAACTGAGCTATTCACTGTGCTCTGGATTCTTTTTGTCAGTTATACACATTCCCCTGCACTTTTTGCAATTTAGTGTAAGTAGCCATTGATCGCTCCATACTGAACAAACATCCAGATTTCGCTGAATTTCTAAGCAAAAGTCAAAGCACCTCACTTCCCTACAGATAGTTGTGTCATTAATGAACAATTGCAAACTGCTATTAATGTTGTCTCCAAGATCATTTAAAAAATAATAATAATAATAAAAAGAAATGGCCATATCACACTTCCTCGAGGAACACCCAAAGTAATATCTAAATTAGAAGAGATTTCCCCATCAATGATGACTTACTACGACCAACCAGTTAGAAAATCTGCTATCCATTCACAACTCTGATCTGATATACAGTACACTTGAATCATCACTAAAAAGCAGTTGTGAGATAAAAGTCCAAAGCTTTCTGAAAATCAACGAAAATTGCAACTTATGAACCTGCATCAGTAACTTTTATTATGTCATGTGAAAAGAAGGCCAACTGTTTTTCACATTATCTGCATTTGTAAATGAAAGTTTTGATATTTGTGTTGGTTCAGTATAAGCAACACATTTTTGTCTAGAAACTTCATAAAGTTAGATCATATAACATGCTCCAGAACTCTTTTTCTGAGTTTATATCTCATCGACATCGAGGTCATTAAAGGCAGGAAAGGGCTGGGGGCAAGGAATGGGAAGGAATTTAGCCACGGCCATTTTTGAAGGAACTATCCCGGCATTCACCTGCAGTGATTTGGGGAAACCATAAAACCACAAATCTGGATGGTTAGACCGGGATTCAAACCCACATCCTTCCAAAGCGAGGCCAGTATGTAACCGCTCACCCATGATGCTTGGCAGAACTCTATTACAAACAGAGTTCGAGATATGGGTCAATAACTCCCAAGATCCTCCAGTCTCCTTTCTTGAAAATGGGAATTACCCGGACAATTTGCCAGTCTCTTCTAAGGATTTACAGCATACATCAGACAAAAATGGTTCTATTCTGTCCATTACCCTCAAAATACCATTGGGATCTGGCATCTTCCCCACTTCAGAAGCTTCATTATAACCTTCACATTCAATAAGACAGAACCCTGGGCCGTCCTTTGCAACAGACCATACTCTAAAAGTTGTAATATTAAACCAGACACTGGCCCCACTGATGTCAAGGTCATTAGAAGTGAGGAAGGACTGAGGGAATGAAAGGGAAGAAATTAAGTTATGACCTTTTGAAGGAACCAACCTGAGATTTACCTCGGGTAATTTCTTGCAACCACAGAAAACCGAAATCTGGATGACCAAACAGGGATTCTAACCTGCATCCTCACAAATATGAGGCCAGAAAACCCAGCCACTGCTACCTAAACCAATCCCCTCACTGAAGAGATCTTTCCCAATGCAGGGCATGCCACTTGTGAAACTTTCAATTTTATTTAACAACTTACTTTAACAAATGCACTGTTTCGTACACAGGCCCGACTCACAATCAATTATCAACCATCATTAACAAACAAGCAATTAGTAAATTCTTAATGTAAAAACAGACACATTCTTAGCACATAACTTTTAGCAAAGATTTGAGCATATGGAATATCGTATCAGATTTGTGAATGAATCTGAAATTTTCTAACTGGTCAATCACAGTAAATCCTCATTGATGGAGAAGCCTCTAATATTATAGATTTACATCAGTGTTCCCCAAGGAAGTGTAATAGGACCTCTTCTTTTCTTAATTTTTATAAATGATTTTGCAGACAATGTTAAGAGCAGTTTGAGATTGTTCACTGATGATATTTCATCTGCCGAGAAGTAAGGAATTTGATGACTGCTTAAAACTTAAATGTGATATGGAGGTTATTTCAGAATGGTCTGCAAAAAAAGACAATGTGCATAACTAAAAAAAGTAAACCACTTATTCATGAGTAAAAAGTAAACCGTTCACTTATTGAAACTGTTGATTTCCTGAAGTATTTGGAAACAACAGTACAAAGCAATATAAAATGGAATCTACACACAACTATGGTCATAGTGGAGCTAATTCTACACTGTGATAAGACAAATTCTGAAGAATTATAATGCTCATACAAAAGAGATAACATAAAAAATACTCATGCATCCACATTTGGACTATTGTTATGCTGTTTAGGTCTGTATCACAAGGGACTGATTGATGATTTAAAGAAAGTACAGTTAAAAACTGCTCAATTCATGACTGCTTGCCACAGTCCCTACGAAACTGTCACAGAATTGATACATAGATTGGGTTTGAATTGTCTGGCAGACAGGCTAAATAGGTTCTGTTTGAATTTATTGGCAAACTAGCAAATCACAACTTTCATTTACAAATGCAGCAAAATACTTCTTCCTTTGAACAGTGGGAAGGGAAGAAGACCATTTGGAAGACTTTAGGAAAGATGGATGGACCAAGTGAAGAAAGGTGAAGCTAATAGTTTGGAGAGAAATGGTGGAGGAAAAATCTTGGAGTGACTGCCAGACATGGAAGAAGATGTGCAGGACAATACGTAAAAGCGGAAACGTCTAAACGACGATGATGACAGAGTCCATAACCCTCAAAATGAACAATAATTTTGCATCCAAGAACCCTGCCATTCCATTAATAATAATAATAATAATGAAGAAATTAATCATAAGCAGAACAGTGGAGACTGAAATGTATTTTTAGAAGTATTGAAACCCTACATAACTGCTACCAGGCATCCAAATCACATGCTTAATGGCATATTAGTGATAAAAACTTAATCATTCAATATTTTTGTTTGGTTAACTGCTCACATATTGTGGCACTAAAAACTACATTCCACACATGAGAGAGTGGGGGTGGGGGGTGTCATCAATAAAGCCACGTCAGGGTACACGGGGAATGAAAGGCTATTGGCTTTATACGTCATCGACATCATTAGAGGCGGGAAAGGACTGAGGGAAAGAAATGGGAATGAATTGGGCGATGGCCTTTTAAAGGAAGCGTCCTGGCATTCACCTGGACTGATTTGGGCAAACCATGGAAAACCCAAATCTGGATGTCCAGACAGAGATTCGAATGCGAGTCCAGAGCATCATTACTGCTCAGCCACCAAACTCGGTTTGTGAGATCTTGCTCAGAGCCAAGTCAACATTATAAAGCTATAGTCACTTCACTTTCGAATGCGAGGCCACAGCATCATTACTGCTCAGCCACCAAACTCGGTTTGTGAGATCTTGTTCAGAGCCAAGTCAACATTATAAAGTATATAGTCACTTCACTTTCGAATGCGAGGCCACAGCATCATTACTGCTCAGCCATCACACTCGGTTTGTGAGATCTTGTTCAGAGCCAAGTCAGCATTATAAAGTATATAGTCACTTCACTTTCGAATGCGAGGCCACAGCATCATTACTGCTCAGCCATCACACTCGGTTTGTGAGATCTTGTTCAGAGCCAAGTCAACATTATAAAGTATATAGTCACTTCACTTTCGAATGCGAGGCCACAGCATCATTACTGCTCAGCCATCACACTCGGTTTGTGAGATCTTGTTCAGAGCCAAGTCAACATTATAAAGTATATAGTCACTTCACTTTCGAATGCGAGGCCACAGCATCATTACTGCTCAGCCATCACACACGGTTTGTGAGATCTTGTTCAGAGCCAAGTCAACATTATAAAGTATATAGTCACTTCACTTTCGAATGCGAGGCCACAGCATCATTACTGCTCAGCCATCACACTCGGTTTGTGAGATCTTGTTCAGAGCCAAGTCAACATTATAAAGTATATAGTCACTTCACATTCGAATGCGAGGACACAGCATCATTACTGCTCAGCCACCAAACTCGGTTTGTGAGATCTTGTTCAGAGCCAAGTCAACATTATAAAGTATATAGTCACTTCACTTTCGAATGCGAGGCCACAGCATCATTACTGCTCAGCCATCACACTCGGTTTGTGAGATCTTGTTCAGAGCCAAGTCAACATTATAAAGTATATAGTCACTTCACTTTCGAATGCGAGGCCACCAAACTCGGTTTGTGAGATCTTGTTCAGAGCCAAGTCAACATTATAAAGTATATAGTCACTTCACTTTCGAATGCGAGGCCACAGCATCATTACTGCTCAGCCACCAAACTCTGTTTGTGAGATCTTGTTCAGAGCCAAGTCAACATTATAAAGTATATAGTCACTTCACTTTCGAATGCGAGGCCACAGCATCATTACTGCTCAGCCATCACACTCGGTTTGTGAGATCTTGTTCAGAGCCAAGTCAACATTATAAAGTATATAGTCACTTCACTTTCGAATGCGAGGCCACCAAACTCGGTTTGTGAGATCTTGTTCAGAGCCAAGTCAACATTATAAAGTATATAGTCACTTCACTTTCGAATGCGAGGCCACAACATCATTACTGCTCAGCCATCACACTCGGTTTGTGAGATCTTGTTCAGAACCAAGTCAACATTATAAAGTATATAGTCACTTCACTTTCGAATGCGAGGCCACAGCATCATTACTGCTCAGCCATCACACTCGGTTTGTGAGATCTTGTTCAGAGCCAAGTCAACATTATAAAGTATATAGTCACTTCACTTTCGAATGCGAGGCCACAGCATCATTACTGCTCAGCCATCACACTCGGTTTGTGAGATCTTGTTCAGAGCCAAGTCAACATTATAAAGTATATAGTCACTTCACTTTCGAATGCGACGCCAGAGCATCATTACTGCTCAGCCACCACACTCGGTTTGTGAGATCTTGTTCAGAGCCAAGTCAACATTATAAAGTATATAGTCACTTCACTTTCGAATGCGAGGCCACCAAACTCGGTTTGTGAGATCTTGTTCAGAGCCAAGTCAACATTATAAAGTATATAGTCACTTCACTTTCGAATGCGAGGCCACAGCATCATTACTGCTCAGCCATCACACTCGGTTTGTGAGATCTTGTTCAGAGCCAAGTCAACATTATAAAGTATATAGTCACTTCACTTTCGAATGCGAGGCCACAGCATCATTACTGCTCAGCCATCACACTCGGTTTGTGAGATCTTGTTCAGAGCCAAGTCAACATTATAAAGTATATAGTCACTTCACTTTCGAATGCGAGGCCACCAAACTCGGTTTGTGAGATCTTGTTCAGAGCCAAGTCAACATTATAAAGTATATAGTCACTTCACTTTCGAATGCGAGGCCACAGCATCATTACTGCTCAGCCATCACACTCGGTTTGTGAGATCTTGTTCAGAGCCAAGTCAACATTATAAAGTATATAGTCACTTCACTTTCGAATGCGAGGCCACAGCATCATTACTGCTCAGCCATCACACTCGGTTTGTGAGATCTTGTTCAGAGCCAAGTCAACATTATAAAGTATATAGTCACTTCACTTTCGAATGCGAGGCCACAGCATCATTACTGCTCAGCCAACACACTCGGTTTGTGAGATCTTGTTCAGAGCCAAGTCAACATTATAAAGTATATAGTCACTTCACTTTCGAATGCGAGGCCACAGCATCATTACTGCTCAGCCATCACACTCGGTTTGTGAGATCTTGTTCAGAGCCAAGTCAACATTATAAAGTATATAGTCACTTCACTTTCGAATGCGAGGCCACAGCATCATTACTGCTCAGCCACCAAACTCTGTTTGTGAGATCTTGTTCAGAGCCAAGTCAACATTATAAAGTATATAGTCACTTCACTTTCGAATGCGAGGCCACAGCATCATTACTGCTCAGCCATCACACTCGGTTTGTGAGATCTAGTTCAGAGCCAAGTCAACATTATAAAGTATATAGTCACTTCACTTTCGAATGCGAGGCCACAGCATCATTACTGCTCAGCCATCACACTCGGTTTGTGAGATCTTGTTCAGAGCCAAGTCAACATTATAAAGTATATAGTCACTTCACTTTCGAATGCGAGGCCACAGCATCATTACTGCTCAGCCATCACACTCGGTTTGTGAGATCTTGTTCAGAGCCAAGTCAACATTATAAAGTATATAGTCACTTCACTTTCGAATGCGAGGCCACAGCATCATTACTGCTCAGCCACCAAACTCGGTTTGTGAGATCTTGTTCAGAGCCAAGTCAACATTATAAAGTATATAGTCACTTCACTTTCGAATGCGAGGCCACAGCATCATTACTGCTCAGCCATCACACTCGGTTTGTGAGATCTTGTTCAGAGCCAAGTCAACATTATAAAGTATATAGTCACTTCACTTTCGAATGCGACGCCAGAGCATCATTACTGCTCAGCCATCACACTCGGTTTGTGAGATCTTGTTCAGAGCCAAGTCAACATTATAAAGTATATAGTCACTTCACTTTCGAATGCGAGGCCACCAAACTCGGTTTGTGAGATCTTGTTCAGAGCCAAGTC
Source organism: Vandiemenella viatica (assembly GCA_031002005.1). Taxonomy (NCBI): domain Eukaryota; kingdom Metazoa; phylum Arthropoda; class Insecta; order Orthoptera; family Morabidae; genus Vandiemenella; species Vandiemenella viatica. The sequence goes on from CM061921.1 coordinate 349,671,456, forward strand.
AACATTATAAAGTATATAGTCACTTCACTTTCGAATGCGAGGCCACAGCATCATTACTGCTCAGCCATCACACTCGGTTTGTGAGATCTTGTTCAGAGCCAAGTCAACATTATAAAGTATATAGTCACTTCACTTTCGAATGCGAGGCCACCAAACTCGGTTTGTGAGATCTTGTTCAGAGCCAAGTCAACATTATAAAGTATATAGTCACTTCACTTTCGAATGCGAGGCCACAGCATCATTACTGCTCAGCCATCACACTCGGTTTGTGAGATCTTGTTCAGAGCCAAGTCAACATTATAAAGTATATAGTCACTTCACTTTCAAATGCGAGGCCACAGCATCATTACTGCTCAGCCATCACACTCGGTTTGTGAGATCTTGTTCAGAGCCAAGTCAACATTATAAAGTATATAGTCACTTCACTTTCGAATGCGACGCCAGAGCATCATTACTGCTCAGCCACCACACTCGGTTTGTGAGATCTTGTTCAGAGCCAAGTCAACATTATAAAGTATATAGTCACTTCACTTTCGAATGCGAGGCCACCAAACTCGGTTTGTGAGATCTTGTTCAGAGCCAAGTCAACATTATAAAGTATATAGTCACTTCACTTTCGAATGCGAGGCCACCAAACTCGGTTTGTGAGATCTTGTTCAGAGCCAAGTCAACATTATAAAGTATATAGTCACTTCACTTTCGAATGCGAGGCCACAGCATCATTACTGCTCAGCCATCACACTCGGTTTGTAAGATCTTGTTCAGAGCCAAGTCAACATTATAAAGTATATAGTCACTTCACTTTCGAATGCGAGGCCACCAAACTCGGTTTGTGAGATCTTGTTCAGAGCCAAGTCAACATTATAAAGTATATAGTCACTTCACTTTCGAATGCGAGGCCACCAAACTCGGTTTGTGCGATCTTGTTCAGAGCCAAGTCAACATTATAAAGTATATAGTCACTTCACTTTCGAATGCGAGGCCACAGCATCATTACTGCTCAGCCATCACACTCGGTTTGTGAGATCTTGTTCAGAGCCAAGTCAACATTATAAAGTATATAGTCACTTCACTTTCGAATGCGAGGCCACAGCATCATTACTGCTCAGCCATCACACTCGGTTTGTGAGATCTTGTTCAGAGCCAAGTCAACATTATAAAGTATATAGTCACTTCACTTTCGAATGCGAGGCCACAGCATCATTACTGCTCAGCCATCACACTCGGTTTGTGAGATCTTGTTCAGAGCCAAGTCAACATTATAAAGTATATAGTCATTTCACTTTCGAATGCGAGGCCACAGCATCATTACTGCTTAGCCATCACACTCGGTTTGTGAGATCTTGTTCAGAGCCAAGTCAACATTATAAAGTATATAGTCACTTCACTTTCGAATGCGACGCCAGAGCATCATTACTGCTCAGCCACCACACTCGGTTTGTGAGATCTTGTTCAGAGCCAAGTCAACATTATAAAGTATATAGTCACTTCACTTTCGAATGCGAGGCCACCAAACTCGGTTTGTGAGATCTTGTTCAGAGCCAAGTCAACATTATAAAGTATATAGTCACTTCACTTTCGAATGCGAGGCCACAGCATCATTACTGCTCAGCCATCACACTCGGTTTGTGAGATCTTGTTCAGAGCCAAGTCAACATTATAAAGTATATAGTCACTTCACTTTCGAATGCGAGGCCACAGCATCATTACTGCTCAGCCATCACACTCGGTTTGTGAGATCTTGTTCAGAGCCAAGTCAACATTATAAAGTATATAGTCACTTCACTTTCGAATGCGAGGCCACAGCATCATTACTGCTCAGCCATCACACTCGGTTTGTGAGATCTTGTTCAGAGCCAAGTCAACATTATAAAGTATATAGTCACTTCACTTTCGAATGCGACGCCAGAGCATCATTACTGCTCAGCCACCACACTCGGTTTGTGAGATCTTGTTCAGAGCCAAGTTAACATTATAAAGTATATAGTCACTTCACTTTTGAATGCGAGGCCACAGCATCATTACTGCTCAGCCATCACACTCGGTTTGTGAGATCTTGTTCAGAGCCAAGTCAACATTATAAAGTATATAGTCACTTCACTTTCGAATGCGAGGCCACAGCATCATTACTGCTCAGCCATCACACTCGGTTTGTGAGATCTTGTTCAGAGCCAAGTCAACATTATAAAGTATATAGTCACTTCACTTTCGAATGCGACGCCAGAGCATCATTACTGCTCAGCCACCACACTCGGTTTGTGAGATCTTGTTCAGAGCCAAGTTAACATTATAAAGTATATAGTCACTTCACTTTCGAATGCGAGGCCACAGCATCATTACTGCTCAGCCATCACACTCGGTTTGTGAGATCTTGTTCAGAGCCAAGTCAACATTATAAAGTATATAGTCACTTCAGTTTCGAATGCGAGGCCACCAAACTCGGTTTGTGAGATCTTGTTCAGAGCCAAGTCAACATTATAAAGTATATAGTCACTTCACTTTCGAATGCGACGCCAGAGCATCATTACTGCTCAGCCACCACACTCGGTTTGTGAGATCTTGTTCAGAGCCAAGTCAACATTATAAAGTATATAGTCACTTCACTTTCTAAAACAGAATAGTTTCTCTCTGTTATATGGATCGATGATTTAAAATAAAAGAAAGAGGCAGTTTGGGTCTACACCGTAGATATTTTGTGAAAATGTCATGATAAACTCATAAAAAGTGTTTTATATTAATATATAATTCAATTACCAATCTCATTAATACAATGGTTAGATAGAGTGAAATAACAGTTACAAAAGAGATAGGCTACAAGTTTATCACATGCATCAGAAGTCTGTGGTAGTGTGGAAGTGTATACTTCAATTTATTTTAGTTTCGATGTTGTCATAGCTCTTGAATTTGTTTGGCCCTGGAACTTTTAGGTTTCTTGGGTTACTTTTGACACAACCTTTCTTTTAATTTGAGTTTTCTATATTTTAAAGCATATTTAACTCATATGAGGTGACTTTTTTTAATTGTAATTTTATATTTAATATCGATCTTTACACAGAATATTTTTATTATCTCACTTTGCATCCTAGTAGTGCTTTGAGAGCACTTTATAATGACACCTGAATCAATGTCCTTGCTGGACACACTTCCATGCTACACTAATTTATAACTTTACACAACATTAATTCAAAATAATCGCCAACATATACTCACAATAGTCCTATGACGTCATAGGCAAAACAAATTCTGCATAATGAACTCGTACTGACATGCGCTCCCTGTTGTGGGCTCAAACATTATTAATGCATTATTAGTCTCATAGTTATTAGTGATTCAGATCCAACGTTATTTTGCAACACAAGAAAGTTCGACCGGCTACATTACTTAACGAGCAAATAGATGTTTTCACGGCAAAAAAAAAATCACAATGTGACTAGTTGATTGCATTGGAGCACAGTTCCAATAATGACTATCACATTTATGTATAAATACAAAAATCAGTTAATTTGGTTATATGATTTTCACTCATACACTATCAATAGGCAACAAACCTTTAGCATTTTATTAGGTAATAAATAATATTGAAAAAATTGATTGCAGGGAAAATAGTTAAAGTGAGTTTTCAGCTGCTCTTTCAATCCTAAAACATTAATTAAATAAAATATATCTATCATTGCAGGGCTGCTAGGAAATATGAAATCAGCTTTCATCTTTCTGGTATGCTAACACATTTCAATAGAAACAAATTGTTGGTAATAAACATAAATGTTTTAAAACCAAAAGCCCTGCATAACATTTTTAACAATATGTTGAAATATAACTAATTTGGTTTTAAATACAACTTATGTGCAATGTTATTACTTAATTTTCTCTTGGAGTGGAGGGGAGAAGTTCAATAGCCTCTCGGTAGCTAAAGTGAGTAAGAAACTAAGTGTCATTAATCTAGTCATATAGGAATATTTGTCACTCTACAAAACATAATCTTACAAAGAACTTAATAATTTCTGGAAATGGTATAATCAGATAGTGTTCTACATATAAATTTTTTTTCATTATGTGTTGCAAAATTTCTATGCAAATCCCAAGATGATCAAAATTGCCAACAAATGACATCAATACTTATTATTGACCAAACCTTTGTTAATGAAGCACATCAATATATAGTAGTGATCTCAAATGTAAAATTGCCTAGAATCATTGTAAATGTAACAGGCTGCACATAATTCAAAACTTAAAAAAGTGAAAACTGATATGTGCCCAATTGCTAATTTTTGTTCTTACAAAGAAGACTGAAAATAAATCCAGTAATAAAAAAAATGAAGGTAAGAGGGCTATGATGATACAAAAGACTATATGAATATAAACACCTAATTGGTCACCTGATCAGTGTATAAGAGAGTTAATGAAACATGTCGACCCTTTGGAGTGTCAAGGTTCCAACTGACAAAATCGGCAAAAATGAGTTGTTAGTGTGACTCCTGCTCCTCACAGAATGTGCTCGTGCTGCTCTCTGTGCACAAATGCCCGAGTTACGAGAATGCCGCAATTCCAACTCAGGTCACTGTTTGATTCGTTGGGATGACAAGGTTCTATTTGACGGATGGAACCTTGTCATGCGCTCTAGTGAGCGATTTGAGAACCTTTTTTTGTATCGCTTCAGCCACCGTTGTGTTCATTATTCATGGATCATTAATGGCGGTGCTGTTCTGGTTGAGAGGGTAGTGATCATAAAAAATAACAGGAATGGATGAAGATAATGATTTGATATGTGCTTTCCTCAAAGATTCCGGTTCAGAATTCATACCAACTACAAAAGAATGCTGCTCTGATTGCTCCACTGAAAGGTAATATGCATTCACTTTTAGGTTAAGTTCTATGTGGAACCCAGGCTATGAAATTAATTGCCACTTTTCGTGTTGCAGAACCCAAACACAAGAAGACAAAAATGTAGATGTTGCATCCAGTTCTGATTGCTTCACTGAAGGTAACTATACGCATGCACTTTCTGGTTCAGTTCCAACCTGGATGTATATGCATTCTATGCAATTAATATCTGTTTTGTGTTGTTGCAGAACACAAAGTCAAGGAGTCAAAAAGTAAAAGGTAAGGAAACAAAGGCATGTTCGTGAAAAGCAGTCCTGGAAATCAGTGGTTAGGAAAACAAATTATCAAGCAGGTAAACTGCAAATAAGTCGGAGAGGTAAAAGTTTTCCGGGCAAAAGCACCAAGACACTGAAAGACTGCACAAAGGCTTGTAAATTCAAGTGCAGTGCTAAAATTAAAGATGTGGACAGGCAAAAATTATTTGATAGCTATTATTCGTTAAGTCAGAGTGAGAAATACCACTTTTTGTTCATTTCTAATGAACAAAAAAAAAAAAAAAAAAAAAAACCTGTGCTTCCGAAAATGAAGGATAATGCAGTAACTTACAGGGCATTTAGTTTCAAATAATATTTTAACAATCGAGGAGAAAAAATCCAAGTATTCAAGAAGTTTTTTCTAGGGACACTTTGTATTTCACAAAAACCAGTCTATCGTGTGCATAGCAAGAGGGATCCTGTTAGTAATACACCACCATGTGACAGCAGGTATGAATCAGAATAGTTCCAGGAAGTTTCCTGAGGCTGACAAAGAATATGAGAAGCAGCATATAAATTCTTTTCCCATTCTAGAGTCACACTATTGCAGAGCTCAAACATCAAGAAAATACCTTGATTCTGCTTTGTCTGTGTTCAAAGTGTATTCTCTTTATCAAGAGAAGTGTTCACAAGGAGGTAAAACACCAGTGAAGTACAGTATGTACAGGCATATTTTTGTCACGGGGTTTAATTTAGGATTCAATTAGAAAAAATCTGATCAGTGCAACCTCTGTGAAGAATACAATGTGGCAAAAACAAACAATAGAATAACTGAAACTGACAATTTGTAACAAAATTACGGTATTCATAGTAAAGAAAAAGAAGCAATGAGAAAACTCAGAGATAGCACAGGAAACAGAAATCTGTCCCTGTACTTTGTTTTGACCTGCAGAATGTTATCTCATGTCCAAGAGCAGAAGTTAGTACATTTTTTTTATAAAAGAAAATTAAATTTATATAATTTAACTGCACATTATTTAAGCAGTAAAACTGTATATTGTGCTCTGTAGACAGAAGCATTGTCTGGCAGTTCCAGAAATGACCTTGCTAGTGCTTTCAAAGCCATCCATACTGGACAAGGTTAATTGTGAACATAATTTTACTGAGCTAATCACATGTAGTGATTCCTGCATTCCACAGAACCGGCATTCTTTTATCGCATGTGCTGTTTTGAATTTTCTCAACAAAAATCATGTGAATAAAATTACATTGTTTTAATCGGTGCCTGGACATTTATGCATTCAGGAGGTTGACAGTTCACACAGTGCAATAGAAAAAGCCATGGTGAAAAATGAGTTCTTCTCCCCTGTTGGATTTATACAATTATTGAAAAGTATGGATCGAAGAAACCGTCTTCGACTGATACAGCTCTCCAATAGTCATTTTTATGATTTTGGATTGTGGTGAAGAAATTCAATTTTCAAGTTATCCCATTTGCACAAGTAATATCATTAGAATTTACACAATGCCTGGCACATATTTCATACCAAACATCCTTTACCAAAAATATTGTGGAAATGGCCAACATAAAAAATTGTAGACGAGGGAAACAATCAAAGGGTACAGCTAATTTTACTTCTGAAGAAAATCAATGCACAGAATTGGATACACAGGTACCTAAACCGAAATTATTGAGGAACATTAAACCACTCCTATCAGAGGATAAGAAGGAAGATATCAAAGACATGAAGTAGATGCCTCCTGTGGATCAAGCCTATTTTGAAGCTATCCTGGGTTTGAGTGTCATGAAAAAGTGATAATATTATCATGATTATTAAAGTGACTTCAGTGTGTTGAAATATAAATGGACTTCACTGTTCATGTTCATGCAAGTAATTTTAAATAAAGCTGAATATTTGTATAAGTGTTTTATTAATCAGATCTGATACCCCTAGTAAAAATTAGGATTTGATCAGAAAAAATATGTACCATGTAAATAAAATAATTTATTGTGGGAAGGAAAAAAAAGAAAAATGTAATTTGCTCTTATAAACTGACTGAAGAAACAAGAATAGAGTAAGAAGTGACAGATGAGAGTGCATAAATTCATGCTTAAAGCTCATGATCAGAAGTTGTTGGCAGCTGCAGTTTTACAGAGAATGAGGCACAGGAAATGTTAACACAGTGTTTCGTACTTTTATTACCATCCTTGTGTAAAAGTGATCTTAATAGTTTGTTGTGACTGACCAGTTAAGTACTAAGTCGATAAATCACTACTGTAGGTGGAAGGATAACCGAATTGTGAGCTAATGAAACTTTAACATCAATTTACTAGAAACTAATGAAATTCTAGTTGGAACCTTGTCATTCCAAAGGGTCAATGTGTCAAGCTGAGATCACCATAACACTAGATGAATGGTTTATAGAGAACAGGATAACCACAATGGTGGAGGAGGGAGGAAAGATTTTGACAGTAAGAAATTGTAAAAATGAGCTGAAGAAAGCAAGTACAAGCAGGGCTGGTGTTAGGGAGGGGAAAGCGGTGCAAAAGTACCCCGGGCCTCTGATGGGAGCCCACTTTTGGGGTGCCTAGCCAAATAGAAATCAAACGTAAGTTTTAAAATGTGCAACTATGATATTGAGCATTTTTAATTAAGATTTTCTGACTTAATACAAAAAAAGTTTAATGTAAAATATTTTGTTGGGAGAAAAGGGGGGAGGGCTAAGGACACCTACCCTAGGCCCAATAATCCTAGTGCCGGCCCTGAGTACAAGCACCCTGGGTGAGAGGATTGGAGGTGGGAAAGTGGGAAAAGGGATTGAATAAATTGTAAAAATCAAAATTATAACAAAGTGAAAAATAATAAATAGTTGAATGCAAAGAAAGGTTTTGTTACTGATGATTTTTATCAGTGAATGTAAGTGGAAGAGAAAGGATATGATCAGAGATTGAGAACAGGATGATGTCTGTGTCTAGGATATGTTGATAAACTAGTTTCCACATGTGGAATTCGGATACTAAAGTAATTTCAGGAAAAAACCTGATGGCTCTAATTGTAATGAAGTTACCAAGAACTTTGGAAACTAATAAACTGGTGCATCCTGTTTTCCTGTGACAATTCAATCTGATAGCTGATTGGTCTTCTTTGTCCTTTACCATCTTTTCCCAGCATTAGGGGTCAGCTGCCTTTGATGAGTTTTGCTCACCAATGGCATGGTCAATGTTGGAACTTTTGATTGCTGGAGTCAAGCATTTTATACCAACTGCCAAGTCGTATTACATACTAATGGAGGAAGTGAAGTGTTTCCATCTGTCTTCAAAATGTGTAACTATATTCTCTCTCTCTCTTTTTGTGAAATGTGTACATCCTGGCATTTGCCTTGTTGGCTGCAGAAAATTGTCCAATAACTGCAGTCAGGATGGCCAGTACAGGGGGGCCTAGGCTCGCACCCAGTCCCACTGTACCTCCCCAATCCAGTGTGCGGCAGGTTAATCTGATAGCTGGTTGGTGGGGGGCCTAAATTAGTACAGTGGAAATAGATGAGTAGACAAGGTTCAAGTGTCATGTCTGATGGTGGGATTGGCTCAGGTTGTTGTGGATGGTTCCATGTTTTGTAACATGGTTAAGGATGAGTTGACTTAATAGTATCAGAAGGTTGGTATTTATAGACCAGGATATTCTTGAAGTTAGACAATCTGTTGACAGAGTCACATTTTGGAAAACAGATATAGGAAATGATATTTTTGATGAAGCAATTGGTTTATCAACTTAAGATCAAGAAAATGGTATACAAAACTTCAGATGAATCTATGTGCTACAGAGTAGAAGCTGTGGTGCATTACAGCATGGGACACTTGTTTGTGAAACACATAAGTAGGGTAGTTGCAGGATATGGGAATTATTGGTCTGGATCCATGAGTCTACCATGGATGGCTATTCTGTATGGGATTAAAAATTAGGTAGGGAAGGGTGCCAGCTGTCTAAGTGACTGCAGGCTTGATGTGGTCAGTGGAGAGTGACTCTTGATAATCGTAAAACTCTACTAGAATTACAAGCTTGTATGTTACTCAAATCTGAAAACAGATCTTCAACAAAATCTGTGTATCAGAAGCATAACAGTGTATGTCAATTAAGTAAACAGTTGCAGGAGCAATTTACTATCCAACTACGTGACAGACTCGCAGTTTTGAACTTATCAGTGACTCTGTCAACTACAAAAATAAGTTTTTACTCTTATTAAAACATAGAGATAAAAATTTAGACAATTTTAATACTTGTGCAATGAAAGCAGTCAGTAAATGTTATATGAAAGGTTTCTTAAGATATTGACCATTGTGAAAAACACTGAAATGAGTGACTACTTGTTTCAAGCAAGTGCCGTAAAAAATTTCTAGGATATGTAAACTACAAAGTCTTATTTCTGCACTAAAAAAAAAAAAAAAAAATCAATGCAGAAGCATTTATTGTCTGTGCATGCATTTAATTTAATTACCATGTGTTTCATCCACTCCCCCAGATGATTGAGGGAGAACTGTAAATACTGTTCATTTGTTGTGCTTATCCTATTTTGTTTCACTGTAACCTTCTTGCCATTAACTTTTGCAATTGAGGTTTTCTCTATATATCCTTGGTTAAATTCATAAAATAATTGTTAAATGACTGTAGAATACAAGGCAAGTTAACCGTTGAGATACATTCTTCTAATACTGCATTCAGTTTGTGTCTAGTTTGATACCCAATAGGGCATTATGACAGTAGTATGGTACTTTGCTTATTTTTGCTTTGGTTCACGAAAGATTCTGTAGCAATTACAAATGTATTTTCGCAGGCATATATGTTACTTACTTTTGTGTTACGTACTGTTCTTGAATTGCTTCCTTCACCTGCTTTTGCTGAGGATGCTGCCTTAATTCTCTTCTCCAATTTTGACGATACTTCTTTAGTAGCCAATTTTGATTTTGTCTTAATGTCCGTTACAGAAGGGACATTTTGGCTCACCAATCTTTCAGCACTAAGTGAGTCTGAAAAACACGAAACTATCCATAATATAACAGCTACAAAGATTTTTTGCCTGTCATTATGAATTATCTATTTTTCAAGGCTAAAGGTGTTCAATAATGTGACTTCACATATTGCTCGGTGATACGTTTGGTGGCTCAGCATTGCAGATAAATGGAAATGCTATAGCAACCACAAAAACAATCTCCACTCAAACAAAAATATAATGTAAATATCTTTCCTAACTTAAATATCACAGTAACTCATCATGCCACTGAATGGCATCCAATGCTTTCAGTAAACAATACAATAAAATATGTCTTTTTTAATTTTACACAGGTACCCTCAGAATGCTGTATTGATGTGTATTAACTATTGTAACAGTACAGCTGGATGAATGACAGGTTCACAGTATTAAAACAAGGAAATAAACTACTTTAAATAATCAAACTTTCACTGTAATTTTCAATGTTCTGAAACCAACAAAAGCTGCAGAATGGGGCTGACAGTTCTAGTGACATATAGATATCAAAGACAAAAGTAATTATCTGACTGTAAAGTAGCAACAAAACTTATATAATATTTCACTAAAGCATAAACTATTTAAAAAAATTTATGACCATCATTGTTCCTGAAAGTAACAAAGGAATATACCTAAATGCCAAGATAGCCAGGAAGGCCATCATTCACCATAGTAGAAATACTGAAAGCATATAAACACAGGGGGGAAAATGGCAAGAAAAAATATTTTTTTTGGGTGAGATCTTTCTTCAATTAGTACAGTGTTTACATGATCATATTAGTGCAAGTTCAGCAAAATGGTAAGGTTCTTTGGTGGTGAGGAGTGGCGGTGAATGAGTATTATAAGAGAGATGAACATCAGTAGTCAGGAAAATTAATTTGGATATATATGTGCATATGGTACCTGTAGAATGGAAGGCTGATAATAATAGAAATATTTTAAAAAAAATAAAAGATGGTGAAGTAAATGTCAATAACAAGCAAACCACATCCCCTTGGAGTAGGTGAATGGTCAGAGGCAGACAATGAAAAATCAAAGTTTGGATCGCCTGGAAGCAACCGATTTGTAACATATAATATCAATCAATTGGAGCTATGCCAGTTCCTCAGACTCATTTGTTAGGAACTGGTGCACCAACATAGTTTGGATACTAGACATCCACAGGGCCTTAAACTTACAAACCCCCTTTCCCTCCCTGCTTTTACTGAAACTGAGCTACACCCCCACATGGGCCATCAACCAATGAAGCTTATTATTATGAACTACCTTATCAGCTTTTATTTGTTCAGGGGTTGTTTTTATTTTCACTTTTTTCTATTATTAGAGCATATAAATAAATTATTTAATATTTTTTCCTGGGGGTCCTATGGCTCCTGCTGCTTCCCACATCTCAGTTTCCTCAACGGTCTATTGTGTGCCTCCTTTACTTCTATATTTTGTTCTTTCATTGACCGCTCCACTCCATGCCACCATCTTAGTGGTGACAGTTTATATTGAGTTGCTGAACTGGTAACTTCCTGGTTGGCTCAGGGCAGTGAACGTATTTCCTCAAGTGAGGTTACGTGTGTCTGTGAGCCGTGCCGGCTTGTATTGTGGGTTATTCTTCTCTTCCGCTTGCGACTGTCTTCTGTCGCTAGTTCTCGGTGAGCCCGCGTGCTCGTTTTTCCGCTAGAGAGCGCTGTGGCTCCTTGCTGCCCTCTATCGGCCGATAGAGCATATATAATTGGGGACACGGAACCAAGCGGGCAGTTAGTCGGAGTGAGTGAGTGAGTCAGCCTGTCAATCAGTCAGTCGGAGGCAGAGTACTTCCCTGTGTTGCCGTGACCCTAGAGGCCCGGTGGGGATGGCCTCGCTCGGCCCTGAGTGGCCGTGATGCTGTAGGCCGGTTGTGGAGTCGCTTGATCGCAGCGGTTGTGTTTGGTGGCATCTGGTACTTCCTTGTGTGGCCGTGACGCAGCGAGGTCTTGTGGCTTGACCGGGCGGCCAGGAAGTGCTACATCTGGTGGATTGGTGTGTCCACCGCGACTGGTCCTAGTTCGCTTGGGGCGAGGGAATTCCTCCGATACGCTCTTGGTCGAGAGCACTGTCCCGTAGACTCGGCAGTACGGTGGCGATCGACGCTCATGGTCACTTCGATTTGACGCATGCCATTATCTTGCCCTATGGGGGTATTGGAGGGATTACAGGGTCATTCATATCATAGTCTGCAAGATCACAGCTTGTGTTATTTGGTATTATACTTGTAATATTGCCTGTCAACTCCAAGTGTGTCGCCTACGGCTTCCTCGTTAGTGGTCTGGCTCATCTGTAAAACTGTGTTTGGTACTACCTGCAGACTTGTTACATGCTGGTAGATTAGTGCGAGCCAGTCTGGTTATTGTCTGTTATTTGATATAAGTGGAATTGTTTGTAATTACAGGGTTATTCAAATTATAATCTGCAAGCTCAAGGTTTTATGCATTATATTGTATCATATTTGTGATTACGGGGTTATTCATACCTTAGTCTGCAAGATCGCAGCTTGTGTTATTTGGTATTATATTCTCTGTAAGTTTTGGCATTGTCCTTGATGATTGTAATAAATGCTTAAAACAAGGCTTGGACTGATAACCATGCTCCCACACACTTCCCATTGAATCCTTGTGGCTAATAACACATATCAAATGGTAGCAGAGCGTGGTTATATTGGGTAGTCTCAAGCCTTGTCATTTGTTGTTTGTCATATACTCATACATTCCTTTACAGATTCGCCATAGAAGGCACACGCTTTGTAGGGTGGAGTTATCTTAAGAAAGAGCAGTTGCAGTACGAACTCAAAATTAGGGGAGCGTCGAATGATGGTAGTGTGTCCGACCTTACTGAGCGTTTGCGTGCCGCCGGCCCTGCCCCGGCTACTGTCCCACCAGAGCGGATTGGGGAGGTAGGTGATGCTATTTCCGTTTGTGGAGTAGGGTTGCAGGAGCTCGGAAGAAATGTTGCCTTCTTGAAAGAAAGCAGGCCAACTAGGTGTCAGATTTATAGGATTCAGGCTCAGCTTAACCATTTTAATGATCGTCTTACCGATTTGAAAACCTTGAGATTCGATAAAGATCAACTTTCCGCTGTAGACCAGTTGAATGCTGAATTACAGACTTTGTTATTGCCGGTTAATTCCTTGGGTTTAGAAAGTGACACTTGTAGTGAGTCAGTAGAAGGGGTAACGGTGAGAACTGATCATCATCAAATGCACCAAGTAGTTCCCGAGTATCAGGCCATTTCAATCAGTTTGCCAAATTACCTAATCCTTTGGGTGTGTTGCTAAGGGATGTCAAGGAACTTTCAGTGGGGGATATGAGACAAATTGAACATTTGTTGTGGCTCACCGTTCGTTTTGAAAAGCACACAGATGCGCTTCAGGTTCCTCAACATAGTATTTCAGCCTTGTTATATCCTGTAGCCAAGGGTTGTTTGGCAGATTATCTTGCTGAGATTATGCAGGTAAAGGGGACCTTAAAGGATTTAAGACAAAAGGTGATTCGAGAGAAAATATCGATACGTATATTGAGAGAGTTAGAAAGAGTCCATTTTTGGACAATCTATAACGGAGTTGTTAGGGGAATTTATGGAAAGGGTTCGTATGGCCGTAGCGGCATTGCAAATGGATATTTCTGAAAAGGATATAGTTGCCAATATTGTCGAAGGTCTTCGTCCGGAGGATAGGGCTAGGGCCGTATTTAATATAAGACCAGTATCCTTTGTTCAGCTTAATCAATTAATTACTTCTATTGAGGCCTTGCAACTTGTGGATCAGCAGAGAACAGAAGGTAGAGCACAAGTCACTAAGAAAGATGAGGGGAAGTCTGATTATTTACGTGCTAATAATTACTATGTTACAGGCAAGTGTTTTCGTTGCGGCGCTGGCGACCATTTCGTTAAACAGTGCCGAGTGCCGAGGGCGCAACGATCTGATAGCTGACGCCGCGCAAGTCCCGCTGGTAATAATGATTGGTGTAGTAGTGTTCTTCCAGGTAGGGTTGTTAAGCAGTGTTTCCGTTGTGGTTCTGATCTTCATTTGGTCAAAAGATGTCCGTCGGCCAAGCGTCAACCTGATAACCGCTTATCTTGTCGAGAAACAAGGCGTTTGCACCTTAAAGATTTTTATAACCGTATTGTGATGCCTAAGACTTCTCATCTGCCCTTTCTTTGTGCCAGCATCAACCATGAACCTGTTTGTGCCCTCATTGACTCAGGGAGTTCTCTCTCCCTTGTCGATTATAACTGGTATTTGGAGTTTCGTCACATCTGTCGCTTGCCCGGGCTCGGACACCCCGCGCAGGGATGTCGTACTGTGTTGCCTCTCGTGGGAGTGTGTCGAGTTTGGATGAGAGTGTAATTATACCTGGGCTCTTAATCTGGTTGTGGCTTTGGTGGGGGAGCTCGTAACATCTGTCGCTTGCCCGCGCTCAAACCCCCCGCGCAATGATGTCGTTCTGTGTTGCCCCTTGTGGGAGTGTGTTGAGTTTGGGTGAGAGTAATCTGTTGGTCTAAAATCCCAAATCAAAAAAAATTATGAGGGTGCCTCTATCTGAGGTTAAGTGCAAGGCTAAGCCTTGTTTTCTTGGTCTCCCTGGTTATAGCTTTGGTGGGGGAGGTTGAGCCGTGCTCGGCTCGTATTGTGGGTTATTCTTCTCTTCCGCTCGCGACTGTCTTCTGTCGCTAGTTCTCAGTGAGCCCGCGTGCTCGTTTTTCCGCTAGAGAGCGCTGTGGCTCCTTGCTGTCCTCTATCGGCTGATAGAGCATATATAATTGGGGACACGGAACCAAGCGGGCAGTTAGTCGGAGTGAGTGAGTGAGTTAGTCAGCCTGTCAATCAGTCAGTCAGAGGCAGAGTACTTCCCTGTGTCGCCGTGACCCTGGAGGCCCGGTGGGCCGGCCTCGCTCGGCCCTGAGTGGCCGTGATGCTGTAGGCCCGCTGTGGAGTTGCTTGATCGCAGCGGTTGTGTTTGGTGGCGTCTGGTACTTCCTTGTGTGGCCGTGACGCAGCGAAGTCTTGTGGCTTGACCGGGCGGCCAGGAAGTGCTACATCTCGTGGATTGGTGTGTCCACCGCGACTGGTCCTAGTTCACTTGGGGCGAGGGAATTCCTCCAATACGCTCTTGGTCGAGAGCGCTGTCCCGTAGACTCGGCAGTACGGTGGCGATCGACGCTCATGGTCACTTCGATTTGACGCATGCCATTATCTTGCCCTATGGGGGTATTGGAGGGAGTATTCCCTGTCAACTCCAACTACAAGTGTGTCGCCTACCGCTTCCTCGTTAGTGGTCTGGCTCATCTGTAAAATTGTGTTTGGTACTACCTGCAGACTTGTTACATGCTGGTAGATTAGCGTGAGCCAGTCTGGTTATTTTCTGTTATTTGATATAAGTGGAATTGTTTGTGATTACAGGGTTATTCAAATAATAATCTGTAAGCTCAAAGTTTTTATGCATTATATTGTATCATATTGTGATTACAGGGTCATTCATATCATAGTCTGCAAGATCGCAGCTTGTGTTATTTGGTATTATACTTGTAATATTGCCTGTCAACTCCAACTACAAGTGTGTTGCCTACGGCTTCCTCGTTAGTGGTCTGGCTCATCTGTAGAACTGTGTTTGGTACTACCTGCAGACTTGTTACATGCTGGTAAATTAGTGCGAGCCAGTCTGGTTATTGTCTGTTATTTGATATAAGTGGAATTGTTAGTGATTACAGGGTTATTCAAATTATAATCTGCAAGCTCAAGGTTTTATGCATTATATTGTATCGTATTTGTGATTACAGGGTTATTCATACCTTAGTCTGCAAGATCGCAGCTTGTGTTATTTGGTATTACATTCTCGGTAAGTGTTGGCATTGTCCTTGATGATTGTAATAAATTCTTAAAACAAGGCTTGGACTGATAACCATGCTCCCACACACTTCCCATTGAATCCTTGTGGCTAACACATATCAGTCTGTCAGTTTAACTTTGCTTGTGGTTGTGTACAGTTTAACCTGCATAGTGAACGAAGTGTTGTGAGCCTGCAGCATTAACTTTCAATATTTATATTTGTGAATCATTTTGTGACTTTCTTCGTGCTGTTGGTAGTTTCTCATCAACGTAAATTCATATTCCACTATGGCCAGTGAAATATATGGCGAAGGAGGGGATAGCCCAGACTTTTCACAGGGTAATGAGACAGTGAATAACCAAGAAGTTAGGCTTGTGGCCAGAGATGTCCTCGTCACAGCAAATCAGCCTGTTGATGTCCCGGCAGTGATGGACATTGCGGATGATGATATATTGGAAGTAAACAATGCCACAAGAATTACTAGAAAACGAGTCTGTGAAACTACATTTGAAGCAATAGAGAATAGATTTGTAGTTGAAGATGATGCTACCCGGACTGTGGAGACTTCAGAGACTGCAACACTTTCTCCTGTTATTGCAGTCCCTCATCAAGCGTCAGCCAAACAGACGGAGCCAAGACCTTTACGAGTAGGCATCCAGTCTTGCCAAGACCAACAAATCATTACAAGCTATCTGATCCAGGTCTTTATTATGTGTATGTTGAGTGTAGTGATCGTAATCTAGGTAATTTACACCAAATGAGTATTGGTAGGTTTGTACATATCAATATCCCTGAAACAAAAGGCCATGTTGTAAACATCACTTCTGCAGGCAAGAATAGAACTAAAACTGAAGGAGACAGCCCTGCAGTAGCTAACAAGTTAGTTCAGTCTGCTGTATTTATGAGCAGAAATTTAGAAGCTTACATACCTACATTTCTAGTTAGAAAGCAGGGTGTCATTCAAGGAGTAGACGTGAGGTTAAAGGAAGCAGAGATTATGGCTGATATTGAGTCTTCAGTTAATGTAATTAATGTTAAAAGACTAACAAAGCATGTGGTACAAGATAATTCATCATCAACAGTGAAACTACAGACATGTATAGTAACTTTTGACAGTCAACAAGTCCCTCAATTTGTTTACTTATATGGCATGAGATGTGAAGTTATCCCTTATGTTCCATCTGTCAAACAATGCTATAAATGCCTTCGATTCGATATATTAATGCACAGGGTAGAAATGGCCAGCGTTGAGGCAGATGTGGAGGTTCTCACTCTCTTCAACAGTGTCAATCCAATGAAACAATTTGTGTAAACTGTAAAGGTCAGCATGTGGCTATGGATTGGACCTGTCCAGAGTATTTGTTCAGACGAAGGGTCCACGAGCAGGCTACTATACATAACATTTCCTTTAAAGATGCTGAAGGTCTATTGAAGGAAAGGTCTTATGCAATTACTGTATCTAAAACTTCTTCCAGTCATCCTCCACAATCACCTTTTCCACCTGCAGTAAAAAGTATTATGGAATTCGCTCCACTGTCTGAAGTAAATATGCCTGTTGAGAGAAGTATAGAACATCAGCACAGTCGCTTTCCAAGTATCAGAACAGTAAAACCCTTAGAACCGCTTGTTAATGTTTCACGGACTTATCAAACAACCCACACGGTGCATAAGTATTGAGAAAGGATCTAATGGTCAGAGGCAGTCATCAAATATTAGTCAACTCTCTTCATCCAACAGATACACAGGCTACCGATATGAAATTGATCCTAATGGTTTGCCATGGATACCTATTCCCAGCAATCCTTACCCTCCTCAGCCTCATAGTGAGGACAAAGGTAAAAATCAAATTGGGGACTCCATTATAGACAATGTTATTAGCCTCATTCTGCTTGTTGTGGACAGCTCATAGTTGAATGAAAACCCAGATCCTGACAAAATTAGAAACATTCTTTCCTGATCCAATGGCGCTAAAAATTAT
>CM061921.1:349690382-350091576 GCA_031002005.1 Vandiemenella viatica
GACATCCGCCTTGAATGATTTCAGAAACACTTGGAAACCCATGTATGGCCGCATAGGGAGGGATTCCATCCTGCGTGCTCCGGCAGGCAAGCTTCCAGCGTTACCCCAGACCCAGCAGGTTTTTTTGTAAAATGCTTATACCAGCCAGATGATGCAGGAGTTAGAGCTCAGTGAAGTGAAACACCCTTCAAGTATATCTTAGCATCTGTTTCACAGAAATGATTGTACTGTGTAATGTTGTAACCAAGCGTAACAGCAAAGAATGTAAAGCTAATTAGGCACTGGTTTTTGTGTTACTGTTCAGAATCGAGGATGGGCACAACGAAGCCTCTGTCACTTGTTCCCCACGAGTCACTACGATGCGTTGTGTCCCAAAGGAAACACTTAATTTTCTCTTGCTTTGGAGCCATGGCAATGTGGATTGCCCCAGCTGCTTTACCGCAATATCAAATGTGAAAAGGGCTGACTGGTAAGCTACAGGATGGAGATCGGTGCACGCGACTCACGCAAAAGATGGAAATATGAATCTTAGGCCGCTGAGTAAAAGTAGTACACGCGTAGTTTAAAGGTGGAGCAGATATCTGAGATATGTACCGTACAAACGTTCATGAGTTTTTTTGCTAACTAATGTGGTATTGTCACGTTTTTGTGTTTACCACTCTATTTTCAATCAAATCTTCAAAACAAGGAGCTATTTCGAAACAATGTACAGTTCATAAATGCAATGTCTTTGTGCGTTGCAGATTAATAGTTGGAAACAGAGACTCTAGTATAGCTAAATAATTTTGAATCTTGCACTATGGAACTTGATGCACTTACAAATTGGTGCTACTTGGATCGTTCAAAAATATTAGCCTATAACACTTTGTTTAAGGCGAATCATGAATTTCTTTCTAGAATGTTATTAAAAGGAGAGCTTCCTGCCAGTACTAAAATAAGAACTCATTAGGAATGAAACCTACAAACTGTCTCAACTAATAATGAAAGAAAACTGCATGGAAAGAGTAAGAAGTCGAACATACATACATTACAGTGGCCAGGACTGATTCTGCAGCAAGTGATTAGAACAACCAGAGACATACATGCATAATGATTCCCTGCTTTCACTAACGACAACGATCAAGAAGTAACGTTTTGTTACACGACGAGAAGTCGTAACTTCAGCCTGTAAGTAGTACTGCTTGAAGTCTCTCGCGTATGCTGCCGGATCAATTGATCATTCAACAAATTTTCGACATCGTAACGTGCCATCATCTTCAGGTTGCGTCTGCTGACTGGCGTGAGGAGCGCATTCCGGGACGCGACTGCTGTGCCGGTTCAGACACAAACCACCCTGGGATTCGGATTGCCGTGCCGGATCCGATGATGCGGTATGTATACCCTTCGACCCATCCCCTCCACTCCCGCCGCGGTGCTCCGATAGCGGTGGTCGAGGTAGTACACTACCCCGCGTCGAGCAAGGGTCTTCAGTCTGAGTGCCAGAGCTGGGTTCCAAGCTTGGCAAAGCTACGGAATCACCTCATCAACAAGGACAACGGGTTCCAACTAAGTCAAGCTTAGAACCAAAATTACCTACATTAACATAAATTAAATTAAGCCTCCACATTTTTTTTTCTGAAATCTTTACGGCTTGTCAACGTCGAGGACTGGACTGGAGGCAAAGAACGGAATGGAATATGACCATACCTTTTTGAATGAACCAAACCGGTACTCGCTTGGAGTGATTTCAGGAAACCAAGAAAAGCCGAAATATTTTTGGCCGAACGGAGACTGGAACCTGCATCGAACCGAATGCGAGATTACAGCGTTACCGCTCACTCACTATTGTCGGTCCCGCATTACATAACTATAAAATCCTATCAACTGTGCAAAACGTATATAGGTTTTGTTATCACTCTAATACCAAAATGCCAAAATATTAGAATACTAGAAAGGTGGAAAGGTGAAGTATTTGAAATGTTCTGGTATTGAAAGATACTGAAAGTTAAGTAGCCAATTAAAGTAAGGGGTTAACGTGTTTGGGTAATGATGTACGAAGGAATTAATTGTGGAAGAGTCTCACAGAAAGAAAAGACACTACGATGGATTACATTTTAAGACCTGCGGGATTTCTTAATTTGCTAGTGGAAAAGGGAACATTCGAAGGGACCAAATATAGAAGAAATCACGAATGAATTACGTAAATCTGATAATAAAGTACGTTGAGACGGGTATGATGAAATAAAAACTTTGGCTCAGGACAGGAAGAGATGAAAAATTGTATAGCACCAGTAGAGAGACTAGTGACAGGAAACAAAGAGGGAATTGCACTTAAAGCCATAAAAACAATAGTTAATAATAAAAAAATCCCTCGTGATCTTTACATCCTGGTCACAGAATAGTAAGAAATTATTTCCGTTGTATCCACTGTAAAAGTTTTTTGTATGTTGTGTATGAATCTATATTTCTTACAACCTTGCCTTTACCGGTTATTTTCATATTTATAAATTAAAAACATCAATATTCCTAATATTTACAGTGTCCGATCAGCTCAATAGGATTTTTATTTAGTCCTCTATATCCGTCACTGGTTTTTTGATACCACCGCTGAAATCAAATTTCTATTAGAAATCATATCAAATATAGTTTAAATATTAATTCCATTTCTTCATTACAATTTTAATAACAGACAAAGATCATCCACTTATCTTTTTATCTTCAGTTTACAAACAACAATTAATTACCTAATACAACTTTTACAATTCACTAATTTTACTATCATACTCTTCTAACGTCCTCTGGCTTATATTTTCAATGGTAAATCCATCCAGGATTTTATAGCTAGTTTCTTCATTTAGATTTTTCCGCCAAGTCTCCTCTTATTTCGTTTCTTCAACTCTTTTCTTCACCAGAGATCTTTTATACGTCTGACTTGAAGTGACCTTAGAACTTAGAAACCCAAACTTAATGTCCAAAATCATAATTACTTAATAGAAAATAATTTCATAATATTAAAATTCACAAGTGGTGAGTTTGTGCACCTCACACCACGATTAATAAAATTAACAACGATTTACTTGTTCCTTATTAATATTCATTACGTAGTATTTCTAACACCTAGTGAAGAAAATGCTCTAGTGATAGAAATGAAGTACTATGAAGTCGAGGTGCCATATTGTTGACTTTATCTTCGAATTGATAGCAGCGGATGAGAAACTGACTGTGGTCTTTAAATGAAAATTTCTCTGGATTGGTGATGTTTGAGTTTGACAGTTGTGACACCATGAGCTAATGAGTAGTGATGTGATTGGAGAGGGCTGGTATTGCAAAGTGGCGCTGCGAGCTCCTAATGAAACTGGCTGGTCCCGAGGCGCGCGGAGAGCACGTTACCGTGCGTGAATAAGTGAGGCGGCGGGATTACGCCGGCTCCGGTTTGCCATTACAGATTAACGGCCAGGGCCCTAATGAATTGGCTGCCCCGCAGCCAGCTCTGTTTGCCTGCACATGCGGGGGCATTCGCTTACGGCCGTCCGCCACTAAAAAGGATCACCCCGGATAAGGAGCGACACACTAGCTCCAAACGCGTACACAAGCTTCTGTGACGGAAATTTATAGTCTCTCCTTCATTAACCGAACGAGAATTTATATTTTTTTTCTCTGTTACAATATTTATAGATCTCTGCAGCAAATACGTTTTAAACTAATAGAAAGTATCGTTATCAAGTGAATATTAAAACTGCATGTAATCTCTCCTTCACGTTTCACTGTAAAGGCTCGAAACATCCTCTGAACCACAATGGCTTCGTCAAAACTGAAGTATTAGTTTTCAACCTAGCTTTCTATATTTGTTTTGATTTTTCACTTTGACTCTCCGAAATACTTAAATTTTTTGGTATCTGTCCATTCAGAATTAATGAAACACGTGTGTATCGTAAAATTAATACCATCAAGGAACCTCCTCAGCTAAGCATCAAATTATTTCGCCTTTCTCCTAACCTTGTTTTATAACTATACTAAACTTTTCACTTACCAGCCACAATTTATAATAATACTTCGCTCATATAATATATATCTATATACATATTGTTTGCCATGATAACACACTGTCTGAGAACTACAGAGAACTCCTCGAAAAAGTTTTTTGCTTCCAGATACATGTTATGATTACTTGGTTTGAACGTAATGGTGTTAATCTTCTGTTAACAAGATCCCTCCTAATACTTGTTTTCCTTTAAATTTACTGTTAACGAATTTGAGGGGTGTAAGGGTTTGGGAGAGGCTATACTTGCCTTTTCCAACCAAACGTCAACCTCTCCTTCACGTGGTGCACCCTGTTTGCACGGAACGAGGCTCTGGCGACTGAAAGATTCCCGGTATAAGGAGTCACCCACTGCTTGCCAACGGCCTCCGAAAGGAGGGCGGAAGAGTGGAGAGTGGTTCAGGGCACCCTCTTGCCCCTGGGATTAGAAACAGCCCCTAAAGGCGGATGAATCAGGAATGATCAACGGCATGGGGATGCAGAAGGCAACGGAAAACCTGTATAAGGAGTCACCCACTGCTTGCCAACGGCCTCCGAAAGGAGGGCGGAAGAGCGGGGAGCGGTTCAGGGCACCCTCTTGCCCTTGGGGTTGGAAACGGCCCCTAAAGGCGGATGAATCAGAAATGATCAACGGCATGGGGATGCAGAAGGCAACGGGAAACCACTGCATTAAAAGTCCCATAAATGGTATCCCGCAGGACATGTAATCCTCTCAAATTACACTATATCAGGATGGCTTCTTCTGGGTAAATATTCTCGATGTAAAATAGTAGCTCAATCGGATCTCCGGGTGGGGACTGCTCAGGGAGGAGTCATCAGAATGGATAGAAATATTCTACGAGTTTGAGCGTGGAATGTTAGAAGTCTGAATAGGGCAGGTAGGGTAGAAAACTTAAAAAGGGAGATGGAACAACGTAATGTTGTTGGGGAATTAGTGAGATTAAATGGAATTGACGCACAGGATTTCTGCCCCTGGGGAACACAGGATAATTAGCACACAAGCTGTCAAGGAGTCACTGGTGTAGGTTTGTAATTAACAAGAAAGTATGGAAATGGGTGAGTTATTATGAACAGTTTAGTGACAGGATATTTGATGAGGTGAGAAACTAAGCCCATCCCAACCACATTAGTACAAGTGTATATGCAACATCACAGGAAGATGATGAAGAAATAGAAAAAGATACACCGAAATTGAAGATTAATCCAATATGTGAAGTGGAGGAAAATCCAATAATCAATGGTGATGGAATGCAATAGTGGGAGAAGGAAAAGAGGGGAATACTGCAGGAGTTTTGGTCTTGGAGAAAGAAATGAGCGAGGAAGCTAGGTTGCTAGAATTTTGTGAAAGATATAAGCTAGTAGTGGCAAACACACTGTTTAAGAACCATGCAAGAAGAATATACATCTGGAAACGTCCTGGGGATAAGCAGATATCAGCTAGATTATATCGTGGTCAAACAGCGATTCAAGAATCAAGTTCTAGACTGTAAAGCGTACCCAGGAGCAGATATAGACCTCTGACCATAATTTGATAATAATTAAGTGCAGGCTGAAACTTTAGCGAATAAGGAAGCCAGTATAAACAGAACAGACTGGAAGTGAATAAACTGAAACAACCTAATATAAGAGAAAAATTTGCTGAAATGGTAGGCCTTAGGTCTAAGAAGTAACTCTGAAGGAATTCAAACAAGGACGAAGGGAATGCATTAAAGACTGAAATCAATTGAAAGCTGGTAAAGAAACATTAGGCTTTAGGGAACAAGCTGCCCGAAAACCTTGGATCACAGAAGAGATTTTGGAGCTGATGGATCAGAGGAGAAGGTACACAAAAATGCTCAGGATGAAACAGGAAGAGAGCAGTACAGGCAATTTAGAATAAATAGGAAATGCAAAATAGCAAAAGAAAAATGGCTACAAGAAAAATGTGAAGAAGTAGAAAAGGAAAGGTCATAGGTAAAATAGATGTTGCATATCGAAAGATCAAACAGAATTTTGGAGGAATGGAGAAAGAGGTATGAACATTAAAGCTGCGATGGGAAACCTCTTTTAAGCTCAGAAGATAGAGCTAACGATGGAAAGAATACATTGAGTGAAACTGTATGTGGGGATGGACTTGAACAATAGTGTAATGGAAAAGCAAGGTGATGTCGACATTGATGACTTAGGAGATTTGTTTTAAGGACAGAATTTAATAAAGCTCTGAATGACTTGAAGCAAATAATGCAGTTGGAATTGACTGAGATCCCTGCAGAACTTCTTAAATCCCTAGGTAGAGGAAGGAATCGAAAGATTATTCAACTGATACTCAAAAAGGTTATGAAACAGGAGAAATTCCAACAGATTTTAATAAAATATCATTCTTCACACTTCCAAAGAAAGCACAATCCGACAAATGTCGAGAATTATCGCACCATTAGTCTAACAACAGGTCTCAAAATTATTTGCACCAGAATAATATACAGAGGGATGGAAAGGGTAGTAGAAGAGATAGTAGGTGAAGATCAGTTAAGGTTTAGGAAAAAACGCTTTACAAGGGAAGCAATTCTGTCTTTAAGATTAATACTTGAAGGCGGATCAAGAAAAACAAAGATAACTTTTATGGCATTTGTTGATTTAGAAAAGCTTTCGATAATGTAGGTGGACAAGATGTTCAAAATTTAAAGAAAAGTCAGGGTAAAGTATCGAGATAGAAGAATACTTTATAAACTATATAAGAATCAAGTTGCGTAATAGAAGTAGAGAATCACGAGAGCCATGCATCAGTTAAAATGGTGTGTGAGACAAGGCTGTAGTCTATCCCCAGTTAATATTCAACTTGTATGTAGAAGAAGCAATGAAGAAAGTCACAGAAAAATTTCAATGTGGCATAAGTTTTCAGGAGAAAAAATGAGTATGCTATGATTTGCTGACGACATTGTCTGTTAGCAGAGAGGGCTGAGGATATTGAGAAGTTACTGAGTGGCATGAACAAATACTGAAGGAAGATTTTGGACTTAATATAAATCAAAGCAAGACAAAAGTGATGAAATGTAGCAGAAATGATACCAATACTAGTGGATTAAATATAAAAATAGGATCGGATGCAATAGGATAAGTAAGAGAATTCTGTTACTTGGAAGTAAAATTACTACCGATGGCCGAAGCAGGAATGATGTTAAAAGCAGAATAGCATTAGCGAAAAAGAACCTTCATGAAAAAGAGAAACCTTTTAGTTTCAATATTGATCTAGGAATTAGAAAGAACTTTTTAAAACTGTTTGTGTGGAGCACAGCACTTTATGGCAGCGAACATGGACTTTAGGAATACCGGAAATAAATAAATTGAAGAATTTGAAATGTGGTGCTACAGAAGAATGCTGAAATTAAGTGGACAGACAAGTAAGAAATGAACGAGTTTGGAAATGTGGGTGAGGAAAGAAGTTTGTGGAAGAAGCTTACAGAAAGAAGAGACTAGGCTGGTAGGTCATATTTTGAGACATGCAGGATTGGTTTAATTTGTTAGTGGAGGGAACAGTCGAAGGGAAGAACTGTAGAGGAAGACAGAGATTAGAATATATGAAGCAGATAATTCAGGACGTGGGCTGTATGGGGTATGTAGAAATGAAGAGGTTAGCACAGGATAGGAAAGGATGGAGGATTACATCAAACCAGTCGAAAGACTGACGACAAAAAAAAAAAAAAAAAAAAAAAATAATCAAGCATTCACCCTCATTACTCATCGTATTTTTATTTGCGAAATTTCGCCGGGTCGTCTGGTCTATTTAACTGACAAAAAAGTACTAAATAGTTCGGTCATGGTAGTCATTTCACGAGATTTAAATTTAAAAAAATATGTAGGAGATGACAAAAATATGTTGCCATTAAGATTTTTTCTCGGAAGTTGAACAATCAATAATGTGAACAGGATTTTACAGGAAAGTAAAAATAAACAAAAATAAAAACTAGTAGCCAAACCCTCAAGTAGTTTCAAGATTAAATTTGCTGTCAATGGATGGACATTTCGTGGAGGATCAGCAACATGGATCAATCTTTTAAACTCAATAAAAGGAAGAAAAAAAATAATGACTAATATTAAGTATCTTTGTGAAAGATCAGAAATTTATTTTCAGCTTCGGCACGAAACTCATTAAAACAATCTTTGGGAATTAACATACAGAAGAACAAGTTCAACTTCAAACAATGTTTGACTGATGTTCAGGAATTGTTGTCTCCTATATTACCTGTAAAATCAACGCAAAAAGTATTCTAAAAACAGTTTGGCCTAAAATCAGACATTCATAATTTTAAAATTATTTCAAGTAGTTCAAAATGAGGAGTGAAACGCCGACAAGAGGCTCAAATTCAATGGTTAATTGGCTTTGATGGTTTGAATCATTCCCTGTTAATCAATTCTTGCTTATTCTATATACTTCTACAGATTACTTGCTCTGGCTTTAAAAAGTAATTTCTTCAGATTTGTACCTGTTAGATTCTTGAACACAGACTGCATCACAAACGAAAACAAATACACAGTGGTCATCTGCAAGTTAACAATACCACACTTTGCCTGGTGGCGCTGCAGATGACAAAAGAGTAAACTAATAAATTCAGAGCTCTATAATGCCACATGTTACCTTTTTTTGGGGGGGGGGGGGGGGAATTTGAAGTGGTTGAAAGCTAGGCAAACTTTAGTGAATATTTGTTTACATGATTTGATGACTATAAGGTAGATCAGATGGTATAAACAAATTAGAAAGAGAGTGAAAGGAAGAGGGAGCAAAGATAGAATCTAAAGAAGCTACATCGAGGAAAAATAAAGAAATAATATGACAAAAAAAACTTCATTTAGCTTTAAATTTTGTCTTTTAGGCAGCTTCTTTATCTGCTATTTTTTGCATTGTATTCCACTAGTTTTTCTCAGTCAGTGTTATCCTTTTCTGCCTTTGTCAGTCAGTGTTGTCCTCTTTTGCTTTCCCATCAAATTAAATGATTCCCCATTTTGTTTTTGCTGTACTATCTTTATATTTTCTTCCATGATTGAAGCTTGTGTCATTTATGAACCATGTACTTTTCACCTCTTAAGATTTTGCTTCTTCACCTGCCTGTAATTATCTTTTGAATCAGAAGTTTCTTTCAATGTCCTCCATTCTATTGTAGCAATCTGTGTGATTTACAATTAAACAAATTTAATGTAGTTTTTGTATTTTTAACAGTATGTACCTTGAAATAATTAGTTATGAAATTTTAATTCAGGTCTACTAACGAAAGATGAAATTGTATCAAAAGCAAATGAAAAGTTTGATGTTTCATTAACTGAAGTATGGGGTGCATATGATTTCATACCTTGGTCAAGAATGAACACACTTATTGAAAATAAACTTGTTGCAAGTGAATGTAATCCTACCAGGTATGTGAACTATTTCCAAAAGTAAGAAGTGGAAAAATATTTTTCAATTTATATTTTCAAGCCCTGAAGTATCTTTCTTTAACTTTAGTGTTCCTCAGATTAAACACTTGCAGAAATTCTGTTTTAAATCTTTTTTTTAGACTTTACTTGAGAGGTAATAACTGTGTGAAGATTTTAGTTCATAAATAATGTAAAATAAGATTTACATTCATGTGAGCTTAGTTCCAGAAATAGTGCATTTAACATTCTGGCTGTAACATAATGTAGCACTGTAACAAATGATACACAACAAACTGCTAATTGTTTTGACAGTTCGAAATTTTCTTTTGTTTAATTTTTCAGATATTTTTCATGAAAGGAAAGAATCATTTAATCTAAGGAAGTTCAAGCATTAGAATATGAAGTGTAGTGTTCAATGCTTCAGAGTAATCCATCTCTACCAACTATTTAAATTTACACTGCACTGCAGTTGTGTTATCGTATTCTCTTATTTGCTCATTTTAATTAGTGAAAAAGATAGGATATGAAAATTTATTATATAATATAATAACATAAATTAGGGGTTAGTCAGCTGTGTAACTGTTTAAATTTGTAGAATGGATGCACAAAAAGTTGCAGTTTTGCAGACAACTTCAACTTCCGTGGTATTACATGAAACGCAATACATTTGGTTCAAATAAAAGAGAATAGAGGACATTCCCATGTCAGTCACTGTGGTGACTGGGAAATTGGGAGACTTTCACAAAAGAATTAATTGTCATTTTGGATGGAAAACTGAATTAAAGAAACAGCTGATGTTTTCTGAGGAATCATCTGACAGGTCTGATGGGAGGGCCTGCTAACATGAAATTTACTCTTTATTCAAACAACATCTCTTTAGGAGCTATGATTAGTAAAGAGCAATATCCATCAGAGCTAAGAGACACTTTAAACAACTAAATTGGAATTAATATATGTAAAAAGGGAAGTGCAGGAGAATCGCTGAATGCTGCATCTAGAAATTTCTATGGCGATATTAGAAAACCAAGGGAAAGGTAAGGTATTCAGACGATTGTGTATAATGTGGGGAAAGATTATAAAAATAACAGAAATATTAAGTAACTAGTTCATTGAGAACATTAAGAATTGTCACTGATGATGGTAGTGGGAAAATAAAAGGAGGAGCATCTACATGTAAGTAAAAATGAGCAGCCTAAAGATTAGAAATACACTGCCTAACATAAGTAAAAAAAAAAAAAAAAAAGAAGTGAAGCACCCAGAAGAAGAGGAGAAAATGAAATTAAACTTGACAGCTTGACAGGGGATGCGATGCTATTTCAGAACTAGGCAGTATGAGCTCAATTATCAGTATGACCTGGATGCATTCACTGATTCAGTTGGGAAGGGTGTTATAAAGCCATTGTAACTTCTCCTGAGGCAAGTTGGCCCACAAGTGTTGCAACTGGTTCTTCATATCCTGGATATTGGTACCGGTACAGAGTTGAAGTCTGTACTGGTCTTACACATGTTCTATCGTATAAAGATTTGGGGATCCTGCTGGCCACAAGATTACCTCAACATCAGGCAGGAAGTTCATAGACACATTTGTCATGCCTGGACTAGTGTTTTGCTGTTGAAAAATGGCATCATTGTACTGTAGCATGAGAGGAAACACTACCAGCTGTGACCTGAAGTCATACCTCACGACCCCTAACACCATGATGCCACTGCTGTGCTTCTCTGAAACATTGGAAGACTGAAACCTCTCCCTATTTCACCACCATACTTGCCGCTGATGGTCATCAGAGGTCATGCAGAACCACGATTCATCACTGAACACAATGTGACACCATTCATCAGCAGTCCATGACATCACATTGTGGCTCTTCACTACCTTGAATGAACATCGTTGTTGAGTATGGCATCGACCTGGGGAGGGGATCCAGTCTTCCAATATTTTAAAGAAGCACAGCAGTGTTACTCCTCGTGGCATGGTGTCAGGAACCATTGGGTATGACTTTTGGTCACAGCTGATAGTGATTAAGGTATCTCTGATGCCATAATAATGTGTCATGGACATCCTACGTCCTCATGTGTTACCTCTCATGCGTCAGTATTGTGGTGACATTTTTCAATAGGCTAATGCTCGTTCATATATGACAATGTGTCTATAAACTGTCTGTGTACTGTTGAGGTACTCCTGTGGCCAGCAGGATCCCCAGATATGTCCCCAATAGAAAACATGAGGGATCAGCTCAGACATCAATTCCATCTCAGTGCCAGTATCCAGGATATCAAAGACCATTTACAGCAGTTGTGGGCCAGATTGCTTCAGGAGAGAGCTTGACGACACCTCTCCCAACTGAATCAGTGCATGCATCTATGCCAGAGTGGATGCAATGTCATACAGATAAATGGGCTCATACTGCCCAGTTCTTTGTAAATTTAACTTTTTTTTTGTAATAACTGAAATAACCTCACATACCCTCTCACCCCATGAAGTTTTATTTCTTTCCCTCCTCCCATTCTGGGTGCTTCATTTTTTTTTTTGTCAGGCAGTGTAGCCCTGGACAACATAACTAAGAAACTAGGAAAGGTGTAAGAAAAATAAAGGAGCCATTATGGATAATGTTAATACAGATGTAGTAAATATAGGGGGAAATAACATTGTACCATACTTTAAAACATTATTTAAATTGAATCTGGGGCCTTTCTGTTTTCCAGAGGACTGAAAAAGTGCCATAATAGTACTGGCCCATAAAGGAAAGATACAGATAGGATGGAAAATTGCAGGCCAATCAGTTTGACCTCAGTTGTAGGTACATTAATAGAGAGGTTAATATGTAAATGTCTGTGTGGAAAGAAACTGGGTTTTAAAACAGTAACATGGTTTTAGGATAGATAGTCATCTGAGTCTCAATTAGTGGGATATTTGCAACACGTTTCACATGAAATAGACCAGTGAGGCCAAGTTTGTACTATGAAACTAGCTCTGTCCAAGGAATTTAACAGAGTGAACCTCATATTGTGGCAAATAGAGTATAAACCATTAGAGTGGTTGAAAAAGTGACTTGCTGGGTTGATGAATTCTCGAAAGGTAGGAAATGCAATATCAGAAAAAGTAAAATGATAGAGCCACAGGGTAGCATAATGAAACCTTTACTACTCATTATTCCATTGAATGATTGGTTGATGACATATTAAATTAAAATGGGAATAGCTTTAAGGGGATTTGGATAGGATATCTAGCTGACTAGAGTCATCTAATTCAGTACACAGATAAACAATAAAGTTTTTTTTTAATAATGGTTATAGATTGGGGGAGGTATTGCTTGTTGAAGTCCTGGAATAATATTTGATAGTAAACTCAGTCAGGCAGTGCACATTGGGATGGTGGTAGGGGGAGGATTCAAAATCTTTCAGTGAAAAGAAGATGTATCAGGGAATTGTGGGAATTTGGTTACAAAACCTAGGCCAGACCATTGCTTGAGTAATGGGTGTAGTATGTGACATTCACTACAGGTATCAAGTACAGGAGTTACGGGGTATGCAAAGGACAGCATCTAGATTTGTTTGTAGAAATTACTGCAGAATCTGATCAGTAACTGATATGATAATGGAGCCATTGAAAGACAGGGAAAGGGTGAAGAGATTGCTGGAACGGTATAAGGCATATATTGATGATGAGGCTTGGGTGGATATTGGTATAAGAATTAGGAGTAGTACATGGAAAGGAAGGAATGACGATTATCACATGCTGGCATTTGATTTTTGGCATAAGGGTGTGGGAAGATTTTCTTTTGTATGTAAGGGGTCAGATTTTTTTTTCCCCTTTGTTAAGAGAGTCAGGAATTGGTATAAATTACCAAATGAAATGTATAATATATTAGGAACACTAATAGAATTTAAAATTAAGTGCTTCCATTCCAAGTATGTTTCTACTCTTTGTATTTTCTGGAGGAAAAACTTTGTGTATTAGAGCTTTTTATTAAAATTATTATTATTAGACACTGCACCAGACAAAAGATTTAAATATAAATTTTCTGTTTGGAAGATAATGTTTTTAAAATTAACTACAGACATATGTTATATATGAGTTTAATGGATGAAAGTGTTAATCAGCATTGTGGGTTGACTGTCATGAAACAGCCCGTGCAAGAAATTCTGATTTTTTTCTGGAAACTCTTCTCTGAGAATTTGGTTTGGGTCTTCGGGAGTGTGAGATAATAATTCACCTGTGAAACAGAATGACACTTTCTATTGGAAATGGGCTTCAGTTGTGATGACTGAGCGATGAAACTGATTGTTTGTTAGAAAGTAAATGATTAAAATATTGGTAAAAGACTGACCATTGATGCCTGTGAAGTGGATATTGAACAGCTGCATATAAGTCAATATTCTGCAACAAGTAATTCTCAAAATGTGCATAATGCTTATTGGTATTTGCTAATATGAGGGTAAGATTAAGATTTCTGGGCCTGGCACAGAGATGCCCTTACTATCATGCACCTTTTTTTTTTTATGTTGATGCATATGCCACAATAAGGAATGCCAAAAATTAACTAGTTATATGAAGCAGTTTTCTTTAAACTGCTTTTTAAAGTGGATTTATTGTGTGTGTCTCATTGAAATTAATAAATTGCAATATCATGCCGTCATAAAATTCTTTATTTTTGACTGTTGCCTACAAAAATTCATGCCAAGTTGGTAAGGGCTTATAATGATCTGTTCTTTCATTTTCAATGGATGGCTGGATTTAAATTCTGGAACAACTGATAGAAAAAAACTTGGGATGAGAACTGGATCACAAAAGAATAAAACAATATTAATCAGGACAATACACCTGCCCATAAAAGTTCTTTGGTTTTGGGAAAACTGAGCGTTTTGATGAATGAATTGTTGTAACATCCATCCTGTTCATCAGATTTGACTTAATTTACCAAATCTAAACAAATTTTGGCCAGGAAATATTTTGAGTCTAATAAAGAGATGATGGCAGCAATATAAATTGGCATATTTTTTTGGATCTTCCAGCATCACATTACAAGGATAGTATCAATTCATTAGAGAAACATTGCACAAAATTAAGGGAGAGTATGTAAACAAATTAATTAATTTTTCAACTAAAGAATCCCTGTTTCTCTTTCAGACTGAGAACCTATCACCTTGTTTGTTCCTTAGTTAATTGTAAGTTCTAGTAAGTCAACTAAAGTGTTAAAAATTCGTTACTAATATTCTATAAGCATTAAAAGTACAGGTTAAATTACATTAATATGTTATTTTATTTTCCTTTTTAAACTTTTTTTTATAAGGAATATCATACTTATAATTTAAGTATGGTTTTTCTTAAATTGATTGGGAAAATGGGGGCAGTGGTGGTTTATTGTAATGGGCATTTGACAAGGGAAGGTTGAAATGTGTGGGTTACCAATTTTGATGAGCTTTGGGAGCAACGTGCTGTATTAAAAACAAATGGACACGTCATGGTGTTATGGTGTTTATCTAACCAGCCCTCCCCCCCGTTTTTGAAAAATTGGTTCAAAGTCATGGTGTCAGATCCGTTTCAAACCAAGGGGTATCAATAGCAAATTAAAAATCGTCAAATTCAGTAATACATGTGGAGGATCACAAATTTATAGTTTTTGAGTTATTAGTGATTTTATGCACCTGTGCTATAGTTGAAATACTTTTTACTTTTATGGCAATTTGTTCGATCCCATATACTGGTTTTATTCTTCCACAATTTTTTCTTATTATATACATTTTGTTTGCGAAATATTGCAAATTTGCACTATCAAAGTAATATACCCAAAATGTACTTTTCTTTGCCATCTGTGCAATGTTTACTTTTATTAACAAGTAAAAAATTGCATTGTGAAAATTTAGAACAACTTTTAAGGGGTGGTTTCACTAAAAATCCACCCTCTGTTCCATAATCAGTTGTCTGCACCACCAATGCAAACCAGGTTTGCTTGTCACAATAGCCATAGCAAAAAAAAAATCACACAGTAAAGTGTCTTTCATGTGTTGCACATGGTGCCAGGAGATACTGTGCTTCACATGGTTTTATGACAAGTTCAAACCAAATCTATGTGAGCAACAATAATGATTCCAACCATACAATGTAAATTAATCTATGTATTTTATAAATACCTACAGAAAAACTAAACAACATCAGTTTTGATTAGTATCATTCAGTTTTGTAGACAAATGATAAAATTCTTATACTTATGGAACCCAATGTTCATATTATGAAAAATAAAAGTAGTGTGCTTGGTCAAACATGAGTTTGCAGATCAGGAATCCATCACTTGCACTACTTGACTATGACATTCGTTTCTTATTAATCTGAAAGTAATACATATTTCAGATACTACTCATTGATAACTTGAAAACTGTAGGATGTATCACTGATTTTGATGATTTGTTTAAAGCTCTATTGGTCCGAAATCGATCTGTTGCAATGACCATTGACCTCAATTTTTCTAAAATGGAAAGGGGGACGGGGCTGTCTAGGCAAACACAATGGCACGTCTATATTTATTTTCAATAGAGAGGGTCTGTACCAAAGTGCAACAAAATCAGTGACTCACACGTCTGAAGCTCCCCTTGCAGGGTTGTGTGGCTGGGAGGGGGATGGGTGTAGTGATTTGACTCTCCATGGTGCTGTAGCTTTTTTTTTTTTTAAAAAAAAAAAAAAGAAAAAAAAGGGATAGATGTCAGATCTAGAAAAAATGATAGATCCCATCAGGCTTGACAGAAAAAGTGGAAACAATAATATAGATGGAGAATACTAATGATTGCATGAAGTAATATGAATATGTATCTAGGTTATTGTATTGATCATTACCAGATGAAGATAGAAAACCAGAGTGGAACTGATGCAGAACTATGATTGGCCGCGGTTGTATGTAGCTGTGAAGTAAGTAAACATGGAGATAGAGATGCTACTTCGGACAGGCACAGGTTCTGTAATGGTAGTTGTTACTGTGCTATGGGGTAGGTTTGCACTAGACATTTCCTGCACCTAAGTAGTAAGTGAAAGTGGTTCCCACTGAATTGCTAGCTAAAACTTGAAAGAGAACATACTTCCAATTATTAATGAGTGCCTTTTTATTTTAGTTTAGAGGCTACTGTTAACCCTTTCACTGCAGATGATCAGATGATGTCTAGAGAATTCATGCCGATACTTTACCTCAGTGCTGATGACGTCTATTCCAAGTCTTGTCTGCAAGGGCCAGTATTCATTAATTTTGAAGCAGAAGTACGCATAGCTGTTTTTATTACTTTTCTACAGTGTAAATAAGCTTGTTTATAACACTAGTGTGGTTTAATTAGGTGACTGAACCTCCGTGCCACAGCAAACGATATGGCTGCAATAATAGTATGCAAAACAGCACGTGACATTATTAGTGCACTGTTGCAACACGTTCCAGTAGTAGTTCAGCTGTGTGTGTGTATAAATGTATCTTCCTAATGTTATAAAGTGTAATTATTAGGGGTGTATCATTTTATAAAATGGCTGAAAGTGTCAAAAATCTAAAAAAAAAAAAAAAAAATACATACCTTTGTACACTGCATAACAGTAAGAATAGATACTGTGTGATTCAGACCGTGCTGTGTTTTCACTTAACGAGGACAAAAGATGGGCTGGATGGTGTGATTCATCGGAAGAAGAAAACGAAGATGACATAGATGAATCCAATTTGGCATTAGCGGAAGTTAATACCTGAGTCCCTGAAACCAAGCTAGATCAACAGCAACACGTCTCTGAATTAGGACTTCAGTCAGATTCTGCTATTGCTTGGTCAGATACTCCACAGTCAGTGCTTCATAAAATTGCATTTGGAAAATGACAGCAGTTGTTAGTGTTACCAGATGGAATTACTCCTTTAGATTCTTTGAACCTTTTAGAGGACGTCATATTTTATGAACAAGTTTCACAACAAACAAATGATTACACAAGACAGATTTATTTGTCTTTGGGAAGTAAAGAAAGTTTAAGAATTTTTAAATTGAAAGATATGACAGTGGGTGAATTGAGAACATTTTTTGTTTATTATTGCACATGGGCAGTTTCCCTTCAAGCCGCCTACAGCACTATTGGAAGAAAAGAACCTTTATTTGACATTCCAATAATTTCTGTGAATATGAGCCATGACATTTGCAATTCCTACATTTTGCAAGGAATCCAGTGAATGCAGGAGCAAAGCCAGATTACAGGCTTTACAGAATGCATCCCCTTATACAAGGTGTGATCAAATGAAAAGGTACGAAATGACGTAAAAACGTAACTGTTAAATATTTGCATATTCTGCCATGGGAGAACGTAGCGAGACATCTTGGGATGCGATTGGAGTCTCTGACTGGGATTGGAGCATGCGCGAGTGCCCGCATGCGCAGTAGAGAGCAGAAGTTCTTATCAAAAGCGGCATCCAAATGATGCGACAGTCCATATGAGGACAGGATTCCTCAATCACAGAAAAACCGATGTGTACTGTGAGACACTCCGACGCCTACGCAGGTCCATCAAGAACAAAAGACCGGGGCTGCTCATGGAGGGTGTGGTTCTGCTCCATGATAACGTGCGTCCACACGTCTCCAGAGTCACACACATGGAACTGGCCAAGTTCAAGTGTGAGACATTGGACTATCCGCCCTACAGTCCGAACATGTCGCCCTGCAATTTCCATTTGTTTGGTCCACTGAAGAAACACCTGAAAGGGAAGCGCTTCAACTCAGACGACGTACTCAAGGACGCTGTGAAGGACTGGGTCTTGTCACGGCCACAGGAATTCTGGGAACAAGGAATCCTGCGGCTTGTTCATCAGTGGGATCATTGTGCTCAGGCCTATGGTGTATATTTTGAATAAAGTCTACATTTGTACCCACCGTGTCGTTTCGTACCTTTTCATTTGATCACCCCTTGTAGATTATTTCAACAAAAAAAATGACAGACATTTACTTTCCTGGCAAAACATTAGCACTTGATGAGTCGATGGTGCTTTGGCATGGCGGACTTGTGTTCAGACAGTATATTAAACACAAACACCAGAAGTTTGTGTGTAAAATTGTATATGCTTACAGAACTAGGTGTAATTATCCTGAAGTTCTGTGTTTACACTGATGATTTACATTTGACAATCATAGCAGAAAGGGACACGCCAGCAAGGTTGTCATGCATTTGATGACTTGGTGCTACAATTGTTACAAAGAAATGCTTTGTGTATGGAGCAATAGAAAAATCACACCTGGCGACATAAAACTGTAAAACTCACAAAATGGGAAACATTGGCTCGTTATGCGAATAATGTGATGATTGTCAAGTGGCGTGATGAATGAGATGCTTCATATATTTCAACAGAATTTAATAATGACTTAGTGTATTCTGAGTCAAGAACACAAGTTGTACAGAAACCTCACCTAATTTACAAGTATAACAAATACATGGGCACTGTGGATAGGCAGAACCAAATGATGGCCTATTATCCATTCCAGCACAAAACCCTCAGGTGGTATAAAAAATTGGGTATACACATTTTCAACCAGTTACTCATAAATACCCAATTTCTCTACAAGAAATATGGCAATAACTCATGCATGCCTCTATATCACTTTCAACTGGTCATTATAAAACAATTGCTGGCAACAACAACAATGGTTTGTTCACCAACCTATCCACAACACACGTTTTGGAAAAAAAATGCATTGACCCAAGCAAAAAATGTGACAGTTTGGCATTATGTGGAATGTTACTGGAATGGAAGGCAGGAAACAGCATATTATTTTCAAATGTATCTCACAACACCATGTAGCATAGCCATATGATAGGGGCTGCATACAAAACCGATGGACCGGGAGATCGAGAACCGGCTGTGCTATTTGTAATACTGCCGCGTGGATGTTAAATTTCCCACCAGTCCGTGGGAGTACCGTGGAAGACCCCGGAGTGCATGCCAGCTACCGGACGTCGGTTAAGAACGCCCACGAACCCGACATGTGGCACCGCTAGTCTTCCAGGAGCGGCCGAACTCATCGGGCACGTCACCCATGTGCGATTTTTTCCCGAAACGACCTTTTTAATGTTGATCTGTTTTTGGTTAGAGTTGTGTAAATGCGAGTGTGATTTATAAAGAATTGTTAATGTGAACCGTTTTAACTAAGAATTCTGCAACCTTAGGGTATATATATATATATGTATAGAAGTCCCATGAACTGTATGATCACGACTGGTGTGGGTGAAGATTTTGAACTTTATTAAACTTGCAGTATTAATACAAAAGTTAATTTTTTATTCTTTTTTGTGTGATTCTTCTTGACACGGTAAAGTGTGTTGATAAGCTGATCACTGGCGACTGCATCAGCAGAATTTGTTGCTTTAAACATTTTCAATAAAATGTACTAAATCCCACCATTCGCGAGCATTAGTGTGCGCTACCAAGAGAGAGAAATGCGACAACCAGCCTTATGTCCTCTAGAACTTTGCTTCTCAGAGTTTCACAAAAACATGTGAATCTTTCAGTTTTTGTCTTACTGAATATTTACGGGAGAATCAAATAGAGTGTTGTTTCAAAATCAGTTATAGGTCTGGTTTTCGTGATTTTTATTCCTTTTGACTATTTTCCATTTTACCTTTAACTTTTGTACGTTTTTAGGGTGTGTATTTGTGTTTACAATTGCATACATTTTTGTAATTTAAAAAAAACCTTATCCTACTTGCCTGTACATGCTCTTGTATTGATTATATAGACGCCATCAGCACTGGAGGAGAAATTAGCATGACAGGTGCGCATAATGTCTTCATCATTCACTTTTTGTGTTTTTTGCTTATATTAATGTTTTGGGGGGTTTTTTTTACTAAAAAAGGTTACTTATTATAACAATAAAGTGATGTACTGCATGCAAGTAAACAAAAAGGTCATTCAGCACTGGGTTCTAGTATCTTAATATTACTTCCACACCAAAGGAGATAATCATAGGTGGACCAAAACTGATTCTAACGGGTAGGTAATAGCATTCAGGGTGGGTGTTTGTGAGGATGTGGGTTTGAAACTAGACCAGTATGCACTGTGAGAGAAATAATGAATACCAAAGAAACAAATTTCCAGAGCAGTAAATTGGGGTGCACCAGTGAGGAAGGTGAATGGTAATGATAAAACATACCAAAACTAATAATCAGACTACCAGTAGAATTCAGGAGGTTGTGTGTTTGAATCCTCGTCCTAACATCCAGATTTCAGTTTTCCATGGTTCCACAAAATCACCCTATGTAAATGCTGGAATGGTTCCTTCAAAATGCTACGGCCAAATTCCCTCCCATTTCTTGTCCCTTGTCCTTTCCTGCCTCCAATAACCTCGACTTCGATGTTTCAAAGAGCCATTAAAAAAAAAAAAAACATAAAACGAATAATTGAAAATTTAGTTGTTTGGTTACTTAGTGTAGATAAATCACCAGTAAAGGTAAATTCTAGGTTAAAAGAAAAAGTGCTGGATAATGAGTTAGAGAAGGAACAGTTGTACAACTACATTTCTGGTACATTACTGGTATTCATAAATGATTCTCATGTGCTGCTGGTGGTGGAGTATATAAAGGAAAGGATTATGGTCTTGGCTGCTCATTGTAGTGGAAGAATAAATGAGCAAGACAATACCATAGGGAAGAGATTGACTGTGTATTAATAGTTCAGAAGAGAGCATAGAAGTGTCAAAATAGGTGGAACTTAAGTGTGGACTGAGAAGAAAATTGGGTTAGTAATGCAAGCGATCAAAGAATTGAATCAACCTCAGTGAGGGAGGTAGGCTTTATGCAAGTGGTAGAGCAAAATAAAAGGGTGTTAAACGTGTTGGATATCTTCCTTATGAAGCTTCATGATGACCATGTATGGTTATGTTATATAGGGAACAAGTGGTCCTGAAGCAGTCATGGTGGATTTAAGAATAATCAATAATCAATAATGAAAGAAAGTGGTTATCTAGTTTTTTCTTTTTCTTTTAAGTTTAAAATTTGTACCTTCTATTGCAGCAGTTTAGTAACGAATTACTAGAGTATTAAAGTACGAGGTAGTTCCAATAAGTACTTAGCCTCTCTTCCCGATGGTGCCACTGTCACCAGAGAAATTTATTATCATGTAGTACATTATCTTAGATGGCTATTGTTAAAATTTCAGCCAAATCTGACTCATAGTTTTGTTTGATCACGTGTGAACGTGGGTGTGTCTACGGATTTTAGAAAAATGGAAAAAGAGCAATATCGGTCACTGATTCGATTCTTGTTTTTGGAAGGAAAATGGCGTAGCGAAATCAAAGAGTGCTTGGATGCTGTGTACGGTGACTGTTCTCCTTCGATGGTGACTGTCAAAAATTGGTTTAACGATTTTCAACGTGGTCACACGTCGGTTTTTGATGAGCCACGCCCAGGTGCCCCGAAAATGGTTACCATGGAAGTTGGCGTGATGGGTGCCATGTTTGCTCACTCCGGACAACAATTGTAACCACGAGACCACTTCACAACAGTGTTTGACGCTGTTTAAGCACAATCTGAAGGAGTTTCTGCATCGTTACGGGACCGTCGATGAAACATGGATCCACTGGTACACACCAGAGACCAAGGAACAGTCAAAACAGTGGTCTTTACCCGGCGAACATGCTCCAAAAAAGCTGAAGACTGTCCCATCAGCCGTAAAGGTGAAGGCCGCCGTTTTCTGGGATTCACAAGGTGTGATCTACACCGACTACATGGAGAAGGGCAAAATGATCACAGGGCTTTACTATGCTGAATTATTGTGCTGATTTGATGCCGAATTGCAGAAAAAACAGCCCCATTTGGCGAAGAAAAAAGTGCTCTTCCACCATGACAACGCACCGGCTCACACCTCCGCTGTCGCCATGGCCAAATTGGTCGAATTGGGCTACAAACTGCTGCCCCATCCACCATATTCTCTAGATTTGGCCCCATGTGACTTCGTTTTGTTTCCCAACTTGAAGAAGACACTCTCCGGGCAGAAATTTTGAGTCGAATGAGGAGGTTATCACCGCAACGGAGGCCTACTTTGCAGATCTCCAGAAAACGAATTTTTCAGATGAGTTAAAGAAGTTGGAGCATTGCTGGGTCAAGTGTATCAAGCTAAAAGGAGAAATGCTGAGAAATAAATCGCCACTTTTCCAAAATTTTCGTTTTTTCTTTTGTAGGTTAAGTACTTATCGGACTGCCCTCGTATATGCAAACCTTAAAAGAAAAACCTCAGGGTGATATTTTTGAGAATTCTTTTTACTATAGTTCAATGAATGGGCTTAGGTATTTTGGATTTATGGATGTGCAACATATCGTGCCATATATGCAGAAGTCATGCTCATCACAGTTTTTAGGCAATTTTCTGTAATCACATGATTAACTGTTCATTCACTTGCACATTAAAAATACTTACCACACAAACATGATAAACACTAATATACACTTCTAAGATTCACAGACAAATAGTTTCCTTAATCATTCCAGCAATTTTAGGTCATTATAGGCTAAGAAGAATGACTCCAGTTTAAATCTTGCTACTGACTCCCAAGTAGGACTAGGTTTTCAGACACTCATTTCATAAACATTATGTCAAAAAATGTTGCTAGGTTCTCGGAATCAATAGATTAGGAAGAAAGGCTGTAAAGCAAAATTAATATATAAAGTAGTTGCATCGCTTATCAAAACTGAAGGAACAAGCAGCGGTTAAGTTCACATGAGTGGTCAATACTGCCATATGCTTCATTTTCTGTTTTCATGAGGAAGGGCGTAGGTCAAAACATTGTGTTTTTTGTGTTTGTGTCGTGTTTTATATTGCTGCAGTCCCCCCTCCTTAAACATTGCTACTTGATAAGTCTACTCTATCTTTCCTTTCCAAATTAAATTTACGACACTCACAGACAAATAGTAATTATCAAATTCCTCCTTTATAATGTATTCTTTAATAACTCCCCATTGTGTAGGGTTCCTTAGAACAATGTTCCCCTTAATGATCTGACTATCAATAAGATCAGAAGCCGTAAGCATGTACAATACAATAATTAAGTCATACATACTCAATACTGTAATGTATTCACAATACATCACAATAACCAATGCATCAAATTTGTATCAATGCTTTAATTTTACCCATTAATTTCACCATATCAAAATGTCACCATACTTGAATTGGGGAGGCATGACATGTTTTGGCTCATATTTTGACACTGGCATACTGGCATAACATGTATTACACTTATTAGCCAATTTTTGGTACTCATGTAGGTGATAGTAGTCTAATGTGTGCCCAGAAATACATTTTACATGATCAGAAAGAACCAAGCGTATTAGTGTAAAGGTTATCTGATTACCAGTTGTTGTGTAACAGTTAAAATATTGATATCCACAGCTCGCAGTTTCATAAAATATAGTAAATTCTTACAAAGTGGTTAAAATCATATCATTTGAGTTTCAGAGATAGATAAAAAAAAAAAATATGCAGGGATTCAATTCAATCAACCTGTTATTCGTTTTAAGGAAGTTTCAGAAGAGCTTTAACAATTTTTATACAAATTTCAAAACATGGTGTAGTAGTGCACAAAACATATGGTCTTAGATTTTTGGGTAAAGCAAGGGTAAAATCAAGACTAGAGAATAGGAAGCAAATTCTGTGATATTTAGGCCATCTTCTGAATAAATAGGAAGTAAGATTAAGTTTGATTTGAATTAGTGTAGAGGAAAATATAGTTTGATTGCGTAGGGTAGGTGGTCACAGATGTATCGGTTGACTGAAGTTAGAATGATTGTTAAAAAAAGTATTGGAAATTCATTCTATATTTTGAGATAATATTAATATTTTTATAATTAAATCAAGTTATGGGAAATAAAATACATAGTCTGAATTGGGCAGTATCTTCTTGCGGCAGAGAAAAGCTAATAGTGTAGTAACAAGGGCTATTATTGGCTGCATCAATATTTGAATAAGGAAGGTGTGTGAACTGAAGTTATGTAATTAATCATTGATTATTGATAGATAAGGAAAGAAAAATATACTAGACGTTTATGAAGGGAATTGAGTTTTTTACCACTTTAAAAGGAGAAGGAAAAAAA
Organism: Vandiemenella viatica; assembly: GCA_031002005.1. Classification (NCBI taxonomy): domain Eukaryota; kingdom Metazoa; phylum Arthropoda; class Insecta; order Orthoptera; family Morabidae; genus Vandiemenella; species Vandiemenella viatica. Next base: position 349,714,862 of record CM061921.1, read on the forward strand.
GCTGAAGTTTAGAGATATTGATTTTTGCTGAATTTTTTATCAGGCTTATAGGAGGTTTTCAATTGGCACCATTGTTTGGTGACCTTGGAGCAGATCTCGCAAAGGCTTATAAAAGTGGATCACAGTGAGCAACAGTTAAGTCCACTTTGAGTTTTGATAGAACACAGAATCTACAGGTTAAGCAAGCCAAATGACTTCTGAAGTCATCTATTGAGTGGTATAAGACCAGATTAGGATGATATAACTATGTTTCAGATGAAAACAATTTGCAATCAAAAAAGTGATTTCAGTTTTAAAAATTGAACTTATTTGTTTTATTATTGTTTTGGTAATGGTATACTGTTTTATTAATTTATATATTGTATAAACTATTGATTCAGTGATTAAATAGTTAACACTTCATCTGTAATAACATTTTGTAAATTTTCTGAAATAAACCTGCAAAGTTTGATTAAATTATAAACACTTTTGACGGCTGGTGCTAAGGAGCAATGTTCTGATAAGAAAGAACATTAAACTCAATGTGATTTAAATGAACCTTCAGTCTTTCTTTCCAGTATTCAGTTGAACCATTGATCTGAAAGTATAGCTTTTTTAGCAAAGAGTCTAATAATTGAATGTTCATATGCTTTCTTTAGACGTAATCATTCTTAATGAGACTGATCTTTTGGCAAATCAGTACATACAAAAAAAGAAAAAGGTATTAATTTCATGTGGTATATTTGAATAGAATTTCACCTATTCTGAATATTATTATCATCATCTTATCTTTTATGGAAATTTCTTACCAACTTTCATAGCTTTAAGACTAAGAGAGAGTGTCATGATATGCCAAATTTGATTACATTACATTCATAATAATGTAAATATGAAGGTAGTTACTCCATAATTCATACACTTTATTCCATATGTATGACATTGTTGAATCAACATATGTTTTTTAAACATTTATTTACTACACATATTGTCTTTATGCTGAAGATTTAATGTAGCTTACATACTTCTTGGTTTAAAATATGTGTTTTGTTTTTTGTTGAATGCTTCATTTTACTTTTACACTGAGATTTGTGAAATTTAAAATACAGTCAATGCTCTCTGTTCATGGTTTCATTATTTGTGTTTCAAATATTTGCAGATCAAATGATTGTGATAAATTTCTGTATTCGCTGCTATAAATTTCATTATTCATGGATCCGTAGCCAATGTTATTTTAATTTTAACAATTTCATACCTATCTATTTAGTAGCTAGCAAAATGCAATAGCATATCCTTCAAGGTGTTTGAAATGTTCCTTGATTAAAGCTGCCGGGTTATGCACTCTGCTCTGGCTTTTGATAAATCATGCCTCACTGCTTGCAATGCTTGTTTCTCTTATTACTGCAATTTGGTCATTCGACAGAGTATTTTTTAAGTGAATAGCACTTGTCCTTGCAGCTCCTTTTTTATTTGTGATTTCTTATGCCAAGTCAAGCCAAAAACAATCCCGCTCGGTGGGGAAAGTCATTTTGTCACTTGAAGCAAAAATAGAAATTCTTGACCATTTACATCTTGGTGCGTTGTTTGCAACTGTATCACATTCATTTCTTTTAAGGCTACTGAAACAACTTTAATCTTATCAATCTTACTATCAGCAAAATTGCGATCCAGCAATTGAAAAAATGGGAGCTGCATTAACCGTATGGACTGAAGACTGCAGTCAGAAGAGTGCGCCCTTAAAAAGGCTATAATTCATGAGAAAGCTAAATTTACATGCATTTTAAGGAACTGTACAGTGAAAATTCAGATAGAGGGTTTGAAACATCAGAAGGTTGGTTTAATGAGTTCAGAGTTCGAAGTCAACCCATAATATCAAAATTGCCAAAGAAACTGCATCTGCAGACAGTTCAGCAGCAGCAGCTTAATCAAAAGAATTTTTTTAATTGTTGATGATGGATAAATACCTGAACAAGTGTTTATGCAAGTGAAATGGTCTTATTTTGGGAAAGAATGCCAAACAAAACTCACATATCCAACAGTAAAAAGTGTTAGTTTGGCTACAGAGTAGCAGAAGATATAGTTACATTGCTGCTTTGTTCTAATGTGTTAGGAAATTGTTTTACTAAGCCACTTATGTTCTACAAATTGATATTCATGCTTTGAAAAATAAAAAGTTGAAACTTATTAGAAAAGACATCAAAGCAGTCCTAATTTTGGACAACGCTCCAGGTTATTCTCGTGAGCATGAATTTATGCATCTTAACATTACGGCCTTACTCAAATCCAATTACTAAGATATAATTCAAGCCTTTAAACTCTATTACATTAGAAGAATGTTTAAAATCATACTTCACACTGTGGAATATGATCTCGATATGAATTTTATGCAGTTCTGAAAAAAATTTGACAAGCAAGGTGCATTGTTAAAATAAAAAATCATAAGAGCAAAAGCAGTACACATGGAAAGTATGTTGGGAAATGTTTTTGGCCTATTCTAACTGTTGTTAATGATAAAATCTCCATGTCAATTCAAATATTAACTGAAAACATTGCTTAAGTAACAAATTATTGGATGAGATGGTTTTGAACAGTTGTAATCAAATGACATTCAATATTTGCTAGAATTGCAAGACCTGACAATATTAGAGGACAAGCTTATTACCAATTCTACCAAAGAGGAAGCCACAACCAGTATTGGAAAAGTGACATTCACCTTAAAGAAAACTCTGATTGATGGTTTACAAATGGCTAATAAGATTTGTGATTTTTTCATAAAAATATATATCTCTTTGGGAAGAAGCATCATTAAAAAAATCATCCATTCCATTGCTAAATATCAATTTGAGTTGACAGACCATTAAAAATGGCAAAGCAAGGGAAAATATGAATTTCTTTAAACCACTCCCTAAGCCTTATATTAATTAAATTGATTTTGTTAAAAAAAAACTTTAATTAAAAATCATCATCCTCATCCTTCTCGAGTGCCACCTTTAATATAAAATATATATATATATATATATATACTTTAAATTATACTTTCATTTTGCAAACTTGGACTGTATCCCATATAGTCCTATACAAATTACCATTCTATATTCGTGGTTTGTATATTTGTGGCATATTTTCGGAACATATCCCATGCAAATAAGGTGACTTTTGCCATAGACATTCTATTATAGCTGAAATATGTTTTAATTTTGTTCTAATTTATGAGAATGCATGATGAAAATTATTAGTTTATTTAAGAGTGTACTTTGCTTCAATTTTTCTCAAGATTAGTATGTTAACAGCATAAAGGTTATACAATATTCCTATAAAAATTTGTTTAGACCAATTTTTGATAGAAGAATTATACAATTGGACCACATGATTAGGGCAGAAATTTGTAAAACAATGTTCTTGAATTTCTCAAAGGTTCACTTTGACATGGCAAGGCTGTTTACTCGCAGAAACAATGCTTCGAACTGAAGAAATGTTCTTGCAGAATTGTGGTGCAAAAACTGACAGTTTAGCAGCAACAAAAAAATTAGATCAGAGACCAGATATACCAACAAGAGAGGAGAAAGCTGTGGACTATGGAGAGTATAAGGTTTCACATATAGATACAATATTTATTTCTTTTGTTATAGTAATATTAATATCACTTTATATGATCTGAAATGGAGTTAGCATAAACAAAAATTGAACATAGTGATGAGTATATTGGTATAAGTAATTATAATTGCTAGTGTGCATTTAAGACTGTAAGAAGCTTCAAAAAATCCAATATGCTTGTGTCACCATTACTCAGTATTGTTGAACTGTGCATACAGATTTGATTTCTTAACAGTTTTTTTGATAAGTGTGGTTAAAATTAAGAAATTCTACTATATTAAGCTCGGTGGTTGTATTGATAACAGTTTTTATATCCATAGCAATTACAGAAGACATCCTATGTTGTTGAAAGGCTTTGTATCTCTTGCCAAAATAGATTTGTAGTTTCTTTGTGAAGGTTACCATCATCCTTTCTGTTATATTTTCATTCAGTAGCATAACCCATTACACTTAAAGTGGATTATTCTCAGTAGCATAAATCTCTATTAAACTGTGAGGCTAGTAATGAGGTATACCATTTGCCTGATTAAAACTGTTTGTGTCTTCTAAAATTTGTTGTCAGTGCTACTAAACAAAACAGTTTCATTCTGTAGTGCAATGTTTACCTATGTTTATGCAGTACTTTAAACTGTATTTCTTCCACCAACAAGTTGATGGCCTGGCTATCATGGCCTTACCAGACAATTTCTTCTTCAAATGTATGTCACTTTTGTTGATACAGCATAATTATTTATCTGGCTATCTCTGAAATAATTTAACACATGACATGAATGCTGAAAAAATGAAACTTGCAGCAAAATTTTGTGTTGCATCTTTTTTTACTGTGTGTTATATCATATTGTTAATTATATGTGGGTTTTGAGCATCTCATTTTATAAAGCCCCTTATGTTAGATCCTGAAGTGACAGTGTAAACAGCAGTATCAAATATTACTTACCTGGTTAATATAAATTACAAGGAAAAGGAAAATGACTCATCATTCACCAAAGTTGAACGCAACGATGGGAGAAGAACATATATCACGAACACAAAAAAATATACACAATATTTCGGTCTGAATCATGTGGTTTGGTCTGAATCATGTGGTTTGGGTGGTGTGCACACGCCAAAGATTCCTACATGACTGAGTGGATTATCAATATGGCAGTGGGACCAAGATGTTATATATAAATACAGTAATACCTCACTTTACGCGAGGGATACATTCCACAAAAAATCGCGTTAAGTGAAATTTGCATATATCGGGGTTTACGATCAAACATAGTCAAAAGTTAATGCCAAAAAAAAAAAAAAAAAAAAAAAAAAAAAAACATTTGAATCAATCACTTTAATTCTAAGAACACTTTATGCAGTATTACTTTTTTTTTTTTTTTTTTTTTTTTTTTTTTTTTTTTTTTTACAGAAAAATACACCTATTGTCTTTTGGGTAGCATTTCTTTTACATTCTTGTAAAATACTTTCATAACATCCAACGCTGTTATTCTCTTTAACATGTAGAAGGTTTGTGACCCACAGAAAACCTTGACTTCTGCAATGCTTAATGGTGTGATGTGAACCATTTTCCAGTAGTACCGTTAACTTTAATTCCCATCACAGAACCTACTTTTCCTTCCAGCCGTATTAGAGCTAGGTTTACCCTTTTTACTTAACTTGCACCTGTTATCACATTTGTTGCATTTTGTCTTGTATATGATGATGGTAGAGCAATGTGGAGCAAACTGTAACTATACAAAGATGAACTATTATGATTTTTTTTTTACTGGGGTTTGTTTGTGATGTGTTGTATTTCAAATCAGTGGACAGTAGATTAAATTCCCAGCAGTACAAGAAAAATATAAAGAGACACATTTCTTAGATATTTCTTTTCAAAATATTTTTTTTTTTGTGCTTATATAATTCAGGATAGAGTATTGAAACAATGGAAGGAAGGATCTATTTCATAGTTGCTGTTGGTGATATGATAATTATACAAAATGTAAGAAAAGATGCAAGTGTTGATAATTGTTTTTTTTTTTTTTTTTTTGCCTTACTATGTTTTACTTAAAAAGCGTCATACTAGTTAAATCTGTATATTTTTAATTTATGTGTGATTTGTTTATTTGTTCTTGGCCATTACCTATTAATTGCACTAAATATCATGCTGTCATATAGAGAAACAACTAAAGGAATTCCTGCCATTATCATACAAACAATCTCATTTTTTATTTTTAAGAATTTTCATTTTTTTTTTTTAATTTAAATTTCATAAGGTGAATAATACAGAAAAACAAATTCAAGATATTGGTACAGTGATATTCAGAAGACAACACTTACTTTGAAAAACTGAAGGGCTTCATAACGTATATTGATAAGAAATTCTAGAGCTTCCAGCTGCTTCAAAACATCACAAATCTCACAGTTGGTTGTAAATGAGAATAAAGATGGTGCCCGTTGAAAAGTCTTAGGATTGTGATATTTTGATGCAGCTGAAAGTTCAAAAATATGTTTATAAATGCTTAAATTACTTCAACAGAATAGAAATGTGATATACTTAGCTGAGCAATAAGATTGAAGGTAGTGGGCTTAAACACTGATTCTAGAAATATACAGGAAACTAGGTAAGATATTCTGGACACTGACTCTCTTTCCTGTATTGATATTTCTTTTAGTTTTTCATCACATACTGTGACGTTTGTCTGATAATTTCTCAGCTTTGCTCATTGATTATTCTGTTCCTCATTCTGTGTTGTAATAAAATTATATAGTGTTATAAGTTTTGAGAAGAAGTTCATTAATGTAGTTTAGAAGGGTGCTAACATGTATAAATATTTCCCTACAGTAGTGGTTCCCAAAGTTTTTCTACTACATCGTCCTCCTGGCAAGAGAAAAATTCCCATATCCCCCCCCCCACTATTTTATTATTTAAAAAAGTTAAATGCCTTAGTACTAACAATGACGTCTTACTAAGTATGTGATGTTAGAATAAAAGTTTTCAACTCTAAGATACAGTGAAGGAGACACAGTACTTCCAGCGGTGTAGAGCTAGGGAATCGGGTATTGTCCACATGGGTGGTGAAGCTACTCACAGCCTGCACCTCCCAGTTTGGGAAACAATACCATCCAGTATTGAACCAAGCATGTAGGGTGAACAGTAACATTCTGGACTCACATTCGGGAGGATGCAGGTTTGACTCCCCATCCAGCCATTCGGATTTGGGTTTTCCATGGTTTCCCCCTAATCACTCCTGAAATATGCCGGAATTGTTCTTCAAAAGGCCATAGCCAACTTCCTTCCCATTCCTTGTCCGCAAACCTTTTCCACTTCTAATTATCTTGACATCGAAGAGACGTAAAGACATAAGCAAAAATACAGTATTGAATAGTACTTTAAAAATGGTTTAGCTGACTGCAGTATGCTCTCTTTATTGAGCCTAGTGGGTAAGAAGTAATGTTTGGGCCTGGCTTTTGGAGGACAAGGGTCCAAATCCCCATCCAGCTATCCAGATATCAGTTTTAAATGGTGTCAGATATCACTCAAGGTGAAAATCGGGATGGTTCCTTGAAAAGGCCAAAACTGAATTCCTTCCCATTCCATTCTCCAATCCTCTCCCATCTTTAATGACACTGACAAGGCATATATCCATAAGCAAAAATGAAAGGGCATTCTCAGTAGTTGCTTACTGGAGTATGATTCCCATTCTGACCATCCAGATTTTACATTTTGTATTTCCTAAAATCACTCCATGTGAATGTTGAAATGTTTCCTAATAATGACCAGGGATGATTTAGTGCCTGCTGGTTTCAATTATGTCACTGTCAGTGAGCCAATCAAGCTATATTAAATCAGAGGTCTTATTACACTTGGTATCTCCCATTTAAATGAAGTCTGAAAATATTCAAGTAAAATTTTCTTGAAAGGTACAATTTAATGCCCAAGAATAGAAAGTAAATTCTGTATTGTTAGCACAAACAATTATTTGTGAAATCTATAACCTCCAAAATTAATTACGTTTATGGTCTTTTTTAGAATGAATAAGTTTAAGATTTTCATGTAAGCTAACAGCCATGCTATGCAAAGAAAAGTTGTGGTTTCACATCTGCTTTTTACTTTAGAATGAGGGTATAATTTTAATTCATATACTCAAGTAGCTAATACTTAATTTCCATTTATAACTAAAGCAAACCTTTCCTGTCTTAAGAAGTGATTGCTCACAGCATGGCATTGGTAGGCCAGTTATATCTGTTATAATGTTTATAAATGTTAACTGGAATAAATACAGATAATTACTGACTTATTAAATCTGAACCAACCAGTGACTGGTGAAATCCAGGCCTGGCATTCCTGAGCAACCATGTTTAATGCCTGGTATGGGCATCCTGATTTCAGTTTGCACATGGTTTCCTGAAATCACTGCAGGTAACTCCCAGAATGTTTCCTTCATGAAGGCAGTGGCCAATATCCTTCCAGTTCCTTGTCCCCAGTCCTCTCCTCACTCTAATGATTCAGTTGTTTACGACTTGTTAAAAAAAAAATTTACATTTGTGTGGAGGTTACAATATATTTTATTTAAACCAATAGCAGCCAATCGTCTTGAATGAGGATAAGTGCTGTTACAACATTTAAGATTGTTCTAAATGGACTCCTGAAAGATGAATTTTGACTAAAATATTTTGAGACTAGAGAAAGAAACTTATTTGGCACAGTATATAACTTAGATTGTAGCCATTTCTCCAGTGCCATGCACATGCAGTGAACTCCACTTTGCTTACTCAAGACTTACATCTTACATTGCAATTCCCTTCTGAAATCATGTCTTCTTCATTGCATTGAACCCTAGAGTTTTTACAAAACTAGTCTTCAACCAAGTGGTCAGGTATAGTGATAATAACAAAACAATTTCACTATAATCTACAGAAAATTAACTTCAATTAGAGAAACCAATATAATTAAGTATGATAATTTTACCAGCTATCTTTGTTACAGAAAGATGCGAATAGTGGAAGCATTTCAGAATCCCCCAACAGAAACATAATGGTGGCTGGTTCTTTTGATGTTTTGTTGCTTGTTGACACAGCTGAAACATCAGGGTAAGTTTTCTCTGTGTGTAGTAAAGTAATTTGAAGCAAGGTTTTACCTTGTAATGTAGTATATAATAATTATTATTGATAGTTAAATTTCTAGCTGCTGTTTTAGCTTTGCAAACCTTTGTTAGTTAAAAAAAAGTGATTGCAGTGTGTAAGGAAACATAGTCCCTTACATTTCTGTTTGTATTATTTCAGTTTTATTGTTTTATGTGTGTATATTTAAAGGTAAGAATTTTTGTGTTTAATTTATTTTATTTTTGTAAAAGAAAAAGATACGGTAATAGTTATTATGCAAGAGCAAAGAGTAGTGTGTTAAAAGAACATCTTCAGGCGGGGACAGAAGAAGAGCAAGTGTGTAGGAAAAAAGATGTGAATGTAGTAGACGAATTGTGCTTTGAAATATTCTGTTAATATGTTGAATGAATGCTGAAAGTAGATGTTATTTGTGTAAAAAAAATGAGTAACATGTAAAGATAATAATTTTACATGTGGCGAACATGACGAGAATGCAGAACTATGTAATTAGTTCAGTAATTAAAGAGCCTGCAAATCTTCGAAGGAAACAAAAGTTACATTAAAGAGAATAAGTTTAAAAGCATACGAGTTAAAAGACTAAAATTGTGGCAGAAATAAAATGTTGTAGTGGAAGAGAAACATGGACAATTGAGAAGGCCGATATAAAATTATGTTTTGCTGGAAGAAGCACGTGATGCATTGGCGAACAAAGAGTCCTAGTGAGGAAGAGATTTTACTCCTGATCAAAGAAGAATGATGGCTGAAGCAATGACTGGCAATCAAGTATGGCTTATCATGGCGGAAGAAGTTGACTCCCTCCCCCCTCCCTTTTCTGTTTCAGCCCTACCCTTGCCTGACTCAAGCCCCCACCCACAAACCATAATCCACTCAAGCCCCCCCCCCCCCCCACCAATCAAAATCCACTCAAGACCCCCCAAAACAAAATCTACTGAAGCCCCTCCCAAACCAAAACCCTGGATCCGCCACTGGGCTGATGTGTAGGTGTTTCCTGCATCACTGAACCCAGTGTTGCTATCATATTTTTACTACTTCTCTTCTAAGAAGAAAAAAATAATGCCCGATTCTTCTTGAACAGATCTTGTATTGGTTTGCAACTGAACATTTTGTTGTTTTTGTTTGTTTTATTTGACCATCTTGACATAAGTATAAGAACATCTAATGCAAAGTAACAATCAGTGACATGGTGAAATTTTTGCTAGATTAGTGTGATCAGACTTGTTTTTAAGGGAATTCATAAATTAATCAAGCTGTCATTGCTATATAATTCCAGAAATTGCATTCAGTCTTACTGATATGTCATTTTAATCTTATAATTATTCTTATCATCAACTATTTTTATCTGTGAAATTATTTTATTGCAGTTGTTAGTTATTTGAAAATCTAAGTTAGATTTTCTATAACATAAATCTGATTTCTCTGTAGGAACTTAACTGCTACAAAAAGCCTCTACTTCAGGAAATGAGACACCAATATTTTGCAAGTAACTGCAGTGTGGTGCAACATAATCAATTAGAGAAGCAGTAGTTTGAGCAGAACAAAATGATGCTTGGTGTGTGTAAATTCATATTTTTAACTTTGTGTACTAATTTCTTTTTGGGGAAATGTTTCCACATTACATCAAACATCCAGAAGATCTACATTCATTCTAGATTTTTTAGTCTTATCGACAACTTCTTACATATTATAGCAACCTGTTAAAGTTGTCAGTTTCTCTTTCCAGATTTTTTAGCCTGAACAGTTTTATCTACCTTAATCACTTTTACTATGTATACTGTATATATATTCAGTCCTTGATGTATTACTGTCAGGTAACAAACTGAGTGACTTTTTCTTATATATCCAGTCCTGTTATAGTCCACTAGATCTGGGTTTTGGCTATTTATAGCTACATTTTGCTATCACACAATAGTTGGCCTGTCACGGGCCTGTCTCTGTTACAGGAGAGTGGCAGCTCAAGGTTGTAATTTGTCTGTGAATTGTGTTAGTTATTTTGTTTGTGAGGTGAAATTAAGGGATCATCCCAATATTCACTTAGATGGTTACAGAAAACCACTTCAAAACAGTAATCTCTGCAAATGGTACATTAAGCCTGATGTTTCAACCTGGGTGTTGTGTCTTCTCAAATCCAGAATCATGGAACTTGCCAAACTGACAGGTATTCTCACCACATGAAATTATGTTTTTTTTTTGTATTCCAGTTTGTCTGCTACACATTTTCCTCCTTTAGTTAGTTTAAATTTCACAGTATTTTTTCAGGTTTTTATCAGTTGTGGCATTTATTTTAGTGTTCAAACCTAAATATGCCAAATGTCATTTGATTACTCCATCTGCCTTTTTCCTGAGCAGATTGGTACTCTACTGATAAAAGACTGTAATGTCACCTTGTCTTTTCAGTGTATGACAAGAGAATAGTGACATTATTCTTTTTTTTATATTTTAAGCAAATAATATGGAAAGGATTGGAGGGTGGTATTAGTTTTTGATATTGACTCTTTAGCACCGAATTTTCTTTGTTATGATAGATACAGACATTTGTTAACTGACCTTGGTGATAATGTTGCTTCGTTCTTTTAATTATGATGTATGGAGAATAAGTTGTAAGTTGCAGATGTTGCTGTTGCATTAAGTCTACTTTCCCATATGCTTATCCTACAACCTTGACTCTGGGAAAGCAGGAGGGAGTGCTGCTACTGGTGCTGTTAGCTGTTTCTTTTTCCCCCATTTCCACAAGTTTTAAATGCCTGAAAGTTTGTGACCTCTTTTCCTTTTGCCATTCCAAACCTTGGTCCCATTAAGTGCCTGGAAATGGGTATTTATCCTTGTATTTCATGTGTTTTTTTTTTTAAAAAAAAAAAAAAAGAGTAATTATGTGTTTTCTTGATTCCTCTCAGTTTTCTCTTCATTTCTCATACTAACATCTCTGTTTTTCAATTAGGACTTTTTGCTGCAGAGCAGCAGATTATGGTCAGCAGTGCCCCCAGGGAATATGTAAGTGAATATACTCTAATAATGCCCACTTCATTTACCAAGGTTTTGAGTCACCATGACAGTGTCTGGCACTTGTCACAGGTTAAAGGTTTGGAACAATAGTGATGGAAAGTATTGGGACTTGGCCAGTTGGGTAAGAGAGGTGGTAGTTAATTTCTATTCACCAGATTTTGTACCAATGGCTGGGTTATATCTCTGATTTCTTTGCACTGCAAATGAAGTGGAGATGTTTAACACTGTTGATGGTAATTTGTCTGATCAAATGGGATGTCAGGCTTGTTTGGCCACTTAGTTTCTTTCAAAAGAAAGGGCTTGCTCTGGATTTCTCCCTTTCTATTCCTCCATAAAATTAACACCCTGCACTGAACACACTCACTATCATAGTCACCCACACAGACAGTAACAATTATGAACACTTGCACACTGGAGAACGGATTTAGAAACTATCCCAGTTATAGCCCACTGGCACATTGCTGTGACCAAGCCTGGTGGGAGAGCAGTGATTCTCCATCCTGGCATTCAGAGGACATGGGTTCAAATCTCCATCTGGTTATCCAGATTTCGGTTTTCCATGAATTCTCAGAATGATTCCAGGTGAATGCTGGGATGGTTGCTTAAAAGACCTTGGCCAATTTCCTACCCATTCTTTGCCTCTAATCCTCTCCCACCTCTGATGACTTCAAAGTTAAGAAGGTGTAAAGCAATAAGGGAAAAAGGATATTTCTGTGGAGTTGTAATGCCCTCCATAGTAACCACCTTCACTCAGGTACTGGGTATGACATACTGTTCTCTCAGTAGCATAAGAACCTGTGATAGCAGGTAGAGAGATAACATTTGGATGTGACTTTCAAGAGGACATGGATCTAGGTCATAGTCCAACTAACCAGATTTTTTTGTTTGTTATCTCAGAATCTGTCCACACAAATTCTGGGATGATTTCTTAGTATGAAGGGAATTAATGATTTAATTCCAGTTTCTTTCAAGTTATCTAAAAAAAACTGTTCCAAGTATCTCACCATTGAAAGGTTATAAAGCTCCATGATAAAAAGATCACATTCACCTGGAAGTTCTCATTTGAAATCTTAGATGAACTATTTGTGATTCAGGCTGGTTTCTTGTGATGTAGAGTCAAATCACGACAAATCATAATTTTGTTTCTCATTTCAGTAGATGAACAGCTTTTTAGTTTTCCTCAATGGCTTACTGTTTTAGAATAATGCTCATGTTTTGAAAAATGTAATCTTCTGTTTCAGGAATCAAAAATCAAGTGATGAGGCTGCATCAATTTCAGAACTAAAGCATTTGAATGTTAACTTCGAAGTTAGGCATCTTAAAGTTGGTGACTTTTTGTGGGTCTGTAAACACAGAACTTCAGGAAATGAATTTGTGTTACCATATATCGTTGAAAGGAAACGTATAGATGATCTTGGAAAAAGTGTAAAAGATGGGCGCTTTCACGAGCAAAAGGTGTGTAAATAGCCATACTATATATTTAAAGTAAGATAAGAAATATGTGTTTTTGCTTATTCCAATTAATTTCATACTGTTGCTTGTGGATATATGTGATTTCATTATCATCTTCTTTTGCTATGGTACTGTCATATTGGAGGAGAAGTACAAATAGCACACATTCAAATCCAGTCTTTTGTTTATCAAACATTGTGATTAAATCTTTGAGACTTTTATCCAGAATAACTTGTCCAAATGGCAGGACTTTTTTTTTATTGTTAATGCTTCTCAAATTTGAGTAACATGATCACAATAATCCAATAAATTCCAGAACAATTGATTGAATCGTGGAAACATGGTGACACTTGGTTTCCACCCTGTGAGTAACACATCCTTTTAATAAATTAGTGCTTGATAAGGTGTAAAGGTAATTCTTGAGCAAGGTTGGCTTTTAAACATGATATATTTGATGAACCATCATTAGATCTTGGTTTTAAGATTCTTATTCAATAGTAACTGTAATAAAACGAAATCATGACTTTAATGAGTTCTCGTCGATGAACTACGAAAATAGAGGTGGCAGGAAAAAAGTTATGGTAACTTCGTGCCTCTGAGTGCCCTGTTAGTCCATGCTCCTTTATAAATTTCATTACAATGTTATAATCTTGTTTTCTAATATAGCTTGACTTTCATTTCAGTTCAGACTGAAGAAATGTGGCATTCCAAATCTTATCTACTTGGTAGAAAGCAACAGAAACAATCAGCACACAGGACTTCCATTAGCTACACTTTCTCAAGCAGTTACAAACACACAGATAATAGATAATTTCACTATTAAATTTACTTCAAGTCATAAGCAATCAATGTTTTACATCAAGATGTTGACTGAATCTCTGACCACAAAATATCAGGTATGAATTTGCTTAAAAAGATTGTCTTTAATCAAATTTATGAATATTGACTTTGTGATGGCATAGTGTTTCAGATAAGTTAGCCTGTTTTTTAAGTATCACTTTGCTTACTATTGTATAAGATTAATTTATTCATCAAATTACAGTGTTTCTTTTAATTGCTCACTGTTTTGTTACCAGTGCTAGTAAAAGACAATTTCCTTTTTTTTATCTATGCCTTTTCTATACTATTTAATATTTTGATTTAAAATTTCCAAATGAAGAAATAACTGCTTCCCATCATATTACCAGTTTGACAGCAAAATAATTTTCTTAATGGATGCAAACTGTAGCTCAGTCAGTAGGGTGACAAACTATGACCAGTCATCTGATAAATTAGTTATTTTTCCTCTGAGCTAAGTATCTGGAATGGACATCAGGCCTACTCATTTCACTACCAGATGAGTGTTGAGTATTATTGGGTAGGTGAAGAATACAAAGTAGTGAGTTAAATGACTACTTCCATTCTACTGTGGAGGTAATGAAAAGTAATGTGTATCTTTCTCTATCAATCTCATGTTATTGGTCTCTTTTATCTAGCAGTTCAAAAAGTTTGTAAACTTTCATTTGAGATCATTAAAGATAAAATATTATTCTGTATTACAATCAGTGGAAGGTGTGCATGATGTTATTTGAAACTGAATTTAAAGTGACTGTCAGACATAACCATTAGATAAGCTCACTGTTGCTGCCCTTTTATAATAAACAATTTTAAAGGCCATATTTATTTTATTTTATTTATTTGCAATGTAGCAAATGCTTTTTTGGAAACTTCCTTACTTACCCATTTTCCTCCTTTGTTATACCTGTCTACTTCTGCATCAACATTTTTGGTAAATTATTCATCACTTAGTAATTTATTCCAACTCCCGACTCCCTTACATACAAAAGAAAATTTTCCCACTTCCTTATGCCTGAAATCGAATTCCAGCTTCTGGTTGTGGCCATGTTTTCCTTTCCATGCACTATTCTCCATTCTTTCACCAATATTTTCCAAGCCTGAACACCATTATATGCCTTGTACACTATTTTCCTTACTCCTATCTTTCAATGAATCCCAAGCAGGGTAGATGAGCAGTAATGCTCTGTCCTCACATCCAGTAGGATGTGGGTTCAAATTCCCCTCTGGCCATCCAGATTTGGGTTTTCCAAGGTTTACCCAAATCACTCCAGGCAAATGACAGGATTATTCTTTTAAAGGCTATAGCTGAATTCCTTCATGTTCCTTGCTCCTAGTCCTTTCCCACCTTTAATGACATCTTTGTCTACGAGGTGTAAGGGAAAAATATCCAGTTAATCCTAATCCAGCTCCTTTATCATAACAGTTACTGATTTTGTTCTGTGGTAATTTTCACAGACAAATGTCTGGCCTCTTGTGCATCCCTTCCAACTCCTATGTTTGATTCCCAAAATCTATGTCCCACACTACACCACCATATTCAAGCAATAATCAGACCAAAGTTTTCTAACCCAGTTCCCTCACTTCTCTGGTATATCCTCTCACCACCCTCTCCAATAAATGTAGAATATTTAAACCTTTTTCTACCACCTGTCCAATATGTCCTATCCTTTTGGGTTACCGAGCGTGGTGGGTGAATGGTTAACATTCTGGCCTCACATTCGGGAGGATGCGAATCCCCGTCCGAGCATCCAGATTTGAGTTTTCCATGGTTTCCACAAATCACTCCAGGTAAATGCCGGGATGCTTCCTTCAAAAAGGCAATGGCCGAATTCCTTCCTGTTCATTGTCCCCAGTCCCATCCTGCCTCTAATTACCTTAGCCGTCGACGAAGCGTAAAGCCGTAAAAAAAAAAAATAAAAAAAAAAAACTTTTAGGTTTGTTATAAAGTGTTATGCTAAGATATTTACACTTCCTTCAACAAGCAATTCCTTCCCCTCCCTAAATCATAAACAGTCTTTAGTTTCTTACCTGTGTACCTCACAAGCTGATACCTCTTGGCATTTATGTTCGTTCCATATTGACGTACCAAGTTAGGTAGCTTGTGTAGGTCACCCTGCAGTTGTTCAGTCTTCTTCCATTTTGATTCTATTATATAACATCATGTTGTCTGCAAACAACCTAACTTCTGATTATAAACTATTAACACAATCATTCATTAGAATAATGAACAGTGGTGGTCCCTTTATACTACCCTGTGGCACACCCACTTTCACTTCTACTTCTTCTGATACTGCATTTCCTATCCTACCTCTTATTTCTACTTTTTGAGTTCTACCCAGCAAGTCACTTTTTCATCCACTCCAATGATTTTTATCTTATTTTACAACATATTTTAGGTCAAATAACTTAGAAAGATATAGTGCTACACTATCAACTTGATCGCCCTTGCCATTTCGTCTGAAATATTTTGCACATGGCTTACTAACTGAGATTCACATGAATATCCTTGCCTAAAACCATGCTGTCGATTTTCAGACCACTTTCTTTCCTCCAGACATTTCTGATGTGATTGCGTATCAATCTCTCAATTAATTTTCCTACCACTGATGCCAAACTAATCAGCCTGTAATTTTCAACCTTATTTGTTGCCCCTGTTTTATGGACTGGCACTTCTATCATACTTCACCAGTCCTTTGGTAGGCTATCCCTGATCAATGTAAAGCACATTTCAGGGTGAGTTATAGTGTTGTATCTTACTATCAGTAATACATTTGCAGTAATATTATCTACACCAGCCCATTTACACTTTTTAGTTCCTTCATAATATCCTCAGGATGAATTTAAATATTTTTCTTTCAGCTCATTTCTACTTGTATCGTCAAGCTCCTTCTGTGATTTATTCTCATCCATTCCTGAATCACAGTCCTTACTATATTTAAAATTTTTGCCTTTTTCAAATCCTCAGTAACTTCTTTCCCATCCATATCAGTAATTGTCTGAATACCTGGGTTCCCCTCAGTTTTCTATCATAGCCACAGAAATTTCTAGAGGCATCATTCAATAGTTCTCCATCAATCATAATATTCTTCATAAACCCATCTTTAGTTTCCCCCTTTGTTCCGTGTATAGAGGTTTCCAGTGTTCCTTACTGTCTTTCTGTCTCTTAACTCTGCTGTGTTCTCTTTTTACCAGCCTCTATATCCTCCTAACCTATAGTATGTAGGGTTTGTACTTTTCTTTATTTTATGTTATGGAATAAACATTTCTTCTCCCATTCTTACTACCTCCTTAGCCTGTTCCCACTTCGATTCAGCTTCATTTGCCTTCCTTCCATATACTTAACATTCTCCTAAAATATCTCTCCAGTTCTTAAAAATGTGCTTTCTTATAACTAACTGTACCTATCATCACCTTTAGTTTTGGCCACTGGTTTACTGAAGCCTCCAGTATACATCAGAACTTCTTCATGATCTCTTATGCCTTCAGTTACTTGAGTCCTCACGTATCATAAGGCTTTATTAGGAAGATATCCAAAATGTTTGGCCCCTTGTTCTCTACTCTACCACTTGCTGAAGCCTCTTGTATTTAATAATCTCTGTTCCCTTGTGTTTTATTATTATTATTATTTTTAAATAATGGCCTTTAGTTTCTGTGACAATTTAGCTGTGTATTAATTACTGTATCAGACTTTGCTCTCATAATTTGAAACGCTATAGTATGGACAGTACAAGACGAACACAAGACATAATTAAAACCACCCATGTTGAAGGCCAGATTCAAACTGTTGACACTTGGAGTTAAATGCCAGTATGCTTGCCCCTACACTGATATGAGCCGGTGTTACTAATCCTATGTCCATCCCAATTGATGCCTGGTAAATTTAAATGTCTATAAAAAATGACCATTCTACACTTACCTTTAAACCCTGTATACTCATTTATTTTCTCCCCAAGAGTCTTACCTTATCATTTAATCTTCCACTGAGATAAGTATCTAACATCCTAATTTTTCTTTTTTATCACACCAGAAATCTACCCCTAGTAACTTATGGCTATGATGTGTGAATATCAGTGAACTGCAGTAGTCTTTGCTAACCAATATGAATACCCCCTCTATCAGTTGCTCCTCTTTCTCTGAGGTACTTTCCATAAATGTCAGTAAAAACTGCACTGTCTAGCACTCCTTCCTTTAACCAAGACTCTACATCTACAACTACTTGTGGTTTGTGTTTGTCTGTTAAGTTACCAAACTTGATTACTATATTTATTATACCCCTACAGATACAAATAACAGTCTTAGAACTGGCTTTGTGATAGTTTCAGCATTACCCTTCACCTTCCCTGTTACAACATGGTTTCTTATTATTTTGTCAGCTTCAACTATTTCTTTAGTGTTAATGATTTTTACGAGCATGAATCTGCATTTAATATCCATTTGGTCACCTGTTTTTTTCTCCCAACAGCAGCCTCTAACCTAAAACAAAGTTATAGTTCTGATCCCGTCATTACTGGAAGTGGTCTCTCTCACAGCTTTAGCTAACAACTCACAAAGTAACTCGATGCCCCTTCTATTTAGGTGTAGGCCACGTCTGGTGAAATCCCACCTGCCAATGTTGTCCACAGGCATAACTCCGAAGACAGAACTAATGCATTTCCCAAGTAGCACTGTCATCTCTACATATACACACCTCACAGCATGGTTCAACTGTGGCCAGTAGTAGCTACTTAAGACCTGAATGAGCTCCTCTGTGGTTTACTGTGCCTCTTTTACAACATTCCTCAGATCACTCTATATATGATAACGCATGTTTCTATCAGTGCTATTTCCTAAACTTCAATCTATCACTGCTCCATCCTCCTTGGCAAAACCCCCTACAAAGTGTATCTACATCCTCTGTTACCTGTCTTAATGTTGCACCAGGTTTCAGAAAACTTGTGACCTGGTAGCCAGTGCCTAACTGATCCTGCAGAAGACAGCCTACACATTTCTCATGGCTACTTCCTAGCAAAACACTTTTCTTCCTAATTTTTTTTCTTTCCTTGCCTCTATTCCACTATACCTTTTCCTACATCTACATGGGACCCTTCTGACTCTGGTAACAGATCAAATGTATTTCTCCCTTAATTTCTGAATTGTTTCTTCAGCCTGTGTACCATATTTACCCTATGACCTGTCACCAGTTCAAAACCATCCTTTTCAACCTCCCCACTATATTTTTCCCCCTGCCTCTATACGCAGAGCCTGAAGAGCCCTAATCATTTTGCCCATCTCCCTGATTTTTTCTTCCTGCTCTAAAAGTTTCCTATACTAAAACAGTGGACAAAACATTGGGAGAGCCCCATTTAGTTCCCATTTTTCCTCTCCAATATACCCAATGAGACCACTTCTTAAACTCACTGCAATCCATAACATTCATCACAAACTTGCAACTGGAGCCTCACTTTCTAGTTATGATTTTTCCCAAAGACTTTTAGTGCCATCTAAGTGAACCTTATGAACTATGTTTATATCTTAAATTCAATTGATAGCAATTATTTAGACATTTAGACTACTCTAAGTGCTTACTGAGTTTTTGTTTATTTAATATTAGAGTATAGCTCTAGTACCCAATATCCTTACTGTAACTAATAAGTAGTTAAAAATATTTAAAAAAAAAATCCAACAAATGTCTTGTTCTTCTTAGCATTAATCCTGTTTTACTTCCATTTGTGCCGATCTTGTGCATCTTCAGGCGATTCATTGACTAAATGCATATCCATGCCAGCCAGCACTTCCTGGGTGTCGTTGCTGCATAGTTTATGGCTGTACCATCACAGTCGACCCCTCACGCATTTTTTCGGGGATTGGAGGCACACAAAATGCTGCCTGAACATTCTCATTCCTGATGTGGTCCAATCTAGTGAGTCCCTGTGGCCACTAAATCATCTTCATTTCAATGACATGCAGCTGTTAATGTCTTTTTGTGACTGGTCAACATTCTGCTCCATACAATGCCACTGGTTGAATGATGGTTCTGTAAACCTTTCACTTAAGGTACAGTGGCACCTTTTGGTCAAAAAGGCCCCCTGTGAGCTGACGCCACTTCATCCAGGCTGCGTTGACTCTGTTTCGGAGATCTGGGAGTGTCTGACCATCTGAACAGAATACTGTTCCCAGGTATTTTAATTCATATGACTTACATATTTCAATGCTGTTGATATTAAGTGACACATCACTTGGAACTCCACATTCCATGTGCTCAGTCTTCCATACATTAAGTCATATGCCGTATTTATTGAGGGAAGTTTTCCATCATTGGATTTGTTGTTCCAATTCTCTTCAAGACTCACAGGCGACCATGATATCATCAGTACTGAGCAATGTCCAAGGGTTTGGAGTGAGTAGTTTTGCAGCAATGGTGTCAAGACAGAGGATTAACAGGAGTGGGGACAAAGCCGATCCCTGATGAACACCGAATCCAACAATTGTAACCTATGATGAATTTCAAACTTAAATCTGTAATAAAATTTAAAACATTAATACTATGTAGTCATGATGTTATAACACTAACCTGATACTTAAAAATATTTTTTTCCTTAGTAGCAAATTTATATCTTCATGTTATAGAAAGGATTAAATTACAAACTGTTATATTTATGATAGAACTGGTCAGTAAATATATCTTACGTGTATAAATTTTAAATTTAAACCTACAGTTGAATTTCAAGGATTGATACTAAATATTCCTAATGTGAACAACAGTTATTTACAATCAATATTATTTATTGTGATTACAAGGTTTATTTTTTAAATAAGGTCTGTTTTTTAATAAGAAGAAAAATGCTGTAAATATTGTTAAAATAGGTTTATTTTCACATGCTACATGCTTTCATCTACTTTTCTACAAAATTTCCATTTTTGTTCAATTAATTGTCATATCATTCAACAAGTTTTTTATTTATGACTTCAAAGAAAACTGCTGCCTCAGCAGATGCCCAATCTGAAGTCCAATCTACTACTGCAGTTGTCGCTTCTTCACCATTATTGAACTGTTGACCGCCATGAGGCCACTTTGAGTGCCAGAACAGGTGAAAATCACAGGCTCGAAGATCTGGACTGTATGGTGGATGATCCAGTTGCTCCCATTCAAAACATGTGGTCAGATCTTGTGTTTGTGCAGGCTCAGAGGAGGTCGGCTCATCATGCACATTCTCATCAACTTTTGAACTTTACTAATACTCATAGCATTATCGCTGTGCACTTCACAAATCTGATGGTGAATTTCCACTGCTGCCAAGTTTTTGCGCTCAAGAATCGAATCACATTTCTTATATAGCAGTTGATGGCTGAATCAGTTTCTTAAATATTATAAACTTCTACATCTCAGCACACAGACAGGCGATATGGCTACAAATGACGTTTAAATATGCGCAAAGCACACTGGGAGCAAATGTGCATGTTCACTGCAATGATCACGTCATTCTCACACTCATTCACAAATGGACCTTATTTAATAAATAATCCACATATTACTATTATTATTACTACTACTACTAACAAACCTGTATTTTAATGTTGTAAAACGAATTACGTAACAAACAGCTAATTTCAGACAGATCAGAGCCTTCCATATGTGATAATAATACTGCCTACAACAGATGGAAACCAAAATACTTATTTCTGTAGTTATATAAGAATTTAAAGTTGTTGAACAACTTGTACTACAAAGCTTACTTATAATATGCTGTCCTCAAACCAACTTCCGATCTTTCAGCTAATCTAAATTGATAAAGCATGTGATAAGGATGTTAAAACTAACCAACAACAATACATGAATTTAAAAGTACTGTTTTTAATTTTAAATAAGGATTTTTATATCGATAACAATAATCATATCTATTTAGTTGATAATTTAAAGTTTTAAACTAAGTTAGTCAACAGAACTTAGCCAGTGATGAAATAAATCCAAGTTTAGTGAACAGTGCTTCACACATGCAACCAGAGATCAAGCGGTCCAAGATCTCTAAATTTCTCTACTTCACACATAAATAGTATAGCTTACAGAATATTTTGTCCCCGTCCGGGCATCTAGATTTGGGTTTTCCATGGTTTCCCAAATCACTCCAGGTAAATTCCGGGATGCTTCCTTCAAAAGGCCATGGTCGAATTCCTTCCCATTCCTTGCCCTCCCCCCCCCCATCCTTTCCTGTCTCTAAAGACCTCGCTGTTGAGAGATGTTAAGCAGTTAAAAAAAAAAAAATATTTTGTTGGAGGAGGAGCCTCCTTCCCACCCTGTAACTACAAGCTTGAACAAGTATATGCTGATTTGTTACATGAAGGATATTCATTTTCTCTTGATGAGTAATGGCCACCAGCATTGAATGCCTTATTTTGGCACTCACCTGTCACAATACTTGTCATATCACTCAGTGGTCGAATATGTGCACAATGGATAAGGCTTAACTCAGGATCCCTACTTGAAGAGACAGAAGCAGGTTAACATATGTTCCATTGTGAGCAAATATCAGGAACTTCAAGGTAAATTCATAATACTAGGTTTGCTGTTACCAACATGTGCAAAGTTAAATTAACAATTAAATTTTTTACAGTAATCTTCAGGCAATAAATAAAAATTAACATAAATAATATATATACCTGCTCACTGGCGAACACACTCTGGTTCTCTGTATAATAATGGACAATTGAAGGCCACTTGAAATTGGTTAAGCAAATACAGAACTTGATTTTAGCTAACTGATAAAACAGATTAGGCCAAAACCATATGCCCTCACTTCCTTAGAAGTCTCCTTTCATTTCTGACTGTCATTGCCATCTGCAGATGATCCTTTGAGGCATCCATCAAAAATCTGCTTCTGAAGTATGTGACTAGTTTAGAGTGAACTCCTTAAAGCCATTGATCTATGAAGGGGGGTTTCGCTGAGGAAACCTGTTGGTTAGTGGGGTTAGGATTGTCCAATCATAGGATGACTAATACAATTGTTTTCTAGTTTTGGTGATTAACATTAAACTGTCTTAAATCAAAGCAGTTGCTCCATATCCTCAAGAATTCTTTTTTGTAAGATACAATTAGCTTTGCAGCAACTTGGAATCTATTCAATGACTTTGGCACCATATTTCAAGAAGTTACTCCTCACTATTACAAAAAAAAAAAAAATACATACCAACTGATTCATAATTTTCAGTTTTTGCTCTTCTGCCAATGTGAGAGGTCAATCAGGGTGCATGTGGAATATACAAAAGTTGAGGAATATTGTACTTAATCACTACACAAAATTTTAACTAAATCTATTTGACAGTTTTTTTTTCCATATGCTCAAAAATCGGTTTTGGCCTTTGACCATGTTCCTGGTTAACCCCACTGATTCTGTAACATGCGAGAGTTTATGGAGCAATTTGGGATCTATTCAAAGGCTTCTGAACTATAATTCAAGAAGTACTCCTGTATTAAAACATCATTGGAAACCGCTGACAGAAGTGAAAACTTAAAACTATGAATATCATTCACACAACATGTCATAGCTACAGAAATACTGTTAACATCAGCATGTCAGTGACGCGAACTCATAAGATTTTACCCATCCAAAAATCACCCAACTTGCCTAAAGAAGTTTTCTCTTCAAAAAAGGTTTTCCAATTGTGGATTCAATCCTGTAACCTACCATTATACGATACCGTGCTTTACCACTTCACCTGTGCATATGCCAGTAGGTATATATACAAGTATAATCTATATTTTCACTGCTGTCCAAGCACAACATATCATACTTAAGCTACAGATACACATTACATCAGGTTAGCGACGCAAACTTGTAAAATTTTACGCATCCAAAAAGCATCCAATGTGCATATCATATGCCCAACACATCATGGCATGTTGGTGACACAAACTCATAAGATTGTACCTGTTTTAAAATTGCCCAACATGGCTAAAGAAGTTTTCCCTTCAAACAGCTATCTTAGCCTACAACCGGAAGGTTGATTGAATCTTCTTGAAGGAGATGTCACAAGTTATTATGTCAGAGGCAGGAAGGCCAATTCCTTTCCTCAAGGGCCTACCGTATAGGATTGAATCAAAACCATAGGACATCACAGCATAGCTCATATAATCAAATATAACTCCCCTAACACTCTTGGGGCTTAATGGACAGTCGCCTACTGTGACTTTGATGTGGAGCATATTTTTTTGTTTTTACTTTGGCTTTACACCTTGTTGAAGTCATTAGAGGCTGGACGGGATTGCGGATAAGAAACAGGAAGGAATTCTGCCATGGCACAGCCTTTTCAATGAAGCATCCCAGCATTCGTCTGGAGTGATTTGGGAAAACCATGAAAAACCAAAATCTGAGAATTGCTCCACCAGATATTTAGTGGATGGTCCCTCTGCTTTCCACACTGCTGCAGGTGGCACAGTTAAATGGATAGACACCTTCAGCATCACTTTGTTTAATTGTATTGGTATATATAATATAGACTGCAAATGAGAAATAAATAATTACTATAATGGCATCAGTCAGCTTAGAAACCTCACTTTCTGAAACTACCAAAGAACAGAAGCAGGAAACGACAGAAAAACAACATAAAATATGTCAAAGGTTAGATCGTATTGATACCACAGAATTATATTTTTGTGATTCATAAAGAATAAAACTCACTTCCCTCTACAGGATTTTTGAATTGGTGGAAAGCTTGCTCCTGCACATCATCCCATGCTCACCAAATCTCATGTCTAAAAATCTTGTACAACCAAGTATCAGTCTTTCAGAATTCTTCCACAGTATGTTGATAAAATGTTTCTGACTTGCAAAAAGCTTTCTTAACGTTGTTGTACCCTGCAGTGTTAATGAAAGTTGTTGACCTTATTTGGGATATTGATGATATGGGTTCCTTGGAAGTAGTCAGGGTAGGGGATTAAGTGCAATGTTACAGTCAAGCCTGGGCTCTGATGTTGAGGTGTGTAGTATATTTAAGCCTAATGCAGAACTTGGCAATGTTGTGGATGAAATTTCAAACCTGGGGAAAGATCTTACTAAAGAGGATCATATAATTATAGTTGGGGGTCCTGAGAAATCTCAATTATTGTGTTGAAACAGACATTGACAACATTGCTAAAAACACCACTCACACCAATGTTGGTTTTGTTGACCTCTTCAAGTGTTATGATCAACCCTTGATGCGTGGTCATGTACAGCGTACACAGGCAGATCTGAAGCGTGCATTGTGTCAGGCTGACCGAACACACATTGGTCTGATTGATGTTTCTTGCATAACACGGAGTGACCATACCTCCCATGAACTCCACCTGAATGTTCGGGGCAAGCAGAAGCTAACGCAACTGATTGCTAGTAGCATCAGGAGAGGCAGGTTGGATGTGAACCCCATCCCAGTGGTAATTGGTGGTAGGACTCAGTCTTTTTTAGGCCAAATGTCAAGAGTAAGAAGAGTTATTTAAGAAATGTACATAAGGATATTACAGTCAAAAATAAAGAATGTCAGTCTAAAATAGCTTTGTTCCTTCAGAACATTAGGGGTATCTCAAGCAAACTTAATGAGTTGATAATATCTATAGAAGAAACCCAAAAATTATTGAATCTTAACATAAATATCGTGTGTCTGACAGAACATCATCTGAAGAATTCTGAAATATGTCTCCTCCCTTTTATTGGATGTAGATTAGCTTCATGTTATTGCAGGTCAGAGATGAGAATGGGTGGTGCAGCAATATATGTAAGAGAAAATACTGAGACAAATTCGTTAGCTGTAAATAAATACTGTATAGAACAAGATTTTGAATGTTGTGCAATACAGTTAGAATTAGAAAACAAATATCTAATAGCTCTGACAGTTTATAGGGCTCCCACAGGAGACTTCGGTAAATTTTGTAATAAACTTGAGGCGGTTCTAATAAACTTATCACGTACTAAAAGGGAAATTATTCTCTGTGGAGACTTCAACATAAATTTTGCTGTAGAATGTAACCAGACAGATTATCTTCTAGGAATGGTTACATCATTCAATCTCTATCAAACTGTAAATTTCCCATCTAGAACACAAAAAGATAGTAGTACCATTATTGATAACATTTTTGTAGAGCACAATAAATTAGAAATACATGGAACAGTTCCAATGGAAAATTTTTTATGAGACCATAATGCTCAAATAATTACTTTGGATGTTGTGTGAAATGAAAATAACAAAAAGAAAGGATTTGTCAGAGTTAGGCCATTAAAGAAATATTCAATAAAAACTTTAAATGATGAACTTCTCAATGAGGACTGGAGCACTGTTTATAAATTACAAGGGGGTAAACAATAAATTCAATTACTTTCACCAAAGGTTTTTGGAAATCTACGAAAGGTGTCTCCCTACAAAACTAGCTCCAATTGGTCAAAAATGAGTAAACAAAAATTGGATTACAGTTGGTATTAAAACATCTTGCAGACATAAAAGGGAATTATATGTAATAGTTAGGAATATGGATAATATGCTTCTCAGGCAACATTACAAAACTTACTGTAGAATTTTAACCAACGTAATAAAAGAATCTAAACATTTGGCCATAAACGATGAGATTAGTAGTTCAGATAAAAAGTGTTTGGAACATTATTAAAAGAGAAACAACTGAATCATCCCTTAAACATAAACCTGTATCTTTAAGCGTTATTGATAAACTTGTAAATTACCCCTCTTATGAAGGAAGTGCTTTCAATAATTACTTCTTAACAGTTGTTGAAAAAATAAAAGGAAAATATATTGGGAATATGGATGCTATAGCAATACTTAAATCCTTGTCACCAAAAACAACATCTATGTCTCTATTTCCCACCAGTCAAAATGAAATTGAAAAAATTATTAAATCCCTCAAAAATAAAAAGTAATTTGGTTATGATGAGGTTTCAACCCATGTAGTGAAACAATGTAACACCAGCATTAGTAGAGTTATTAGTCATATTTGTAATAGTTCTTTCGAAGAAGGTATCTTCCCTGACTCACTCAAGAAGTCAATAATCAAACCGCTTTATAAAAAGGGTGATACCTCAAAGATTGAGAATTACAGACGCATTTCACTTCTACCAGGATTTTCAAAAATCTTTGAAAAAGCAATGTACAGAAGGGTGTATGCACATCTACAAAAGAATGACCTACTCAGTAAAGTACAGTTTGGTTTTAGACAAGGCGTTTCAACAGATTCATCAATTTTTGCTTTTGTAAACAACATACTGGAATCAGTGCATAAAAAATTAAATTCCCTAGGTATATTCTGTGATCTTGCTAAGGCTTTTGACTGTGTTGATCATGAGATTCTACTAGGTAAATTAGACCACTATGGAGTTAGTGGTAAGCCAGGACTTTGGTTTAAATCATACCTGGAAAATAGAAAGCAATGTGTATCACTGAATGATGCTAATACAGAAAATGTTATAAACTCAGAATGGGGTATAGTTAAATGTGGGGTGCCTCAGGGTTCAATTCTTGGCCCTCTGCTGTTCTTAATCTATATAAATGATCTCCCACATATACTAGGTGATAATGAACACATGGTGCTCTTTGCAGATGATACTAGCATATCGTTGAAAGACCCATCAGCACAAAACCTCGAAAACAAATCAAATGATGCAATAAAGAAAATTAACAGGTGGTTTAATGCCATCAAATTAATACTTAATGTAGAAAAGACACCGTTACTTCAGTTTGTTACAAAAAAATAAAACAAATGACAGCTATAATGTGATTTCAGAAGGAAAAGCAATCAATGAAAGCAGTTTCACAAAATTCCTGGGTGTATGTATAGATAACAAATTGAACTGGAAACGGCATATTCAACAACTTCTTAAAAAACTGAATTCTGCGACATTTTCACTTAGGGTAATATGTAGAATAGCTAATATAGAAACCAGAAAGTTAGTATATTTTGCATATTTTCATTCTCTGCTCACTTATGGCAACTCATTCTGGGGAAACTCGTCACAAGCACAGAGGGTATTTAAATTGCAAAAGCGTGCTATAAGAACTATTTGTGGAGCAAGCCCACAGACGTTGTGCAGAAATCTATTTAAAAACCTGGGTGTACTAACAATGCCAGCACAGTATGTATACTCCGTACTATCATTTGTAGTGGGAAATCCTGAGCACTTCAATCTTAATACTGACATACATAGCCATAATACTAGGAATAAATATAATATTCACAAGGATTACAAATCGCTGTCAATTGTACAGAAAGGGTTAACATTTACTGGAGCTTCCTTATTCAATGTCTTACCAACAGAAATTAAATGTTATCTACAAAAACCCAACTACTTTAAGTCCAAACTGAAAGAGTTTCTGCTTCAGAACCCATTTTACCCTGTGAAAGAATTTTCTGCTTGGAATTTGGTAACTAAGAATGACTGATAAAATAGTATATATGGTGTATGGAAGGGGAAGGTGACAAAGTTGTCCGCAATTACTAAAATGTTATATGGTTTTTCTTTCTGTTGAAACTTTTGACAAATGAAGTAATTACACTGTTTACAAAATTTCACTCATATATAGTAACTAAAATGGGATAGCATACACTCAAAAGCTGCTGTGAAAAATTATCATACTAACAGGTTTTTAAGTAATTGACTGCTCATCAGTTGTTGGTAATATAATTGATATTGTTAATAGTTGTGTGTACTGTTCCACATATATAGCAACTAACATGATATAATATGTAGTCACAAATTACAATAAAACTTATCATGGTAACTGGTTGATAAGAAAATAACTGGTTGTTAGATGCTGGTAACAAGTGTATGCACTGTTACACATAATAAGTATTAATTAAATCGGGATTGGATTTGTAGATTACAGGAGATATTGGTTATACTAATTGGTTGTAACTAACTTGTTGTCAATATATAATAATATTATCAATTATATAGTAATATTGACATTACTAATAAGTGTATGTACTGCTCCACATCCCCGAGATTATTCTCACATGGGATCAAGGTAAACATATCTATCTACCTGCTTTTAGTTGATCTTGAAAGCTGTCGAAATTGCTCAGAGATCGGTATTATATTCACTATACGAGTGGTGCCTACATGCCACGAATATCAGATTTAGACAATTGAACTCTCCAAGAACACAGAAAGCTTATCCTGATCTTGTACTGTGCGAAGTTTAATGACTGACTTGAATTATGTCACAAGTTTTGAATGGAGTATAAGTACAATTACTATTCCTTAAAAGTACTAAGTTAGAGTAGAGACAAGAAAGCACTGTGTACAAACACAAGAGTGTAAACTCTTACTTAGCTTATTACAGTAGAACATAGTAACTGGCACCTCAGAAAATGATGATAACTATAGGTCACCTAACTGCATCTACCTATTCCTAGCTGTGCCATAGCTAGTGTCAAACAGTGTGCCATCGCTGCACCATGATGGTAACCAGCCTATATCCTGTGTTGATGCTCTGGGTGGTCTGTGCACTGAACTGCGGTGGCAGACAACTTTTATACTCGACCTGGGGTGTTTTCATGCCTTTCAGAATATTCAAGAAAATTGTTTGAGTTCTTACATACGAGGGTAATTCAGAAAGTAACCTGCGTTTGGCTATAAATAAAAAACTTGGATAGTAAAAAATATTATATACATCTTAAAACTACAGATTTTTACTGTTTTTCAACATAGTCACCATTTAAATTTAAGCATCTGTCATAGCATTTCACTAATTTACAAATTCCTTCTTCATAAAATTTAGTCGCCTGGGCACGTAGCCAATCTTTCACAGCATTTTGAAGTTTGTCGTCAGTCATCAAAGTGCTGCAACGCAAGCCATTTCTTCATGTGAGTGAAGAGATGAAAATCACTAGGCGTCAAGTAAGGGGGATGATCGAAAATGTCTCATTTGAATTGCTTAAGAAGCTCTTGAGCCTTACGAGCACTGTGAGGACAAGCATTGTCATGCATAAACACAACACCGCATGACAGCTTACTGCGATGTTTGTTTTGAATGTCTTGCTTAAGTTTCTTCAGAGTTTCACAGTAGACATCTGAAGTGATTGTTCACGGTCTATAAATTCAAAAAACTCCTCAGCATCCCAAAAAACTGTAGTCATAACCTTCCTCGTTGAAAACGTTTGGCGGGCTATTCTTCAGCTTGCATGGAGAATTGTTATGGCCCCAGGCCATCGACTGTTGTTTCGTTTCGGTGTTAAAGTACGCCACCCACATTTTGTCACCAGTCACAATCCTCTTCAAAAAATCTTCTCCTTCTGTGTCGTAGCATGAAAGGAAGTTTAAGGCAGAGCCCATTCGTTTGGTTTTGTGGACCTCTGAAAGCAATTTCAGCACCCACCTAGCACAGAACTTCCGGTAGCCTAATTTATCGGTGACAACCTCGTACAAAACCGTACGAGAAATTTGCGGGAATAGTTCAGAGATTGTGAATCTTCGATTTTCATGAAATTTTTCGTCAACTTTCTTGACAAGAGCATTACTCACAACAGAAGGTCTACCCATTCCTCTCTTCATCCTGAATGTTTGTTCTACTACTTTTAAAAAAAAATCGGACCCACTGTCACACAACACCTTCACTCATAACGTTTGGACCGTATACAATACACAATTGATGATGAATGTCTGCTGCTGAAACGTTTTGCGCCAAAAGAAATCTTATTACAGCACGTACTTCGAATTTTATGGGATTTTCTATTGCAGCGCTCATGTTTCAAGGTTATAACAAGACAATGTGCAAAAGAATGAGGTTCCTACTGTCGCAGCTGGATGCTTACATAATCAGGGAACACGCAGATGTGAAAATGGTGGTGTTCCGCGCACAACTATTAGTGCCACGCTAGAACGGAGGCTACTTTCCGAATTACCCTCATATATCTGTTAAGCGAGTCTACCATGAACTTGTTTTGCTGCTGTAATGTGACAACATTCTAGCACTTTCTTAAGAGTTGTCTAATATCAAGTCGGTAACTCTGCCGTACCTCTTGCCATATGGATGCACTTTATATGCCTTGCTTTTAGAATTAGTTTCATCACAGATCCCATCCTTAAAGAATTGATGCTATCATTAGCTAGATGCAGCAATCAAATATTCTGTGAGATTACAGCTTTACTGTTGGTCTCTTAAACTAATGACCTAATTCTGAAACATTTAAACACAATGCAGTGTAATTTATAATATACCTGTTTCATTAGCGTGCAAAGAGTTAGCCATATAGTATCTTATTGTAATCCTAATTCATACCAGTTTTTTTTTCTGCCTTAGATAATTGGTACTCATCAATTCTGAGTTATCTCGCAATTCCAGGTTGCGTAAGTGTACTTTATCGTCTAATGAGACACGGATATAATTTAATAGTACGTGTATCATTGTTTAGACAATACATCATGTTATCTTTTATCAATACATTTTGTAATATTTAGTTCCTCTTTAGGAGCAATGCTGACGTGTTACTCTGTTCTACTGGGAGCTATCATAAAAATAATATTTTCGCTGCTGGAGCGTGCCAAGGACCTTCTGTGTGTAGTCCTGGGCTCTCACCGATCATTGACAAAAGTATTTCTTATGCAAATATTTCCACAGTAATCATCATTAAAATATCTTTTGGTGGTCATGCAATAGTCCTTCACATTGTTACAATACCTTAAATGGAACAGATTATACATACAATATGCGGGTTTGAATCCCTGTCCGGACATCCAGATTTGGGTTTTCCATGATTCCCCAAATCACTCCAGGTGAATGTCAGCATGCTTCCTTCAAAAAGGCCATGGCCAAATTCCTTCCCATTCCTTGTCCCCTGTCCCATCCCGCCTCTAATGACCTTAGCCATCGACGAGGTGTAAAGCCGTAAGTTAAAAAAAAAACATAAAAAATATAAATTGTATTAATAGAGCAATGGAAAAAAAGACAATAAAAATATTTTTTAAATTATTAATAAATTAAAAATAAGTGATGAGTTTATTGGTAGGGTCCTATCAGTGATTGAGGCCAGGAGAATGTCTGGTATCTAGGGTATTGTAGTATACAAGTTCATAGCCGTCCCCTCATTCGATTATAGGATTTACTCACTTCCACTTTTTTCACCCTCTTACCTAAATTCCATTCTGCATTCCAACAATCTCAGCATCATGGAAATCTGAACCATGAGAGAACTGTCCAAAAACCATAACATTATCATCCTCCGTGCTAATATGGGCTCAACCACTGTAGTCATGGACAGCCATAAGTATGAGGCTTAGTCCCTGAGGCAGCTGTCCTATACCAATACATGCACTACAAACTCCACCATCTCTATATGCCAGGAAATAAGATCTTTCCTTGGCCTGCAGGACCCCTTACAAGACCACTCTTCTCGGTCAATATTTCTCCTAAGTCCTCAGAATCCCCATACTCCCACCCTGCACGTACCCAAGATCCACAAGGCAGTCAATTCTGTTCAACCTATAGTTGTGGCATATCAGTTGCCTACATATTGCAGCCTTGTTGGATCAACATTTCCAACCCTTTGTACAGATTCTTCCTTCTGATGTCAAAGACACCCACACTTTCTTTAGCATCTGTCCATGGTCCTTATTCCTCTGTCTCAAGACTCCTTCCTTGTTACTATGGATGTAATTTCCCTCTCTCCAATCATTCCCCACAGTCAGGGCTTCAGTGCCCTGGAACACTTCCAAGATCTGCGAACCCCACACGGCCTTCCCAGTACATCCTTCCTTACATCCTTGGCTCACCTCATTCTTTCCAAAAACTTCTTCTGCCTCAGTTCTAAATTACATCATCAATTCGCTGCACTACCATGGGTATCAGCATGGCCCCATCCTACGCAAACCTATTCCTAGGTTGTCTAGAGGAACATTTCCTTAATCGCATCTTCTTTAAACCCATTGTGTGTTTCGGATACATAGATGACATATTCATGATCTGGACACATTCGGAAACCGACTTCTAGAATTCATCATTTCCCTTGGCAATAGCCATTCCATTAACTTTACCTTGACTTATTCCCACACACACATTCCTTGATGTGAACATTGCTCTACTGCAGAGTGCTCTTCACACCTCTCTCCACATCAAATCCACTAATTTCAGTATTATCTACACTTCAGTACTTGCCATCATTTCCACACCAAATTTACCGGCCCTTACAGCCTTACAATCCATGGCAGAGGCATCTATTCTGATCAAGAACCCCTGTGTTCTCCCAATACCTGTCTCAAGCCCTCATTTCCTGTTTTTACCATACAGATCTTGTACAAAAGCAAATCTCTCGTGCTGTTACCCATCCTCCACATAACTGTTCCTGCCATGCACCTCCAAAAACCAACCATAGTCCTGTATTGGTCATCCAGTTCTCTCCTGGTCTCTAGACCATCAACCAACGTGAGCATGACTTCTGTTGCTCTTTTACAGAAATGCGCACCCTTCTCCTCAAAATTCTACCCACTGCCCCCGGCATATATATATACTAGCTGACCCGGTCACGCGTTGCTGTGACTTACTAATTATAGTACGTTGGATTAATGTTATTCTATACTTCCTCAAGTAGTCAAATTAATATTCACTAATAAAGACAAAAACATTGTAGTCGATTTGGAAATTCAAATGTAATTGGTAAAGAGATACGGAGAGTTGAAATTAAGGACAAAGGATCATAAAAAAAATTAATTTACATTTCATTACAAATTACTTAATTGAAATTATATAAAAATTGATATTTATAAAATAAATAAATGAATTATTTTTTATTTATTTATATAAACTGAAATTTCAGTTATATCTTCAGTCATACTTTTTTTGTATTTTTCCCACAAACTCGAAGATTGTGTTGGATAACATGTTGTCAAAATAATTGCAAACAGTTTGACGAATACTATTCGGCGTGGCTGTCAACGCTGCATCAGCAAGTGTCAGGTCCCAATAATTGTCGTCTACCAGCAGCTGCAACTCGCAACATGCATCTTGACATGTATTGAACACTCGACCATTAACTGTTCGTAAACATTCGAAAGAAGCTGGTCCGGGAACATTCACCAATAACAAACGCTGAATGAAACATTCACGTTGTTTTGGATGCACTGTGTAAAGTCTTTGCTTTGAATATGCCTGCGATCGAAGGATGTGGTTCTCCTTGTTTACGTGGCTACCATTTTTTACCTAATTTGTTCCATGAAAAATAGCTTGGAACATCGGTATATAATAAATGTTTTTGCGAATTGGCGGAACAAATCAGATTTTTGACACAATGTGAAAAATTCAGTTTGTGGTTTGTCGTTTTTGGTGGCTCAAGTATTCTTTGGAAAATATTTTCTTCGGTGAAATATACACGTTGACCGTTTACAAGATGTATTGCAAGATGCTGGATGGAAGGGTCTCTTTCATGGATGCGAAAACTAAAAATATGCCAGATAGCTTCGT
The DNA here is from genome assembly GCA_031002005.1 of Vandiemenella viatica. NCBI lineage: Eukaryota > Metazoa > Arthropoda > Insecta > Orthoptera > Morabidae > Vandiemenella > Vandiemenella viatica. The sequence goes on from CM061921.1 coordinate 349,749,227, forward strand.
TGCGGCTGATGTATCTACCTATTTGGTATCGTGTTAATTCGTCATTTTTATTTACATTTTGAACTTCAAATACGGCCAAATCACTGCCTTTATTAATATATTTGCAAACGTACTTAATAGATTTTACAGAACTGCAAAACTCGACATTAATATGAGCCTTATACGTTTTTGAAAGCAATGGTGAGTATGGTACGACCCACTGATTGTCAATTTCAACTTGGTTTCTAGAATTTGACATTCGCATTGTAAATGTTTGGCCACCATTCTCAGCATTTCTACGGCGATTACAACGGATAACCATCGATATCCGTAATAGTATCATTCGTATATTCCTTTGGAAAACACTTCTTACATTTTCCACCTTCCATGCATGGCGATGTCATGTTAAAAGCACCGCACGGTCTGTGGATCGAGTGACTGGTAACAACATCAAACAATTCTTGATCAATTTATGGGTCCGGAATTTCGGCTGAAATTATTTGATCAATTTCTTCTGGACGGATTTTAACTTCAAGCCAAATCAAAATGTGAGAATGAGGCAAACCTCGCTTTTTCCACTTAATCAAATACAGATAGCAACGTGTGTTACCGAAAACTGAATGTTTTACGATTAAATCAATCAATGATTTTAATTTTTGTTTGAACACACGTGCCGTGACATCATGATGATGCATTGATTGATGGCCTGGTAATAGCAAAGTTTTGTATTTCCTCCCAATTCAGATTACATGTAAATGTAATAAACAAATCTGGACGACCATAATGACGTACGTAAGTCATCGCATCTTGTATATATTCTTGCATGTTCCGTGAACTGCCGATGTAGCTTGAAGGTAAAATAAATGCATTACCGATATCATTGGCGTTTAAATTTTCATAAATATTGCTGATAACAGTATCTCGTAAGAGGATGTATTTCTCCGATCGTAATTTAGCCTGGGTGTATCGAATAAATCGCAAATGCTTGTTTTCAACCTTGGCGTACATATCCACGACGTATTGAAGGCACACTTGATGATATCGAAGGATATAGTTATCCTAATTACGTCTAATCATCAATCGGGGGGTGTAGTCATCATTGAAGTAACTTTTTTATTTTTTTTATTACCTGAAAAAATAATAAATTAAATAGTAAAAAAAAAGAATAAGAAATCAATATAATGGGCTCGCTATAATCCGGCCCCTGGTCGGAATACCGCGGGTGTACTGTACTAATAAAATAATGAATTAAATAGTTGAATATTAAATTTACCAGCAACTGGATCACGCTGTTTGATGTTGATGTGATATTCATTCTGCCCTTGCCAGAATATCAGTGGATACTGGAGTGCGTCATACGAACGGTGTAGATCCGAAATTATACTAACAGTTCTATCTTGACGTGTGACTTTAATCAACTGAGTCACCAACCATAAAAACTGCATCTTCATCTACGGTTGGTGCGTTGAATCTCCCAGCGTGTTCTCCTGATGGTAATTTGTCAGCTTTGATGACAATTTGATAGTTGTCATTTTTTAATTGTGGCGACACAATTGAATAAGTTGATTATTATTTTCCAAACAATTTTCCAACAATACCACAATTGCTCTCTCTTCTGTTCGTTCGATGAAATTATACTGGTACCTAGTTTTCAAGCGTTCCTCACAATTTCCAATAGATTTGGAGAAACTTCGGGTCATCGTTTGGCATCGGTATCAACGACCTATTCTTATGGTACACCTGGCCTTGTATTTTGAATTTAGTTTCAAAATGACGTCCATCAGATGTAAGATCGCAAATTTTTGTTGCCCCAAAAGACGTCATCTGGAAGCAAGAATTGAATTTGCGTGTCTTGCGCAGAAACAATTTCGAATCGTTTGATTCGCCAGCAAGAAGGATTGTAAATGTTGTGGCGGATTTGGTAGTGGTAATAATACATCTTTTCCTGATGCACAACACATGCCGGCTGCTTCATTGCGGAATTTCAACGCCTGATAATACTGGAATATTTTGCTCATTGCACCAATTGCAGTTTTACAATGTGCAGAGTAATCAATGGCTGGTGCATATTGGAACGCAAGACGAACAAATGATACACGTGTTAAAGCACTGCTGATTTACTGTCTCTCTCATTCTCTTTCTCTAAATGTAGCTATGTGCTGTTCTCGTGCCGCTCTCGTTCTCGATATATTCTGTCACAGACGTTCATCACGCTGTTCTTGAGATTCTTGAAACGACACTCAGCTGTCCTGATTCTTTGAACTTCCTTACTTGCCGCGATTTGTGTTGCTGATTGATGAGCTCTCTCGTCGTGCATCTTGCCTCTCTGCTACACGCATTGTCGAGGCTAGATTCTTTGGCGACATTTCACTGAAAAATATTTGAATTACAGCAAAAAGTGCCTTTCTGAAAGCCTTAAAATAAGACACTATAATACAGTGCGTCCATTGAAAAATACAGTGACTGTTGAGTTAAGATGGCTGCCGCGTGCGGTTGTGTGTCACGTCGCTCTTGCCGCTGAATGCATTTCGCGAGGGATAAAACAATCGTTAAGTGATGAAACAAGTTGTGCTGGTGTAAATAGTGCGTGTCAGTGCATGTAAAAACTCTCGCTAACTGCGGTAAAAAAAAATATACGTTGTATGAGTGATTTTGTCTAATTACTGAACTGGAAAGCAGTGCCACGAGTCAACGCTCATCGTCCGCAGCGCGCTGCGTCGCGTCAGTGCTTCAACGTCACGTCGCGTCAGCGCGCACCGTCAGCACCCTGGTGTCCAGCTGACGTGAGTCAACACCTCGCCTGCCTCAAGGCTCAGCTGACATCATGGACTTGACTGAAGGTAACAATAATAGCAATACACAACAGAGCTTAAATCCCGAATCGGAGTGCATCGACACAGTTAACAGCAGGTACGAAAAACTTGTTAATTATGTTAACAAACTGTTAGGCCAAAAAATGACTGAGTTCAAACTGAGGGAATTTAACCTTGCTTCCTTCGCAGTGGCTATGGCCCACATAGAGGGAAGAAATGAAGAGATGAAGAAAGAAATAAGGACACTCAGAGAAGAGAACAGAGAACTGAACGTGTGCAGAAAAAACTGTCAGCATCTAGTTATGCAGCAGTGACAAAATCAGGGATGGAACCTACATTAAAGTCAAAAATAGAAAAAACAGCTACTAGTGCAGCCGTCTTCATAACTTCCAAGAATGGAGAAACTCCGAAACAGGTTGCTGATAAACAACCAGAATCATAAAACCAGGGAAAGATAAGATAAAAATAAACAAAATACGTAGCACAAACAATGCTGTAATCGTAGAAACAGCATCTCAAGATGATGTAAGAAAAATTATGGAAAATAAAGAACTAAACGAAAATCTGAAGTGTGAAATGCCGAGGAAAAGGAAACCACTGTTGATTCTGTACGACGTTCCCACGTCACTTGAGCCATGCAAAATCCCAGAAAAAGTATATGAACAAAATTTTGAAGGAAAAATAGAAGAGACAACAATTTCTGGAGGGGTTCAAGTCAAAATTTCGAACAGGCCCCAGAGATAAAAGCACTGTCCATCAAGTTGTTGAAGTAAGTGCTGAAATAAGGAAGCAAATAATGCAGCAAAGAAAAATATACATAGAATTCAGTGCCATATCCGCAAAAGATTACACGGTAGTACCAAAATGTATGCATTGCTACGATTATTGTCATATTAGCAAACATTGTACCCAAACGTCGGCCGCTTGCAAACATTGTGGAGAAACTAGCCACAAGAAAGAAGGCTGTAGCAAGTCCTTACAGTCAGCTGTTTGTATCCCATGCAGGAAATGGGGAAAATCGTGCAACAAATCTGGCAAAGATTGTCCGACATACCCAACTGTTTTCTTCAAAGATTGATAAACAGAACAGATTATGGACAGTAGAAAGGAACTCCAAGAGGATGGATAAACCATACAAAGATCAATTATTGAGTATCATTATCAACCTAATAGAAGAAACAGTAGGGAAAGGAAAGAGGAATAAAACAAGAAACACGCCATCGAGGAAGAGGAGGAACGCAGAGAGGGCTGCAAGATACAGGGAGAAAATATTGCAAGAAGGGAAGGAAACAGCAAACAGCGTAAGCACGCAGACAGATGAATCTATCCTCCAACACTCAGAGATTACTTCTACCATCTGTGATATTTCTCCTAGACCTCAACCAAAACGAGCTGGACTTGGGTGGGTAGGACCAGTTCCAATGACATCCAACTACTGCAAAATTAGTGGCGCCTCCAAAAACCGAGCGAACGAAAAACCAAGACACGCTGCTATAGCTCCAGACCATATCTACCAAAAGTTTGAAAACAATCTGCAGCTTGCTAGACTAGAGGAAACACAAAATCTCACTATGGCGTTACGCCACCTAACCAGAATAGCACATCCAAATGGCAAAAACATCACATTTCCGCAACCAGAGGCAATTGATCGTATTCAACCTTAAGATAAACAATATACCTACTAATTCAGCCCAGTTACTCACTATAGTCAAGCAAGTATTTGACAGACGGAACGAAATCTTTGATCCAGATAAAATTATCGTCATTTTGTGATGACTCATGGAAGAATAATGCTTGACTCGAGACAGCCGTGGCCACAAGTGCAATATCCATACTCGGCATCCATGAGTAGGGGTGCAGAGAGAATTAAGATCGCACAGTTAAACTGCAGGAGAACCAGTCTGGTTTTGCATGAAGTGAGTAAACTGGCTGAGGAAATGCAAATAGATATCCTCTGTCTTCAAGAGCCCCATTCCAGGGAAGGGGAAATCTCACACATGCCAGTGACGTCTCAGATAATCTCGACAGGGAAAAAACCAATGAGTGCCATCATAGTCTTCAATAAGCAAATCACAGTCACAAAAATAACACAATTCTGCGATGAACATACGGTGTGTGTGGAGTTAGGTACGCAATGGGGAAACGTAGTCCTCGTTAACATGTACTTCCAATACAGAGACGATATTGATCCCTATCTTTGCAAGATTAGGGAAATATGTACAGCCATAGGCGACAGCCCTACGGTGATAGTTGCCGATGCAAATGCCAAATCTGCACTCTGGCACAGCGGTCGTACAGACGCACGAGGAGAAAAGTTACTCGAGCTGATTGGAGAATTACAGCTGTATGTCAAAAACGAGCCAAACAATCCATACACGTTCAGTGACCGAGCAGGTGCCAAATCGAACATAGATATAACTTTAGCAAATCGAAGAGCAGGAAACCTAGTAAGCGGGTGGAAGGTGATTGAGAACCAAACCACCAGTGATCACAATCTAATTATGTTCGAACTGGGAAGACTGCGAGACGGTGCGCGCGAAGGCGCCTGTACCAATATTCAACGGCTATATGACATCAGCAAAGCCAACTGGCCAAGGTTGAGGAGTTGCTTTATTCCCCCCCAAGTCGAAGATAAAGATTTTGATGTGGACAAGGCTGCGGAAGAAACAATTCGAGCAATCCAGGACGCAATGAGAACTGCAATTCCACTAAAGAAAACAACGGGAGTAAAAGACAAACCATGGACAGAAGATTGCAGAAACTACGAATCACAATGAGGAAGGCAAGAAAAGCATATCAACGTTGCCTCATTACAGAAGAGAGACAGACTCTTCTAGATAGATATAGGAACAAAAAGCAAGAGTTCAAGGATCTGTTGCTGAAGACAAAACAAAAAAGCTGGGAAGCCTTCGTCAGACAAAATATGAGATCAGGCCCATGGGGCATCCGCTACAAGATTGCCGCTGGCAAAATTAGGCCACCTACAACCTTGTCTACAGTAAGAAAACTGGATGGATCTATGACCACCAACTGGACGGAAACTGCACGGGAGTTACTTGCCGTGCTACTTCCAGATGACAATACAGAAATCGAGACAGATCGGCAAAGTGAACTGCGTCAAAAAATGTGGGATCCCTACGAGAGTGAACATCAAAAATGCGTCATATCAGATGAAGAGATAGTAGAGGCAATATTTTCCCTTCCAAAAAGAAAAGCACCTGGACCTGATGGGATACCAGCGGAGGTCCTCCAGGAGCTGGTCATCCAACTGGTTCCCACCTTAAATAAACTTTTTAACGAATGCCTGGTACAGGGAAAAATACCAAATGCATGGAAAACGAGTGACGTGATTATCATAGCGAAAGGTGGAGGCAAAGACCCACAACTTCCAAAATCCTATCGTCCAATCTGCTTACTCAATGTTCTAGGGAAAGTACAAGAAAAGATACTTTGCAAGTAACTAAAGGAACATAGATTAAAACATGGGATGAACCCAATCAGTATGGGTTCAGAGCAGGCAAGTCAACAGAGGACGCCATCAACCGCTTAATGGAAATAGCTCAAAACTCTTCCAAAAATTATGTGGTGGGAGTATTTGTGGATATCGCTGGCGCATTCGACAATCTCTGGTGGCCCGCGCTGTTCGAACGCTTAAGAAACATCAACTGTCCAAAAAACCTCTATACCAGTTTTAAAGATTATTGTAGAAATAGATATGCCAAATTGCGGTGCCCCAACAAGTACATAGAGAAAAGACTGACGAAAGGTTGCCCGCAGGGATCAGTGTGTGGACCAATTTTCTGGGACATTGGTTTGGAACCGGTCATGGAAATATTGCAACAAATGTCAGAACTGCTGGGTGTGGTGGCATTCGCCGATGATCTCGCACTTCTGATAGACGCGGACACCAGGCAGGAACTCGAAACAAAATGCAAAGCAGTATTGGATTGCCTTAGTAAGTGGTGTGCAGCAGTTAAGTTAAACCTAGCCCCACAAAAGACGACCTACATGCTCCTAAAAGGAACACTCAAACGAAATCCGGTAATTAGGATCCAGGGAAAAACAATAAAGAGAAAAGCTGTAGTCCGCTACCTTGGTGTAAACCTGGAGGAACAACTGAAATTTGCGTCTCACATGGAGGAAGTATGTGGAAGAGCAGCACTGGTAATGCACAAATTGATAAGCATTGGCGAACGACGGTTTAATCTGCCTCCGCTCGTCATAAGAAGATATCACGATGCAATACTGACCTCCATTACTGGATACGCTGCAAGCACGTGGGCCAAGCACCTAAGAAAGGTCAAACCAAAGGAGCTGCTTCGCCGTACGCAGCGAGGAATTCTGCTCCGACTAACTGGGGCCTACAGAACAACGGCCACAGATGCCCTAATTGTTATACTCGGTATCTGGCCCCTGGACCTGGAAGTAAGGAAGCGAGGAGCGCTATACTGGATTAAAAAAGGAAGGTATGACCAAGCTGCTGAAATAATTGGAAGGCCTGTTGAAACCAAAAAAGATATTTGGGATGCGCTGATGGATGAATGGCAGCAAACATGGACTAACAGCAACACGGGCAGAAGGACCTTCGACATGCTTCCTTGCGTGAAAGAGAGAATGAACATGACTCACCTACAACCATCTCCAGGGCTCATACACTACATATCTGGCCATGGTCCATACAACAGTTTCTTAGAACAGAGAGGCCTCAAAGAAACAAACAGGTGCGACTGTGGTGAAGTAAGTACTCCCGAGCACGTGGTTTGGGAGTGCAAACAAACTGAAGAATCAAGAGCATATCTCCAAATACAACTTCAGAACAGAAGAATATACGATATACTGCGTGATACCGAGCTCTGGCACTTGCTGGATGAAGCTGCTAATCTAGCGTCGCAGCGCGAGAAGGCGAGATTTGTTGAATTGAAACAGGCAGAGCGTAGGGGACGCTGCGAGCAACCGGCATCAGAAGCAGAAAGAAGGACAGGAGAGGAAGAAACTCAAGAGTAAAGAACACCCAAATTTGACTACAAGCACTGCCCATGACTAAGGCGGTGCCTGCACCAGGAAGACGGCAAAGACTCAATTCATCGTAGTGCCTCTGGAAGCCAGAGGCACCTTCTCCAGGGCTCAGGGGGTGGCCTGCTCTGATTCTAGGAGAGAACTCCTGATGGGGGAGCAGGTGGCTCCAGGGACAAACCGGAGAAGAACGAGACCACTACCTGGAACGTGAAGCTGGCTGATGACACTTTGCGGTCAGCATGTCAGCAGTCGCCCCGCTGCATCAGCAGAGACAGCTAGCGGCCAGATGTCGACGCAGGCCAGCAGTGGTAAAAGAAGAACGTATACAAATAGACAGTTTATTAATTAGAAGTATGAAAATACAAAGACAATTGCTAATTTTGGTGTGAATTAGTAAGATGGTAGATTAATTAGTAGAGTAGTTGGTAGATTAAGTGGTATATTAATTATTAGAATAATTAGTAGATTTACTATTAGAATTCTTAAATCCATTAAATCCTTAAAAATAATTATCCAGATATATTATTAACAAAAAAATAAAGTAAATTGTTTTAAGAATAAAACTGTAGAAACTAAGGGCCTACTTTAGGTAACAAGGCTATGTAAAATCAGGAAATAAAATAAAAATTGAAAAATACAGTAAAATGGAAGTTAAGAACTAATGAGGAAATATAAAATAACATTGAAAAAAATAACAGAAAAAGAAGAATGATATTTTTTGATACATTTATAGCATGGATGACACCAGGCTTTCAAGAGGTTTAGAAAGATTTGAAACGAAATAATACCAGTAAACTGTATGGAAATAAAATTTTTTCGATAGCAGACTTTGAATATGGCAGTATTCAAAAGTAGAGAGGAATGAAGGAGTACTGGGGAGGAAGAAAGAAAAAACAACAGAAGAGGAATTGAAATTGACACGTGGTCTCTAGCTGACCATAGCAAAAAGAAGAAGAAAAATGATAAGCTAGCGAGAAATGCTTACACGATTCGAATTTATCGTAACGTTTTCTTCAATGTTATATTCATGTGTGTAATTACTTTGTCGTTAGGTATAAAGACACACAAACGATGAACAACAATACAGCATAATTATAACACAATACACAGCACAATTAAAATTGAAGAAACTCGCACATATGACGTGGAATAGACCGTAGCATAAATAAATCGAAATACAACGCCATCTACTGGATTGTTCGATAAATTAACACACCACCATCTGTTAGGAATAAACTGTAGCATAAATAAATTGAAACAGAATGTGATCTACTGGATGATTACCCAACCTCTAACCAAGTGTTGTATAGATAAGTTAACACATCGCCATCTGTTAGAAACTTATGGAATTATAAAAATAATTACGTGTGGTCGTAATGACCTGGTGACATGGTTTCTACTGGCTGGACATTCTTCCCCTGTCGTAGCCACCTTTACCTAGCCCGCCCATCCTGCCTGGTACAGTGGACCTACATTTTAACGTCGAATCCGAACCACAGTACCGTCCTGGCGTATTTCACCTCATACAACATGCTGCGCCGGGGGTTAATGCCGGGTTAAGTGTCTATAAAAAACCTCACCGAGACAGGGACTCGAACCGGGGACCTTTCCATCTCCAGTCAGTCGCCCTAACCACTTAGCCAGCAGACCACTTAGCATTGGTGGCTTACAAATAATTACAAACCATTGTCCTATGACAAACATTTAATGAACATTTATTTCGCAAATAATAAATATAGAGGGCTATAATCCAGATAAAAACTATCCTATCATTTAAGTTGGACTAAATTACACACATTAAGCCAAATTTCATCTAAATCGGTTATGTAGTTTCGGAGTTCATCCCGGACGAACATCGTGACACGAGATTTTTATATATATATAAAGATTAGTCTTTTTCAAAGAGTTATCGATAGTACAACTCTCATTAGTTTATTGCCAGCACCTCTACCACCTGCACCCTGTTCTCCATGGCCTAGCTATTCATGCGGTAAAAACCAAACCATTGTATGTTTGTGTTTGTCTTGTGTATTGTATACTCGTCACAGCCTCCCAGCCTTCAGTTTTGGTGAGTGATGGCTTAGTTTCCCTATCCTTTGTAATTTAAGAGCTTCTGATACAATTAAATATGAAATTTCATGTGAACTGTTTGCATACATGTTATCTTGATTCCTGTTCCACTTAAATTAGAGTTGCTTGTGTTTCTACAGTATTCGAGATTCTGATGCTATTGTGTCGCTCATCGATCCTCTTTTTTGTTGGCTGCAACTCTCATAGGTATCCTGGGATGTAGCCACCCCCTTTCAGAATATTCAAGAAGCTTATTTCCTTTGTTATGTGAGTCTACCATGGCCCTGTTTTGCTATGGCATCGTACTCTGCTGCTCTTGCTAGAGTCGTCTAATGTCAAGCAGGTAACTCCACCAAATTTCTACTGCTCTCTGTACATGCTTGACAGAATTAATATCATCACAGTTTTCAAGATATAATAATCAAGATAATTTCTCATCATTGAGCAGTGTTGATCTCAGCAGTATAGCGTAGGAATAACATTTTTTTGTAGTAACTCTTTACTTCTAATCAAACTAATTCTTTTTTTTTTTTTAATTTATAGAACAAAGAACTTGCTGAATGATTCAAAAATTTATTCTGTTGCGAAGATGAGAAATGATTTCTGGGTAGAGTGGACTTATTTCCTATACTCTTTACTTCATAAGAAAATATAGATTGGTATTAAATATCTGCAAACACTTCAAGCATTGAATTTCTGATGGTGTTGTACAGTATTCAAGTATCTACTCAAAATAATCAGTAGCAGTTGCCCACTGTAATCCACCAAAGCAATATGTCTTCATTCTCAACACTCCACTGTTGTCTAACTCCATTGTCCTTGTAAAAGCAGTGGCTCAGATTGTCCCATCCATCCCCCATAGAGCTAAAATTCTATTGAAATACAGGGTGAGTCAAAAGTCGCAGTACACCCTTTTATTTCAAAAACTCTGCAGGAATTGGGAAACCTGAATATTCCAGTAAGGTATTGGTGAGGTGGTCTATCTTTTACGGTATGTACCGAACATGGGCGCCATCTTGAAATCGGCCATCTTGAATCTAAGTCAATTTTTTTAAATGGAAAGGGGATCGTGTGACACATCAAATAACATCAGAATTTTCTCACAAGTTCATTCCTGTAAACAGATTTGAAATAGCAGTTGCGGTTCAAAAGTTACATAACTTTTTTGTTGCAGATAACTGAAGATGGCTTTGACCAAGGAGGAGAGAATTCAAATCATTTTGATGTCTGGAGAACGAAGTTTCCGTGCATAGCTGCAGATTTTAACAACCGTGGTTGTGACGGTTAACTTCACCACTGACATAAAAGTTTGCCTCATCACTGAACAAGATGCTTTGTGCAAAAGAGGGATCCTCTAAGGCCCACGTGCAAAACTGTCTGGGTCATCCTCTGCTAGGTGCTGGAGTAACTGAATCTTGAATGGATGCCATCGATGGGCAAGAAGGATTCGTATGATCGATGACTGGCTGATTCCACATTCTGCTGACAAACGTCGTGGGCGCTTCACGAAGGACGCCAAAACCATTGTTGAGGTTGTCTCGTCAGTAGCACTTTTTGGATGGCCACTCCGTGCCTTGTCAGCCACAGTCCCAGTTTCTCGGAATTTGGAAATTAAGCACCTGACAGTGTTGTGTGAAATTGGAGGTCTTTCTGCGTGCCGGTTGTTAAAATCTGCAGCTATGACACGGAAACTTCGTTTTCCAGACATCAAAATGATTTCAATTCTCTCCTCCTTGGTCAAAGCCATCTTCAGTTATCTGCAACAAAAAAGCTATGTAACTTTTGAACCGCAACTGCTATTTCAAATCTGTTTACAGGAATGAACTTGTGAGAAAATTCTGATGTTATTTGATGTGTCACACGACCCCCTTTCCATTTAAAAAAATTGACTTAGATTCAAGATGGCCGATTTCAAGATGGCGCCCATGTTCGGTACATACCGTAAAAGATAGACCACCTCACCAATACCTTACTGGAATATTCAGGTTTCCCAATTCCTGCAGAGTTTTTGAAATAAAAGGGTGTACTGCGACTTTTGACTCACCCTGTATTGACTGGGTGCATGTTTTTAATTGGTATTGCTATTGAAATTTTTTGTGCAGAAGTCCAAAGTTGTGAGATTTCTTAATTAAAATGGATTGACTAATGTAAAGGCAATTTTTGAAACAGAGAGAGAACTTGGAAAGGAATTGCAGTCAGAATGTGAGTGATCAATTTTTTGATAGCATGTAAATAGTAGAGTTGGAAGAATAATCTTATATTATGAGGGTGCCTAGTGTCTAGGATGTTTCAGTGTTTAAGTTCCACCATTAGAAATTTGAGATGGTGGTATGAGAATTCATACAACACCATTTGAATACTTGTGTTGTGGAAGACGTACTTATAACCATCTATACTTTAGGTAATATGTTCTGTGGAAAGTGTAACTACAGGGCATCTGAGTACAAATGAAAAGATAAACGAGATTTTAAGATTGCAAGTAAAAGAGAATGAGAGTAATTTAGCAATTTTAAGGATAAATTTTTTATATAAAAATTGTTCTCGGGTGACTAGCCGAGTTAAAGGAGTGTAAATATAACACTCCTGTAACTCAGCTAGTCACCCGAAAACAATGTTTATATTCTCAATGCCGAGAAAAACTGCATTTATAGATACATTTTTTGTTATTGCTGAAATCTGCCATAGTCTAAACTAGAGATAAAATACTAACTCCTGTTTCTCTACCTTCAGTTTAATTAAACCTCCATAATGATCTCTTGATTCATTTTCTTTAGAGAAAGAGGCACTTCAGCTACATAAATGTTGGTATTGTGGTTCACTTTGGTTTTTTATAGTCGCAAGAGGTAGTAAGAAGAAACTAGAAAACTGGAAATTTTGAATATTAATAACCATGTTTCATATTTTGTTGCAGCATTTTATTTTCTTGTAATAATATTTGGATCTTGTTGATTACTCTTATTCACTTTTGTTTTGAATCAGTGTGACCACCAGGTATGTTAATAATAATGGCTAATGGCTGATAAATGTTGTGTGTAATTTTTTTTTTCTTTTTAAAGGGAAAAACTCTATACGACCAGATAGATAGTGGTGCAACTGCTTTCACATTCAGTACCGCTTGTGTGCCACTTATGACTTTTGCTGACTTCTGTAATGTTGCCAGAAAGAAAAAGGTAAGTTTTCCTAAGAGATTCTTATACACTTACAAAGTTAATATTTTGGGGAACACTTTTACTTGTAATATACCATTCACAAACGGATGAATACAAGGATATATAATGTGAAGGCAGGTGAAAAGAATAACATAAAATATCCACACTTACCAAAAATGATGGTTGCATGGTGCAGATGTGAAAATAAAATTACTTTTGTACAAAAATAAAACTGACTTCAAAATCATCACACAAGATTTTATCTATAATAGCACTAAAATCTGAAAAAATCATTTTTACAAAACATTCCTTTTTATAGATTATATTAATTAGACCATTCAGTTATTATTTTATGTTCAGTGTAGTGTTCTCATTTTTACAAGTGGTCAGGTGGCTGGTAAAGGCGTTTGCTTTCAAAAGTTTGGGGTCATGTTCCGGCTTCAAATACCGGTGGGGCCAGAATTTTTAAGAGTTGTGTTTAACCATATGAGCCTGTAAGGTATCCCTCGTTCTATTTTTCATATTTCGTTAGAATCCGGTCAAGTTTAAGGTTAGTTGGAGTACACGATACCACACGTAAAATCAAGTTAACAGCACTTCGGGTATAATAAAGTGAATAAATAACACATACACAGCATAAATAAACTATAAATTGCCATAAAGACATGATAGTTCAGCAGGAAATAGGTTATTTCACATAGGAGTAAATTTTTAATAACAGATACTAACGTTGGTTGGCGAGATGTTTTGAGCAGATTTAAACGAAGTAAATGTTGAATAATTGCAAATAATATGCATAAATAAACCTTTTATCATGTCTAATACACATTATTTAAGAGATAAATAAGTAATTTCAGTAAAGGAAAAATCTAACCCATAAATTTTGGCATATTCCAGTTTTAGTATTTCTGAAGAGATTTCCGTACAGTAAAGACAATAAAGAACCTATATTACACAGGCCTAGACTCACTATAACCATAACTTCAGAAATAAATATAGTTTAGTAGGATTTTTAAAGAAATAAACTGGATGATAAAATAATAGTCTGAAACAGAATGAAAATAATTCATTGTAATGAAACTTGACCATCTTAAAGCTCCAAAAACAGCAATAATAATCCCTGAGACAGCCTAGTAGATAAATTAATAGATTTCTGATAGTTTTAAAGCATCTAATAACCACAAGAAGTAATTATATTGGATTTTTAATACTCATTTGCTTAAACAGTTCACATATATAATTGGAGGTCTGTTAAGTAATTTCAGGTTTTAAAAAGTAGAAAAACGGGCAGAAAATAAAATAATCTTTCAATTTTAATAGGTTTTAAATAGTTTCAGTGTGTAGAATATGAAATATCAGTGAGTAAATAGACGCCGGTAAATCGATCAATTTGGTCAACCTTTCGGAATTAATTGTAACACTTTTAAACCATTTCAAAAGCACAAAGAGCATGTAAATAACAGTTAACACACATAATTAATTTTCTAAACACATTTAAAGGCATTTCACTAACCTGTTGTAGGATAATCCAATCTCATAGTGACTTGCTAGAAACACTGCACACATAAAATGCTTCCACACGGATTGTAAACATTGCCACGCGATATAAAGTAGAGAATAAATTAAAATAGCCATAGAGAGAATCAAATTCATCTAAATCAGATAATTTCCAACGTTCTGAGTATTTTTAAACATAATATGAACACGTAAAATTGAACACCCAACTTGAGCATTTTATTATTCAAAAGCCTACTTGAATTCCGGGTTATAAAACAGTTTGCCGTAACAATCCATTCTTTTAGCTTCACACATATTAATTCCACGCAATTTGAAGCCATAGTACCGATGTTAGGATTTTCCTAAAAACACTCGACATAAAACACACGTGTAAATCACTAAATAATTTATTGTGTCTCAGAAATAACAGCTACAAAGATAAAATAAACTTCAGAATACGCCGTTCAATGCGGGCTACACAGTGATAAATTTTCCGGCTTAATATTCAATAAACTTTCAGAGTTATAAATAAAAACATAAATTATAGTTACACTTGATTGTTAGAATTACTCAGTTTACCTTAACTCAACAGATTTAAACAAAGTTCATATTTAGGGACAGTCTAAAATCAGGAATAATATTTTAAACGTAATTTCAAGTTAATTACTAAAGCCGATGGTAAATAAGAAGATAACAGAACACTGACTTAGGTGGTAGTCCATGTAACACATCCATATTTGGTAATTTGTTGAAGAGAGATGTACCACGTGATCCCCAAGTTAATATAAGGCCGCTTAGAGGTGGGAATTTGGTCTGTCGTCTCCAGTGTCTTTTGTAACTCGGTGGTGAACGCACGGTGGCGCGAGGTCCGCTCGGGCTGGCGGAACAGGCTGGTCATGAACCAACCTGGACGAAGGAACAGGATATAGCGGCCATGTTGTAGTTTTCAACCGACAGTGACTAACCATGTAAATTGTCAGCTAAATTCAGTTTTTGGGGTTTTTCTCGCGGTTATGCTCTGGAATCTCAACTTGCAACTTTTGGAAAAGATTTAAATCCGATAGCCTTAGCTAACAGTGCTTTATAACATTTATGTGGAAACTTTTGGAGAATATATGACTTTTTGATTTAGACTTGAGACTTTCATTTACTAAAATAATTCCTTTCTTGCAGAAGGTAAGCCTGCAAGTGGCGACTGTGGTCATTTGAACTGTTAGCATTATTAGTTTTACACGGTTTCAGAACTTTCTTATGGACTTATAATATATTTTGGACAACATCTGGTTCAGGTGCATTAGCCGGGTACCTAACCCCAGTACCCCGCAAAGTCCCTGACAAGCCACACCAGGACGTTCTGTGGTTCAGATTCCATGTTAAACTGTAGGTCCAACTACAACAGAGATGGAATATGTCACAAATCAAAACTCTGTCATGCAGATGACTGATCATTTGGAGTAACTTGACCAACAAAGCAATATGTGTTTACTTTGTTATTGGTGTTACCAACACCTCTTACAATTTATTATGATTCCTTAATACATAGACACCTTTTTAAGTCAGTACTAATCACAATATGAGTACTGTTTATTTTTTTAGGGGTTACATAATCTTAACTCCATGATTAAATGTTAACAGAATTTACATTAGACCATCAGGTAAATATTCCCTTTCAAACACGCACACACTAAATGGCTTTAATTATATGTAGCCATTACAAAGGTATGCATAAAATGGAGCAAAAAGTATATGTAACTGTATGATTTGCATTGATAACCTCATACTTTTATAAAGTTTAAAAAAAGGATAAAAACAAAACTTTGGAATTATTTAATGTAAACCATTCACTAGCAGAACAGACAGGAATCTTTTCTGAGTTCCTACTCAGTGCACTTCATATTGTTCTACTTATGAAGAATTTACACCCAAAATATTCAATATATTTTTGTTCATTATTGTGTTTGATATAGTCTATGCAATCCTTCCATAATCATTGGTAAGTTGTTGTTCCTTCTTCAGTCATCCTTTTTAGTTTAATTTGCTAACCAGAGCCATTGGTTTCCATAAAATAAAAAAGAACAAATATACACTGTGTTCGATGATATGGCTATATGTGAAGTCACTCTCACCTCTGTTTGGTCAGATGCTGTATTTCTGAATTCATTATTTATTCTTGTACCATAGATTGAGTGAAGTAACTGTTAAATTTCGGCTGAAGGAACTGCCTGTGTTTAAGAAAAGTGCTTCACCTTTCCAATCAGTGTAATCTGTCACTGAAATGCATATATGTTCAGTTTTAAAATATAATCTCTTGTTAGTATCAAAGTAATAATAATAAAATAATTCAATTCCTTTTTTTGGTTAAATTAACTAACAAACAAACAACATTATTTTGTGTAAGATTTTTTTAAATGTGCAAAACTTTACAATTACCGGTAGTAGCATTACCAACTGAAGCGATGGTTCCTTTATACTGTGCACCTCACTGTACAGTACACTAATGTTCTGCAGCTTACAAAATTAATTTTGAGTGTAGTTCTGAATCATTATGCATAATGTACCAAGATTTTTGACTATAAAAAATTAAAATCTTTCATGAAATAAATAGGAAAAGAAAGTCCACCACATACAGAAGTGCAGTGAAGAGTGAAAAAGTGTGGCAAACACATATTACAGTTGAATTGTTAATTAAAACTGCAGTGAAAATGGCCTCCAACAAAATTGCAAATATTACAATATTTCTGGATAATTCTTAAATATGCAGAAATGTGGCAAGTCAGTGGGATTTCATACACCATCTTGAACCCATGGGGTAGATTGGTTGTACAACCATTGACTTGTTGCATGTTTCATAACATTCCAAGGGTTATCTTGAAATATTGTAATTTGCACTTCTTTTTTGTGTGTTTGCAGCTCATCTGCCTTGAACTATGATTAGTGATGAGTTTACTTTCTTTATCATTTTTAATTTTCCTAATTCCTTAAAGAATTTTCTTGTCATTTTTCACTTTTTGGTGTCAGACTGTGTTGTATGTATTTTTATGTTTTATTTTGATTTTCAGCGCTTTAACGTGAAAGAGATGTTCATAAAACAGTTGGTCCAGTTGCATGGGATGTCTGTGGATAAAGCAGTTGCTATAACAAATAAATATCCATCTCCAAGCTGTTTGATCTCTGCATTTAATGAAGCCTGTGACGCTGAGAATCTGTTGAGCAATATCACATACGGTTCGCTTAACAGGCAAATTGGCCCTGCTCTCAGCAAATCCATTTTTATGCTTTATTCGAGTAAAATGCTACAGTAGACAGCATGAATAAAATATTTGTTTTGTATTTGGAAATTTAACTTGTGCAGCAATTATTTTAATTAATACATTTATCCAGCTTACTTACCCCACAAAATGAAACAGGTTCTCACTGTATCCTAAGTTTCTCTCGGATGATGGAAATGCAATTTAGAAAGTGATTGTTTGTCAATAGTTCAATGTATCATTTATTATCAGATGAACATTATTTGTTCACAAGGAAGTGCCAGAAAGTATTAATGAATCAAACATATATTTCTCAAGCAATATTTTCTTTGGGACACACAGACCAAATGCATATGACATTTGCTCAGCAGAACTTAATTCCCTCAGTGATATAAGTGTCTCATTTCACAGGAATCAAATGAGGAAAATTTATTTGAGTTTAAAATGGGAAATGAAAGCAAGAAACAAATGTGGCCTAACAAAGTTGAAATCTGGTCAGTAGAGATATAAAGGAAACTTGAAATTTTTGTAGTATACTATTTTTGAATAAAGAAGCATAACGTTTCAGATTACTTGGTTCCTAAGTTTAGTCAGTAATTTATATACATTTTATTTTCTATTTTTAAAGAGCCCTCTACATTTTCTGCATATAAATATGTGCCACCCTGCAGCACGCATCCATCTCCTATGACCTATCCCAATCCTACCACAGGGAAATGTTCCCCTTCATTGTAATGTCTACAAACAAACAGTCCACACCCATGACGTATAACTTACAATACCAAAACGTGCAAATAACCATAAATCTAACCACCTCAATGACTGCTTTACTGTGAGAGCAATCTAATTTTTATCTGAAACCACCGCTACATCAGAACTTTGGAGATGGGAACTAGCATACCAAAATATCCTGAATACCATAACCCCCTTTGCCTCAATTACTGACAAAAACCTACCATTTAACCCATCACTTTTTTTTCTAGTAATAATTTTAAGAAAATTCTTTCAAATTTACGTAATGTTCACTTTAATACAATTTACATTTTTATTTCAATATGTATCTATTCTGTCATTTTACCACCATCTGATATATATATATATATATATACAGGGCGTTCGCCGGAAAACGCTACCCTCCCAGTCTGTTGCCGTCGGCAACTTGCTCGGATAGTGGAGCCAGCAACTCCCGCTACACGGCACCGTGAATCACCGCACTGTTAACACCTCCGCTGCCCCAACAGTGCAGTGACGCAGTATAATGGGACCCTTACATTGTTAAGAGCGGTTTCTTTGCATTGTAACTAGTTTGTGACTTCAGTCTCTTATTAATCAGTGTTGTGAATAAACGTTTCTTTGCGGTTTGGGGCTTCATACTCTTACTAATCTGTACCGTGTTTGAGTGTGAGTAAAATTATGGTACATTACAGTTTGCAACAATGAATATTTCTCTACGATACATATGTGAAGAAGAAGTCGTTTAAAAAGTGTCGCAGTAAATTTCGTCGCGAATTTCCTGGCGCTTTACTGCCAGCTAAATCAACAATTCTGCGTCTGGTTAAAAAAGTAAGAGAAACGGGTTCATTTTTTAACAAAAAGAGACTGTCGGTCAACCGTATTCTCACAGAGGAGAAAATTGACGATATCGCTTTTCAACTAGAACAGTCACCCAAAAAATCATTAAGTCAGTTAGGGCAGCGTGTGTCTCGAAATATGTTCAGAAGATGTGAAATGTGCAATACACAAGAGGGTCAACACTTCCAGCATCTTTTATAAGGTAAGCTAATGAATTACGTCACATTTAAATGCTTAGCAAATACAAGTTTATGAAGCGTAATTATTATGAAATAGTCCGCGGCCGACGGTCGAACAATGCCGGAAGCTGACCACTCGCTCGCCGGGAGCAGTTTCTTCCTTGTAGCGCTAACAGTGGGTTGCGTTTCCTGGCGAACGCCCTGTATATTGGATAGGAGAAAAACCACCACTTACCATAGAAGAGGGTTCCTGCAGCATCGAGACACGGAAAAAACACGTACACACATAGATCAAAATTTTTGAACCTATAGCCCTTCTTCAGTAGTAGAGTGAGATGGCAGCCAACTGAGTTAGCCAACAAGGCTGGTAACTCATGGTGGGGGTAAAAACAACATTGCAGGAAGTGAGGGTGGGGGTAGAAAGGCATAAACCAGAAAATAATAAACCTGTCCATAGGACGCCGTCGCGGAAGTGCTGTAGACAACAGCTGATAGTCCTAAAGGCAATTTAATTTAAACCAAAATATTGTATGTTTGTGTTCGTCTCGCATGTTGTATACTTATCACAGCATTCTACTTTAGTAAGTGATGTGTTGTTTTTCCATAACCTTTGTCATTTTGTATGACCTAAAAGCCTTTTCCTTTTTCCTTAGTATCAAAACGGGGTCGTATACCACTTCGGTAGCTATCTCTGCTATTCCAGTCCATGATAATGAAACCTAATATGTATTCACCTTCTCTAACAGAGTATAAAATTCAGTATAAATTTCTGAATCATTAAAAATTTGTTGAATAAATTTTTAAAAAATGCTTTTGAAAATTGTAGGTTTTGTTATTAAAGATAATTCCATAAAATGCTATATAGGGGGGTTAAAAGCATTCACATTATTACTACTTTAATTTACAGGTTTGCAAAAATAAATAATATGCCAATTAAATGTTATGGCAATTTTTAATATCCATTTTTACAGTTTTAACTTAACACTGTAATTGACATGTACTAAATGTAAATGGAGCTTCTGGAGAGAGCTGAGAAATTTTTTTCATAATAAGGCTAAAAGTTTCAAAAATTGTGGTATATATTTTTTTAAAAATCAAGAATTTATTCTTATAATCATTCATAGAAAATTTGAGTCAGTGCATTATTTTAGTTGTTATGTTTCCAAAAAATTTCCAGCTAGTCAAGAAAAAAAATGGATAAAAGAGGGTCATGCTGAAAGTAGTAAAATTGATTTCATATAACAACAGAAAAGCAAAGCTCTATTATTGATATATCTAGTCTTGAATTTAAAAAAAATATATATATTCTTCTCTCTGTGTGTTACATACAGGTTCATATTATATACATGATTTATCAAAACTAGGAAAAGAACTGATTCTGTTATACTCAATTTTGTCACTCTTGTAATATTAAGGTTAACAGCTGCCTTTACACTTATGGAATAGACAGTGTGGTTTTGGGCTTAACAAACTGTGCAATTAAATAATAACAATGGTGATTTGTGACTTGCCTATTAATTCTGTTACCCACATTTAGAACAAGTGATTCATGCTGAATCGATCTTAGCTTTCACTTTTCTTTTATTAATCTCAAGTATACAGAATAGCAATTTTTACTTAGGTCTGTGCAGACCATTTCAGGTAGCAAACAATTTTACATTTGTCATATTTTTGTAACACTGCATTGAATGTAATTTTCAAACAAAACAAAAAATGGCAACTGCCTCTTTCTCCCTTCTAGGTCTACAATGATCCACCCACTGTTATTGTGCATATGAAGAATCCTGCTATCAGATGAGATAAGTGATGGCATCTTTCTCTTTTCTTATTTATGTACATTGTATCCGTCACATATAGATTAGTGTCAGGATTAGGAGACAGCTGCTTGTCCTTAATGTGACCAATTCCTGCCAGGCAAATGATGTTTGGAGAAATATTATATCTTCAATTCAACATATCTCAAAATCTAAATCCCTTGTAGACTTACTCTAACTTTACTACAAATTCCTTTTACATTTTAATGTAAAATATTATTTTAAGCTTTAGATTGGATTGAAGATCAGTATACAGTGGCCTATTGATTACAATTCCTGACTCAGGTGAGCTTTCACATTTTTCAGAGTTTGCAATTTGGATTAAAAGACTTTAATTTCTGTTAAGATTGCTTTAACTGAGCATGATGGGTGAGTGTTAATGCTCTGGCCTCGCATTCGAGAGGACGTGAGTTTGAATCCCTGTCTGGGCATGCAGATGGGTTTTCCATGGTTTCCCCAAATCATTCCAGTTGTATGCCAGGGTGCTTCCTTCAAAAGACCATGGTTGAACCCTTCCCATTCCTTGTCTCCAGTCTTATACCGCCACTAATGACCTTGTCAACAAGGTGTAAAACCATAAATAAAAAAAGACTGCTTTAATTACCCTATAAAAATAAATCTGCAACCTAACATCGCTTATAACAGTAATAACTTGTTCGCTGTCCTGGCATCCTCTGATCTCTTCAGGACTACAAAAAGCTAGCTTTCTACTTCTGAAATTGAAGTAGAGTCAACGAAAAAAATTTTATCTATTTCTTCCAGTGCAGAATACATCTGCCAGGCTGCAGGAGAACATTTTTAATGATGCAATTGTTCACCTGAATTGCTGCATCTAAAGTTGGCCATAATGCTCAATTATACCAAGTTTGATATATAGTCTTGAAATGAAAGTCTGATTCTGTACCATCTGATTCCCCTCCCATGACTGTTACCTATAAGCAATACTCTCCTATGTTTACATTTTGGAACCCTCAGAAAATTACTTGTCTAAGTTACTGCAGATAAGAACTTTCAGGTCCAGATTGCTTGTCCGTAGAGTGAACATCTAGATTATCCAATAGCTGATGCATATTGGAAGTCCCTAGCAAAAAAGTTTCAAATTTGCAGATTCTTGTTTACCTCCTGTTAGAACAGATTTCTATTCATTAGTTATTTTGTCTGTATTTGAGAGCAGAGTTTGTGTTTCCTTCCTGAGGAAGGCAAATCAGACTAAAATTTCGGAGAGAGAGTTCCAGCTCTTTTATTCTGCAGGGGTGACAGCTCCAGGCCGTGCTGACATGAGTCAGTTGGCAACGTTGCTGCAACAAACATTCACAGTCCTGACACTTCACTGTTTCTTTTACTATTCTCTACAAATATCCTCATTTATTGTCCTTTATGCTACTGTAAAAGAAACTTTAAACTATTTACTTCTGTATCTGTTTAGATCACCTGATTATAGATAAAAATTGGTTAAATTACTACTGGGAGAAACTTTGGTTTGGATACGAGTATTTGTCAGAAATTTCAAGGATAAATTGACCCCTCAATTTATCCTTGAAACACTAAATTTGCCCCAACCTTATGTTAAATAACTTGATACAAGTGTAAGTTTTACAATAATCTTCAGGTAAATTATAAAAATGGACACTGGCAACCATCTCTGGTACTCTGTACAAAAGAGGGAAAACAAGTTGTTATTAATTTTGGTAAATGAGTACAGAAAAGGACTAAATTGTGTATTCCAACCTGCTTATCTTTCTCCATCCCTGCTGGATTGTCATGGCTCTTCTGGATGCCTAACTGGAGTAAGAATGGGCACATTCTGTTAATTCTGAGGGGGAGCTCTTCTCTGCAAGTGGTTTTTGTTATTACTTCCCTCCATTTTACCATCCTGGGATTGACTTAAACCAATAATAGGAGAAACAGCGCCATTATGATCTGGTGATGGAAGGTTTACATTACGTTATTTTAAATGAAAGTTCTTTCTGTCGTGATAAATATCAGTACATTTCATGATGAATACCAATGATGTTAAGTGATGTTTGACTAAACACAGTGTTACTTGTATGATAAATCACCGACACATGTGGCCAGATGATTGACTACAATACCCATACTTTCATTCAACTAAATCAATTAATAAAGTACAACTTTCATATCCATTAATCTCGCACAAAATGGGATGCTACTTCACAAAAGATAAAACAATTCCAGCAAATTTTACTGAAATCTACACATGCTATGAAAAATACAAATTTAGGCCTACAATGGCAATGTAAACAAGACATCCAGTCACACTAAAATTACATCTTGCAGGTTACCTAGATTTATCTGGCTATAATTTCATGCCCCCATATTTATGCCATTCTGTTTAGAACCTTGATTATTTATGGTTCACAAAGGCATGTTAAGTCACTCAAGTCCCAATCAAAGCCACATATATCTAAGTTACAAAACATACAAGCTCACTGATCGCAAAAGGGCCAGCCAAAGTCCCGACATAAATCAGAGACAAGGCAATGCAACATCAAATGACCAACTGACAATAACCCCCTCCCTTTTTTTCATTTTTTTGCCCACATATTTCTTGGCCAAAAAGGTCACCCTGATTACGGTTTGTAGACAGTGTTTTGTAATCACCTACGTAAAGGCTGGGATGCTCCATATTGTTTACCTCAAAACTGCACATTAAACAAACAGAATTAATTAGAAAAAAAGAAACCCATTTTTATTCCTCCCAAAACCGATTACCTGCAGTTGGTTCATACCATCGTGGCCTTATAAGTTCTTCACAAATGAAGGATCTTATCTGAAAATTTTGCTTTTTGTCATCATGTAATGTTTATGTGTTTCCTTGATATGTACTCTGTGGTAAGTGAAGATTTCTCTTAAGATAATTGCAATACCAAGCATCATTTATTTCATATGTAACTAGCAGTTGTCCACAACTTCATTCTTGTGGATGGTTACATACCCTATTTTACCCACGGGCATGTATATTAATGAAAATCCTATAAAAATACAACTAGTAATTTTCAATTCAACGAAAAGTTGGTACTAATTTGGTAAATGTCTCAGTTTTCTAACATCACATCAATATGAAACATACCCTATTTTATCGAAGTCACCAAGGGCTGAAATTAATCACCCCATTGAAATCCAACAAGCAGTTTTTGTGTAAATCACAGTTAGTGCAGAAAATCTTAATTTTTCACTTTACAATGTCACATCAATTTGAAACATACCATATTTTACCCATGAGACCAAGGGCTATACATTAATCGAAGCTGAGCCAAAATCCAACCAGTAGTTTTAGTATGCATCACATTCATCTTAAAGTTATCATAAATTTATCAGCTTTATCACATCACATAAAAATAAACCATATCCTGTAGAAAAACCTCTCAGGATTCTAGCCGCATCAAAGTAAAGTCATCTGGTGATGTTTCCCATTGTCAAGCATCATTTAACATACTGAAGACTGCTGCATGGAAGTCTATTATAAAGGGATACCAGCCGGGAGTGGAGGGGAGTACACATGGAAAAAGAGGGGTGGTCTAGCTGGGCACTGCCTCCTTGATGACATCATGCTTGGATTGTTACTATCCCCTAATATGGTTTGGATCCATATGCCTTGCAATAATCTAATTACCGGCTTTCATGTTTGGATTAATTTGAGTCCCTGACCCTGATCAATGACATTAAGATTAAGCCTTATTTCTATCGCCTCATTCACAACACTGTCCCAGAAATTATTTGCATGGCAAAGGCGTGTCATTTTCTTGAATCATGGCTCGTGACTATTGTCAATGGTTTATTCAGCTATGACATAAAGAAAAATCTGCTAGAGTTTAAATTATCTGATATTTTCTTTGCATCTTTCATCAATCGTTCTTATTGTCCTATATAAGAAGTACCGCATTCACAAGGAATTTTGTAGATTCCAGGTGCCCGGAGGTTGAGACCATCCTTCAGAATTCGTAATAGTGGCCCTATTTTGGTTGGAGGCTGAAAAATAGAGTGGATGCCCTGTTTGTTTAGTGATGTAACTGTTCCACAGAATGGCAAGAAGGTACGCAGTTTGTCTCGATCTCCATCATCTGTTTTGGTTTTGTTTTTCTTCCAATGTTGGATTTCCTGAGACCATAACCATTGGCATAAAACACATGTTCTAAGTGTTGCAGCTCTTCCTGTAGATGTTCATTTTCAGACACTGCCTTTGCCCTACGGGCAAGAGTATTCTTCTGGTAATTACATTATTGCTGGGCACACGGGGCCGAACCATATTAGGGCATAGTAGTGCTCTAAGCATGATGCTACCAAATAGGCAGAGCCTAGCAATATTTCCCCTCCCCCTTCCACCTCCATGTGCACTCCCCTGCTCCCAGCTGGTAGCCCTGTATAATAGACTACCAGGTTGCAGTCTTTAGTAAGTTAAGTGGGGCTTGACAATGGGAGCAGTGCTTACTCTCAGAATGTCCTCAGACGACTTTACTTTGATGCTAGAATCCCGAGAGATTTTTCTACAGTATTGCCGCTGCGAAAATGTACATAGTTATCTAAAGCATACCCTATTTACCAGCAGAAACACGGGCCATTTGTTTATTGAAATTCAGTTCAGAAACTACTGGTTGGATTTTGATGATCTTAAATGTGCCCCATTGAACTGAAACTTTCCCTGTTTTATCTGTGGGACAAAGGCTATAAACCCTGTCCAAATCCAAACAGCAGTTTTTGTATGAATCACATTCAATGAAAATTTCGTCATCACATCAAAAAGAATCATACCCAATTTTACACATGAAACCATGCATTGTAGATTAATAAAAACCATATAAAAATCTGTATAGCAGTTCTTGTGTGAATTGTGTTCAATGAAAACTGACACATGATTTTTTTTTTTGACATTACATAAAAAGAATGCCCTATTTTACCCTCTTTGTGTTAAATGACACTCCATCAAAATCCAGCCAGTAATTTTTGTGCAAATCCTCTTCATCCCAACTTGCAGACACAAATTTTTTTTTTTTTTTTTTTTTTTTTTTAAGTTGATTCCTTCTCTGTAACTTATTAATAGTACCCCAGCTTATTTTTTATTTTTTGACATCTCAAATGTACAGATTTTTTTCTGGTTACAATTTTACTATAAGTGTAGATAAAGGATAATTGTTGATTTAACTGGCTATTGAGCTGCCAGTCAATCACTGGACACAATATAATGATTAACTAGCTGTTAAAGAACTTTCATTACCTTGTATAATAATCTTCTTAACTTAACAAAAAAAAATAAAAAATCATTCCATAAACAACAGCTATACACTGCCTAAGCTGCAACCTATTGTTACACCCTACAAGTTATAAATCATGTCTAAAGTGGTGTCCGTTCTATCGAGAGAAAGTGTGTGATTAAATATAAACCTTTGTTCTCAACATTGAGCCAGATTGCTAAACACACACACTATTAATAAAAATAATATTGCAACTCTGGATTATATAGACATAGTCAATGATTTCAAATATAAAAGGTGCTTAATTTTGTAAATTTAGATTCTTTAAGAAAATATCCTGCATTCTAGAGTCACAGTGCCACCATACTGGACTTGCTAGGAATGACTGGTAGGTGTTGACATGCCAGTTTCAACTGTTTTCTATAATGATTAAATTCTAAGGTAATTTATGCACCACCACTACAAGAATGACAAAGGATAGTACAAAGCTTACACTGTTTGCAAACAAAATGCCACAATCATTTCCAAATTTTTACCAGACTCAGATTTATATTGGTGTGTTTCAGTAAATACCCAGTTCCTCTATTTGTTCATTCAGTGTGGGAGCCATTTTAATCTGTCCAGTTTTCTATTTTAGTGTTGTTGTATGTATCGTTTGTATTACTACGTGGTAAAGTCTGAAGATACAGGGAACACACAATTTTTTTTATAAACTACAAACAAACCTTTTTTCCCCTCACATGTGCCATTGGTAAATTAACGGGATTTAAACATTTTGAGGGATCTTAAACATTTAGATCTCATTTTCACTCTGTCAGCACAAATTCTTCTACAGGTGATGGTATGATTTATATAATTGCTGGGACTAGGATGGATGTTGCTACAAAGGTTATGGATCCAAGAAGGCAATTTTGGGAGGGGTCATCTACCATTGGTAGGTAAAGTTGGTTATAAGACTATATTTGCCACTATAAACAGTAATATTTGTAAATGCTGAGACAATAGATCCTTTTTTGTTCAGCTATGTTGAGATAGCAATTTAGGCAAATCTAATGCATTCCTCACTCATCTTTCCCATCCTAAAGATAAAGACAATCTCTAATTTCAGTATACCATAATTCATGTGGCTTTTTTTTTTTTAGTTTTAGTGTCACAATTAAAGACTCACTATAATAATCAGCATGTAAAAATTATTTCAGAATTGGCATCATGATTTTGAATATAAGTATTTTCAATAACTAAGAAAAACTTTCATTTAGAAATAGAAGGTACTGATTAGCAAATACTAAAACGAAAAAAGATGAATCGTTACTTACTACAGATAATGACACCTACTATAAGTGAACAGCTCAATTAATTCAGTTTTAAATAAGACAGAAACATGTTTTTCAAAACAAAGAGTACTGCAAGTTTAATGAATAAAGTATTTTAAATAAGGAAATAGAAAACAAAAATGAATGAAATCCTTTAAGTAAAAATTAATTCATGGGTAAAAGGTTTCCCAACTGTCAAATTTTTATAATCATCAATCATTAGGTTTAGATTTTACATTCAGAGATCTTTCTGTAGATAGTATTTTATTTTTCTTGTACCTTCAACAACAAAGGGAGTAAATGAAATCAGTTTGAAATTCCAGGTTTTGCTAGGTGAAGATGAGGTTAATCTACCCCACAATCTTCAGTTAAATATTCAAATAAAACTGAAAGCAATCAGTGATTTTCATCCTGGCAGTGGAAATCCTTTTGTTGGAGGAAGGCAACATTATAATCTCGGGCTTAAAAGCTCCAGTCATTGCAAATTCTTTGACAACAGCATTTAAAAATGAGTTTGAGTATTTCAGCTGCTACCTCAATTTCATCAATTGATATAAACTGTGGTGTCAATTAAAAGAGATTGTTTATTTAACTTATAAGCACACAGAAATACAAAAGCTTATATGTATTACATTAACATAAAACCATTTTCAGTAATATTTCTAAATGCACATGTACACAGTTTCATAATTTACACATTTCAACACACTTTTTATAATTTTAATATGGATAGTGATAGGGGAGATAAATCCAGCACTTATCAAAGTTCGAGGAATGAAGGCTGTGATCTCTCTCTCTCTCTCTCTCTCTCCCAACTTTGATAAGTGATAAGGAAATTAGACCTATTGTTGTTTGTATTCACATTGCCTTAAAGCATTTTCCATTTGATCATTATGGTTAAAAACTCATATATCATTTATCACACAAAATTAGTGAACATCTTTTTAGCTACATCTAAACACACAAGTTATTAGTATTTGTCAACAATCACTGTGACTGAGGAAAAAATCGCATATTCTTCACAGCACAGTTCAAACACAAGAAGATGTGAAAATCCATCTCCAGCTTATCTGACATTACAGACTGAAATATGTGACGCAGCATCCAACGTTGGAATATAGTGTTGATGTTTTCAAATAGTGGTATTCCACATACATCACAAAATATAACTGACTCAAGGTACTGCACTAGACATGCCGGAAGGTTCTGAAAGTAGTACGATACCCTGGAAAGAGAGAGAGAAAAATAACATCTTGGTGATCTTTCTTACCTTTCTCCTTGGGAAAACAACAGGATGAAAATATTCATGTAAAATTATGGAAACAAATCATGTATCACCTGATAACACAAAATACAGCCAATATGTCTTTCAAACAAAACAGGACTGGCGATCGCTAATATCAGAATGAAGAGACATTTACGTTTCAGCTTTAATAAATCAAATTTTCTAGTAACTTTGAAGAAACTCAACATATGCAAATATGTAATTCTTGAAAATGAAAAATTGAAATTCTTATTATATTTTCTGTACTCATTCATTACTTTATAGCCCTTAAATACTACTCAAAAACAAATATTTCCCATTCCTATAAATAATTTGATTGGTTCTTACTCAAAATTTCTATCAATGCCACTCTAGTTATCATCTTGCTTCACTCTTATTCCTATAATATTATATTTACGTATACCTTAAAAAATTGGGAGACATAAATGCTGAATACTTAAGTTATGATATTGACACACAGTGGCAGATCCAGGGGGGAGGGGGGGCTCAGGCCTCCCCCCCAAAAGTATTTAGGTTCACCTCAACATCGTAATTTTTTACATTTGGGGACCCTTTTTTTATTAAAAAACGCTCTACTGATCTTTTAAGGGCGGCATGGCCTACCCTTACCCGACTCAAGCTTACCCTTACCCGACTCAAGCCTCCCCCCCCCAAAAAAAAACCCCTAGATCCGCCACTGTTGACACACATGAAATAAGCAGGAATTCAGACAGCTCTGAAAGTCTGGATTTATGATAAGGAATCTCAATTCCTACTACATACACATAGATGTTATGAATACACTTATAAATAATGCCATTATTCTAATAAAGTGTTGTAAGATTAATTTTATGATGTGTTGCTAGTCATAGGAAGGTATTAGTGATATCAATGTATGAAAGTAATTTTCACAAGGAATTATACATATCCCAACATAGCATATTCAGGCATGATGATCAAGAGTCTTCTATTTGTACTAGTTTCTAATTTAAAAAATTTATTTTAACATATTGAAGACATTAATACTAGCTGTACAAGTTTGAAATAAGGGATAGGGAAAATAGCCCACTATTTATGACAGATGAAGGCAGGAGCGCGAGACCAACACACACACACACAAAACCATGAACACACTTTACGATATTTCGGTTAGTAACCTTATTCATGTAGGAGATGAGACATGTGGCAAAGGAAAAGATGTGCAAATATCCAGACCTATCACATATGGGAGGTCTGGATGTGTAAGGTTATTAACCTAAATATTGTAGAGAGAGAATATGTGTGCATGTGGGTTCGTCTGACCCTATTGCCTTCATCTGTGGTAAGTGACGGGTTATTTTTCCTATCCTATCTTAATTTCTTTGCCTAACAGCAGTTTCATTGGCACCATTATCCATGCATCAGTTAAGTTTGACTTGAGGACCAAATTCATGTCAAGTAAACATACCCCACACAGTTAAGGAACCACCATCAGCCTGTACAATGCCTTGCTGAAAATTTGTGTTTGTAAAATCTCACAGCGCTGTCTAGTGTGAGAGGTAATACTGCCATGAGGTACTTTCAAAACACTCCCCACCACAACACTGTTGAGTGGGGAATCAGATTTTTTAACCACTTCCAAAATGATATGCCCATGTGTCGGGCTCATATTATCATTCTATGTTTAAACTTGTGGAGTGGCCATTATGACATTTCACAGGACACACGTAACTCCAGCTAACGTGCACATGTTATGTACAATTTCATTGTGCTACCCCACGATTTTTGGCATCTAATACTTTATTTCCAGTATTTAAGTGTTTCTTTACAGTGAGAAATCTGGAGGAAAATGGGCTCAGATGTGCATGGCTGTAATGATTAAATATTAAAGTAGGGTGAACAAAGGGAGTTGGCATCTTTAAATTCACAAGGAAGATATCTTTTTTTTTTTCAATTTTCTACAACTCCACTGAGAATGTGGCAGTATAAATGATTTCTATTTAAACACTAAATTTGTGTTTAAATAGAAAGGGTGAAGAGGGAAACCTAAAGACAGAAAACTTCTTGCAACAAAGCTGAAAAGCAAAAATGCATGTAATATTCCAGGATAACCAGAGGCATCAAAGTGAAATATGATCATAAGGTGAAGCCTCCTTCAAAGATACAATAGCAGCTCCCTATTATATGAAGGAAGACAGTTGGTATATTGACCACAGACCATTCAAAAGAAGCATTAACCAGTAATTAAGACAACAACAAAGCTATTGTGTAAAAGGTAAAGGAATATATATATGGTTCAGGATTTGAAATTATGGATTATAAATTTTAGTTGAAAGGGAAAACAAAAAGCATATTTACAGCTAAAGACAAATTGTAAGGAGAAGGTAGCATTAGTAAATAAAATCAATTTAAAAGCAAAAAAGGTTAACTTCATTTGATATGCCTGGTAAACACATATCAATGTTTCAGAAGATACCTGGTTAAAAGTATTTTGAAAAACTGTGAATAGCTAAAAATGCAGACAATTCATGCTAACATTAACGGAAATATAGAGGCAATAGTAATGTGTGAATAACATATACTGTGGCTTATGGATACCTCCTTCAGATATTTTTAATATGTCATAGTTGTATAAAACTGGATGCATCACTTCCAAGTGTCTAATTTACAAAAAGGAAACAAATTAAAATGCAAAAGATTATCGCATAATTAGATTGACAAGTATTTCATAAGAACTGTATTCAACAACAAAGACTAATAATTGTTATTACAGATACTCAGAATGAATCCAGTAAAGATTGATCTAATATATATCTCATGTTTAGATATTAAAGATGAATGAAATATCCTTGTCTCTAAACTTTACCTATAACTCTTTCTACAGAATGAAGCAAATTATTAAAAGTTCAAAACAACAAAGGTACTTAATGGGGAAATTTTTGCATATAAAGAAAACAAAATAAAAAATACAATGCATTGAAATGGGCAAAAATCTTGAAAAAAAGGACAAAATTTTGTTGAGATAACAAATCAGTATTGAAACTGCAACTGCAAAATTTATAATGGGATAAATAAACTAATTGTTGCCTGTAATGCGACATTTCACAATTGGATGATAAACATATGGAAGTAAAACTGATATTCTGAGGGTTTTATATAACAACAGACAAGATCTGGGAGTAATTTTGTGTTTTTAAATAGAATCCTAACTGCAAGGACTACAGAGCAAGTGGAAACATTACTGATATACTGATGGAATTATTATGAATAACAAATGAATGATCTTCATCAGCTTATGACCAGTCATATGTATGGACAAAGAAGGAGCCTTAGATAAGTTTCAGAGGGTATCTTGAGTCCCTTCTTCATTATAAGCAATAATTTGCAATATGTTTCAAGCAACACTTTAACCAATACAAGCAAGTATGTGTGTATTAAATGGAGACTTTCCCGGTGTATTGATTCAATGAATGCTTCACAGGTGTCCAGCCGGATGGAGTCAAAGAATGACGATGTTTCAACAACCTGCTCGGTTGTCTTCATCAGGTCTGTTTAAGATAATTACTTCTCGAAATCACCAACAGACTGGCTTAGCTGTCGCCAAAAATTCTAAGGTCGTGTATCGAGGGTTGCCAGGACGCCCAATCAGCGCACAGGACTTGAGGGTATCGATGTTGCGGACTGCGTATGGAGCCAACCGGTCACCCATCCAGACACTCACCACGCTCAACGTTGCTTAACCGTCAACTGAGGGTATTGATGTTGCGGACTGCGTATGGAGCCATAACAGGTCACACGACCTTAGAATTTTTGGCGGCAGCTAAGCCAGTCTGTTTGGTGATTTCAAGAAGTAATTATCTTAAATAGACCTGATGAAGACAACCGAGCAGGTTGTTGAAACGTTGTCATTCTTTGACTCCATCCAGCTGGACACCCGTGAAGCATTCATTGAAGTGTGTGTGTGTGTGTGTGTGTGTGTGTGTGTGTGTGTGTGTGTTAATGCTGCAATTAATATCTGCATTAAATGAGTTGCACCATTTTGAGTAGATTTTCACCTATGCCAGCACAATTTACACTCATTTATTTTATCTATACGGTAACACAAAACTGTAATGGGGCAGTGTACATTTTTTCTGGTATCATGCAAAATATATTGAACAGATTTTGATGTGGGATCCACAGTTTCTAAGCTTAGGATCTGACTTAAAATCCAAGATATTTCTTATGATGCTATGTTGGATGGTGCCTGAGCAGGATGTCAAAATGTTGCACTAGGTAGTCAGAGAACTTATGAATAACCAGATTACAGACAGACAACCTCCCACTCCTCACAAAAGCACAAGAGAAAACAACATTGTACACACTGACTGCCAGTTGCTCCAATGGAGTTCAAACCGGAACGTTTCTGCGACATGATCTTTCATTTTAAAAGTGGGTTTAAAGTTTTAGCATTTGCAACAGGCTTTAGGGGATTTTGCACCTTCCTGTGCCATGCTAGAGATTTAATGACATTAAAAGGGGGCTAAACATTGCTGCTTTGGAGAAAAAATGGTCCACAAAATCAATGCGTGACTTTTAAGGAAATCAAGGCAGTCTTCAAGATTAGATTGCCTCTTGTACAAATGTCTTTGCATAAGTAAAGTTTCATACCATTTGGTGTCTCACAAAATGCACAGAAATGCACATCTGTTAAACGGTGCAAAAAAAATGCTGGCTACATTTGAGAGATGGGTTTTCAACATAGTCATTGGTGATTCAACCTTGATTTATTAGTTCAGTCCAGAGACTAAACATCAGATGGTAATATGGATATTTTGTAATGAGTCTGCCAACAAAAGTAAAGCATTCCCAGAGAGTCAGCAAGAAAAAGGTAGCCACTTTCTTCCAAAAACTAGTAATGTGGTAACCATTCCTAAAGAGGAGCAAAGAACTGTCACTACTTAGTGGTACACCACAGATTTCCTACCAAATTCTTTTCAGAGGCTTAGAGAATGGAGGCCAAAATCAGAGCTGCAGGGGATCATTCTCCTCCGTTATTACATGTCTACCACACAACCAACATCCCCATCAAGTTTCTGGAACCCAGAGAAGTCAAATTGGTGACTCATCATCGATACAGTCTTGATCCAGCTCTGGAATTTTTTCCTATAACCTGTGGCAAAAATTTGTATCCCTGTGAAGCAGTTGCTACCTATGAAAGGGAATTTTCAACCATTGAAGAAAATGAGTGACAGGAATTCTTACAAAAATTGTTTCTGAAAAGCAAAAATGTCCAGTAGTGACTATTTTGAAGAAAAAAAAATGCAGGTCAGAGGGTGTTTTCGTATAAATTAGTTTGGTTGCATCTCAAAACTGTCAAAGAGACCCTCATATATTTCTTACTACTGCCTTTTTACTGACCTGTTTTTGTAGATTGCTTGTGAGCAAAGTTCCTTCAATTTCAGATCAGGTTTCTTCAACATATACATTGGTCTTGCTTCAGGGCCAGGGTTGAAAGACAGATCCAAATGTAATCCCCTCAATAACGTAAGAGTTTTTGGAAGAGATTTTAAACGATTGTTACACAATGAAATCGACCTGTAAAATTAAAAACGTCTCAAGCATTTGTTTGATCCTCTAAACAAATGAGAGGAACCTCTATAAAATTACTGGTGCTTGTTAAACTAGTAGAAGATCAAAGTAAATAAGAGAGAAAAGGAAATGTTGATGAAACAAATTATAAAAACATACAACTAAAAATATCATGATTCACAACGATATGGAATAATTAACTGCTATTTGATCATCCTAGGCAAAATAAAATAATTTGGATATTGCAAAAAATGCTATCTCTATAATTTATACAACTTAGTTTAATACCAATACTAACATAAAATATATCAAAATGAGAGAGACGTCAGAGGATGATGTGAGTTAAGAAAGTGAGAAGGTAGGTTCACATAATATGTCTTTTTATCTGCTGCAAGTTTAACTGTATACTGCATGCCATACCAGGAAATTTATATCATTGGAATGGATCTTTATTTCCATTTTTTACAGCAAGAGTCTTGTTATTTTATAGCCACACCTGGTATGATAATTTTCATATTGGATTGCTGACAGCAATACAGTATCCACCGTTAAATTTAGCCCATTCACAGAAATGTGGTAACACTCAATTCCTACTTTTGGACTCATCCTTTGTCATGATTAGTTTTGTGATATTATTTCTTCTTATCCACAATTGTAATAAGTTATCTTTTAATGTAATTCACATGAATTACATCAGTTTTAGACTATTTTTTAGGAATAGAAGCTATAGCTTAGTTGAGAGACAACAGCATGAAGTTAAACTTCTTGCAAGTTCATGATGTGTTTAAAACATTATGGTAGAGCCCTTGATTCTATTGTGAGGACTGAAGTTACTTATGCTGTCTTCTTGCAGACAGATTCCCTGCAGGTTTTCTTACTGCTATTCCTCACATCTAACAACCACATATTAGATTTATTTATCCACTTCAATTCAGTTATCAACAAACTTCTCTCAGGTGCGAAGCTCCTATTTCACACATTTCTTTCCAAATTCTTTCTCTTGTCTTAGACCAAGTACAATCCATTATTTTCATTTCATACAAGAACATCTGTGAGGTAAATATTTCCCCTTATTGTTTAATATGACCCATTAAGCATTCTGAGTTCAAACCAGAAATGGCAAACGATAGCCACCTCGCTGCTGTTTAAAACAAACCATTATATTGTATAATTTCATCCATTTCACATAAAATAAATCTTCTCTCATTTCTTCCAATACTGAACATTTATTAGACATCTAGCATTAAAACTTTTACAAACTTAAAGTATTTAATCAAATGATCTGCAAGTCGTCATTTTTTTTTATAACAACGAGTACACAGTCTTAGATACAGTCAGCCAACTTGAGCATCTAATGCTCTAATGCTGAAACTGTTCCACCATATTATTTTAGTGTTATTTACATAACTTATGTCATGATTCACTACCTGTATGGTTGTTATCTTATACATCACATTTTTTTAGTTTCTATTTTATCATACCATGATCGATTAGTTTCCAGATTTTACATTAACTGAAAACAAATTACAAAATTATTTCCCTAATAAAAACATGTAAATATATTTATCTGTTATTCAGAAAATCCAAATATGCTTCTCTTTTGTTACTCTCTGCTTTTATTAAATAGAGTATAAAGTATTCTTGTGGTGTAAAGGTTTCGAACTAAAATGTCCACCTTTATTTCACGGGGTGCACCCCATTTGCACGGACGAGAATCTAGTGACTGAATGATTCCCGGTGTAAAGAGTCACCCACTGTTTGCCAACGGCCTCCTAAAGAAGGGCAGAAGAGCGAGGAGTGGTCCAGAGCACCCTCCCACCCTTGGGTTGTTGTTGTTGTTGTTTGGGCTTTAGGGTGTGCCAACATCTAGGTTATTAGCGCCCTGATTCAAATCTGGAATTAAAATGTGGCATAAAAAATTATTGTCTGTGTGGCCGACTGGTAAAGGGTCGGCCACACCGACAGCTGAATAAAATGAAATACACTACTGACTGAAATACCATCTGCATGGCTGACTGTAAAAAGGTCGGTCACACAGACGTCAATTTAAAATATAATACTGAAACTATGGCTGTAGACTGGCCATAAAGAACATAAAGTTACAAACATCGACTGGTTGGCTGTTAAAGGGCCAACCAGATTAAAACAACAAACTTGCTAGCTGTAAAAGATATAAAATGTCAAACATAAAAAGATACACATAAATTATTTAAAAGATTAGAACAGTTCCTGGATTTGTGGTTGTAAAAAGACCAACAATCCATTCTAAAACCTAGAAAAACTTTTGGGACAAGACTACAAATTTTTTAAATATTAGCCACATTGTCACTGTCATTGTTTAAAATAAGAGACAGATTGTTGGCTATGCCAAAATCTGCCCTAAGTATAAAAATAACAAACGATCAGTTAGTCACACCGTGATAGGTATGCCACAAGCATTACATTCCGGTGGGTCCTCTCAGTGGAGATAAAAGCGATTTTTCAAATGAGGAGGCTAATAAGAAAAACGTTATCCTTTCTAGCTCGCTGGAAGGAGCTGCTCCATGGTTGAATGGTCAGTTTGACCAGCTGGAGCTTATTATGGTCTACCTCCACCCACTGCATCCGCCAAACATCAGAAATAATTCTTTTCACCACCAAGGCAAGGTCTGACTGGTACCGGAGCAAAGTCAATTCTGATCCTGGTGCATGCTAACTTGGCAGCTTGATCGGCTTCCTCGTTCCCCCTGATTCCCACATGGCCCGGTACGAAGCAGAATAAAACCTCCTTTCCTAAAGATTCGAGAGATCAGAGAGTGTCCTGTATGTCTTGGACAAGACAGTCTGCTGGGAACATATTTCCTAAAGCCTGAATGCAGCTGAGGGAATCACAGCAGGTGATGTACTTCATGTTGCGACTTCCTTTCATGTGCTGG
The DNA here is from genome assembly GCA_031002005.1 of Vandiemenella viatica. NCBI lineage: Eukaryota > Metazoa > Arthropoda > Insecta > Orthoptera > Morabidae > Vandiemenella > Vandiemenella viatica. Next base: position 349,786,816 of record CM061921.1, read on the forward strand.
AGCAGCTTTGGCAAAGCATAGCACTCTGCAGAGTATACTCTGCACATGCTGCTCAGTTTGTAATTATAAGTCGCTCGACAGAACATTAAAGAGCAACCTACTCTGTTAGCCTGCTTAGACCCATTAATATACACAGGGGTAAAATTGTGATCTACATCTACATCTATACTCTGCAAATCACAAATACTGTGGGTGGCAGAGGGTGCTAAGCACCAATCCTAATTCTGCGCATTCCAATCCTGAACAAATCGAGGAAAGAAGGAATACATAAATGAATCAGTACTGCATCTTATTTCTCTAATTTTATCCCTCCTGTCATTGCGACCTACATAGGTTGGCGGAAGAAGTATTTCATTGCACTCGTAACTTAAAGATTTTTGCATATTCTCCAGCAAATTCAAACGAAAACGACGTTGTCTGTCCGCCAAACAATCCCAGCCCAACCCACGAATCAGCTCTGTGACACTTACGTAAGGACTGTAACTAGCAGTCACGAATCGAGCGGCTCTTCTCTGTACTTTCTCTAATGTGTCAATCAATCCCTCGCGATACGGATCCCAAATTCCACAACAGTATTCCAAATGCGGACGCACTAGTGTCTTGTACGCTATTTCCTTTGTATGAGCAACTTCTCAAAATACGTCCTATGAATCGTAGTTTGGAGTTAGCTTTGCCTACAACGGAAGTTATGTGCAAGTCCCATTTCATGTTACTTTGTACTGTTACACCTAGATACTTCAGGGAATCCACAGTGTCAACAACTGAATTGTTAACTTTGTACTCCTGAGCAAGCGGGGTCTTTTTATTACTTATGTACATTGCCTTGCACTTTTTACAGTTAAGTGTAAGCTGCTATTTACGGCACCATTCCGAAATAACATCCAGATCGCGCTGAATTTCTAAACAATCGTCGGAGCACCTCACTTCCCTATAAATAATTGCATCATCAGCAAAAAATCGCATCCTGCAATTAACGTTGTCACCGAGATCGTTTATAAAAATTAAGAAAAGAAGTGGTCCTATTACACTTCCTTGAGGAACACACGAATTAACATCTAGTTTAGAAGAGGCTTCCCTGTCTACAACGACATACTGTGACCGACCAGTTAGAAAATCATGTATCCATTCGAAAATCTGATCAGATATACCAGCACTGCCAGGAATTGCAGCGATATATATAGTGTTGCACCATGAGGAGATTCTAGTGGTTAGAAAGTGGCAGCTCACCAGATTCAGCACAAATGCTGGGTACTGGGCTTGTGTAGTAGGCACCCGTGGCGAGCCGAATTCCTGCATGGTGGACACTATCCAGTATCCGGAGATAACTGTCTCATGCCAAACCGTATACTATGCAACAATACTACAAATGCGACTGTACAAACGCTCTATAAAATTGTAGCAGGCAGGAGCGGGTAGCACCCTATGACATGCCACACAGACATTTTAAAACATTTAGGGCTTTTAACACTCTGAATTTGACATCTTTAAGATGTGGCATCCAAGTAAGCTTACTGTCTAATATTAGACCCAGAAACCAAACAGTTTCAGTAAAACATAAAACAGTGTTCCTCAAGGTAAGATGAGGTTCTGCTAAAAAAAACTTCTACAACAACTAAAAATTACACACCGGATTTTCTCAGTTGAGAAACAAAAACCAGTGTGCGCTGACCATTCATACAGCCTGTTCAACGTGAGTTGCAGCTGCTGCTCAGTGGTTCTCAGGTTAGAAGATACACAAAAAATAAAAAAATCATCTACATATGAGGAGTACCAGACAGGACTCCTTATTATGCTTGAAATGCTATTAATAGCAATAGTGAAAAGTGTCACGCTTAAAACTGACTCTTGAGGAACACCGTTTTGCTGAATAAAAGATCAGACACTTCACTGCTGCCTCGGTGCTAGAAGAAACGACCTGATTAAAATTTTTTTTTTAAAAAATGGGGCAAATTTCCCCTAAAACCCCGTTCATGTAATTTAAAAAAAAAAAAATAACAAGCCGCGAGGTAGTATCGTAGACCTTTTCTATCTTGAAAAACACACCGACAAGGTGTTGGCTGCAAATGAAAGAGTCTTGAATTGCTGCTTCCAGTAGCATCAGGCTGTCTATGGTGGAACAGAATTTCCTGAATCCACACTGGGCTGCAAATGAAAGAGTCTTGAATTGCTGCTTCCAGTAGCATCAGGCTGTCTATGGTGGAACAGAATTTCCTGAATCCACACTGAAAGTGGTTCAGAAGATTTTGGGACTCAAGACACCAGACAAGGCAGAGGTTAACCATCCACTCCAGTGTCTTCCCCACACAGCTTGTCAGGGCAATACTATGATAACTACCCAGCCACAACTTGTCCTTTCCAGGTTTCAAAATGGGGATAAAAGTTGCTTCTTTCCATGAGTCGGCGACGTGTTCTCCGGTCCAGGTATTGTTTACCGTAAAATATCTTGAAGGTACTCTTTAGAATCTTTACTAAGATGTCTCAGCATCTGGTACTGGATCAGATCAGGCCCTGGAGTGGTGTCATTGTCACTGTTTAATGCCAAATCCAGCTCCCAGGAAGAAAACGGGCTATTATACACCTCTGTATCCGAGGTATGGAAGCACAGCGTGCGCCTTTTATCAGCAATTCTTCATTGCTGGAGCCGAAGGTCCAACTGTGCAGACAAAGTGATGGCAGTGAAATTCTTTGTCATCGGCTGCACTATGCTTTGTTCATAGGTAATTGCATATCCGTGATCCAGTAAACCAGATACTGGTTGGCGGGAGTACCTTCCAGATATACTGCAGATTGACTCCCATACTTCGGATGAGATAGTGGAACAGTTAATTGTGCTCACAAAGTTCTGCCATGACCTTTTCTTGCTCTCCTTAATCACCCGATACGTGTTAGCTCTTGCAATACGGATTTCTGTCGGATGTTGGGGACAACCTAAAAAAAGACACCTGCAACCCTGAATAGCGGAACGACATTTGTCGTTCCATCAGGGGACGGGCTTCCTTCGCAGCGTTCTTGAGCTTTTTGGCATGGAAACATCAGATGCATGGTGAATCACTTCTGTGAGCTGCCAATACACACTTCTGAGATTCCATTTGCGTCGTGTGTTCCTTCCTCCACGCTTAACGTCTATGTGCATCCATACAGGGAAGTGGTCACTTCCATAAAGATCGCGACCCACCTCTCACTGCACGGACTCCACAATTGAAGGAGAGCACAACGAAGGTCAATGGCATAGGACAAACCAGAAGCATTGGTAAAGTGGGTCATTTGTCCAGTATTCAGGATACAAACTTCCTCTTGCTCCATTAATCTACCCACTACTCAGCCTCTGGGGCAATTGGTGTTGGAACACCACAATGCACTATGTGCATTCAAATCTCCTTAGGGGAGGAATGGCCAAGTAAACTGCCGCAATATACTGGAATGGTCATCATAACTGACGGGCACATTTGGTGGTAGATAAATGGAGATCAGAGGTGAGAGCGATTGGTTCGGAGTGGACAGTGTTTTGAACAAACACAGCCACTCCCCCCTTGGCTCGATCACCCTCGGTATCATCTTTTCATTATATGTCATATCCTCTTAGCACTGACTGATGTGATAGTTTAAAATGTGTCTCTTGTAAGCAGACACACAATGCATTAGACTGTGCTAAGAGTTGGACTTCCGCTTTGAGAGCTTGAAAGCCGTTGATGTTCCACTGAAGTATGAGAGCCATCTTTACCTATTTAACCTCACCCGCCCCGGTTCGGGTGGGTCGTCATTTGATGGCTGCTGAGGAACGGGACCAGAATCGTCCAACAGCATTACTGTGTCTTCGCGTTCTGAAGACACTTCAAGTTCAGAAAAGGTCTTGGAGGGTTTATCATCCAGCAAGACCTTCTTCTCCCTGCTACATTGTATCCTGCGAGGCGAAGAAGAAGAAGGTGATTTTATAAATGGTATTGGGTCTGAGTGCTGATACTTCAGATCCCGGACCTTCTGATCAGTTTGCCTTACATTGCAATCCGATGTTCCAGCTGTTGAAACTGCAGCAGAAGTCATTGCTGCTGCAGTGCTTACAACTGTAGGCTTCTCTGAGGTTGCTGGTGGAACTGATGACTCTGCTGTCGAGATGGTCGGGATTGCAGATGTTTTGCTACCGACATCCGCGATCTTCGGTGTTATGACATTCATGGGCTTGACGCCACATTTGCATTGACATGAGCACGTTGTACTTGTGCCCATGTCTGCAAAGGACATCTGTGTAGCAACACTTTCACTCCTGACGGGAGTTGACAAGGTTTTTGCAAAGCTAGTGGTGAAGATGGGTGGCGCAAGCAACTTAAACCACTTCTTAGCATCGCCATAAGGAAGTTGTTCTTTGGTTTTCAACTCCTGTATCTTCTTTTTGTCAAGATACACTCAATACTCCCTGCTCCATGCTGGGTGTGCCCCAGAGCAGCTATTCCACATTTCCCACAGGTTGGGTTGCCACTGCAGATCGCCATCGAATGACCGAACAGCTGGCACTAGAAACAGTGCATGGGGTCTGGTACATATGGGCATACATTGAGATTCAAGTAACCTGCTTTGATATCTTTAGGCAACATTGGTGTGTTGAACGTCAGGACAAAGGTGGCAGTCTTCTCCAGACTGCTGTTTACGCTTCGTGTTATCTGACGAACCTCAACCACATGTTCTGATAACCACTCCTTACGGATTTTCTCGGTATCTAAATCGATTAGGTTGCAGCAGGTGACCACACCTTTACTCGAATTTAGAGTTTTATGTAGTTCACAGTTTACTGCAAACTCGCCGAGCTTCTCAGACTTATGGACTAGGACAGCCTGCTTATAGATAGATGTTTCCAACAGCAGTGTCCCATTCCTCAGCTTTTTGATAGATCTTAGTTTTCTGCAAATACACTCCACACTTTTTGTGTATTAAAGGGAGACACCTTCTCAAAAGATCTCTCAAACCTTGACACTGTTAAAAAGGCATTATCTATAATATGATCCTTTCTGTATTCTCAGGAGGGCTTTCAACCCTCACTCACCAGCCAATTCTTTGGGCGTTAGTTATCCCCTGTGGCCCGCCCCCACCGCAGGTAGGAGGAGATCTGGGTTTTTTTGTTACTTTTTCCCACAAGTTCAGAGGGACTAAAAGTCGAGTGACTTGAAGCTCCCGCACCATGCCACCAACACCAATACAACAGGAGTACAGCAGGTGCCCCTGAGGTTGTACACTAGTGGGTGGTTTACCTCACCCCCAGCCACCTCCTCAGCACGTTACTCACCTTGAGGTTGAGGGATTTTTTAAAAAAATTGATATTTGTACCATCCTTGCAATCCGGGCAATGAAGCAAAGATCCCTGTTCTCCTAGACACACAATGTTCCACCACCACACTCTACAGCAGTCATTGAAGCATGGTAGGAGCTTACAGTGTGGGAAACTTGCAGTGCTCACAAGTTTCCAGCTAGGGTACCATAGGTTTGCCAAACCAGTACCTGGCACTTGCATACCAGGACCCTGCAGGGCCTCCCTTGACATTCGAAAAGGCCCCTAAAGGCGGATGAATCAGAAATAATCAATGGCACGGAGGTGCAGAAGCAATGGGAATACACCACTAGACCCTAAGGGTATCCCCAGGACATGTAACCCCCTCAAATTACACACATAATGATGCCTTCTTCCTGGGTAAATATTCTGGAGGTAAAATAGTTCCCCTGTCAGATCTCTGGGTAGAGACTGCTCTGGAAGGGTCATCAGATGGACAGAAACATTCTAAGAGTCAGAGCGTGGAATGTTAGAAGTCTGAACAGGGCAGGTAGATTAGAAAACTTAAAAACAGAGATGGAAAGACTTGAGTTAGACGTCGTTGTGATCAAACTATCGGTGATGATGTAGGATTTTTAATGAACTAAAAAGTAGGAAAACGGGTTAGTTATTATGAACAGTTTAGTGACAGGATTATTATGAGGGTAGAAACTAAGCCCCCTTCAACCATATTAGTACAAGTGTATATGACAGCAAGATGATGAGGAAATAGAGAAAATACACGCTTAAATTGAAGAATTACTCGTAATCCAATATGTGAAGGGAGAGTAAAATCTAATTATCATGGGTGATTTGAATGCAGTGGTAGGACAAGGAAATAAGGGGAATAGTGTAGGAAGGTTTGGTCAAGGAGAAACAAATGAGCAAGGAAGCAGGTTGTTAGAATTTTGTGAAAAATATAAACTCATCGTGGTGATCAAAATATTTAAGAACTATGCATGAAGGATATCCACCTGGAGATGTCCGGGGAATACAGGTAGATATCAGCTAGATTATACCATTATCAAACAGAGATTCAGCAATCAAGTTCTAGCCTGTAAAGCATACCCCTGGAGCTGATACAGACTCGGACCAAAATCTGATAGTTATGAAGTACAGCTGAAATTCAAAAGAATAACGAAGCAATACAAGCAGAACAGAATGGAAGTGAAAAAATTGAAACAACCTAATATGACAGAAAGATTTTCAGATATGGTAGACATGGGTGTAAGAAATAACTATTAAAGGAGTACAATTGATGATGAATGGAATGTGTTGAAGAGAGAAACAATCAAAGCCGGCAAAGAAACACTAGACTTTAGAGAACATGCTGGCCAAAAGCATTGATCACTGAAGAAATTTTGGTGTTGATGGATCAGAGGGGAAAGGGAAAAATGTTCAGGATCAAGCAGGAAGAGAGCAATGCAGACAATTTAGAAATCAAATAAATAGTAAACATAAAAAAGCAAAGAAAACTGGCTGCAGGAAAAGTGTGAATAAGCAGAAAAGGAAATGGTCATACGTACAATAGATGTGGCATACAGGAAAATCAAACAGAATTTTGGAGAAATGAATAAAAGAAGTACAAACATTGAAAGCTGCTGATGGGGAACCTCTTTTAAACTCACAAGACAGAGCAAACCGATGGAAGGAATACACAGAGAAACTACGAGGGGGGTATCCAAAAAAACTGGAATTATTTTTTAAAAGCTATATATTTTCAAATTTTTTACAAAACAACCTTATCCTCTTCAAAATACTCTCCATTACAACTAATACATTTGCCCCACAGGTGCTTCCACTGTTAGAAACATTCACTATAATCATCTTTAGAAATGGCTGACAGCTCCTCCCTCCTTTTTTTTCTTGACCTCTTCAATGTTGTCAAATCGGTTTCATGCCACCTTTCATGCATGGTAATAAGAAAAAGTCGCATTGAGCCAGGTCAGGCGAGTAAGGTAAGTGGGACAGCAGAACCATGCCATTTTTAGCGAAAACTGCTTAACAGAGACAGCTGTGTGTGCAGGTGCATTGTCGTGGTGGAAGATCCAGTCTCTTGTATGCCACAAATCGGGTCCTTTTTGATGAACCCTGTTAAATAATCTTCTTAAAAGTTCAAAAAAATTGGTTTGATTGACGGTCTAATGTGGGGGAACAAACTCTGAATGAACTGTGCCCTCGGCATGAAAAAAGTAAATGAGCATTGTTTTGATGTCTGATTTGACTTGGCGACATTTTTTGGACGGGGTGACAATGACGTTTTCCATTGGCTTGACCGTTGCTTTGTTTCTGGGTCATAACCATAGCACCATGACTCATCACCAGTATTGACCTTTGACAAAAATCTGGACCAATTTCAAGCTGTTGTTTCAAACCATGACATGTTCTTTTTGATTGTCAGTCGGAGCCTGAGGAGTAAACTTGGCAGCAACCCTTTTCATCCCCAAATCTTCAGTTAAAATTCGCTGAACCAAGCTCCAAGATAGCCCACTAATCTCTGACATTTGATCTATTGTCTGTCAATGGTCTGAGAGCACAAGCTCTCGAATTTTTTGAACATTTTCGTTGATTCAGGTAGTTAATGGACGTTGAGAATGAGACTTGTCATCAATCAACATATCACCATTTTTAAACTGAGCAAACCACTCATACTCTTGAGTTTTTCCCACAGTATCATCTTTGTAAGCTGTTTTCAACATTAAAACAGTTTCAGCAGCATTTTTTTCTGAGTAGAAAACAAAATTTTCTAGCTACACGTTGTTCACTTAAACATGTCATCATCAAAAATAAAACATGGTTACCAAAAAACAATCACTGCAAACAAACAGAACAAGCCATGGTGACAACACAGGCAGGACTGAATGGCAATGAGTTGCGCTACAAACACATAGCGGTAGAAACACGTACTACACAAGCTCCACCCACGGCAATGGTATTCAGGTTATTTTTGGGTACCACCCACATATGATGGGGCTGATTTGAACAACAGTGCAGTGGAAAAAGAAAGCAGCATTGACATTGATGACTGTTTTTGATCGAGCTTTGAATGATCTGAAATCAGATAAGGCCGCTGGAATTGATGAGATTCCTGGAGAACTTCTGAAATCCCTGGCAGAAGGAATCCAAAAGTTATTCAAACTTACATAACATAGTTATGAAGCATGAAAGATTCCAAACAATTTTAATAAAAGTATCATCTTCACACTTCTGAAGAAAGTACAAGTAACAAATGTGAGAATTATCGCACTTTAAGTCTAACATCACATGCTTCAAAATTAATGACCAGAATAATATACAGAAAAATGGAAAGGGTAGTAGAAGAGATAGTAGGTGAAGATCAGTTTGGATTTAGGAAAAACTGTTGTACAAGGGAAATGGTTCTGAACTTAAAATTAATACTGAAGGGCAGTTCAAGGGGGAAAAAAACATATATTTATGGCATTTGTTGATTTAGAAAAAGCTTTTGATAATGTTTGGTGAGACAAGATGTTAAATATTTTTAAAGAAGTCAGGTCTAAAATACCAATATAAGCATCAAGTAGCTATAATAAAAATAGAGAATCATGATAGACATGCATCAGTTAAAAAGAATTAATATTCAACTTGTATGTAGAGGAAGCAATAATGGAAGTGAAAAGAAAAATTTGAATGTGGCATAAGTGTTCAAGGAGAAGGAATCGGTATTTTACTTTTTGCTGATGATATTGTCCTGTTAGCAGAACAGGCTATTGAGAAGTTACTGAATGACATGAACATAATACAGGATGAGGATTTTGTACTAAATATAAAGCAAAGCAAGACAAAAGTGATGAAATGATAGCAACAACAGTAAATTAAATATAAAAATAGGATCGGATGCGACAGGAGAAGTAAATGAATTCTGCTACCTAGGAATTAAAATTGCAACTGTAGTCAGAATGGTATTAAATGCACAATAGCACTAGCAAAAAGAGCCTTCATGAAAAAAAGAAATATAATCTAAGTCTAAGAAAGAACTTTATAAAACTCTATGTGCAGATCACAGCACTTTATGGTAGCGAAACATGGACTTTAGGAATTCCAGAAAGAAGGAAATTGAAACATTTGAAATGTGGTGCTATAGAAAGATGCTGAAAATTATGTGGACAGATGAAGTATGAAATGAGCGTGTTTTGGAAATGATGGGTGAGGAAAGAAGTTTGTGGAAGAGTCTAACAGGGAGAAGAGACAGGAAGGTTGGTCATATTTTGAGACATGCAGGAATGGTTAATTTGTTAGTGGAGGGAACAGTCGACGGACAGAATTGTAAAGGAAGACATTAGAATATATGAAGCGGGTAATTGAGGACGTAGGTCGTAAGGGGTATGTTGAGATGAAGAGGTTAGCGCAAGATAGGAAGGGAAGGAGGATTGCATCAAACCAGTCAAGATACTGATGATAGCAAATTCGAAATTTTACACCCAACTCCTTTAAAATTTTGAATATCTTGCCACATCTAACATTATCAAAGGCTTTTTGTAACTTTACAAATACGAGAGAAAAAAAATCTGTTTTCCTTGATTCATCATTCCAATACTAATCTTAGAGCCAGACTTGCTTCTTTTGTACTTCAGTTTTTCCTAAACCCAAACTGATCTTCAGCTAATATCTATTCTACTATCTTTCTGTATATTATCTTACTCATTAATTTTGAAGCAAGCGATGTTAGACTCATTGTTTGATAATGTTCACATTTATCAGCAGTGATGATAATACTTTTTACTTATAGCTTTGTACCTCCTTGATGTAGAGGTCATTAGAAGTGGGAAAGGACTGGGGAAAAGAAAGCGACTGGGGTGGGGGGGGGGAATAGGAACAGAAAGGAATTTGGCCATGGTCTCATACTTTTATTACAATCAGCTGTAATCGCTCATGTTTTGTAAATTTTTGATATCATTCAATAACATTTAGATTCATTGATATCTTGTTCTGGCCCAAGCATGTATTCACTTCACTTTATGAAATAGAATGGTTTCTTTCAGTGTTACAGACCACTGATTATTTTAAATCAGGTAAGTTGTCCATTATGCATGTCATAATTTTTATTAAAATGAAAGGCATATTGTGTATGGCTTACACTCATACTCCTAAATCCCAAAAGAGGTGAGAAGGAAATATAGGCTTTAGTGAATTTGTAAGACTGACAAAGCAACACAATTGAGGTATTTCTTCAGATAGAAGTTTTACTATCCAATTTACTAAAACAACAGAGTTTTTTTTTTTTTTTTTTAAAATCAATGATGAATAACACTGAGATAAACAATTCTGTTTCAGAATGTGAAGTGATTACACACTGTAGAGTGTAAACTTGGCTCAAATCAATATTTCATAACATATAATCAGTAAGCAGCCACAAGACTTGGCCTTATTTTTACAAGAATTGTTTTGGTGGGATTTTTTGTGATAGCCTTACTCAAAGACTGAATGCATCCCTCGACAATAAGAAAGCTTATGTCACACAATTAGTTCATGTCCAATACGTTTTGAATGAGTGATGCCGTACCTTCATTACTTCAATCATCCAAGCAGGCGGTGTACCAATAACTTCCAAGCTAAGTATAGGAAGAGAGTTAAGCTTGCTGATCTCTCTGTGTAATAGATATTTGAGGTATACAGCATCATCCAGAGCAAAGCAATTAACATACAAATATGCACAGAAACTTTTCACATGAGGGTTGACAGTGAATAAATACAAGGAAAATTACCATTAAAGGACTTTTCTTCTGGTATAAGGTGAAACCATAGACATATAACAAATTATGTGTACTTGGGACCAAAGGAAGTACTGCAGAATTATTATGACCGAGTGTCGTAGCAGGTTAGAAACTTTAATTTCACCAACTTCCAAAGTAAGGAGAGGAATGAAGTTAACTTAAATACATTAGTTAAGCTTAGTAAGCTGCATTTACAATGAAAATCTTAAGATATTAGGGTAGAAAGCTACTTCAATTTTTGGTAAGGTAATTACACAGAAATTCACCTCTTTTAAACTTTTCCTATAATTTGGGAGTAGAACCTTCTCTGTCTACAAAATTTCAGCTCAATACAATTATGGGAAGAACTTTAATGTTTGGTGATCATTGGTAAAAGGGGAGTAGATTACAAAATCACTTAAATTTGAATATTAATAACTTCCAATCTAAGAACAGGAATGAAATACAATTTAATGTTGAAAGGATGGAGGCTTTCCTGGTGTATCAACTGTATAGAATGTTCCTGGACATCCCAACGGGTAAGCGTGTCAATCTGACATGACATTTCAAAGTCGTTCTCCAACTTCATCAGCGAAGTGTCAGGTTCCTGGAGCTGTTGGCCCTATATAGCCCACACCGGTCAATGGTTTCCGGCGACGTCAATGTCACGTGCACCAAGCGCTTCTCAATGCCAAAGTGGGCAGTGTGGCAACAATTCTGGCAGGGATACACGTGGTGGAGGGTTCAGTTCTTGTGTGGAGTCATTCTTGCACTTTGATGACTGCTTTGCCACTCTTAATTGGCTAATAATTAGGTTCCAATGAGTTGTAAATTTTAAGCCAGTATTTCTGGCATATATTGCAGTATTACTGGCTAGCAACTTAGCAAAGCTTGGAATCCAGTTATTAGCCAATTAATGGGTGCTAATGACCACATCATCAACATACCCTAAATCCTAAAAAACAACAACAACATTAGCCAATTAAGAGTAATGAGACAGAGCCGTCGAGAAAGTGTGAGAGTGAACTTTGAACAACTGACCCTTATACTGCATGTATCCCCTCTATGCCTCCTACCCCACTACCTCATCACCATGCTGCTCAGTCCACCATCTTGGCATGTAGAGGCACTCAGCACACATGACTATGATGTTGGCAGAAACCGTTGACTGGCTTGGGTTATTTAAGAGCAACCGCTCCAGGAGTCCAACACTTTGCTAGAAGATGAAGTCGGAGAGCGGCTTCGAAACATCACATCAGATTCACATGCTTCAACGGCAGGAGGCACGAGAACTTTTTATACACAATTTAATGTGTTTGCTAAGCTTGCTGATATCTATGTGTAATAGAAATTTGAGGCATATAGTGTCATCCAAACTGAAGATTTTAAGGTATTAATAAAATGGCCTGAATAGGTGTGCACCATTGGCTTGACTTGGCGGGTGCGCTGTTGTGCATCCACATTTAAGCATGGATAGAAACAATAATTTACCAAAGTTTCTGAAAATCCTTAGCATAGGATTATTAATAGCTGTGAAAATTTTTCAGATCTTTGTTCTCTTTTCAGACTTGGAGCTTAAGAATTTCCGTTTTAAATATAGAGGAGTTCCTAAACCTTCCGTCCTAAAACTCAGGAATATACTAAAAAAAAAACATTACTTAACTGCTTCAAAGCAGAAAACAAATCTGTTAAAAAAAAAATCAATTATTTTAATATGATACCATTACAAATATAAATTCAGAATCAAGTACCTCAAATTCATCATTCTCCCAACTGAACTTGGTAAAGTTAGGATCATATTATCATCCAGCTTCAATACCTGCAGCGCCTGCAGATTTGCTATCTGGCAGGGAAGCTCAGATATCTGCAAAACACAGTATAAGAAATTAAATAACTGATAAAATCAAATCATTATTCAGGCAGGCTGGTTTAATAAATGCCTATTTTTGTTACTGAGTTAAGGTTTCAATGAGTGAAGCCATCAAATTCCTTGAAATGACAATCTGACCTATTCCATCAATCAACGTTTTGGAAATGCTGTTATTCATGCACTGACAATTATGACTGAAATTACATCTGAGCTTTGACCTCTACATTTTACCCATTACAGGTAGAATACAAACTAAAGATTTTTATTTTTTTTTAACTGCTTTACGTCTCTCAACAGCGAGGTCTTTAGAGACGGGAAAGGATGGGGGGCAAGGAATGGGAAGGAATTTGGCCATGGCCTTTTTAAGGAAGCATCCCGGCATTTGCCTGGAGTGATTTGGGAAACCATGGAAAACCCAAATCTGGATGTCCGGACGGGGATTCGAACCGCCGTCCTCCCAAATGCGAGGCCAGAATGCACAAACTAAAGAAATATCTGTTTGCAGCTCAATGTTTAACTGCATCTTCTGTCTTCTCATCTTAAATTCATGTTTAATTTTGTATTTTGTGTCATCCAGTGTGTCTTTATTGCCATATTTAATCACTAAAAGCTTATATGTATTTGGGACATAGATTTATGTACTCCTGGACTCATTATAGGAAGGAAAAGAAAAATGCTTTCACACAATGCAACTCATATATTAATTAAACTTTCTCCCCTGCACTAGCTCTTATATAGGCCTCATCACTAACCATATTTCCATCATAATTAATGGCCACAGGAATCAGTTGACAGCTGTAACACCCACCATCCCGTAGCATCCCATGCGAGTTTCCACAACTCTAACAACTGTTTTACAGAGAACTGTCAGAGTTTTTTTTTGGAAACTTCCATGCTTCTCACCTCCGTAGATGGGAATTACCTTACAGACAGCCCCCTGGCCTCAACCTCCAAAAGGAATGTATCAGTGGACCCATCACTTGTTGTTTACTTATTTATCCTTTGTATATTTAACTAATTATAGCTCCTTTATTTGATTTATTATTCTAAGTTTTATGTGTGTTCCGCCACTGAGAGGAATACTGCTTCTCAAATCACTATTGATAGTTTACTTTGTATTATTAAAATCACTTCAGTAGGTGGATGAACCAGTGTTACAGTCACGCTTTGTCCTTGGGGATTGTTATCTATGTCCCAGTTATTTCTGTGGGTTTGACCTTTCTTTCGGTAATTTTTTTGTATAAAATGTCGACAATGGCCAACTGTGTGCTGTGTGAAGAGCACAATTGCAGATACCAAGGCAGAAGATTACCAACTTTTACCATGATGTTTGTTCCATCTTATGATGATAACATCAGTTTCATGACCAACACCTAAGTTTGTCAGCCGTCCTTTGACCAAACTGATGCAATGCTCCACAGTGAATGAACTGGATATTCTAATCAAGCAGAGATTAAAATGTGTTTATTTGCAGTGAACTCAACTAAAATCTTTGTCACCATTTCTTCAGATATTCAAACTCAACAATCATTCCAACTTTTATGGTATTTTGAAAATTTATGACCATAGATCCTATTTTACTAGAAGTACAGGAAAAAATTATGGTGAATATGTTTTTACAAACCATTCTGGAGACCATTTATCCATAGATTTTCCTTTTTGAAATAGATATCAATAGTTTTAACCTTCTTTTATATTATTTTTACTTCCTCCTCAGAAACAATTCCAATTGTATCATTTTTTTGTGTGCGCGATCAGGGAGTTAATTTGGCAATAAGACAACATAACTCAAATTACATTAATGCCTACAACAAAAACAAACAGGAGTTCTTACAAAAAATAAAAGTGCATCTATTTACTTATATACACACATTTGTTGCCATGAGCCAAATGTCAACTTGAAGGGTACAGACAAACAAGACAATACATCCGATAGAGACAGAGTCAGGCGGAAAACAAGGTCACGCAGACTGACACATTGCCCCATTTTACAGACTGCACATCTGCTTAATTTTGTACGGGATCTGCCAGACTGCAAAATGATGTGGAACCCCGCATTGCTGGATTGCAATCCCTAATTATAACAGAAGATTCAACAGCCTTCTGACTTCAAAAGACAGTACAGGCTTGCTAAAAAAAACTTCAAATCACATCACATAAGCAGAGAACTTCAAACTGAAGGAGAAGTTTCATCCAATGTTCCTAGCGCAGCACAGTCATTTATTGCTTCTATAAAGTGAAGGCTATTCTAGAGAAGATGTCTACAATGCTGATGAGAATAAGAAAAACTGGAAAGCATTGCCTAGAAAATCTCTTGCATGATGTGAAACATCAGCTCCAGATTTGAAAGTGAGTGAGTAGAGAGATGCTGCTATGGTTTCTGCTAATGCTAGTGGAACTCACGCCCTGCCATTGTTGATCATAGGAAAGAATAGGAAACCAAAATATTTAAAAAATGTTGCTTACCTCCCTGTGTGCTACAGAACACAAAAAAGTGGATGAATGATGAAATGTTTACAGATTGGTTTACTAATTATTTCATTTCTGACATCAAAAGATATCAGTAAAGAGAGATGAAAAGTTGGCAAGGTGTTACTTATTCTGGATAATGCTCCTTCACATCCTTCTGCTGGAAAACTGAACACAGTAAACAATTTCAAAGTGATGTTCCTTCCACCAAATGTGACAGCAATTATCCAATCAACGGATCCAAGAATTACATAGAATCTATAAAAAATAAGTGATGTGTAATTTGCTCTTTGAGGAAAGCAATGAAGAAAGTGTCATTGCTTTTTTTAAAAAGTGGACTCTGAAGGAATGCTGTTATATGTTAGCTGATTCGTTGAATACAGTTTCTCAGCAAAATTTAAAGAATGCATGGAATCAACTGTGGCTTATTGCAATAAAAACTGAAGATGTGCTGCTCACTGCTGAAGGCAGTGAAGACCAAATATTGGATTAGATGATCGAGTTATTTATGACGTTCTGGGATTTTAAGAGTGTGTAGATGACACAACAACATGGCTTGAAAGTGATGGTGATGCTTTAGGATTTCCAGTCTTGGATGACAGTGCAATTGTGAATTGTGAATGCTCCTCAAAATTATACTGATGAAGATGATTTCAACACTGGTCCAATGGATGCTGCAACATTCACTGCACTAGAGATTGTCATGGCATGGTATGAGCAGCAACTCGAGAGCACTCTAAACCAACTTCTTTTGTTAATGGGAATGATGGACTTAGCAGCCAAGAAGAAGCTCTCAAAAATGGAGCAGAAGAAAACAGGAGACTTATTTTGCTAGGGGTAAGTAAAATTATAAAGTATCTAACGTAATTTTAAAGTCAAAATAAAGACTATACTGTAGTACATTTTGTCTCCGAACAAATACAAAATCTAAACAAACTGATAATCTGAACCAACCTAAGTCCCAATTAGTTCAGATTATTGATTCTTCACAACTTGTAGTCAAACTCTTGGTTTTTCAGAACCCAAGTCGCATTTTAAAGAATACGCCATTCTTTTCGGGTTCGAGAAGAGGGAGAATCAAGAACTCTCTTCTCTGCTGCTTCTTAGATATACAGTGTAAAACCTTTGATTTTGTTAATGATTTCAAGCTACCTCAAATGCTTGGTGCACATGATAATGTAGTAAAGCTGTGGAAGTGCTCACAATTCTAATAAGTGAACACCTGAGAAAAGGAAAATGCACTTTGATACATATCTATAGTCAGTCAAGTATGAATAACAAATGAAGCTACCAATATAATTTGACCGACAATATGTTTATCTTACAGATCATAATAATTATTGTTTCACTAATCTTCACACCTTACTCATTCATTTACTTAAATGAAAGCGATCTTGCCAGCATTAAGAATATTGTGTTTTCACAAAATTTACAATGCAGTATGCTGGAATACCAAGATCACCAACAGAATTTTTAAGAGAAAATCAACAAACTATAATATTTGGTCTTGTAGAAAGAGTAACTCACTGTTTGTTTAATACAGTTAAAGCATTTTTAGTACACTATCAGAGGATGACTTCAATTTTGAGCAAAACCAGTAACTAAACCATTAAAATAATCTGCTTGTTTAACAATAACTATACTCACTGAATCAGAACACAGAATTTCATATCACAGATCAGCTACAAGTTGATTATTTGAATAACTTAAGCTCAATGGGTAAGACATTCAAACATAAAGGTCACTGTTTCAAATCCCATTGTTGTCAGGAATATTTACGGAATATTGTTCGTATGAGGTAGGACAGACCGCTCCATGGTTTGAATTCTACATTAAACAGTAAATCCTGAAGGAAAGGAATTGGCTGCCATGATTCTGCAATGATTATTTAACTGATAGTTATACACATCAAATTTTAAATAGTAGAATTTTGCAATGTAATGAAGGACTTCAGAAGTAAAAATTAAAACATTGCTTATGACAAATAGATACAGCAGTCCAAACACAGTAACCACCAATTTCAGACAAAGGGTGTATTTGTGATGAAGATATATGGAATACCTGAATTACCAGAAGCAATGATATTAAAATGGCTTAGCCTAAAACTTTGTATCAATATGTTCGCTGCCAGTTTTCATCCACCTATCCATAGAAGCTAAAACAAGGGAGTGCCCTCTCATTACTACTTTTCACATAATCATGGATGATATAATGGAGAAGGTGCCATTGAGAAAGGGAGAGAAAAACATGAAAGTGATGGCTTTTGCAGATGACCCTGGTGATCTAGGTTAGTGGTGAAGAGGAAATGCATTGGCAGCTGTATGAATGGGCACACAATGTGGGTGAATATCATGAAGAAAAGTGAGTATCTGGTAACAGTCAGAAAGAAGAACAGAATAACCACAGGAATTGTGATGGAAGGAGAACAGACAGAAGGTAAACAGCTTCAAATATCTGGGAAGTGTTGTAGAGGAAAGTAGAAGGAACAATGGTGAGATAAATAATTGAAGGAAGCAAGCAGAGAATTTCTAAGAAGTGTCAGAAGCGTGATATGGATATAATATCTCACACATACTATGTTCATACCTTAACATATGGTGACGAAATCTGAACACTGAAGAAGTGGGACATTAACAAGATGCAAGTAATTGAAATGAAATTTCTAACAGTCAGAATAGGTTTTACAAGATTCAACAGGATAAGGAATGATTTTTTGGCCTTTTGAATAACCATCCCAGCATTTGACAGGAGTGATTTGGGGAAGCCATGGAAAACACAAATCTGCATGGCCGGATGGGGATTTGTACCCACGTCCTAAATGCAACGCCAGAGCATTAACGTTCACCCACCACACTTGTTATACGGAATGAAACGATTAGATACGCAGCAAAAGAGGAACCACTAGAGAAAATGACAGATAAGGCCAGACTAAGGAGGAATGGTTATGTTATGTGAATGGAGGAGCAAAGAAACACTGAGTAAAATTCATGAAAGGAAGATTCAACGTAAATGACCCAGAGGAAGACAGGGATAGATGACTTAGATGAGCGTGTACTAAAGAGAGGAGAAGACTGGACCAGGATGGTAAAAGAGAGGTGGTGGGAAGAAAATGGAGTGGCTTGTGCACAAAGCAGACCCAGCCAGTAGTGGGAAACTGTCATGATAATAACAATTTTCCAGGCTGTAGGGTACGTCAACACTGGGGTCAGCAGCGAGCATTTTTCCAATCATTCCTCATAGTATATTTTGGTAATGTTGACCTAGTTTTTACATTGACCATACATAATAGTCTGTTGTGACATTTTAACAATTAGTTCATCATTAAGGAATAACTGAAAAATACCTTATGGTTGTAATTCATTTCAGTATGGAATTTCTATGTCGATACTTATACCGCCAATGGAGAAGTTACTGTGTCACATCTTGCTAGTGTAAAAATAGTGGCTCAATTTCAACATTATAACTTACAGATCCTTTATCACTATTGAAGAGATTATAGGCTATTGTTTGCATCTTCTAAAGAATACAACCCTATCATCAGAATCATTATCGTAGTCTAAGAAAAACCATAAATTTTCAGCATTATCATTTGTAAAACCTAAAACTTTTTATCACTTCGATTCTGAACTGTAAAACTTAAGACTTCTTTGTCTTCACTTTTCTTCATCATCATAATTGAACATTTATACTTTTTCAGGTCATCCGGCACATCGTCTTTACAAGGCTGTGCTTATTTGAATGCAAAGCTCCATCTATCACCATCTTGCAGTTTACACAGATTCAGGACAGATGGGGAAAAATTGTAGAATAGTATAAACACTCATTGATATTGATGAATGATCAGTTACCAACTCTTCTACATGTAAATGACAAACTATGGGCAGTGACACTGCCTATAGGAGTACAAAGAGGTAAAATTATACACAGTGGGTAGTGGCAATTGGCTGGAGATCACCTCCATATTGCTGCACAATAAAGATGGTATTATGAGTGCAGTGGGTTAATATTTATTAAGTGTCCCATTTTTATCATTGACTTGAGAGTGGTCTGGTAGCTCAGTAGTTAAGGCATCTGACTGGAAATTGAAAGGTCCCCAGTTTGAATACCTGTCACAATGGGGATTTTCAAAGGCCTTTAACCCAACCTTCACCTCTAGCACAGCTTGCTGTGTAATGTGAAGTATGCTTGAACACTTCCATGGTTGAGATTCCTTGTTAAACTGTAGGTCCCCCATTACCGGTAGGATTATCAGGTTAGGTTATGGTGGCCATGATAGGGGCAGAATCCACAACAAATAAAAATTCTGTCACTAGGTCATTACGACCACATGAGGAAGAAGAAGAATTACTGACTATGCAACAATTAGTGGGCTGAAAGGTATACACAGAAAAATTATCTACTGTAACAGTGAATTCTGGATGGAGTCAAAATGAAGTATAATATCAAAGTAACTTAACACAGGTTTTAATGAAGGCAGCATCAAAGTCTCTTGGTGTTTTCACACACAGTACCCGTACTGATAACCCTAAAAGGAGAATAAAGATTAAAAACAAAAAACTGAATTGTTTAAACAGTGAAAGGTAAACAACACTTTAGATGAGTAAGTGAGTAGATAAAAACTATTTAAAAAAATGAGACCTTTAACAAGTTTCAATCAAATAACTCACATTCTGATAAATCAGAAATTATACCAAGCCTTGAAACAGGTTCACTAGACAGAAATTTATAGATTTAAATAAAAAAAATGTACACTAATAAAAATATCAGCAAAATTGGTTTTATTATTATTATTACTCCGTGATTCACTAAATGTGTGTGGCGGAGGGTGCATTGCACCTATCGAAAAGGGTGATGGTTTGGAAGGGATATGCGGGATATGGCAGGAGGCGCCCATGGGCTATTGTGAGGAACCATCCCAGAATTCCAGGAAGGTCGGAGTGCTTTATCGAAAGCTACTTCTGTCGGATTGTAAGTTTACTCGCCCAGTAAATCCTTTCTATTCCATTCCCTAATTGCTCGTGGGTAAAATGAGTACAGAAATGAATCGGTTCTGGCCCTGATTTCTTACCTTCGCGGTCGTTCTGAGATATGAATGTTGCTGGTAGCAATATTTGCTGGATGTCATTCCGAAATACGTCAGTCGTGAATTTTTCAATTAGCTTCCGTTGAAAGCACCGCCTTCGGTGTTCCAGGTCTTCCCAAACTAGCTCCTTCAACGTCGCACTTACGCTTTCCCTCCAACTATATATACCTGTCACGAATTGGGCGGCTCTCATTTGGACCTTCTCTAATGCCTCCATTAACCCCTTATGATGGGGACCCCATACAGAACAACAATATTCTAAGTGAGGATGTACTAGTGACTTGTATACAATTGATTTAAATTGTTTTAAATTACGACCTAGAAATCGAAGCATACAATTTGCTTTCCCAATACATTCTCGATATGCTCATTCCACGACAAATTATTACGAAGTGTTACCCCTAAATATTTAGCGGAATCTACCGTTCTAAGGACAGTACCATTAATTGTATATTCATAGTTAATTGGTGTCACCTTTTTATTTACACACATGATTTGGCACGTTTTGGCGTTTAACTCCAACTGCCAATCTTTTACACCACGCAATTATTTTCATAATATCGTCTTGTAAGAAAGCACAGTCATACTGGGTTTTGATTTCACGATAAATGATAGCATCATCGGCAAATAATCTTTTCATCCCCCCTATTATGTCGCATAAATCATTAATGTATATGAGAAACAACAGAGGCCCTATCAAGCTTCCTTGGGGGACCCCGGACCTCACTTCGGTACATGATGAACACTCACTGTAGAGTATCATTTCGTAGCAATTTTTTTAAGTGCAACACGTAAGCATCTCATTGCACACAGCCTAACATTTAAATGTGTATGATACTATTGGCTAGGAGATCACAAAACATAGTTCGTCTGCATAAGTGACAGTTTCAATTTGCTGCATAATCTGCCTCCTAGTGGCTACCCTAATCTAATCCATAGATGGGACCTTAAGTTTCATCAGAATCTGAACCATAGAGTGTCATACTTTACAGACCAAAGCAAAGTTTTACCCAAGGTTAAGGTCAGTTTAAAGGCACATAGAAATTCCAGCAGAGACTGTGATTCAAAACGAAAACCTCTCAGTCCCCAGTCAAGCCACCATACTGCTCAGATTGCAACCAAAAGACCTCATTGCATATCAAATGGATAGTGTTAGCAATTGTCAAAGACTGACTGTACTACACTAAAATGTAAGAAGTAGCTCCATAAACAAGCATTCTTGTGGTATCAGAGGAATTTTGCTAATTATATATACAGTTAAAACAATGTAACTCTAATGGAGGAACATTATGGAAATCTTATAAGACAAGTTGGTCGAAAAGATTTATATACAAATATCCTGCTATAGGCGATTGAAAAAAAGTCTACTTAACTAATAACTGCTTACAACAATAACAGTACAGAACAATGTTGTAAGGCACTAGATTGTATTGGTTTTGAGTACAAATGGTTTGCCTGTGACCATTTACCCTGATGGCCAGCTGATTAGTCTCAAGGTTAAAATACTGTGTTGTTGGCTTCGCCACTGGTTGGTTTGGAAAGGAAAATATGTTTGTGGATGGGTGCCTGTTGCATGCTTTGCAACACATACTGTTGCAGAGGAGAGATACACAATGTTATTTAATTAAATTAGGAGGTATGCAGTGGTATCTGTCAATCAGAATATTCCTTAGGTTGGGCAGTATCCTGACGTATGTGGGATAGAAAAATGGGGAGAAGGATATTTTTTTATGGCTTTATGCTTTGTATTGACATAGAGCTCATTAGAGGAAGGGGAAGGAGGGAAGGAATGGGGGCAAGGAGAAGGAAGGAACTCAGTCATGGCTTTTTTGAAGAAACATTACTGGCATTTGCCTGGAGTGAATTTTTGGGAAACCATTAAAACCAAAATCTGGATGCCCAGCAGGGATTCAAATCTGCAACCTCCTGAATGTGAAGACAGAGTTGTCACTGCTCGCCCACCATCCTCAGTAGCAGAGAATGAATCAATTTTCAAGGAAAGTTCAAAGAAAATCAAATCAACAATAAGGGGCTCAATAAATAAATTTGAACCCAGAAAGAAATAGGTGAAGAACACAGGGCTTTAGTTGATTTCTGGTGAGAAAGGTAGGAGATGTCATGTGTTTCCATATCTCACTGTTCTCCATTTTTACCGTTTATTCATTGTACCCATGATCTAACTGCACCCATTTCCTGTGGCATGTGTTTTATTCCACATGGGATCATATTTTTCAAACTTCAATTATGCTGGCAGACATCATTCATTATATAATTATAATTTATCACCTGCAATTGTGGAAAATGGTGAACAACATCCAATTATTTAATAATATAATAGTATATACCTATATAATAGTTTGAATTATTCTCATCAACATAACCTAAAACAACCAATTTATAGATTTGGTCATGAACAATTTTCATTAATCATCAACTTTAAATACAAATGATACTTAAATTTCATTTTACATTTTTATGTTCTACAACATAAAAGTCAGGGTTATTCTGGGGGGAAAAGTCCAACCATTAAAGTGCCCATTTTCAGTAAGCTTCTACAAAACTGTTTTCCATTTTTGCATTCAAAATGAGAAATTAATTAATAACAGGAAATAACCAGCAATTAACAAGAAAATGACCTAAATTCGTCAAATAGAAAACATAATGCTCAAAGCCACAATTTTTACTGGCATGTCACTGAAGCAACTGCCAATCATGGAGCATTTTTTTATCACATGAGCTAAGGTAAGGTAACAAAAAATTGAATGTAATTTTACTTTTTTTTATTAAATATAACCCAAATTTCTTTTGAAACAAAAAAAACTTCCTTAAGCATTAATCTATGGGGATGACAACAATTTTTTTATATATATTTTCAATACAGTCCAATAGCTTATTGCCCACAGCAGCAGACATAAAAACATTTTCATATATTCTGTATGAAAATTAATACATTACACCATAGTACCTATGGCAAACTAATTACCAGCCGATAAGAAGTTTGCAAAACTAGCACTATGGATGAATTCAAGATTTCATACAAACATATGGAACAGAAATCCGCCAAAAACAAATAGATATGGTCATTTTGCCACAAGTAACTTACCATATTATCACTGAGATCCAGAAGTGTAAGTCTATGATGTAGGCTGTAGTAACTCAAGAATTCCCAGTTACTTCGCTTTCCCAATTTATTACCAGGAAGAATCAGCTCAGTCAAGTAAGGCATATCAAAAAAATATTTATAAAAATTCCATGATGCACATCTTGAAATCTCAAGTTTTCTTAGATTCCCATAGCGTTCAAGTGATCCTGGTAGTAGCATCATTCTGATATCGGTGACCTGAAAAACAAATTATTCATGTCGCACAATACTTTTACTCAAATAATTAAATGTGTGGAACAAAAAGGACACAAAATATTAAGTTCATTATCAGATATGCAGTTAAACTTTTGGTACAGAAGTTGGAAGATAACATGTATTAATTTCTTCCAGAAACAATAGTGCTCCTATATCATCAATAAAAAAACTACTGCTATTATTCACAGATAAAATTATAAAAGAAAGACAGATATAGAGAGGGAGAGGATGATGCGATAGGAAGAAGACGGTAGCAAAAATTTCTTTTTACACAGAAACCTCATAACTTTGCAATTACATCAAAATTACTATTATTCTTAAAAAAGTACAAATAAACTAAATGCTAATGAGTCTAAAATAAAACAACCAACTGTGTGAAGTGATAGTAATGTGTATGTAGTCATTTGATACTTGTACTTATTTATCTTAAATTTTATTTGAATATGAGTAGTCAGGATATTACCCCACACTTGAAATTTACAATCATTCAATCCATTCATTCTTTTGGTGCTATGGGCTTCAATTTTTTTTGGAAGTTTGAACAGCAAATTTTAAAACTATTAGCTGAGTGCCCAAGAGTTTTGATTCGAATACACTAACCCTTTCCAACCAGATGATAACACAGGTCTGTGATGAAAAAGTTATTCGAATAATTTCATATCAAACGTGTAGATGCTGACCTATAAATTGCAAATATAAGCTTTGTTTTAAAGTATCACGTCACATACAATGCACAAGAAGGGCAAATTGTTATAGATTCTTCAAAAAGAAGCTTGAAAGCTTTCCTCTTCCATATCAGCAATAAATTTGCACCAATACCTGTAGCTCATTCAACTTATCTTAAAGAAACTTGCACAAACTTGGAAATGTTTTGGAGAAAATAAAATACATCGAATACAAATGGTTAATTTGCTGTGACTTAAAAATGATTTGCATGCTTCTTGGTAAACAGCATGGTTACACTAATTTCCTGTGTTATATTAGTGAATGGGATAGAAGATAAAGAAATTCATATTGGGAAACATCTGACTGGAAAATTAGAACAAAACTGAAGTTGGAGTAGAAAATGTCATCAACCCTTATTTGATCGATCCCAACAAAATATTGCTTCCACCACTTCACATCAAACTTTGTTTGATCAAACAATTTGCAAATGCATAATCACAAGATGGAAATACTTTCAAGTATCTACATTCATGTTTCCCTTGATTATCTGATGCTAAGTTGAAAGAGGGAATATTCACATTACCTGATATTAGGAAACTAAGGATGAAGAATTTGAAAAAGTGATGAAAAACTTAGAAGAAAATGCCTGGTATGGATTTAAAACTGTTATTTCTAAGTTTTTGGGGAACACAAAAGATTCTGATTATAAAAATATTGTCCAGAAATGAGAAATGCCTATAAAAACTTAACCTGTAATATGAGTCTGAAAATTCATTTGTCTGTCTCATATTGTGTTTTCAAAAAAAAAAAAAAATCTAGGCGACTACAGTGAGGAACAAGGTGAACGTTTCCATCAAGATGTAAAAGAGATGGAAAGAAGGTATCAAGGCCGCTGAGAAGTTAATATAATCCCACAAAAACAA
The DNA here is from genome assembly GCA_031002005.1 of Vandiemenella viatica. Taxonomy (NCBI): domain Eukaryota; kingdom Metazoa; phylum Arthropoda; class Insecta; order Orthoptera; family Morabidae; genus Vandiemenella; species Vandiemenella viatica. Next base: position 349,812,192 of record CM061921.1, read on the forward strand.
TTCTTGTAAAAATAGGCCAAGTCTCGTGTTCGTGCAGTGACAAAAAGTTATGAGATCTTCCTCTGAGCCAAGTCTACACTTTTCAGTGTATATTCATTTCACTTTATGAAACAGAATGGTTTTTCTCGGTATCATAGATCGTTTTTTTTTAGGATAAAAAATCTGATGACGTGGCCATTATGCATGTCATAATTTGAACTTAAATTGAGGGCATAATATATATACTTGTCAAATTCGAAAAAGAGCGATGAAAATCTTGGCCTTTACGTATTTATAAGTTTGTGTACGTTAACTAAAACATGGCATGCATAACGGCCAAGTCATCAGATTTTTTATCCTAAATAAACGATCTACGATACCGAGAGAAACCATTCTGTTTCATAAAGTGAAGTGAATATACACTGAAAAGTGTAGACTTGGTTCAGAGGAAGATCTCATAACTTTTTTCACTGCACGAACACGAGACTTGGCCTATTTTTACAAGAATTGTTTTTGTGGGATCTCATTTCTTTTTGTAAGTTTATCCCTTATCCTGAATCACCGCTCAAATGTAATGATTCCACTTGAAAATCGGTTAATAGGAACATTTCAGATTTTAAGACATAAATATACATTTACCAACAATGCCCCAATCTCTGAAAACAATTGATGTGAGCAGTAGCCGAGCAATGCAGATTGCCGCTGGATTAACTACCACCAAAAATAAATTACTAGTAACTTCCAAACTAAGCATAAGACCAAAGTAAAATTTAAGATGTCACTTAAAATTGCTTATCTCTTTGCATTAAAAAATTCTCAAGCTTCATTGGGAGAAAAGCAATTAAGCCGCAAATATGTGCCAGAATTTTTCATATTTGGGATTGTAATTAAATAAATACGGGAGAAAACTCCAATATTAGACTTTTCTCATGATATTGGGGTGAAATCATATATGTGTACCAAATTAGCCTACTTGTTTCTGGGATGGCTGGAGGTACAGTGGGATTTTGATATCGGGGTGTCGTGGTCAAAATAAAATTTTGAATTTCAATAACTTCCAGAATAAGAAAGGCAAATAAGTAACATTTAACACATTAGTTGAACTTAGTAAGCTCACTCTACAATTGAAATCTGAAGGGTAGGGAGCGATTTCACGTTAGGGGATAGGTAAGGGGGTAGATATATGGAAATTTACGAGTTTGTTGGTATGTGAGTAAAATTTTATCTGTGTAGCAAATTTCAGCTTTCCACGGCTACGGGAAGTGCCTTAGAGTTTTGATGATCATCAGTCAGTCAGTGAGTAAGTGAGTGACAAAATCGCTGTAGTTTGCATCCTAACAACAACCGAACTAAGACCAGTATCGAAATAAAATTTAGTACGTTTGCTAAGATTGCTGATATCTATGCATAACAGAAATTTGAGACATGTAGCATAAATACGACCGAAGAAATTGAGGTTCAAAAATGGCCCGAATCGCTTCGAGAAAAGGGTAGGCAGTGCCGCCGTTGACTCGACTTGTCGGGTGCACTGCCGTGCACTCAAATTATAAATGCGGAAGTAGGTCTCTGTCTTTTTGTTACGTTTTGACGACTTAGTGGCTATACCAATAATGATGGAATTTGACAAGGAAATACTGTGTATCTGTAGGAAGGACACCGGAAATATTTTTTCGGTATGAATAACAGTTGTATCCACGAAATTTTTAGAACTTATCGAATGGTGACGTGTGTTAGTTTGTAATGATACATCGGTTGCTCAAGCTGTGCTTCTCGCGCGATTTGTTAGTGTATGATTTGTTATTAAATTTCGTTTAGAGACAAATCGTATTATTTAATATAGAGTTCGATTTGCTCAGCACTGTACTATTATTTTGTGTCTGCTTGAAAGTTTCTGGCACCAGTTTATTTTGTCTTCTTTTTTGACATGCCTTGCGGGTAAACCTAGCCTAAAGTGTAGCTCTAGCAGAGCACGAGCAGCTAAAGTTATTAGAACCCAAGAATTGGATGCTCATGCTAAAGAAAGAAGAAAAGACCAAGCTGAATTAAAGCTGCCATTAGTTAAACACCCCCCCCCCCACACACACACACACACATCCCCGAACCCCCGCACCTTCTTTTTTTTTTCTGTTTTTAAATATGTTGGAAATTAATTCTCTTCATGAGACAGGTTCGACGGTTTGAGCATACTGATTCATCCAGAACAAAGCAATTAACCTGCAAATATGTACCGGAACGTTTCACGTTTGGGTTTCCATTGAATAAATATAAGGAAAATCAGCAATATCATTACCAACAATGCCCCAATCTCTGCAAACAATTAATGTGCGTCGTAGCCTAGCAATGAGCATTGTCGCTGGTTTAACTACCACCTCAAATAAATAACAAGTAACTTCCAAACTAACCATAGGAACAAAGTAAAATTTAAAGCTTTTGTTAAACTTGTTTGCCTCTATATAGTATAGAAATGTCAGGTTTATTAAGCCGCAAATATGTGCCAGAATTTTTCATGTTTGGGATTATAATTAAACTAGCTGATACCCGCGACTTCGTACGCGTGGATTAAGAATTTCTTTGCCAGAATTGAATATAGAAAGTTTTTGGTAACGAAGGATTGGTCCCAAACAACACCGAGTCGGCATAATATGACAGGAAAGCCATCACTATATCATTCTACCGTCGAACCTATCTCTTGAAGAGAATCAATTCCCAACATATTTAAAAAAAAACAAAAAAAAAAAACGAAGGTTTGGGATGAGGGGGGGGGGGTGTTAACTAAGGGCAGCTTTATTTCAGATTGGTCTTTTCTTCCTCTTCTGCATGAGCATCCGATTCTTGGGTTCTAATAACTTTAGCTGCTCGTGCTCTGCTAGAGCTACAACTTAGGCCAGTTTACGCCCAAGGCATGTCAAAAAAGAAGACAAAATAAACTGGTGTCAGAAACATTTAAGCAGACGCAAAGTAATAGGACAGAGAAAATCTACATCTATACTAAATAAACGTTTTTTTCTCTAAACGAAATTTATTAACAAATTATTCACTAAGATAATGCGAGAAGCACACCTTGAGCAACCACCTAACATTACAGACTAACACACAACACATCCGTCTCTCCGTCACCATTCCATAAGTTGTCAAAATTTCGTGACTACAACTGTTAATCCTACCAAAAAAAAAAAAAAATGTTCTGTACCCTCCCTACAGATTTTCTTGTCAAATTCCGTCAATACCGGTATAGGCATTTAGTCGTCATAACGTAACAAAAAGATAGAGACTTACTTCCGCATTTATAGTATTACTAGCTCGTACCCGCGACTTCATACGCGTGTGGATTAAGAACTTTTTTGCCAGAATTAAATATAGAAAGTTGTTGGTAACAAAGGATTGGTCCCAAACAATATCAAGTCGGAACAATATGACAGGAAAGCTATCACTATATCACTGTACCGTCGAACCAGTCTCTTGAAGAGAATAAATTTCTGTCACCATTCGATAAGGTCTCAAAATTTCGTAACTACAACTGTTAATCATACTGTAAAAAAATATCCTGCGCCCTTCCTACAGATTTCCTCATAAAATTCCATCACAATGATATAGCCATTTAGTCATCAAAACGTAACAAAAGACAGAGACTTACTTCCGTATTTATAATAATATTACTGTGGTTCACACTCACACACTGACTGCGAACAACACCTGAGGGATCATTATAACGTAAAAAAGTGTACACCTACAACATTGCAAGACTACCTACGATTTGCCTCGCATTGCACCCCTAACTTTCTAATATCTACAGTTTAACATTCAATCCGAATAACCTACGGCCCTACGATGAAAAACAATTTTTAAAAATCTTAGCCTCCACGGAGATTTGAACCGGAGACCATGACGTTCGTAAGCAATCGCTTTAGCCACTGAGCTGCCAGTCCACTACACGGAAACACAGTACGGAGATGTCCATATCCAACGTGTCTGTCTATCGCCGTACTTCGAAGTTATGAGACAACATGTGTTATTTATACAGATAATTTTTCAACCAAATGTAGACAGTATTTTTCTCCTTGTTTCAAAGGATAAGTGTGCAAAGTTCATCGAGATCAGATGAAAACTGTGGATTTGTATGAAGAACAAACAAACTAACAAACAAACAAACAAACATTCATATTTATATAGAAAGATTACTGCAGATCACACACACACTGACTGCGAATCACCCCTGAGCGGTCAATATAACATGAAAAAGTGTACACCTACAGCATTGCAAGACTACTTACGATTTTCCTCGCATTGCACCCCTAAATTTGCGATATCTACAGTTTAACATTCAATCCGAATAACCGACGGTCCAGGTGTGACTCTTACGATCAAACACAATTTTTAAAAATCTTTGCCTCCATTGGGATTTGATCCAATGGTACAAATATTAGTAAGCAAGTGCATTAACCAACGGGCCACCAGCCCACAACAGTATTTAGAACTACAGAGTCTTCCACATCCTAAACGTCGGTCTATGTTCGTTTCGGTAATTTTTCAAATTTACGTGACAGTATGACGAGAATTGTTCAACCAAATATAGACAGTATTTTTCTCCATGTTTCAATGGAAAAGTGTACAAAGTTTCATCGAGATCGGATGAAAACTGTGGATTTGTATGAAGAATAAACAAACAAATATTCATCTTTTTATATATAGATAAATACGGGGAAAAACTCCAATATCAGATTTTTCTTATGATTTAGGGATGAAACCATATATGTGTACCAAATTACTTGTTTCTAGGATCACTGGAAGTACAGTGGAATTTTGATGTCGTTGTGTTGTGCCGAAATAAAATTTTGAATTTCAATAACTTCAAAAGTAAGAAAAGGAAAGAAGTGTAATTAAACACATTAGTTAAACATATTAAGCTCACTCTACAGTGAAAATCTGAGCTTTATAAAGTAATTAGGGTAGAAATCGATTTCACGTTAGGGGTAGGTAAGGGGGTAGGTATATGAACATTTACGAGTTTCAGGCTTTTCTTATAATATGTGGGTAAAATTTTATCTGTGTACCAAATTTCAGCTTTCTACAGCTACGGGAAGTGCCTTAGAATTTTGATGATCATCAGTCAGTCAGTCAGTTAGTGAGTGACAAAATCTCTGAAGTTTGCATCCGAATAACATACGAACTAAGAACAGTAACATAATAAAATTAAGTATGTTTGCTAAGATTGATGATATCTATGCATAACAGAAATTTGAGACATATAGCATAAATACGACCGAAGAAATTGAGGTTCAAAAATGGCCCGAATCGTTTCGAGAAAAGGGTAGGCAGTGCCGCCGTTGACTCGACTTGGCGGGTGCACTGCCGTGTACCCAAATGATACATAGAGATGAAATAAAAATTCATAAATGAAAACTAACAAAATGCAGCCCTTTTTTTTAACAAAAGGCATTATTATTAATTGTTTTCCTTGAGTACACTTTTGTGTTTTATTTAAATAGCTATAGACCCAATAAAACTTCAAATGATTCTCATTCATTTTATTTAATTTTTGTTTTGTACTTATTTGTATCCAAATTTTGGTTCACCTGAATCTGGTAAATGTGACGTGGTATATACCATATGAATACCGTTTTAAATTATTTTTAAGGCAATTACAACAAGTATTAACAGTTTAAGAAAAAAATAATTTTGCATACGTGTGTAAATTCTCCCTCACATAGACAAAGTTTTAGTGACTAAAAAAATTATAGCAGCACTCTGTTAACTTCAGGTTGCAAGCAGCATCAAAAGTGGGATAAATAAATTAGAAACAATCAATAGAATGAGCATGAGGAAAAAATGAGAAATCAGTTCATTAAAGGTTGAAAGAGAATCCTGAGAAAATTTAACGTTCTGAAATTATCTTAGGACGATTTTGTTACATGTTCCAGAGGTAAAATAATATCCAAATTCAATGTATTGTTGTGGATGCTCAAGGACGTGTGGTCAGCAAGAAAATTATGTGGGTCCTACAATGTTGAAAATTTTAATAAAGTAGATAAGCTAAATAATTTAAAAACAATAAAAGAGGAAAATGGATGAATTACTTCAAAACAGTTTAGTGATAAAATAACAAGGATGAATATGGAAGACAAGCCTCACTCAACCACATTTGTATAAGATTATAGATTAATGATGAAAAGAGAAAATATATTGGGAAATTTAAGAGCTAATTAATCATTTGATGGGTGAGAGAAATTGGGCTGTCATGGGCAACTGGAATGCTTGTAGTAGGAGAAGAGAAATAAAACTGCAGGCACTGTCTAAGAGAAAAATGGGTGATGGAAATAGTAGGCTACCAGAATTTTGCCAAAAAAACATGAACTACTAAAAGAAAACTCATTATTTAAGAATCATAAAACAAGATTTATACTTATGAAAGCATGCAAGGTATATAAGAAAGATGTCAAGTGGATTTATACCACACATAATACAGAAACCAAATTTGCAACTACTTAGAAATAGTTGGACAACAGACAGTGATCACAAATGTAAAGCTATGAAGTTCAGATTGCAATTCAGGAAAATAATAAAGCAACAAGAGAGACTGAAATGGCTAAACCAAAACAACCTCATTCAACCAAAAGAACCTTAAACAAAAGTTTTCAGAAACTGTAATGCATACCTGAGGAAAGACAGTGAAGGTAACTTTACTCAAGAAGACCAAGAGAGCAAGATAATGAAAATAACTAAGTAAATATTTGGCATAAGAAAGATGAAATTTTGAAAGTGATGGGTGATGTGTTAACATCAACTGTGCTGATGAAAAATGATTTGGACTATAGTGTGTGCAAAAAATAGGAACATGTTAATACTAGTAATGTACAAGATTTAGTGTTAAGAATTAAATTTTACAAAGCTTTGAAAGATTTACAATCAAACACTGCAGCAGGAGTAATATAGTATCACACCAGCTAAAATAATAACCCTAAATATAATAGTTATGTGTCAGGAGACTCGTAGCACTATCTTCACACTCAAGAAGAAAAAACTTTCTCGAAAATGAGAATACTGTCATGCCACACATTTGAAACTAAGTGTTTCGAAAGTCCTAACTAGGATTAACTATAGGAAATTAGGAGGAACTTTTAGAAGTAAACAGGAATTCAAGAGATTCAATTATGGAGCTACAACTGTCACCATGGATTAAAATAAATAAATATATATATTAGTGACCGACCAAAGATTCGGTTTCGGCCAAAAAATCTAGTTTTGGGCACAGTTTCGGTTTTGGCCAAAACTATTAACTCGGATTTATTTATGATGAGAAATATGTAAAAGTAAAAAGAGGTTATGTTTGATTCACACATTACTTACCTGCATTTTATGTAATTGATGATGGATTACGCATTGTATCCATATTTTAATTTTAACCACCCAGACAACTACCTGCTAAACTTCAGTAACTTGATTTTAACAGTGAGAAAGCGCGTATAGCTCATGCGAATTAAGTCGTCACATGAGCCCCTTCTGCATACTGCGTGAGGTGCCTAGTTAATTCAGAAGGGTAGAACGTGTAAATTTTCTTTTCTAATTGGAATTGATATGTACTTGAGTTAATTTTCCTGATTCAGAATCCATGCCATATGCCTGCTTTATGACAGAGGTTATATTTTCTGTGATCTGTGAGGCATTATTTATTTATCTTACACTATTTTCTTTCAGTTAAAAATATCACCCAAAAAAATCCGATTTGTGGTTTTTCCAGAAAACCCCTACAGAGTCATCTAAAGATGTTTGCAAAGTTTGTAATAAATCATATCCATTGTTAAGCAATGAACCCAAAAAAACTAACATTACATGGGAGTAAAGCAAAGTTTTGTGGTGCAGTACACAGGCAGCTGTTAAGATGACAGTCAGCAATAGACAAATTGAAAAATTATTTAAATTAAATTAAAGTGAAAGGGTTCAAAGATCTCACTGGAAGTATAGAATACTGACCAATCAAATCTTGTTCAGTCAACGATCTCGAGTTTGACCTCTAAATTTAAACTTGTAGAATGGGCTGATAATCATGAAATTGGAAAAAGGATTGACGAGGCAATCATGGACGTAATAATTGTGGAAGTGCTGCCTTATGTTTTGGTGGAAGGAGAAGCATTGTGGCTACTCAATTTCACAGATCCCCAAGAAGTTCACAAATATTGGATGAAATAATTGATGCCACAAAACATACGAGAAAATTAAGATAAAAAAAATCTCAAATAAAGACAAAAAGCGAATGGGTGAGTGCTACCACCGATATCTGGAGCAAATTCTCAGCTTTACAGCTCATTTAATCGTAAATCATTAATGCCTAAAAGTTATACTGTGTGCATGCATGCTGGGACAGGATCATAACAGTAAATACATTGTGCAAAAGCTTATAGAGAAGGTGAATGAATGAAGTTTAAAGGCAAGACTTTTCAGGTCCTAGGTGATAGTACAGCAAACATGGCTTTGGTAAATATGAATTTATAGTTTGTGTGGCACACATGCTGCAGTTGGTGGTAAAACACACACTATTTTCAGACAAAGAAACCAAAGACCTATTTAAAAAAATGCAAAAAAATCTTAGGTCATTTCAACCATAACGAGCAAGCAACCGGAAAATTGACAGAATGTCAAAAACAGTGCAGACTGCCAGAAGATTCTTTGGTGCAAGTTGTTGATGTGAGGAGGAGCAGCATATACTTGATGTTACAAAGGCTTTTAGAGCAAAAGAATGTATTCAACTTGTACAGCGTTGAATGTGGTAAGCATGAAAAAAAATTTTCTGTAGTGAATGGATGTTTTAAAGAAACTCACAGACGTTTTGATATACTTGATTTATAATTTGATGGCACATGACTTTGATATCACTGTTAACCTGCAAACTGCAAGTTCGATCCGAAAACGAAGATGAGATAATGACAAACATGAAAAACTCACTGAACGAGTCATTGAACATCAAATTCTCTTTTTTAAAAAGACACCCTTCATTGATTGCTGCGACAATACTGGAGCAAAGAATTAAATTGAAATATCTCAATTCTGATGAAGTGCATGTCGCAGCGACAGAAATGCTATCTTTTTTGACGGAGTACTGTATGGCGGCGGAGAAAATGTTCCCTCAGTTTCTCTAGAACTGATCTTGCCACCCTCCAACAAACAGCAAGAAAAGGAGAGTCTATGGGATACACACGATAATACTCCTGATCAGATGGAGACAACTGGATCTGAAGATCAAAAAGCTTTTTAAAAAAAAGGACACTATTGTAATGCAATGCCGACATTGTTATTGGAACAGCAGTCCATATCTTACACTGAGAAAAGCGGTCGTAAGGTATCTTTCTGCTCCATCTACCAGTGTTCCAAGCGAGCAGCAGTTTCGTGCCACTGAACAAATATACGTATATCGTCATAGTTATCAGCTTGGTATATTAATAATTCCGTTTGGTCGTATTGACCTGGTGAAAGTGTTTCATTTGGCTGCTCGTTCGCCCCTGTCGCACCCGCCTTAACCTAACCCAGAAATGCTACCGGGTACGGGGGAACTACAGTTTAATGTTCAATCCGAACCACAGAAGCATTATGGCGTTCTTCACATTATACAGCAAGCTGTACCAGAGGTAAAGGTCGGGTTAAGGGCCTATGAAAATCCCCGCTGAGACAGGTATTCGAACCGGGGCTTTTCGATCCCCCGTCAGACACCTTAACCACTGACCCGCCAGACCAATCCTACACATGCTTGATGAAAATGTAGAAAAATTGCTTTTCTTGTACCATATAAGCTTTTTTAATTCTGAATATTAAAATGAATTAGCAATTAATAATAATATTTCGTTTGATTTTATAACTATTTTAAATTAAATACTTTACTGTATTACAAATTAATTATTGGAATCTTTGTTGAGAATGATAATTTTATTTCTTTGTTGGGAATTATAATTAGGTAATCACCAAGTGCTACATAAAAAAATCTCAATAAATTTATTGAGATCTCGTACGAAGCACTTAGTAATTAATGTTTTTATTATTTAATCATATAAATATTGTGAACACAATGAAAATACAAAATTTATAATGAGTGTGTACTTTATATCTATGTGTTGATTTTTAACAACGTTTATTTACAATAAGTTTTTAACATATTTGTTATTTTTCTTCGTTTTAAATTGTTAACATTAATAAAGCATTATTTTTGTTATATACGTCATTTATTATTTTAATTTCATTTAACACGAGTTAAATGTCTGTATATGTGTAAGAATGCATTTAATTTCAGTATACAATAGAAATTTTAACATGTATGAATAAGTTCGGTTTCGGCCGAAACTGAGACCGAGACCGAAAATTCTTTTTCGGTTTCGGCTGAAAATCCTGTTTCGGTTGGACACTAATATATATATATATATACACTTATTGCATGTGTGAATAACGGGCTAAAATCTAATTCCTCTTAGATATATCAGGTAGCAATGACAATACTACAAAGCCATGAGACAAATGTCAGTGCTAAAAGTGCTGAATCGAGACACTAGTTTATTACCACTGATATTCAATCTGCCTACAAAGAAAATTGGTGATGGAGTAAAGATTGAACGACAAAAATTATGTATATTATGATGAACAGATGATGATATAATAGTTGTATATAAAAGTGAAAATAAAGAGAAAATACAGAACATCACAAAAAAATTACTGGAAGAAATATTTGACTGAATGTAAACAAAAGCAACACAGATGTCATTAGGTTGATAATGTCGGAAGATGTCTTAGGATATCGATTTTACACTTAGTACAGACACATGTCATCAGACTCTTAATTGACGCAATTCAGTATTCTATCTCCAAAGCTAATCTCCTCATCTCAACATTCTCATGACAATTTATGTCCTCAATTATCTGCTCCATTAAAAGGCAAGTGCTTCATACATTTTGATCAGTCCTCCGCTACATTTCTTATGTTCAAATGTTTCCTCCACAAACACATTATTGTCTTAAAATCTTCAAATGCCCCCTTCTCTCTCTCTCTCTCTCTCTAAAACTCTTCCATAAACTTCTTGCTTACCCACCATTTCCAGAACCTGTTCAATCAGTATTTTAATTGTCCACTTAACTTTCCAACTACCCTATATAGCATAAAGTATAAAGTTCTGAACATTTTGTCTTCTCTGTTATTCCAAAAATCCAAGTGTTAATTCCATAAATTATTGTGATCTATACATACAGTTTTAGATTATTTTGTTACAACTTTCTTCATTGGAACCCTGAAATAAAACCTGTGTTACTCAGAATTTTCCCCATCCTAATTCACATATGCTTAAACAAGCCTCCTCTGCTTTTTTATCTTCACCGCCAATGTTTAAAATTATGAACAGCTACAAGCAATCTAACATTAACCTGACTTATCTAGTTGCTGCACATATGAAGTACCACAAATCCAATAATTCCACACATTTCAAATTCATGTCACAGCTGTCAATACTAGATAATTAGAACATAGATCTCCATCATGTATACTGGCATTGTACCATACCCTTGTCAGCAGACAATCACCAAAAGTAATTCTTTCTTCATTCAACTATCATTCTCTCATTCCTCTTTCCTCCACATCCTCTTTTGGAAATGAAGTCCAGGACACATGTTCAACAACATCAGATTAACCACAGACATTAGAGTTTCTTCAGAGTTGAGAATGATCTGATCATGTGAATATCACAGGCAGAAAGCTTCATGGAGATTTTTTCAAGACAAGTTCCTGATTGTATAATTATTTTTCAAGGATGCCACAATTCAGAGAAATAGCTTTAGTGCTGCTCTGATGAACAGTAATATATCATCCAGTGTCTTCCTCAAAGCAATACTGTCATTTATTAGTCTAGCTGGAAAACTCTTTTCACTCTTTATACAGCTTACCTTTATTAAAATGTTGCAGGGGTATACCAGAGTGAGAAATGGCAGCATATTGTGCTTTAAAATCAATTAAATTTAAGGAAAAGTGATAAATTACTATTTGTATAATGAAAGGCCACATGAGGAGAATATTTGCACAATGTGCAATTTACCAACACACAACATGGGACACTATTAGGTGTCTCCTGTAGTGCATATCTGTTCATCACAAAGTCACAACATTAATAATATTGTAAGGCCAGCAGGGCTCCCAATCTAAAAGGGCCTGCATGGGGCCTAAATTCAGCAAACAAATGCAAGGGCAGTTGAGTGTTGTTTTGTTGAAGTGCAATGATGTGGCTTACTGGGCCTCCAATTCTGTCACTCACTTAAAGTAGCTTAGGTCTCATCAAACATTAGATGCAGCATTAAGAGCATTAGCTGAAACTGTTGACGCATTTCACACATGAGGAACTGAGGCTTGGCAGTTATTTGTTACAGCAGAACTCCAATACTAACCTTAAGTGATGTCACTGATGATGGATTTCTGTCAGTTCCCAAATTCTCTGGTGTTATACTGGCAGAAGAATTTCGTGGTTTGGTTGTCATATTCTTTGGTTCCCTTGGAACCAATAAATCCACTGGGCTTGGGGAAGTATGACACTTGGACACCATCAATAAGAAGTTTTTCAATTCGACAGGGTCATTTTGAACCCTCAGTTCATGAGTTGGCTCCTTCAGTCGCAGAGTAATTTTCCCTTGGTGTATAAATTTCTTGTACAAACCACACACATTCTTGAACATCTACAAACAAATAAAATCAAGCACATAAGTAGGTGAACTTGAGCAGGAAAACATCATGCCATAGGTTATAATCAGCAGTGTAATGATTACTATATCTACTAATCTACAGACCCTATTCACTGTCAGACCAAATAGTCATGAAGTAAGAGTGCAGGCATTTGCCAAGTGATGTGGCTGCCATTCACCACATTCTTCATCTAAAATTTATTAATATGGAATATCTAACACTACATACGGCACAAAGAAATACATCTTATTGCAAATTACAAACTCCCATAAAAATAAAGTATTATATTTTTGAAAACTGTTACACCAAAAAATAGAATAACTTAATCAGAAAAAAATTTATATCACTTATTACTGATATGACTGTACATAAATGATTAAACTTTCCAAACTTTCAACAATAACCAAAAATATCATCCCATAAAATCTTCTTCAGCTGTAGCAAGAGCTGCTATATATTGTCGCGTTGCAACCGGGGCAGGTGTGAATTCGAAGGTTACTTGTCAATGAACACAGCACTTAAACTGAGAACAGGTTTATTGAGAACTCAAACATACACGCAGCACTGACTGCCTCTTGGGCAGAATGCTCTTCTATTTATACACAGATAGAATGTACTAGAGATTACAAGAGTAGTTAACAAGTAGAAGTTACAAGTGACCTTAGGAAACATGTAGAATCTTCTGGAAATAATAAACAGAATTAAATAATTTTTGTCAGTGGGCGGGATTGAACCGGCGACCTTCGGTACCGCAATTCGTGACGCTACCCGCTGCGCCATGCTGGCAGACGGTACACTGGCGTTCATGCGGCATTGCTCCCTCTCCTGAGGAAAACAGCGTCCCGCTGTTAGATTTCTTTTGGGGCACGCTGAAGTGTCCTGGATCTTGATCTTGTCGTGGGTCCTCTGTATGGCAGTTCTGGAGGGCCCCTCCTGGTTGTACTATTATCTTCCTGTCCGACTTCCTCAGTATCCAAACCGTCCTCAGAGTCCTTGAACAAGAAGCTGGTTGTGCCTAGCTGCTCGTCAGGATTGTAGTAAGGCTTCATGCGGAGGACGTGAACAATGTCCCTTCGCTTTCGTCGTTTCGAAGACGGCTCATAATCCTCGACTTCGTATGTGACGTCTGACCGGCGGCGTATGACACGATACGGACCAAAGTACCGCTTCAGTAACTTTTCTGATAGCCCAACCTTCCGGACAGGGGTAAAAATCCATACGAGATCTCCTGGGTTGTACGCAACAGGTCGGTGCTTGCCGTCATACCGCTGACGGTCCTTCTCCTGGGTGGCCAGTGTTCGTATGCGAGCCAGCTGTCTTGCTTCTTCGACCCTGGTAATGAGCTGTTTTATATAGTCATCCTGAGTGTCGTCCGGCTGGAATGGGAACAGCGTATCCATTGTGGTCTCAGCTTCACGGCCATGGAGCAGAAAAAACGGAGTGAAGCCTGTCGTATCTTGCCTTGCTGTATTATAAGCAAATGTGACCACTGGCAGTATTGTATCCCAATCCTTCTGCTCAACATCCACATACATCGACAGCATATCGGCTAATGTCTTGTTGAAGCGTTCTGTGAGACCGTTTGTCTGAGGGTGGTATGCAGTTGTCATCCTGTGGACAACTGTCGCATCTTGACATGACCTCTGATACTAGTCTTGACTGGAATACCTTTCCACGATCGGATATCATCACACGTGGTGCTCCATGCTTCAAAATAATGTCTTCTACTAGAAATTTTGCAACCTCTGGAGCTTCTGCAGTCGGCACAGGTTTGGTGACAGCGTAGCGCGTGAGGTAGTCGGTGCAGACTATTATCCATCGGTTACCGGCTGTCGACTTCGGGAACCTCCCTAAAAGGTCGATCCCAATTCGGTGGAATGGAACTGCTGCAGGCGGAATTGGTACTAGATGACCTGGAGGTAATTGCGGCACATGTTTCCGTCGCTGGCACTCTTTACAGTGACTCACATAATGCTTGACAGATCGGTAGAGACCCTTCCAGTAATACCTGCGTCGGATTCGGTCCAGGGTCTTCACAAATCCCAGATGACCGGATATTGGAGCGTCGTGGAAATACTTGAGAATAGCTGGCTGGAGATGAGCTGGAACGACCAGAAGCCACTTGGGGCCTAGTGGATCGTAGTTGTTCTTATACAATGTCCCATCTATCAATTGAAACTCTCCTTTGGCCGGTTCTCCTTTCTCCAAGGCGTCTATGGTTCTTAATAACTCTGAATCTTCCCTCTGTTCAGCTGCAACGTCACCTAATTCAGCGAGGGCTGAAATTCCATTCATGCTGTTGTGTTCTATTAAAGGATTCCTTGAAAGGCTGTCGGCATCCTTGTGTTTGCGTCCGTTTTTGAATACCACCGTGACGTCGTACTCTTGAAGTCTAAGTGCCCATCTTGCTAGTCGACCTGATGGATCCTTCAAGCTGGTTAGCCAACATAAAGAATGGTGGTCTGTCACGACGGTGAAAGGTTTGCCGAATAAATACGGACGAAACTTGTTGATAGCCCAGACAACTGCGAGGCATTCTTTCTCGGTTGTAGAGTAGTTTATCTCGGGCTTAGAGAATACTCTTGATGCATAGGCTATCACCTTCTCAGCACCTTCCTGAATTTGCACAAGCACTGCACCGATCCCATAACCGCTGGCGTCAGTGTGAAGTTCAGTTTCTGCATTCTCGTCGTATAAGGCTAGAACTGGTGCGGAAGTTAGAGCCTCCTTAAGTGCCTGGAAAGATCTTTCTTTAGTTTCATCCCAGTAAAACTTGGCGTCTCCCTGCAAAAGTTCTTGCAGTGGACGTGCCATGTTACAGAATCCTTTTATGAAACGCCGGAAGTATGAGCACAGCCCAAGAAAGCTTCTCACATCACGAATGTGCTGAGGAGTTGGAAATTCCATGACTGCCCTTACTTTATCTGGATCAGCGCGGACGCCATCTCCGTTGACCAGGTGCCCCAGGATTTTTATCTCTCTGGCGACGAAGAGGCACTTCTTCGGATTGAGGCGGAGTCCTGCAGTCTGAACACACTTCAGCACCGTTGACAGGCGACTCAGATGTTCCTCAAATGTTTTCGAGAAAACAACAATGTCATCTAAATAACAAAGACACGTCGTCCACTTAAGGTGTCGAAGTAAGTTGTCCATCATGCGTTCGAATGTGGCCGGAGCGTTGCATAATCCGAATGGCATTACTTTGAATTCATAGAGGCCATCAGGTGTAATAAAAGCCGTCTTTTCTCTGTCAGCTTCGTCAACCTCGATTTGCCAGTAGCCTGTCTGCATGTCCATGGTTGAGAAGTATGTAGCTCCTTTCAAGCAGTCTAAGGCGTCGTCGATGCGCGGCAGTGGGTAGACATCTTTCTTTGTGATTTTGTTCAGCCGCCGATAGTCGACACAGAATCGCCACGTACCATCCTTCTTCTTTACGAGGACCACCGGAGATGACCAAGGACTCTCCGAAGGTTGAATAATGTCATTATGCAACATCTTCTCCACTTCCTCTCGAATTATTCGCCTTTCGACTGGTGACAATCGGTACGAGCGCTGGCTAATGGGCGGATGATCCCCAGTATTGATACGATGCTTTATCGTGGGCCGTTTCGTCTGACCTTTTTTTTGCTGGGGTGTGAATACACCAGAGAATTGGCGTAGTATAGCTAACACCCGGTGGTGTTGTTCCTTGGTCAGGCCGGACCCTATTGGCAGTTCCATAGTTGTTTCCTCCAGCGTGTTGTCGGTACTAGTAACAGAGCATGGATCTTCGTTAATGACGTTGAGCTCGCCCTCCTGGACTGGTTCAGCTGTCCCTATGCACATTCCCTTGGGGATAATTTGTGACTGCTCGTGACAGTTGGTGATCCAAATGTCTCCTCGACCACCGATAATGCTTATGATAGCCGCTGGTATGTAGATTTCTTTCGTGAGCCTAATAAACTTTCTACTATCGACAAGCACTTCAAGGTTGCGGTCGTCCGTGTTTTTGACTGGGACTCTTCTCATTGCGAACGGCGGGATTGTCACGTTGTCAACGGCGAATAACTTCCCAGAAGATTCTGTGTTACGTGTACCCGTCGCAACGACTTCTTCAATTTGCAGCTCAGACGTTCCACAGTCAATGACAGCTTGGGATGCCTTAAGGAAGTCCCATCCAAGGATGACATTATGACTACATTCTGTTAAAATGACAAATTCAACTGGCTGGGTCCTGTTGTTGATGGTTATTCTCGCGACACAAGCTCCAGCTGGCTGGACGTACTTTCCATTTGCGACCTTTAGCACAGTTGCCCCCGTATCACGGAACATTGTCTTCTTTAGTGTGCGACGATAATTGTCCGACAATACGGAGAAAGAAGCTCCTGAATCAACCAGCGCCCGGACAGGTTGGCCGTCGATTATAACGTTGATGAGATTTCCCGACATCTTAGTGACTGTCATCCATGGAGGATTTTCATCTGCGGCGGCCTCACCTCCGTAGATGGTCGCCTTGCTTAGTTTTCCTGCGTGCGGCGGCTAGGGGAGCGGCTGGTAGCTCTGTCCGGCGACGATGAACGGCAGCGGCGCGTCGGGGATCGACCTCGTCTAGGGTACGGCGATGGGCTTCTTCCCGTAGGTCGACCGAACTCGTCAGCGGGTGGCTGCCTGGGGTAGAACTGTTCTGATGGCGGACGTCTTGCGGCAAAATAATCGTCAAATACTCGTCTTCTCTCTCTGCAGTATCGTACGACATGTCCAGGGCGCCCACAGTGGAAACATACTGGCGCGTTGTCTTCTGTCCTCCAGACGTCCGTTCGTCTGCGGGACGTCATAGGTGCCGGAGGGTTTGGTTGTGGCCGTGTCGGCCGGTTCCTAGGCTGCCGTTTGGCAGCTGCAGCATACGTCATATCAGGGCGAGGCCATTCTTCACGTCGAGTGCGATTGGCTCGGCAGACAGGAGCTATTGTCTGAAATACCTCTTTTTCCGCCGCGTCGGCTCCTTCATGACCCACTGGGCTTACATCCATGGCCATGATCTGATGCTCACTCGGTTCAAGAGTCCCAGCTGCCATGAACTGTTGTAATTCTTCTCTCACAATTTGTCGTATGAGAGACGCAAAGTCGTGCTGGTCTTCCACAACTGCCATAGGGACTACGTTGGGAAGTCTGTCATACTTCTTTCGCCCAACCCTCCTTTGTTGCATATCCTCAATCCGCTGGCACCACTTGATGAACTCTTCCGTCGTAGCGACGTCTTTTATCAGAAGAGCTTGGTACATGTCTTCTGCAATACCTTTCATTAGGTGCGTGATTTTGTCGGCTTCAGTCATATTCGGGTTGAGTACGTTGCATAGGGCCAAAACATCCTGTATGTAAGATTGCGTCGGCTCCCCATGTCGTTGGGCCCGGTTCTTCAGTTGTTCTTCCGCCGAGCGGATTTGTCGCTGGTGGTCCCCAAACGTTTTCTTAAGTTCCGTCTGGAACATTTCCCAGTTATTCAGTTTATCTTCGTTGTTCTCGAACCACTGCTGGGCGGTTCCGTCCAGATAGAAATAAACATTTGCCAAGCACATGGTATGATCCCACCTGTTGTACTTGGCGACTCGGTCGAACCCTTTTAGCCATTTGTTAGGGTCCTGTCCAGCGTCTCCAGAGAACACCGATGGGTGTCGAATGTGCAGCTGGCTTGCCGCCATGGGTTTCCTAATGACGCGGACTTTCGGAAGGACGTACTGAGTATATCCTTTGTAGTCCGGTTCCAGTCCGTGTAGGCGGCGACTTTTACGTTGCCTAATCGGAGCCACGATGATGCAGCTGTTGCACAGGGTACCCGGCGCCTCCACCAAACTATGTCGCGTTGCAACCGGGGCAGGTGTGAATTCGAAGGTTACTTGTCAATGAACACAGCACTTAAACTGAGAACAGGTTTATTGAGAACTCAAACATACACGCAGCACTGACTGCCTCTTGGGCAGAATGCTCTTCTATTTATACACAGATAGAATGTACTAGAGATTACAAGAGTAGTTAACAAGTAGAAGTTACAAGTGACCTTAGGAAACATGTAGAATCTTCTGGAAATAATAAACAGAATTAAATAATTTTTGTCAGTGGGCGGGATTGAACCGGCGACCTTCGGTACCGCAATTCGTGACGCTACCCGCTGCGCCATGCTGGCAGACGGTACACTGGCGTTCATGCGGCAATATTGTAAAGTTGAGTAGAAAAACGTTAGATATTGCTTACAGGTTGCTTATAAGGAAGTCTGCGTTTCACTGATATTAACAGCCCAAGATACAGGACAGGCCATTGCTGATGATAGCTCAGACCAGGTCAACATGCAATACACCTGATAATTGTGCAGATCAAAGCAGAAGTGGTATCTGATATACTGCAAAACAGCTGAACATCCTGGCCTAATAAAAGACATAGTTTCTGCTTACATAATTTACCTGATACAAATATATCTGCCGAAATTACACTGACACCACAGCAACCAAGAATGTGAACTATGAATATGACAGTCAGACTCTAAAATGCATCTGCAGCCTCTCACTTCACGAAAAGGCAAGATATGTGCGAAAACATAACATAATGCCAACAAGCATATTACTGTCTGTAGCCCGGGTGTAAGGTTTGGAGTCAAGAGAACTTTGCTACAAGGGGATGCAGTGGCCAATCCAGGAAACTGTGGAGACAAACTATGCCACACATTTTCAAGTGTTCTCCTGATGTCATGATGCTATATGATTTATTTACTCTCTTGATTTTTTTTTTTACTTATGATCAATAACATCTATAAAAATCATATCTTTATGCAGACCAATCATTTATCCATGTTCCAACTCTGTTATTTGTTGATACTGTGTCCTTCATCATTAATGGATCCTAAAAGTACTTTTGTAGCTTATTGTACACATAGGATAAGTTGTGTGGATCCTTGTCTGCCTTAAGTTCATAACAATTCAGACAATGCTGTTGGAATTAGAAATTTGTAATCATTATGCAATTCTTATAATTGGTATGACTTGTCCAACTTTGCACATGTCTCTTTCAAGTGATTACTAGGTTGTCACAATTTCCACAAACTTCTAACATTTTCTGTAAGACCTTCATGCTTCTGCTGTTAGTACTGAAAAGAAGAAATCAAGCTACTAATTTTCCACATACTTAAGTTACCAATATACAGAAATGAGCTCTTCTGCCATTTGACACTCGATGTCAAGGTACAAGATCCATGGACAATTAGTGATAGTACTGTATAATCTTACAATATGTGGGCCAGACATGCATTTAACAAATTTTAATTATTTTATGCAAGGTCATTCTAAAAAACTAAATAATAACCCTGTAATGCTGTAAAGCTAGATATGCCATATTTTGAGGGAGAAAAATGAGATTTCCCCTTTTTTAGTTTCCGCTATAGGCTTTAATAGTTTGAATCTTTAACAGAAGTAAATAAAAATATTTTTTCTAAATAATGCAGACTATCCATGAAAATTTGCCATTAAACCGACTAATAACACTGGTAACCTATCCACCAGTGTGGACGAGTGTGTTAACGCGCCACCACACTGGATTGGGACCAGGTTCAGGTCCTGGTCCCCACCTACTGGTCATCCTCATAGTGGTTTTTAGGCCGAAGTGGTTTTCCACAATCATCTAGGCAAATGCTAGGATAGTCCTCAGTCTCTGCCTCATAAACTACAGATATATATTTAAAAAAAAAAAAAAACTACGATTATTATAAAGAACACAAAGTTACATGTTTTGCACGCAGATGCCTACACAGACAATTCTCCTGTATGCAAATCTGGTTCTTAATTCATGTAAGATGCAGGTCTCCCTTCCCCCCCATTTTACCATTTAATTCACACTGGCTGCATATGTAAACAGGCAACCAATGTGTCACGTGATCTTCTGTGACTCCATCAGAAAGGGGGGGGGGGGGTTAAAAACTGTTGACATGAAGTTTTCGCCATTTAAGATTGGCTGAAACATCGACTTTTAATCAAATAAAGTGGGGCCAATGACATGGCTTAGAAACAACAGACTATCATCTCAGAAGAATTTAATTGTGAAACTGATGGACTGACCATGAAGGACAGCAAGAATGTACACTAAAGATAGGAATCAAGCTGACAGAACTTCATAAAAAATGTCTGGAAGTTTTGAGAATTGCTGTTCGTTAAACATTTACAAAAATATTATGCTATCGAAAACTGTACTACTGTTGTGTACTGAAAATTGATGGGAAAAATTTGTGTGGATGTGATGCAATCATTTCCTGCTTATTATTATGTGTAATGTGACAAACTGTATGGGCTGCATTGTGCTGGATGACAAATCCTGGATATCTCACCAGACATCTGCGAATGAAGGAAGATCAACGCAATGATTCAACAGGTACTACTGAAGAAAAAATCCAAACTTTGCTGTGTTTTTTTTTTATATATATATATATATATATATATATATATAAATCCTATTCAGGACAGAGACAACTTTCTGACTCAACAACACAATCTTAATGCTGATGGTTACTTTGAGACACCAAAAAAGCTGTAGCAAGCTATTCAAAAAAGATGGCAAGGAATGCAGATATTGGGAGTCTGCCTGCTGCATGATAAAGCACATCTAGAAAAAGCTCACAGCATACAAGAATGGTTGCAATCCTAGTGGGATATTCTAGCACATTTCAGATCTTGCATCAAGTGGCTACAATTTGTCACCTACATATGTTTTGTAAACAATGAAAGGGTTAAAGAGGCTGCGACGACGTGTCCGAGAGAACTGGTGAGAAACTTCTCTTAAACTGTTATTCTCAGACTCACTAAATGTGTCAATATCCACAGCAATTATAAGTCAAAATAACTGAAGATGTTTTAAAAACTTCTAGAGGAAAATTAAAAAATAAAGTGCTTTAGATATATTTTCTATGTTTCATTTTCATATCCCCTCAGTAGACCTACTACTGGTATTTTAAAATATTAAATAAAAAAAGAACAGATGTTGGAAATAGCTCTAAACTTAAAAATACAGTGCAAGAATAAAGAGTTATCAGCCATAATAAAATTAAATTTGAAAGATAGGCACATTACTCTGATGAATCACTGAATGTTTTTTTCTCATGGTTGACCTAAAATTATGTTATAGTTTCAATCAAGAAAATCAGAAATTTAGACATTAAAAAAGGACTATGGCAACAGGTATCATTCAATTTTTAATGGAGATTTACAGCTCATTGATGTCAGGATCACGAGGCTGCAAAAGGATGCAAGGCACGGAACCATCTCAGCATTTGCCTGAAGTTGTTTTATGAAGGTTTCAAAATCTGGATGGCTGTACACGGCATCAAAACTTAGTAATTCCACTCAACAATAATTTATAAAGAACACCGTCCAGTAAGTTAAGAAACAATTCTGAAGTACTGGAATTCACTTATAGTGTTCTAAATTTATAAGAAAGGCATGCCATAGTTGCAGAAATTATAAGAGGATTGCTCCATTACATATAACATACAGGTTATTACCAAGTATCTTAGTATTAATATGGCACATTTTTATGAAAAATTTCACTAGCAACTGTGAGTGTGGAAGTCATTAAGGCAGATCAGCAAATACTCAAAGTCTTCCCCCTCACCTACCAAATCACCGGTACAGATAGCAACAATGTGTCTACCACAAACGAAGAATTGTTGACAAAAAGCTTGTTGGCTTGTTAACATCACTGTGAAAAACAGTATCACATAAAAACACTATCCAAACATGTATAGATAAAGTTATACCATAAATAGATAAACATTCCCATCTGTTCAAATTCTACCGTATTCATATGCCTAGCAAAAAAATGTCAAATAGAGACAGTTGTGATAGAAGCCCTTATTAAACTGGGAAATGCAGCAAGAAATTAAATCTGTACCACACAATCATTATGATGTGTGGCAAAGAATAGATCAAATTTGTACGCAACTTATTCTCAGATTCTGTATCTGTAAACAAACTGGCAAAAGACATAAATATGCTAATGAAGTGAACAGATTGCATTGAGGAAAATATTAATGTAGGCACAAGAGCATTCAAGATAAATAGCTCAGGATTTCTTCTTATTATTATTATTTATACTATAAATTGTAAAAATGATGATTTAAGGCACTTGTAAGCCAACTGCCTAGCGAACATAGACAAGACAGAAATTTGAGAACAGAAATATGATACAAATTTTCCAACAATGGTCAAGAAATGAAAGATTAAAAAATAAGAGGCATGTGTGCATTTAGTTATTTAAAACATGATAAACTATTTTACAAAATCAAACGATAGGAAAAGAGTAAGAATGTGGCCATTCATAAAGTTTAAACCATATACCAGAAAACTAAGACAGGTTGTAAAATATAGGTTAACATGGGTTGACTGTGACAAAAAACATCGCAATCACTATTTAAATTAATGATCGAAAACAGTAATGATAAAAAGAAATACCTTGAGAAGGATAGGAACGGCTCATTACCATAAAGCAAAAGATGACTGAAGAAAGATTATGGAATCCAAGATACCAAATAGGACAAAATTCTATAAACCTTCCAGAGTAACTTTTTAAATCGGTCAAATTCACCCAAGAATTAGTAAAAAAACAACTAACTGTATCTGATTTGACCTAAAAGTAGTTTAAAATTTAATGTTTAAATTTGTGTGTTTGTAACACAAAACATTTTTTTTTCCTTTCTCTCTTTGCTTCGTCGATGTCGAGATCATTAGAAGTGAGAAAGAACTAGGGCAAGGAATGGGAAGGAATTCGGTCAAGGTGTTTTGAAGTAACAACCCTTGTATTCACCTGGAGTGATTTTGGGAAACCATGGAAAACCAAAAAACACATAATAGTTTTCATTATGATTATTATTCATCATATATTTGTATATATTAACTATGAAATGTTTTACATTGTAGATGTATTTCCTCATAAAGGATCTATGGAACAAGAACAAAAAGGATCATTTCACTATCTTTCACAGACTATGGAAAATGAATAATAAGTGCATTCAACAAATCAAAGGATTTCCTTCTGATTAGCTTAAATTAAAAATACAGAGAAGATACCTCACGTGTTTGTTTTGCATTATTAGTGGGAAGTAAGACAGTCAAATTTATTACAAAGGAAGGAGATCATTCAAGGATAATAAGAAACAAAATGGGTGATATCAGCAGTCATTCTATAAGCTGAAACCAGTTAAGCATGCCAGTACACTTACTTAGCCAACGCATAAACTGACTGAAAGAATAAGCTCCCTTTTTTAATCAGAATCTTGAACAAAACCAGATCTGTTCCAGGTGCAGTACCGTTACCAACTGTTCAGGTGACTCGAGGTCCAACAACGAGATGATGTACAGTTCCTGGCATGTAAATGAGAAGCAAAAACTATACATCAAATATTCTCCTACTCTGCAGCTAGAAGACAATGTAGATTCTCCAGTTATTAAGAAAAAATTGTTGCGATTTTATAGGGGGGGGGGGGGCAGTTATGATGTTAATTGGGTATTGCAAGCTGTGACCGTGGCGAGTGTTATTTAAAATGTTTAAAAAATAGCAGTCAGAAAAAGTTCACAAATTTCTAAACTTTGATTATTCCCTCTAAAAAAAATGGCCACCATCTCCTTAAACATTATACCCATTTGGGAACTACAAGGAGAAGTTTGATTTCAAATATATACACAGAGAATTATTAAAAGTTCACTGTTGTTTAATCTTCAAGATAACTTTTCAAAAACAAACTGCTGATATCAGATTACTAATACAAAGCACTCTCCATCAATTTGATTTCAATCCGTTGTTCAACATAAAGATTACAAATTAACTAATGAGGAAAACAGTTAGCAATTGAGTTACAACATCTGTTTCATTTAAAACGGCCTCGAAATATCCCAAAAGGTTAACAAAGGTTCATAAAATTTTTTGAGATATCAGTCCAACCCATCGAATTACACTTTTCATATTGTACCTTTTTTTTATTTGAAAACTTGTATAGGTGCATTAGGCGATGTTTGGATAGGGGTAAATCTATGAGTTTGTTACTTACCATCACTGAGATGATATGATGTGTTGCACGTGTGATATGTAACTTGGACGCTTTTTGGATGGGCAAAATCTTATGAGTTCATGTCATCAACATGCTGTAATAGCACTATAGCTGTTGTAATGGGTGGTTTGCCACTACAGGTTTGTCAGGGATAGGCTGAGTATGCTGCACCGCCGTGTTGGTCGATGGAACTTACTTGTCAGGCAGATTACTTGATGACCCAGCGCCGGCGTTCCTCCCGTCTTGGATGTTAGCGGATGCTACTAAACAGCTTGAGGAGCAAATGGTAATGAAGTGAACTTCTACAGAAAGAGCCAATTGGTACACCTCTTTTGGTTTATTGACTTCCAACTTCAACTAATACAGCTCATGTGGCTCCCCTGCAATAGAACTCCATAGCTTGCTAATAGGCCAACTGGGCAGATACGCTTACTATCAACGTGTGGCAGCAATAGTCGGTCAGGCGGGCGTGGTGCGCAGCGGCAGATGCTTAAATCGACATAGTGACTGTCGTCGTATGTTCTGGCGGTGACTGACCCCTCACGACCCCGGGGCGTGTCGTTATATCATGCCCCCCAGCGTGGCGACAGCGTGATCGCTTTCCTAACCATACGGCTAGGCGATGCCCTTCCATCATGTTCTGGAAGCTTCACGATGGCTGGTCACGTATTTCTGCCATTAGTGGGTCAGCTGTTTGCATTACCTTCTTGAGCCTTCACTCGCGCCCGCTTGCAGGATTGCGGCCGATTGTTTACTCAACCGCTGACGCTAGTAAAACCTACTTTCCTCGGCCAATGTCCGCCACACCGACCGCCTCACAGCTTATTGCTGTAACTTTAATTCTATTCCACTTTGAATGTTATAATTACAATTTTGCCTATTACACTGTAGCTATAATTATGACGCGTTGCGCTTGGACAGCAGTGAAAGAGTAGATTATACTTGTATCAAATATATAAAAATGTATGTTTGTTATTTTTTTTGCCAATTCTCTTCATACAAACATACAGTTTATCTGATTTTGATGGAATTTTTCATACATATACTTTAAAACAAATAAAAAAGTACTGCTAATGTTCAATTTACAAAAACCTAAACCCTCTCCTCTTTTTCCCTCACCTTAATTTCTGTCAATGTTGTTCGTAGAAACTCACAGTTTTTATCCGATTTTCAAAGTACTTAGCACGCATATACTTTAAAACAAGGCGGTCTGGTAGCTCGGTGGTTAAGGCACTTACTTCCGAAATTTTCTTGCTCCAGTCGCGGGTTTAAATCCTGTGGTGAGCAGAAATTTTTAAGGTTTGTATTTGATTATATTAACTATGCCGGGATGTTCCAAGGTTTTGATTCCACATTAAACTGTAGGCCTCTGAGGAAAGGAATTGGCCTTCCTTTCTGTGACACAATAGCTTGATACATCACCTTCGAGAAGATTCAACCAAACTATGGATTGTGGACTAGGTTAGATTTTTAGTTTTTGAAGTGAAAACTTCTTTTGGCACGTTGGGCGGATTTTGGATGGGTAAAATCTTACGAGTTCACATCACCGACATGCTAATGTTAACAGTAAATCTGTTGTGGTCTGTTGGATCAATGGTTAAGGTGTCTGACTGGGGAACGAAAGGTCTTTAGTAGTATCTCTGACGAAGGCTGTAGGATGGCAGCCAAAAATTCAGATTATTAAATAAACAATGTGGCATACCACGAAAATCTTTTATGAAAAAAAAAAAAAACAGCCATGGAAGCCCTGGGAATCATATTCAAGCAACGGTCTGGGCAAAGTTTAGTCCCACTTCTCTGGTACATCACTTCATCACATTCTCCAGGAAATGAAGGACTTTGTAACCTTTTCTTACCACCTTCCCAATGTGTCCTGCCCAGTTGAGATTATTATCAAAAGTTATGCCAAGATATTTAAACTTCAAGCCTTCAACAAGCAATACTGTCCCCATGATATAATCATAAACAACCTTTAGTTTTTTATCTGTGTATCTAATAAGCTGACTCGTCTTGGCATTTATCTACACGACATGTCGACCTACCCAGTTAGACATTCTACCCAGGTCACCCTGCAACTGTTCACAGTCTTCTCCCATTTTGGGTGTATTACATACTATTATGTCGTCTGCAAATAATCAAAATTCTGACTGCAAACTATCAACACAATCATTTAGTAGAATGATGAACAGCAATGGTGTCAATATACCAACCTATGGCACTCCCACATTCATTTCCACCTCTTTTGATATTGCCTTTCCCACGCTAACACTTTGCTTTCTGCTTTTCCTCTACCCAGCATTTTCTTCCACTCCAGTAGTTTTCAACTTATTTAAAGCCATTTTATGCCTCACTCTGTCAATTGCCTTTGAAAGATCTAGTGCTACACTATCCACTTGGGTTCTCCTGTCCAATTCACCTGAAATATTTTGCATATAGCCCACCATCTGAGATTCACATGAATATCCTTGCCAAAACCCAAGTTGTTGATTTGATTACCAGTTTCTTTCCTCACAGACATTTCTGATGTAGTTGTATATTATTCTCTCCATAATTTTACCTATCACTCATGTCAAACTGATCAGCCTCCTGTTTGTGCTCCTCCTATATGAACTGGTACTAGTATTGCTCTTCTCCAGCCCTCTGGTAGACAGCAAGTCCCCAGACTAATTGTAATTTTTATTTCAAGGTAATGTACAATATCGTATTCCAATATCTTAAATAAATTTGTAGTAACATTGTACACACTGGCCCCCTTACCCTTTTCAGCTTTCTTAATTCCTTCATAATTTCTTGAGAATCTAATTTCAAATTTTGTATTTTCCTCATTTCTACTTATATGGAGATGCTCCTCTGATTTATTCCCTTACACAATGATCCCTAATGGTCTCATTAAACCAGTCACTCAATATCTCTGCTATTTTCAAATCCTTAATAACTTCTTTTCCATTATTATCTACAATTGCCTGAATACCCTCCCTTTCCCTCATATTTTTAACACTGCCATAGAAGTTTCTAGCTGCATCGTTCAGTGCCTGTCCCCCCCCCCCACCCCCTCCTGGCACCAATATCATTCCTCATAAACCTATCTTCATATTCCCTCTTTGCTGTTATTAATTTCTTGTTTAGTTGTTTTAAGTATTCCATAGTGCATACTATCTCTTAACTATGTAGTGTTCTCTTCACACTAATCCCCTTAACTTCCTCCCCTCCCTATTGCAGTTTGTAGGTTCTGTATTTAATTTATTTTCTGTTTTGGAATAAATATTTCCTCTTCATTTCTTTAGTCTTATTCCAGACATCTCACAGAGTTTATCAATGGTTCGGTGACGGTCTGCACGAACGAGGGCATTGATTTTGTCGACGTTTTCATCTCTTCTTGTCGTTGAGGGGCGTCCTGAACTGGGTTGGTCATCATTTAACATTTCTCCATTTTTAAAATGTGAAAACCACTCATAGACTCTGGTTTTACTTAGGGCAACATCCCCATAAGCAGTCTTCAACATTACAATAGTTTCAGTGGCCAGTTTCCCCAACAGGAAACAAAATTTCACAGCCACGCGCTGCTCTCGACAATCTTCCATCACGTTTTCGCCGAAATGGAAAAAGTTGTCTTACTAAAAAAACTATCACGGGCGAACCAATGCACTCACAGCGACACAACTTCGCACACTGACTCAGATGGAATGACAGTAACAGACACCAGGTTGAACAATGTGTTCCCCCACACTCCCTCCCCGCCGCAGCCCAATTCCCGTTACTTTTGGGTCCCCCCTCGTACACCACTTGAATACCACTTGGATATGGTAAAATATTAGCATGTAGAACAGTGAACTTGGTTTTGGTAATTAGATCCCTATTAATTCAACTAGATGCAGAAAGTCATTTGATAAGTATCACATGGCTCTACCACATTTGTTCAAATGAGCTAGATTTTTCTCTTTGCTGGACAGAACAAGACTTTCATCACCTTTCAAAACAGTGAATCAGATGTTTTGTTACAGTTCCACAAGTATCACATAGGGTATGGTGTCTATGTAAATAAGTGTTTGTACATTAATGATTCAATGTGGAATAACTGAATTGATATATAAGTATGATTATTTTGTCAGTCGTATGGTCTGTTGGAGACAGATGATCAATAAATGTTAATTGTGTATCAGAAATTCATTATAAATAATTTTATAAAAATATCCCATCGTATTTTCCCCATATGCATATCAGATAAATAGCAATAACATTAAGTTCTGACTGTTTGGACTGATTGAAAATCAGTAATCACAGAAGTGCAACATTACAGTATGCACTAGTGCAACCAATGTTAAAGGTCCCCATACACACTTCAACTTGTCGTCCAACTTGGTTGTGTTGTAGCTGAAGTTGGAAAGTGTATGGGTTGGTTGAGAGACCAAATCACATGTTGAACTACCGAATCAAACTCCTTTGATATTTGTGGGCAGGACACAATGCTGTGCAAATCTGTTGGAGTTTATACGGGCAAGTTGTTCAGCCTGGCTGCCAACATCAGTATTCCTAGGTTTCTCATTGAGTCTGTGCTAATAGAGATATAGTGATCACAACTATTCGAAATAACGATGCATGGAAAACCATCTCAGAAAAGCTGAGTCTACAACTGTAAAATCTGATTTAAACAAAAACAAAAATTCAATGAACAAGAGCTGGGAATTATTACTAATTGGTTTCAAGAAGTGGTACGGGATGCCACACTTTTAAAGTATGAAGAAATGTATAACAAATAAGCAAACATGCTACCAAACTAAAATGTGAAAGATCTGGAGTGAACGATAAAGATATATATGAATCTACAATGTGGTACTTTGATATTAATTAGATTTTTTTACAAGACCAGGAAACAGTTACCAGGGTTACAGTCCTTTGACAATGAAGAACATGACAATGATGGCCCTGTGTTAAGAACAAGTTTAATTTATAGCTCTGCAATTAAACAGAGTTGGATAAAAGGTCATGAATGTGAAAAGTATCTTAAATATGCACAGTGAATAATCAGTTAACCGTCCACCCATTAACCAAACTATCAATTAACTAAACCCACTCTAGAAAAGAAAAAAAATGTTTTATGGATATTAATAATAATTTTTATTCAAAATTTGAAAAATAATCAGTGATACTGTTGGGATGTAAACTGTAATTTAAAATTTCCAAAAATAAGTTTATAACAAAAAGTAAATACTTATGTGAATAAGTTGAAAGTTTGTCATTGCAAAGAACTTCCTTGGTGTATTAGGGAACATGGTTTCCTCCTTTTTTTTGGCCAATTTTTCTACTTTTAACTCTCCACTTTCCTTAATTTTTCCATTTTTATTTCTTAAATTTTATTCCAGTTTTATATCTGATTCTTCTACACAAAATTATTCAAGCTGATTATTTCTAAAAGTTTCCCCAATTGTTACTTCAAAGATGTTCATTTTATTGTTGGAAAATGTGTAGACACAAAGTGTTTTCATGAAAATTTTGATGTACAAAGGCTGACCAGAAAGTAATTTACATTTTGAAACAAAAAACTACCCAGATAAGGAAAAGAAATTTAATTATATATGTTTGAAAAAGACAATCTTAAACTACTTTTCTGTATAGTCACCACTTAAATTGAGGAACTTATCATACTTATGCACAAGGTTTTCAATTCTGTCTCTGTAGAAATCTACCACCTTAGATTTCAACCACTTGTTTACAACAGCATGAAGTTCTACGTCACCATCAGAGCGCTATGTTGCGAGCCAGGTCTTAATTGCTGAAAAGAGGTGGTAATCGCTAGGATTGTACAGTAGGTGATCAAACACCTCCCATCCAAAACCTTTTAAGAGGCATGTGCAGATGTGAGTTGTGAAAAAACAACAGTTTTGAGCTCAGTTTTCCCAGACACTTGTTTTGTATCAATCACCTTAGTTTTGTCAGTGATTTACAATACACTTCTGAGTTAATTGTTGCACCAAGTTCATGGAAATATATCACAAGCAATCCCTCAGTATCCCAAAACATAGCTGCCATTATCTTTCTGGATGACCACGTTTGTAAACATTTTGCTCGTTTTCTGGGAGAACTTGTGTGCCTCCATTGCATGGACTGTCTTTTTGTCTCACAATTGACATGCTTTAACCATGTCAACCCATTAAAACACGATCGAGAAGTGCGTTACCATCCTTGTTATAGGATTTGAGGAAATTCACTGATGCAGCAGGATCCTGTTTTTTGTGGTCTTCTGCCAAGATTTTTGATACTCATCTTGCACAAAACTTGTATAACCAAGCTTAAACAATAGAATTTCATGCAATAAACTTCTCGAAGTTTGGCGGGAAATGAAGCAAGAGTTCTGTAATTTAAAGTGGCCATTTTCATTAATTTTATTGTTGATTTTCACTGTCAGTTCATCAATCAAAAGGCTAGGCTGACCACTGCAGTCCTCATCATGAACATTGGTCCAGCCATTTCTAAACTGAATGCACCACTTCCTCACTCCACCCTCACTCATTATTCCATTTCTGTACACCTCACAGAGTTGCCAATGAATTTCAATGGGTTTGAGGATTTTTGCCAGTAAAAACCTAATCACTGGATGCACCTCACAACTCACGTGATTTTCTATTGAAGTGCACATTTCAATAATTCACAACAAACAAAGTACAAAAATCGCAGTCTACAGGCTATGACAACTTGATGCATATTGAGTGTGGAAAATGTTTTGATGCCAAGATGGTGGGTCCATTTCCACCCATCTCCACACTATGCACAAATGTTACTTTCTGGATAGCCCTCATACATCTGTATACAAGTTGGACTTGGTGCTCACATATTTCAGTTTATCCTCAGAAAAAATTTGTAACCTTCTGGCGTAGTTACTTTGAGTTCCGACATCAAATTTGTATGTGAAAGTTTGGGGAATTTTTTAACCACTTTTTTGCCCAAACTTTTCTTTTCCTCTCATTTTCTGTGCACACAGCAATTATCATTGTACATAAAGTGATTTCTTCAACTTCCAACATTACTAATATAAGTAAACACTTTGTTTCTCTGCGATGATTGTCTCTCTCCTGATATCGAGCAACAGTATTGTTTTGATTAACCATGTTGAGAGACTTGGTTGGACAACAAGTTGAAGTTTGTATGGAGCCCTTAACACATTATTCAGACAAGAATTGGCATAAAAACCCCAAATTATTGCAAGGAGAAATGGGAAGGATCAAGGAGATAGATAGTATAGCCAGTGTGTGTCACTACTTTAGATTATACACTTCACTCAACACTACAGCCAAAGGTTCAGTTAATTACTTACTACTTTATAACATAACACACAAGTTTTCTTACAGATTGTTTATCAACAATAATTCAAATGTATGGAATGTGTGATTACGTATCCACTCAACGTTAAGCTGACATCAAGGATGAATACTTCTGTTCTAACATGTCATAGCAAAATAAATAAGAATTATGAAAGAAGGGCAAGACACTGGTTGGAAACATGAATGATAATGAATTCTATAGCTAAGCCCGTCTAGATGTTAGGGAGCGGGAGGGAGAAGGGAACTACATTAATTAATATGGATTTTGTGTCTAGCAGTTTTTTTGCTGTCATCAGTCTCTTGGTTTGATGCAATCCTCCATCTCTTCCTATCTTGTGCTAACCTCTTCCTCTCAATACACCCCTTAAAACCTACTAACTCAGTTAACTGCTTCATATATTCTAATCTCTGTCTTCCTCTTTAGTTCTTACCTCCACTAATAAATTAACTAAACCGCATGTCTTAAAATGTGACCCACTATCCAGTCTTCTTTCTACAAGACTCTACCACAAACTTCTTTCCTTACTCATCATTTCCAAAACACATTCATTTCGTACTTTATCTGTCCACTTAATTTTCAGAATCCTTATATTGCACCACAATTCAAATGCTTCAATTTTATTTATTTCTGTTATTCCTAAAGTCCTAGCTTCGATACCATAAATTGCCGTGCTCCATACTTACAGCTTTAGAAAGTTTTGTCTCAATCTTAGATCAATATTTGAAACTAGAAGATGTCTTTGTTTTTATTTCTCCAAGATGACTCTTTCCAGTACTACTATTATGTTAACATCCTTCCTGCTTCAGCTACCAGTTATCATCTCCTACTACATCTGATACTACTTTTATATTTAATCTACTATTATTACTAACATTCCAGCTGCATTTTGTTTTGGTTTATAGTTAGTCCAAAATCTTGCATCAGTATTTTGTTCATTGCATTCAGTAACTTCCCAAGATCTTCAGTCTGTTTTGTCAAAAGGACAATGTCATCAGCAAATCATACAATACTGATGTTTTTCTCCTTGAATACTTATGCACATCCAAAGTTTTTTTTTTTTTATTGCTTCCTCTATATATAAGTTTAATATTAATGTGCACAGGCTACAACATTGTGTTACACCCTTTTTAACTGATGCTTGTCTCTCACGACTCTCTACTTTTATTACAACCACTCAAGTCTCATATAGATTATAAAGTAATCATCATCTCGGTATTTTAGACCAGACTTCTTTAAAGTTTTGAATATCTTTTCACATCTAACATTATCAAAAGCTTTTTTTTCTATTTTTCTTGATCCAACCATTTAGTATTAATCTTAAGGCTAGAATTGCTTCTCTTGTACCCCAATTTTTCCTTAGCCCAAACTGATTGTCACCTACTATCTCTTTTATTATCCTTTATAATCTTCTGTATAGTATCCTGGTCAGCAATTTTGAAGCATGTGATATTAGTCTTATAGCTTGACAATTCTCACATTTGTCAGCTTCTGGTTTCTTTGGAAATGTGAAGATGATACTTTTACTAAAATCAGATGGAATCTTTCCTGTTTCATAACTGTTTGATATAAGTTTGAAACATCTTTGTATTTCTTCTTCTCCTAGGAATTTCAGAAGTTCTGTAGGAATCTCATCAATTCCAACCACCTTATTTGGTTTCAAATATTTCTAAGCTCTATCAAATTCTGACGTAAAATAGGAGCTCCTAAGACATCATTGTCAATATTGTCTTTTTTCCAATACACTATTGTTCAAAATATCCCCATCATACAGTTTCTCTATAAACTCCTTTCATCAATTAACTCTATCTGCTGAGCGTAAAAGAGGTTTCCCATCAGCAGCTTTATTATTTATACATCTTTTCTTCATTTCTCCAAAATTCTGTTTGATTATCCTATAGGTCACATGTACTTTGCCTAAGACCATTTTCTTTTCTGCTTCTCCACACTTTTCATGCAGCCAATTTTTTTTTTTTTTTTTTTTTTTTTTTTTTTTTGTGCATTTCCTGTTTATTTGATTTCTAAAATATGTGTACTGCTCTCTTCCTGCTTCATCCTGGCCATTTTTATGCCTTCTCCTCTGGTCCATCAACTCCAAATATTCTTCTGTGATCCATGTGGCTTTTTACCTAAGGCCTACTGTTTCTTAACAAACTTTGATTATTTCTTTCTTCAGGGCAGTCTATTCATCCACAGCTGAACTACTTTCAGAATTATTTCTTAGGCCCACCTCAACCATCGCTGCAGATTTTCTCTCATGTTACAATGTTTCTGTTTGTTTAATTAGTCTGTTCTGCCTGTGGTGCTTCTTTATTCTCTAGAATTTTAACCCGCACTTCATAATAATTAGATTGAATTCAGAGCCTATGTAAGCTCCTGGGTATTCTTGCAGCCTAGAATTTGATTCCTGAATCTCTGTTTGACCATGACTGTAGCACTAACTTGCGCTTAATTCATCATGCATCATGTATATGGTATTAAGTTATTGCTTGTAGATCTAAGTTTCAGTATTACTGTTTTTATTACTTCTTCAATAATTATAGGTAGAGCTATAATATAAGAATATACACTGATGAGCCAAAATGTCATGATCCCTTCCCACTGCAAGATTAAGTGCTGTTTGTTAACGTTGCAGGTAGGTCATGCGATAAAGAAAGTATATAAGTGGAGCAGAGACGAGTGGGGAGTCATTTTAGTGATGATACAAGTAGCAAATGAGGAAATCCACTACAGTGACTTTGACAGAGGCCAGATTGTTATGGCCTGCCAATTGGAAACAAGCATTTTGGAATCAGTGGGCTGGTCAGCTGTTCGCATGCTACTGTAGTGACTAGTGAGCATTTATGGAGTGGCTGAAGGACAGTGAAACCACGAGTAGGTAACAAGGTGGTGGACACCCACACCTCATCACTGAGCATGGAGGTCTGAGGCTTGCCATCTCTATAAAGCAAGATAGGGAGTAATCTGTAGCAGATCTGATGGCAGAGTATAAGGCTGATGCAGGGACAAGTGTTTTGTAGCAAACCAATCAGAGCACATTGTTAAAGATGGGGATCTGCAGCAGATGGCCCCAATGTGTTACCATGTTGACCTAACAACATCATTAATTACAATTGCAGTATGCACGAGATCATCGAAATTTGACCATGAAGCAATGAAAATGAGTCACCTCGTTGGATGAATCACGTTTCCTGCTACACCGTGTTGATGATCACGCAGTCTTCCAGGTGAAGGGCTGCTCAGAACATGAACCATGCCACAGAAGCAGGCAGGTGAGTCCTGTGAGGGATATTAACCTGGGTTTCCATGGGGCCTGTGGCAATGATCAAAGGCACCAAGACAGCTGTGAAAATTATTGTGGACCACCTGCATCCCTTCACACTTTATTTCTTCCACAAAGGTGATGGCATATTCTAGCAGGTTTACTGTCCATGTCACAAGGCCAGAGTAGTTCAGTGGTTTGAGGAGCATGATAGTGAACATATGTTGATGTCTTGGCCATAAAATTCACCTGATCTCAACCAAATATTACACATCTGGAACACTGCCAGCTCCATGCCCATAAACCACCAGCCAGTAATTTAAGGGAATTGTGCGACCTTTGCATACACATCTAGTGCCAAATACCTGTGAAAACTTATGAGGGACTTGTTGAATCCATACCAAAACAAATTTCTGCTGTATTGTGTTCCAAAGATGGACCAACGTGCTATTCAGCAGGTGGTCATATGTAATATTTTGGCTCAACAATGTATACCACCAGCTATTGGAATAGAAAATATAGAACACATTTTCATTCCAGACACAGGAAGCATTATATAATTCAATACAGAAAGTAAATTTTCAAAAATCCCTGAAATTAAGACAATAGACTAGATATGCAGAAATACACCTTCCACTCCTATAATTGAAGCAATTGCTCTGTTAAATTTAATCAAATCACAAAATTTTGAATTCAAAAATGAATATTTCATACAAAAAGAAGGATTACCAAAAGGGAGGTCAATATCTGGAATAATACAGAAAATGAGATTTAAAAACATCATCCAAAGTAAACAATACAATTTAATCTATTAGTATTGGTATGTACATGATATAATCTGTCTTTTAAATAAGCCACAAACTAGAGCTCGGAAACAAAGCAAGTACAGCCGACTAAGGAAAGGATGGCCATTACCAGAGATCTCCGGTACAACTGTAAGAGGTTGTGTGGTATGGTGCAAGAAAGTGGAGACAGCATGGTAGTTTGGAGGATGGTTGTATTCATCCCTATTCTGATTTACTCAAGCATGCTGTAAATAAATAGACCTGTGCAGCCTGTTGGCTCGTGCTGGGCTAGTTCAAGTTGATTGCTTTTCGGCATGTGATTTAGATCATTTAAATAGCTGAAATAAATTAGAGCATTGTTTAAGTGTTTTCATACTTTTCTATTACTAACTACTGCTTTGGTTTCTTGGCTTTCTTGTCCATAAAAATTTAACCTAAGCGAACACCTCATGAGTATAATTTTTTTGAAACAGTACCAAATAATAGCAAATCAGCTAGGTGTAAAATTTGCCATTTAGTGTATTCAGATGGGGGAGGAACCTCAAATTTGCTGGACCATCTTAAACGTAAATAGAAGGTCCATTTCAACCAATTGCCTCCAATCCTACTATGCCTATGGACCACTTTGTATAGCAAAAACCTGATATGAACCCCCAGCTGAAATGTTTGAATTGTAAATGGTGACTTAAAATATATCTTTTGTTTTAAAATTAAAGAATACTCATTATTTTTTCAATGAGATGAATGAACCTCACAGCATGGTAAGAAATTATTTATGTGAGTAACATTTGTAAGTCTCCATAAGCACTAATTTTCGGTCTTTTCTATTTTTTGTAACAAGGCTCATAACTGAACAAAATCAATGTTTTACTAAATAGGAAGATGAAAAAACTATCAATAGTTTCTGTACAGTTACCCACAATGTAGGAAATGAAACTGGTATCTGCTTTTGTAACCAGAGGTGGTGGTAATGTTGTTCAAACATTGGTTTCAGCTCCTCAATAGTTGCTAATTCAATTAATTGCTCCTTTATAACCAGTAGATTTTGCAGAGATGGAGAAGAAGAAACAGGATACTTACCCTAGACACCCCCTTGTTTGGACATGAACCATAACCCCCAAGGCTAAAGTCAAGAAAGAGCTTCATGCAAACTACTGCAGCCATAACATCTTCACCTGGAGCTCACTGTGTAGAACTATGGCGGAAATTTGTTACCTGAAGGACATTGGAGGTATATCAAAGAGGCACTGGCCACAGGATGTTTCCAGCCACATGCCATATGGAAGGTGCTATATAGACTGAGAACTGAAGTGTCCCGATGCAGAGCCAACATCAAGACATAGAGTTACACTACTGCAAACAAATTATGTATATGTGGTGAGCTGCAGGACCCACATCTACTGGTATGCAGAAACCTACCTGAAACCTGTGCCATCAATGACCTTTTTAGGGAAAATGAGAAAGTCATCTGGATTGCAGAATTTTGGTATACATTTACCATTTAATTTGTGTACTGTAGCCTATAAGCTTGACATTAATTAATTAATTTTATTTAATTTGTAATGCCATGTCCTGGACACGTGAAATAAATAAATAAATCTGAGTCTGTGAGTATACATGAAAAAGGGTCCAACACCCAACTGGGAATAGCCAAGCGAAGAAATCAATTAGAAAAGATTTCATCAATTATACAAGAAAATTAGGGTACTAGAAAATACCTCTGACTACTGATAAAAATTTGCTTTTTAATATTAAATAACATTTTTAAAATATTAAACCAAAGGATTCTCAATAATTATACATACAACACATACAATTTAGCCTTTCTTACAATATTGAGATCATGTAAGAAATGTGCGCTCATTATACCGCTGCGCAGTTTGCATGACTAATCAGAGATAACCGGAGGTCACTGAAATAGCACAAACAACTGCTCTGGAGAAAACTGTTCCAGTCACAGCACTACCAGAAACATTCATACAGATATAAGCAACATACACAAAGACATCATCTCACTATGGAGAAAAAAAAAATCAGTTAAATTTCCTAGACAACACAAATACAAAGATCAACGACAAACACAGGAAACCTACCACTATAGACATAATGATCCATACAATTTCCAATCATTCCTCCAACCATAAACAAGCAGTATTCAAGGCTTAATCTACACAGTACAAATCAAATTCCACTTTAGAAGGAGAACTATGCAAAGGAATTCAGTAATATTGCACAGACAGCAGCAAGCAGCAAATAATGGGTATGACAGTAATGCTTGACCACAAACTTGGAAAACAAATATGTAAAAAACAACCCAGTGATCATCACATAAAACTCAAACAATAAGATATTCTTTAAAAAAAAAAAAAAAAAAAAAAAAAAAAAAAAAAAAAAAAAAAAAAAAAAAAAAACCAACACACAATAAGTAACATCAATTTAAAAAAAAAAAGTATTGAACTGATAACACAACACAAAAACAGCTTAAAAGAAATACATTTCAAACAAATACCACCAATTAACTTGCACACCATCTTTGGAATATTGTGGTCACACGTACCTCGCGAACGTTGTACTTAAATTATAAATAAATATAGTTGATAGTTAGTTTTTATTAAAATAGTACTTTCAAACTCGAAATTCTAATACATTCTACTACTGTGAGTGTTTTTATTAGTGCAAAAAAAATTTATCTGTGTTTTAGTGCTGTGATCAGTTCGGTGTTTATTTTCTGTGTTTGTTTACAATTTTGAACGCCAGGCTCAAGTTCAGATTTTTGTTATAGAGCGTTAATATCATTTACATTAGTTTTTGTTATTCGTATTATCAGTGATTTTTTTCCATAGGCCTTGTTAACTCAGTAAATGTAGATTCAGTGTTCCGTGGCTTTTGTTTACATCCGTGTTTAACGTCTAGTATCAATATTCTTGTTTTAGCGCAAAAGAATTTCATAGTAAGTTTGTTTTGACTGCATTAGTTTTTGTTTTGTAGTAAATTGTGAAGCTACTAAGTGACAGTTTTAAATAGAAAATCAGTACAGGGGAAGCAAATTTTATTTGTTTACATTTGAGGTTAGGTCAAAATCACAGGTCTAGGTTGTCTTTCAGTGTAATTGTTTAAAAAGATCTTTAAATATCATTTGTTTGTTTTTGTTGTAAGTCTTGTAGTTGATAAGTGTTTTCATTCATATTTCGGAAAAGTTTCGAGTGATTTATGTAGTATTTGTTTAGCATTTTTCTTAGAATCCTACTTTTACTTTTCTTTGGCAACTGAAACACAAGTAGTTAATTAAAAGTAAACGTTTAAAAAAAAATTTCTCCTAAGTTCTTAAGTTTTCCTGAAAGTATCATAATGGATACTAAGTGTGGAAATTGCCAAAGACCAGTAAGAGAAGGAGTGACATGGCGGGACTGCGGGCGCTGGTTTCACTGGGGGTGCAGCGATGTTACTAACAGTGACTCTTTTGTCAGCATTGCCGGGAACTGTCACACTTGCAGAATTAAGGATCAGGAGCAGCGGATTCTGTAGCTCCAGTCAGATCTTGCATCTGCGGAGAGGGATTTAAAGGCCCTGAAGGCAGAAAACTCAATTCTTAGGCTTAGGCAGAACAATGAGTGGAGGGAAGTCAGCTCTGGCAGGAGAGGTAGGAGACGCTGTCTGTCTGATGGTTTCCAGTTGGAGACATCCAATGTGTTTCGGCTATTGGAGGATCTAGATGGTGACTCTGAGGACCGGACCGTCAAGTTGGACTGAACGATCTGGGATCATGTAAATTAAAAGATAGAACTTTTCAGGGGGTATCTAAATGTAGGAAGGTACTGCTACTTGGAAGCAGTCATGGGAGGGGAATCAGTGAGATGGTTCAGTCTGACTTGGAGCCAGATTATGAAGTCTGCAGTATTTTCAAACCAAATGCAGATCATGGAAGTGTTGTAACAAATGTGGAAGATTTAGGGAAAGATTTCTCAAAGGAGGATTGTATTGTAATTGTAGGGGGACCAGGAAATAGTATTGATAAGGACCTCAATTATTCAATTGAGGAAGACATTGCTCACATTTCCAGGAACACGCGTCAGACGAATGAGGGATTTTTGGGTTTGCTTGAGCATTATGATTAACCCTGGATGTGGCATAACATTAGGCATACAAATGCATCATTGGAAAAGGTTCTCTGGCAGCCAGCAAATTCACACATTGGTTTGATAGATGTGGCCTGCATTGGTAGGAACAGTTATACTCGCCATGGACTCCATCTGAATTTCAGAGGTAAAAGGAAGCTTTCGCTTCTTATTGCTGATGAGATATCAGGGGATGCCAGGTGAGTGAAAGAGGTATTCCTGTTATAAGTGGTGTTAAGTCGTGGCCTTTTTTAGGGTAAATAAAATAAATGTATTAAGATGTCTAAAAGAAATTAACGTCTCTCCTGATCAAAATTAGACATTCCATCTGACATACCAGTATGTACTAATAATGTAAACAATTTAAAGTCATTGAATCAAAGTGTTCAGACCACTATTCTCCATCAAAATATAAGCGGAATATTTAGTAAAACTGATGACATTACCTTATGCTTAGAAGAGACTAAAAATTCCAGAAATTGCAATGTACATGTTTTGTGCATATCCGAGCATCATATGTCTGACACAGGAATATCTTAGCTGTCCATCCCAAATTATAAACTAAGTTCTCATTTCTGTAGATGTAAAATGGAGAAAGGGGGAGTTGCCATTTTTATTAAAAATAATATTCAATGCAACAGTGTAGATGTAAGTATTGTCTAGAACAACACTTTAAATGCTGTGTTACTAAACTGGAATATGGTAAGGAAGAGCTCATAGTAATAGCAATTTACAGGACTCCCTCAGGAAATTTTAGACTGTTTTTATCTCAGGTAGAGTCTTTGCTACTATGTTTCAAAAATAACAAACAAATAGTTTTATGTGGAAATTTTAATGTTGACTTTCTCAATCACAGCAATGAGAGGCTAGATATGGAAGCCTTGATGTTGTCTTTTAACTTAACAGCACTTGTAAATTTCCCTACTAGGATACAAAATAATAGCAGAACTGCAATTGATAATTTTTTTATGCATATTTCTCAGTACAGTAATAAATTTGTAGAAATGAAACAGTCTCAGAAATAAATAAACACATGAAACAATTAAAACTTAAAAATTCTTCCAGCTATGACAATATTTCAAACAAATTACTGAAAAGATGCTCAGATTGTATCAGTCGTGTACGTGCCCACATTTGTAATGAATCCTAAATGCAAGGTGTGTTTCCAAATAGACTAAAATATGCAGTTGTAAAACCGTTGTTTAAAAAAGGAGAAGCAACATGTGAAGATAACTATCATCCCATTTCATTACTTTCAGGATTCTCAAAGATTTTTGAAAAAGTCATGTACTGTAGAGTAATAAAACATGTTAAACAAAATAATATCCTCACTAAATCACAATTTGGGCTCCAAAAAGGATCATCTATAGAAATGGCTATATATTCATTTTTGAATAACAGATTTGAGGAACTGAATAATAAAATGAGCCCTGTAGGGTTATTTTGTGATCTTCCAAAAGCATTTGACTGTGTAAATCGTTAACTACTTTTGAATAAAATAGAATACTATGGTATTTATGGAACCGCAGGTAAATGGTTTAAATCATACATGGAAAGTCGAATGCAAAACGTTTCCATTTTTGATCCCAAAATAAGTAAAGATGCTTCATCAGACTGGGAGAAAATAAAACATGGAATTCCACAAGGTTCTGTCCCAGGACCCCTCCTCTTCTTGTTGTACATCAATGACCTTCCTGGAAACTTATCTGACAAAGTTAAGAGTGTTTTATTTGCAGATGACACTAACCTGACTGTGAGAAAAACACCAAACTGCAATCTAGAATTTAATGTAAGTGAAGTACTTAGTGAAGTAGCAAATTGGTTTAAGGCAAATTCATTAAAATTAAATTTTGAAAAAACACATTATATTAAGTTTAAAACAAAAAATTATGCACAGCCAGATTTACAAATAAGCTATAAAAATAACACAATATTAGAATCAAAAGAGTACAAAATTCCTTGGTATTAAAATAGATGAGAAACTCTGTTGGCATGAACATATCACTTCACTACTGAAGAAGTTAAGTAGTGCTACCTTTGCAATACGAACACTTTCTCTAACAGCAGATCTAGAATTAACAAAACAGGTGTACTCCTCATATTTTCATTCAATGATGTCATATGGCATAATCTTTTGGGGAAACTCTTCACAAAGTAAAAAAGTTTTTATAGCACAGAAAAGAGCTATTAGGATGTTGTGTAGGGTACAACCAAGACCTTCTTGCAGACAACTTTTTAAAAAACTCAATATTCTCACAATGACTTCTCAGTATATATATATTCTCTCATGTGC
This sequence comes from Vandiemenella viatica, assembly GCA_031002005.1. Lineage (NCBI taxonomy): Eukaryota > Metazoa > Arthropoda > Insecta > Orthoptera > Morabidae > Vandiemenella > Vandiemenella viatica. The sequence goes on from CM061921.1 coordinate 349,854,689, forward strand.
TTTGTCACAGATCATTTTAACCTGTTTACTTCTAATTCACAGGTACACAATTTCAATACAAGAAACAGAAATAACTTGCACAAAACACAAACATCTCTGTCATTAGTACAAAGAGGAGTTAATTATTCCGGTATACAACTGTTTAATAAACGTCCTAAGAGTATAAAACAGTCTGCAGATAAAGATATATTTAAAGAAAAACTGAGATGATATCTTATTGGCAACTCCTACTCCATTCAAGAATTTGAACAAATTAATTAATTGTATTCAATATGACTTTTGCAAAATTCAGTTGTAAAAATTAATGTTTATTGTTATTCTCTTTATTTGTCTTTGGAACATATACTTGTTTTTACTATGATTATGACTCATATTGTATGTACGTGTATTAACCATGACATGTTTCACATCCTAGAGTCCTTCCTCAGCAGGGATCCATGAAACAAGATTGATAATAAATAAATAAATAAATGGTGAGTATACATAGCACAAACAACCAGAAAAACTGGAACTAGATATAAGAAAAATTGAAGGGACTAAGATAAAGTAACCACTCCACATTTGATGAACTTCTGTTACAACAAAACCATACATACATTAATATAGAAACAAACATGAAAATATTAAAAATTAATAACTAAACGAGAACACGCTGACCATACAAGAATATGTTCATATACAACAGGCTCTCCTTGATGGTAGAAAGATATGAATCAACATTTATTCCTCACAAACCAAACCTTGCACAGGACACTTAAATAAAAAAATGCTCTCAAATGTACTGCTACAACACAGATGATAACTATTATCAGAAGCAATCAAATGGAACACTGTTTCTTCTTACTAACAACAGTTGATAAACTGGCAAAAGCAAAAAGTTCGAAAGTAAATACCACAGTGAAAAACTACGCTAATTACAGAAGTGGGCAATGAGTAAGTTCCCTATGAATCTTCATTTTACAAAAGCAGGTATAGAACACAATTGAACTTACATGTACTAATCATAAGCAAAACTGAAATTAGATAGTAATATAAGCCAACATAACCTTTTTTACAAACACAAATTAAAGTATATATGTTACCTAGGGCGCCGAGAATGTATTAAACAAATAAAAAACACACCATAGATCATCCTGTAACAAAAAGTATCAAAGCAGCTAAGAAAATATGCCAGACACATCATGTTAAGCCCCCTTTTTTTTTTTTTTGGGCTACAGGCTGATGTAAAATTTACTCTAAAGTTTGCACAAAACTAATTTTTATTTTATCTCGTGATGAATATAAAAGAAATACTAGCTGACCCGGTCACGCGTTGCTGTGACTTACTGATTATTGTACGTTGGATTAATGTTATTCTAAACTTCCTCAAGTAGTCAAATTAATATTCACTAATAAAGACAAAAACATTGTTGTCGATTTTAAAATTCAAATGTAATTGGTAAAGAGTTACGGAGAGTTGAAATTAAGGACAAACGATCATAAAAAAAAATTAATTTACATTTTATTACAAATTACATAATTGAAATTATATAAAAATTGATATTTATAAAATAAATAAATAATTTTTTATATTTATATTAACTGAAATTTCAGTTATATCTTCAGTCATACTGTTTTTATATTTTCCCCACAAACTCGAAGATTGTGTTGGATAACATGTTGTCAAAATAATTGCAAACAGTTTGACGAATACTATTCGGCGTGGCTGTCAACGCTGCATCAGCAAGTGTCAGGTCCCAATAATTGTCGTCTACCAGCAGCTGCAACTCGCGACATGCATCTTGAAATGTATTGCCACTCGACATGTATTGAACACTCGACCATTAACTGTTTCGTAAACATTCGAAAGAAGCTGGTCCGGGAACATTCGCCAGTAATAAACGCTGAAAGAAACATTCACCTTGTCTTGGATGCACTGTATAAAGTCTTTGTTTTGAATATGCCTGCGATCGAAGGATGTGGTTCTCCTTGTTTACGTGGCTACCATTTTTTACCTAATTTGTTCCATGAAAAATAGCTTGGAACATCGGTATATAATAATGTTTTTGCGAATTGGCGGAACACATCAGATTTTTGACACAATGTGAAAAATTCAGTTTGTGGTTTGTCGTTTTTGGTGGCTCAAGTATTCTTTGGAAAATATTTTGTTCGGTGAAATATACACGTTGACCGTTATCAAGATGTATTGCAAGATACTGGATGGAAGGGTCTCTTTCATGGATGGGAAAACTAAAAATATACCAGATAGCTTCGTTGCTGCTGATGTATCTACCTATCTGGTATAGTAGTATTTCGTCATTTTTATTTACATTTTGAACTTCCAATACGGCCAAATCACTGCCTTTATTAACATATTTGCAAACGTACTTAATGGATTTTACAGAACTGCAACACTCGACATTAATATGAGCCTTATACGTTTTTGAAAGTAATGGTGAGTATGGTACTACCCACTGATTCTCAAATTCAACTTGGTTTCTAGAATTTGACATTCGCATTGTAAATGTTTGCACACCATTCTCAGCGTTTCTGCGGCGATACAACGGATAACCATCGATATCCGTAATAGTATCTATCATTCGTATATTCCTTTGGAAAACGTTTCTTATATTTTCCACCTTCCATGCATGGCGATGTCATGTTAAAAGCACCGCACGGTCCAATGATCGAGTGACTGGTAACAATATCAAACAATTCTTGATCAATTAATGGGTCCGGAATTACGGTTGAAATTATTTGATCAATTTCTTCTGGACGGATTTTAACTTTAAGCCAAATCAAAATGTGAGAATGAGGCAAACCTCACTATTGCCACTCAATCAAATACAGATAGCAACGTGTGTTACCGAAAACTGAATGTTTTACGATTAAATCAATCAATGATTATAATTTTTGTTTGAACACACGTGCCGTGACATCATGACGTGCTGGGATACCTTGACAATGGATTGATTGTTGTCCTGGTAATAGCAAAGTTTGTATTTCCTCCCAATTCGGATTACATGTAAATGTAATAAACAAATCTGGACGACCATAGTGACGTACCTAAGTCATCGCATTCTGTATATATTCCTGCATGTTCCGTGAACTGCCGATGTAGCTTGAAGGTAAAATAAATGCATTACCGATATCATTGGCGTTTAAATTTTCATAAATATTGCCGATAACAGTATCTCGTAAGAGGATGTATTCCTCCGATCGTAATTTAGCCTGGTTGTATCGAATAAATCGCAACTGCTTGTTTTCAACCTTGGCGTACATATCCACCACGTATTGAAGTCACAGTTGACGATATCGAAGGATATAGTTATCCTAATTACGTCTAATCATCAATCGAGGGCGTAGTAATTCATTGAAGTAACTTTTATATTTGTTTATTACCTGAAAAAATAATAAATTAAATAGTAAAAAAAAGAATAAGAAATCAATATAGTGGGCCCGCTATAATCCGGCCCCTGGTCGGAATACTGCGGGTCTACTGTACTAATAAAAATCGAATTAAATAGTTGAATATTAAATTTACCAGCAACTGGATCACGCTGTTGATGTGATATTCATTCTGCCCTTGCCAGAATATCAGTGGATACTGGAGTGCATCATGCGAACGGTGTAGATCCGAAATTATACTAACAGTTCTATCTTGACGTGTGACTATAATCAACTGAGTCACCAATCATAAAACTGCAACTTCATCTATGGTTGGTGCGTTGAATCTGCCAGCGTGTTCTCCTGATGGTAATTTGTCAGCTTTGATGACAATTTGATAGTTGTCATTTTTTAATTGTGGCGACACAATTGAATAAGTTGATTATTATTTTCCAAACAATTTTCCAACAATACCACAATTGCTCTCTGTTCTGCTTGTTCGATGAAATTATACTGGCACCTAGTTTTCAAGCGTTCCTCACAATTTCCAATAGATTTGGAGAAACTTCGGGTCATCGTTTGGCATTGGTATCAACGATCCAATCTTATGGTACACCTGCCCTTGTATTTTGAATTTAGTTTAAAAATGACGTCCATCAGATGTAAGATCGCAAATTTTTGTTGCCCCAAAAGACGTCATCTGGAAGCAAGAATTGAATTTGCGTGTCTTGCGCAGAAACAATTTCGAATCGTTTGATTCGCCAGCAAGAAGGATTGTAAATGTTCTGGCGGATTGGGTAGTGGTAATAATACATCTTTTCCTGATGCACAACACATGCCGGCTGCTACATTGCGGAATTTCAACGCCTGATAATACTGGCATATTTTGCTCATTGCACCGATTGCAGTTTTAGAATGTGCAGAGTAATAAATGGCTGGTGCATATTGGAACGCAAGACGAACAAATGATACACGTGTTAATGCACGGCTGATTTACTGTCTCTCTCGTTCTTTTTCACTAAATGTAGCTATGTGCTGTTCTCGTGCCGCTCTTGTTCTCGATATATGCTGTCACAGACGTTCATCACGCTGTTCTTGAGATTCTTGCATACGACGCTCAGCTGTCCTGATTCTTTGAACTTCCTTACTTGCCGCGATTTGTGTTGCTGATTGATGAGCCCTCTCGTCGTGCGTCTTGCCTCTCTGCTACACGCATTGTCGAGGTTAGATTCTTTGGCGACATTTCACTGAAAAATATTTGAATTACAAAAAAAAAGTGTCTTTCTGAAAGCCCTAAAATAAGACACTATAATACAGTGGGTCCATTGAAAAATACAGTAAAATGGAAGTTAAGAACTAATGAGGAAATATAAAATAACATTAAAAAAAATAACAGAAAAAGAAGAATGATATTTTTTTGATACATTTATAGCATGGATGACACCAGGCTTTCAAGAGGTTTAGAAAGATTTGAAACGATATAATACCAGTGAACTGTATGGAAAGAAAATTTTTTCGATAGCAGACTTTGAATATGGCAGGATTCAAAGGTAGAGAGGAGTGCAATAATGAAGGAGTACTGGGGAGGAAGAAAGAAAAAACAACAGGAGAGGAATTGAAATTGACACGTGGAGTATAGCTGACCATAACAAAAAGAAGAAGAAAAATGATAAGTTAGCGAGAAATGCTTACACGATTCGAATTTATCGTAACGTTTTCTTCAATGTTATATTCATGTGTGTAATTACTTTGTCGTTAGGTATAAAGACACACAAACGATGAACAACAATACAGTATAATTATAACACAATACACAGCACAATTAAAATGAAGAAACTCACACATATGGCGTGGAATAGACCGTAGCATAAATAAATCGAAATACAACGCCATCTACTGGATGGTTTGATAAATTAACACATCGCCATCTGTTAGGAATAAACTGTAGCATAAATAAATTGAAACAGAACGTGATCTACTGGATGATTACCCAACCTAGCTAACCAAGTGTTGTATAGATAAGTTAACACATCGCCATCTGTTAGAAACTTATGGAACTATAATAATAATTACGTGTGGTCGTAATGACCTGTTGACATGGTTGCTACTGGCTGGGCATTCTGCCCCTGTCGTAGCCGCCTTTACCTAGCCCGCCCAAGTTGCCTGCTACAGGGGACCTACATTTTAACGTCGAATCCGAACCACAGTACCGTCCTGGCGTATTCAACCTCATACAGCATGCTGCGCCGGGGGTTAATGCCGGGTTAAGTGTCTATAAAAATCTTCGCCGAGACAGGGACTCGAACCGGGGACCTTTCCATCTCCAGTCAGACGCCCTAACCACTTAGCCAGCAGACCGCTTAGCCTTGGTCGCTTACAAATGTTTACAAACCATTGTCCTATGAAAAACAGTTAATGCACATTTATTTAGCAAATAATAAATATTGAGGTCTATAATCCAGATAAAAACTATCCTATCTTTTAAGTTGAACTAAATTACACACAATAAGCCAAATTTCTTCTAAATCGGTTATGTAGTTTCGGAGTTCATTCCGGACGAACATCGTGACACGAGATTTTTATATATATAAAGATTTAAAGTTTATTGTAAAATGGCTGCAAGTTTCCAATGGAATCTCTACAAACTGAACACTGCGAAACAAAGAATAATTTCACAATACAACATGTATATCCAGCATAAGCTTGATCCTGAAGATTGTTTATTTTTCTTCTTATGTAAGTTGTATTTCATTTTGGACTGATGTATGCTAAGTCTTTAAAATAGTGTTGCACAACAATTAGTTTGATAACAGTTATTTGGTACAATTGTGAAAAGTAATTTTGTACAGAATCACCAATAAAAGCCTACCAACATATTAACATTAGGATCAGGATAATATTAAAAATTCCCTACAAATTTATTTTTCTTCTGGTAAAGCATCAAAACTGGACATAATTTAGCTAGTACAAAGGTTTGGGGGCAAATGGCATTGTATTTTTTCCCATACTGGGCTGGATGAATAATACTGAACACAACAAAAATGTGGAAACAAACAGTGGAAATCAATGGTGAAGAAAACAATTGCTTGTAGCAGGTAGATAAAATTACTTGATGCTATAATGTACTGTATGATACTTTCAAATAGTGGCTGCAGCACAATTTAAAGTTTTATCAGCCTTGCAGAAAGACCTTGTACATAAGAGATGTTCTAAATCATTATCGAGTGCCAGGAAGATCATTTTAACACATGTCGCAGCTCCATACCATTTGTTATCAAGTTTTAGGTGATCAAAGAAATTTTTTTTCATTAATCATGAGGATAAAACAAAGTTTTTATCTTTCACTGCAAATATTTCATTAACACCATTTATATAAAAAAATAAAATGATTGATATTAGAGCTTTTAATCATTGTATTTCTGGCTAAGAAGGATCCATCTAAAATCTAATTTTGTATCCTCAAACTACATTTTCGTTCCCTTGGATTATGGTTGGGACACTCAATAATTGCCCTAAATGTGAGAGTAATACCAGTGGGAGAGCAAGCTCAAGGCAAGGTCATCTCTTGCTGGTAAGGTCTAGGATAGCAATGAAGCAAATAATAACATTAAAACTGGACAGGTATAGCACCACAGCTGTGGTGAAGACAATGGACCTTTGAAGTAACAGACTAAAGAAACAGCTCTAGATGGCAGAGGAATTGAGGATGGTAACATAAGGATCCTAATCAAAAGTCAAGGTTGGTTGGATGAAACAGCAGAGACAGATTGTGAATATTGATACCTTGAATGTAAAAGCACTCAATGAAATAATGTAATTTCAAGCAGATACAGTTGCTCTCACTGAAACCAAAAGATAAGGTACAGGATTTGATGAATTACCTGAGTACAGTAATATATACAGCAGTATAGACAAAGCAAACAAGGCAAAACAAAAGCAGGCATATTGTTATTAGTCAGGTAAATATATTCAAAAGATATCAAAGCCAGATCGTATCATCAAAGCTGAACTGGCACTTGTGGGATATTATTTGTGGTTACTGAAGTGTATGTTCCATCCAATGATGTGATTGATGATGCTACAGCACATGTTAAAATGCTGAACTATGTAAAAGATCAGCAGTACAAAAAGGGGTCATCTTGTAAGGAGACTTCAATGTGCATATATGTAAAAGGTGTAAGGATGACATCATAGCCCAATTTGGAGAAGAAGATGATAATAACAATGTTGAGAGGCTTGTGACATGTTGTCAATAATATCCACTGCAAATTCAAAATGGTTTTCATAAGTATAAAAATAGTAAAAAAAAAAAAACCCACACACACAAGGACTTGGCCAAATTTTCACTGAAAGTCAATAGATTAAAATTACTTGATAGAATATAGAGGAACAATCTGCAGTTCTGATAACTCATTATCTACCAGAAGTAAAAAAAAAAAAAAAAAAAAAAAAAAAAAAAAAAAAAAAAAACCATGGATTGCATATTCTACCAAGAAATCAAACAGAGAAGTGTAAAAGGTGAGGTATATCCTAAATTATTTTTAAAATGAGTCACCTGTATATGCTTATTATTACATTTAAGAAACAGCTATGAAAACCTTTCAGAAACCCTTAATCACACAAAGGTGGGAATAAGTACTGGGATTAGAAAATAAGAGAAACTGGTACATGAATAAAAGGGGCACATAACCAGTGGTTGATGACAAATAATATAGAAAGCAGTAAGTAATTTATGAGTTGTTGTAGAGATGTAAAATTGCTTAGAACTAATGACAAAGGAAGAGTCCATTTTAATTCAATTACATTGCAAGACTACAAAGATTACAATATGAAAAACTGCTTACTGAAGACTGATTGAAATCATCGACAAGAGACGGTGATGAGAATTACAAATTGGAGACATCTTTTAAAGAAGGTGATAGTTTTACACAGGAAGAGATCGAAAGGGTTCAGAAAACTGTAATAAATGAATGAGACACAGGATCAAAATGAAGTCCTTACAGTGCTTAAGAAAAGATCTTTATCTCCTTTTTGAACTTCTGCTGTATGTTTCCAACTATTTCTGATTGTAAAACGGCCTATATCCTAAGCATACATAAAAAATGAGAACAAATTATTGAGTTACAAGAGTAAGTAATATATCAAAAAATTATTAAAACCATATAATACTCTTATTAGAGATAAAGAAAAACAGAGTGGCTTTTGTGCTGGAAGATAATATACTTTTAAATGTTTGCCGGAAACATAGAATAGTCAGGTATTAGGGGGTTCATGTTATATTCAAAGATATGACAAAATCGTATGATACATGCACAAGTTGTTAGAAATCCATATGTTAATATTACCAACAATATAGAAATAGCAACAGAATTATCTAATAATTCCATTACAAAAGATTTAGGACAAGTGCATGCAATTGTGCCAATGTTGTTCAACTTATTAGGTTTTAAAGACAATCATGTTCCAATATGAGAATAACTATTGGAAAAACTAAGTTATTCAACTTACGTTTTTCCAATTACCAAGCAATTTTTTTCTTAGGAATAAGATGACTAGTTACATACTCTGATAATTGCAGTGAATACTGAGAATGGAGTTTACCTAACAATATGCATAAAACAAAACAGTCAGTAGCCAGAAAAGCACACTGGGACCTAACATTAAACAAAGGAGCAATTAAGTGCATTAATATAAATATCTTGGAGTAATAATTAATAATGATGAATGAGTGAAATTGAAATTAAAAGTCATCAAACAAGGTAAAAAGGTGACAAGTACATGGTGTTATGGAAGACACAAATTAAAAGGAAAATGAAAGGCAGAATATACAAGACTATTTACTGTAGAAATTATTATAACATATAGACCTTAAACAAGCATATGGGATATTCAACATGTAGTTGTAGGTTTCATTACTCGGAAAAATAAGGAATGATGGAACACATGATCAAATACTTCAGGTACCGTCTACTTTCATACAATCAGAGCAAAGTATAATGGAGTCAAAGTGTCTACTTTTTTTAACTTATGGATTTACGCCTCATCGAGGTCATTAGAGGCAGGATGGGACTGGGGACAAGGAACGGGAAGGAATTCGATTAAGGCCCTTTTCAAGGAAGCATCCTGGCATTCAATTGGAATGATTTGGGGAAACCATGGAAAACCCAAATCTGGATGCCCGGACGGGGATTAGAACAGGCAGCCTCCTGAAAGCGAGGCCAGAGCAGTCAAAGTGTGAAGAGTATAATGAGATAATTTAAAAAAATCCAAAACAGCAAATAAAGGGAAGTATTCAAAAACTAATACCATAAGTGAGGAGGTTAGAGAGAACACAACAGAGTTAAGAGACAGCAGGGCGGTATGGAATATTTGAAGCAATTAAACTAGGAATTAATAATAGTAAAGATGGAGACTAAAAGTGGTTTTATGAATAATATAACTGGTGAAGGGAGATCACTGAAGAATGCATCTAGAAATTTCTACAGCAATGTTAGAAAACCGACAGGAGGGTATTCAGACAAATGTAGATAAGGATGGAGAAGAAGTTTCTGAGGATTTTAGAAAGGCAGAGATATCCAGTAACTAGTTTGATGAGACCATTAGGGACTATAATTCAGGAATTGGCGGGTGTAAATCAGAGAACGAGCTTATCAACACAGTTAAGTATGAGCAAATTAATAAATTTGAAATTCACCCTGAGGATATTATGAAGGATCTAAGAAAGTTAAAACAGCTTAAAGGGGCTGGTGCAGATAATATTACTGCAGATGTATTTAAGATATGGATATACAATATTGTACCTTACCTTGAAATATTATTAAAATTGAATTTGGAGTCTTGCGGCTTACAAAGGAAAAAAGTGATAGTAGTGCTGGTTCACAAAGGAAGTGAGACAAATAGGATCAAAATTTACAGGCTGATCAGGTTGATATCAGTGGTGAGTACATTAATGGAGAGATTGATATGTAATCACATCAGAAATGTCTGTAAGGAATTTTAGACCAGGATTTTCATGCAAATCTCAATTATTAAGCTATATACAAGATATTTCATATGAAATGTACAAGGGAGGCTAAATTTATGGTATACTACTAGATCTTTCAAAGGCTTTTGACAGAATGAGCCACAAAATGGTGGTAAATAAGGTAAAAACTATTGAAGTTGATGAAAAAGTGATTTTCTGGGCAGAATTCTTAAAAGGCAGAAAGCAAAATGTTAGGGTAGGAAATGCAGTATAAAAAGAAGTGTAAGTGAAAGGGGGTGTTTTGGGACCATTACTATTCATTATTCTAATGAATGACTGTGTTGATGGTTTGTTGTCAGAAGCCAGGTTGTTTGCAGATGACATATTATTATATAATGGGATCAGAATAGGGGAAGAGTGAACAGCTGCAAGGAGATCTGGACAGGATCTCTAGCTGAGTAGATCAAAAATGAAAAGAAGAGACAGCTTATTGGGTATACATATAAAAAGCTGAAGGCTGATTATAAGGAGGGGAAGGAACTGCTTGTTGAAGATTTGAAATGAAAATATCTTGGAACAACATTTGATGACAAACTCAACTGGGCGGGACACATTGGACAGGTAGTAGGGATAGGTTTCCAAATCCTTCACTTATTGAAAAGAGTGATTAGGGGATATACCAAAGAAGTGAGGGAATTGGGTTACAAAACTTTTGTCACATCATTGCTTGAATATGGTGGTACAGTATGGGACCCACATTTTGGGCGTCAAATACAGGAATTGGAGAGGGTGCAGAAAAAAGCTGCTAGAGTAGTCTCTGGAAATTAACTCAGAACACAATCCGTAACTGTATTGATAAATGAGCTGGAATGGGATTCAATAGAAGACAGGAGGAGGGTAAAGAGAATAGTGGGAATGTACAAGGCGTATATTAGTAATGAGGTGTGGGATATTGGCAGAAGAATTAAGAGAGTTGCATGGAAGAAAAAAGAAGACCATGGACACAAACTACATTTCAGGCATAAGGGTTTGTGAGAATATTATGCTGTAGGGGAGTGGGGTGGAGGTCAGAGATTGGAATAAATTACCAAGAGAAATGATGAATAATTTTTCAAAATGCTAAAAGAATTTAAAGGTGAAATTTGTAATGGGCCAAAGTGGGCAGGTACAAAAAAGGGGAAAAATGTGTGTGTAGGGAAATTGCCACAGGCGTATGCCCTTGATCAGAGTTAAATTAATTCTACATTGCACAAAGGAAGACAGATAACAAAAGAAGGTGTTAGAATGAGTTCAAACAGAAAAAATAAAATATAATATCCAAAAAGAACATGGCAGTCTGATTTCAACAAGGCAATAACTTAGGGGAAACTACCAGACTAGAGGAACCAACTTCAATGGTAGTTAGGATTTAAAAAAAAAAAACTTAATTATATGAGATATCAATGCTGTAAATGTGTCTCTATAGATGAAGAACAGCTCAAGTGTATTTTCATGTCCATCATACAAGTGATTTTGTAAGGACACAGATGATACAAAGGAAATAAGCTGAGCATTCTGAAAGCAAATCAGAATTTAACACGTCTGCCAGTGAAGCCAGGTGGTGAACATACACAATAAAGTACATGACAAAAAAATGAATGTTTGGACTGAGCCTTAATTATCATACTTTGCCAAAATTTAATGATTTAAAGAGACATATGAAACTAAAATAGCCTACTATTCAGTCAATAAGAAGACAAACTGTTAATTTCCTTTTCAAGTGCCAGATAAGATGCAACAAAGGCCGAATCATTAATATCTAATAACAGGTCCAATCTTAAAAGACTGCAAAGTGGGATTAGATACTAAGAATTCCAAGCATTACATTTTTTTAAGCCTGTATGCAGTAGCATCTACTGAAAAAGACATTGGAGTGTTTTTACAAAAAATCTGAATAGTTTGCCTTTTTCTTAATCAATGGGAGAACAGAGCACTGTGAAAGAGTGCCCTCCTAGAGAATGCAAAAGTAAAATAATATTGGGTACACACTCTTTATTAATAGATTTGTTGCCAGGAAGGTGTATATATATATATATGAAACAAATAAGCCAACAAATACCAAGAGTAAGTGAAAAAAATTGCTTCATACTATGCCTTCTAAAATCAGTTTAACATAGTCTTCTAAGAGTCTGATTTGGAATTTCTTATCATAAATGTTAAAGATACCAATGGTGTAAGGTCATATGAGATGCCCCAAAGAAACTAATGGAAAAGAATAAAGAAAACTTCATGGGATCCTAAACTGACAAACATCTAATGCCAGCTGCTGTTAAACTAAAATGACACACCAACACCTAAGTCATTAAAAGATTCAAATTTAAATGTGTACCAAAGGAGTATATAATGATCATCAAATTTTGCTTCATCCATTCAATCAATTATGTTCTCTAGAAAGAAACATCATATATATGCATGTTTTGACATTCCACTTCTCTGACTTTGTTTAGTCTGTTATACTGACCATTTTATACAGGTGAAAATGATGCATTACTATGTTAAAAAAGAAAGAGGGGTCTTCCAGAAAACTGTTTTCAAGTTTTCAAATGCCTATCTTGTAAACTATCCTATTCAAACCCATCAATCAGATTCAACATGATTCATTAAGCCCTCATTAGGAGAATGTGGGTTTGAATCACTGTCTAGTGATCCAAATTATGATTTTACATGGTTTCCCGAAATCAATTCAAGCAAATGCTGGGATGGTTCCTACAAAATGCCATGGCTAAATTCCTTCCCATTCCCTGCTCTCAGTCCTTTACCACCTCTAATAACCTGGATGAGGCGTAAAGCCGAAAGTGAACACTAGATTACTGTTGAATGTCACACCCAAATATCTGACTGAGGAAAAGTACAGGCAGCCAACAACTCAGATCGTAGAACTTCTAATGCGACCCAATGTGTGATTTGTTTATTACACTATCTGTATGTTTTTTAATGCAGTTAACAACTATCAGTTAAAATAACTCAGAAGAAATTCATGAGAGTTGATTTTAATGCAATGAAAACATAAACGTCTATTGTATACTGCATGGAATTTAGCCATGGCCTTTCGAAGGAACCCTCCTGATGTTCGCCTGGAGAGAATTCGGGGAAACCACGGAAAACCAAAATAAAGATGGTGAGACAAGGATTTGAACCCATGTCCTCCCAAACATGAGGCAAGAGCATTATCGCTCAACCATCATGCTCAGTGTTCAAAACTGTTACATGCTATGAATTATTTTCAGTAGTTTCTATAACCGGTTTAGAGAATCTCTGCCAATTCATCAAATGAAATTGATGGATAATAAATAATACTACATCTGTAACAGTTAAAAAGTGCACAGAAAGTCGGTCAAATTGTATTTTTTAGATAATTTACCTGCCTTTAACTTTTCCAGCAGAAAACTGTCTTGCAAAGAACTGCTCCATTACCAAAAAAATGCAAAGGCCCTATTTCAGCTTTTCTAGTTTAAAAATGTAGAGCCCCCAAATGAGATCATCTACAAGAATACATAATATTTTTTATTTAAAAAAGGGAAGAAAGAAAAGATGAGAGAGAAATAAATCCTACCCATGGCATGATGGTTAGCACAGGGCATTAGTTAAATTTCCAGTGCTAGCCTGTATATTTCCTGGGTTAGGATTTGCACTTATTCTAGGTCAAAATCAATTAGTGTAATTTTCTGGAGAAATCAAGCTTTAATTTACAAGATGGCATATAGGCTATCTTCCCATATACAAAGAACCCTTGCTTTCCAGTTCACATACATTCATTGCAATACTTAAATGAAACACAGGAATATATACACCATTTAATGTATAACAATGTATTATTATGTTTCATTTTTATTAAAAAAAAATAAAAATAATAAAGGTCTTTAGTAAAACCTTTTTTCATAAAATTTTTCTGCACTGCCACACTGCAGATCATTTTCAACCATTACTAATATGAAAGATCCAGATAGGTACCCATTCAGTGGTGTGACATAATAGTGCTTAATAAATACAGGTTACAATCTATTTGTTACAACTAAATAAGAATGTTTAAATATTCTTGGATAGAAATAAAAAGAGGACAAAAAGAAATAAAACTACAGAAAGAAACTATCCTTAACACAAAGGACAGCAAAATGGTACAATACACAGAGAACCTCTCTGACTACCACCAAGGCCTTTACATTCTTCTGCTAACAAAATTCCACTGTTATGTACTCCTTGTATTTTTTGTGAATCTGCAATGTACTTTCATGTATTCCTTTCCCTTATTTTTTAATTAACAATGTTTAAATGTGTTGTAAACATAATCCTGAGAGCAAAACATTCAATAATTTAAACATTTACAGTTTAATATTTCCAGCCACATTTGGTCTAACTTGTGGATAATGTAATTCTTACAGTCATACCAATCTAGAACAGAAATTGAAAGTTAAATGTTCATGGCTGTCTGATACAAAAGAAAAGAAATAAGTATTTGTACACAGCCACACTCAAATCTCTAAAGACATTCAGTCAGCAGGGAAGAAAATGTATTAAGTTACGTTTTAAAATAAAACCACTGCCATTGGTGGTTAAAATTATTTAAACATAAAATCATAAACTTTCCTTGTATGTTGAACATCAGAAAGGCAGATTGAATGGTTCATATTTCGTAAGGCGTGATGTAAAAAATCCAATTAATTTGACAAGCGTAATTTTAATAAATGATTTAAGGTTGTCAATCATAAATTAATGTAATAATGGAAGTTTATCCCATCTCCACCTCTAAACTTCATGAGACAATAGAAGTAGTTAAAACTCAATCCTTGAGTAAGGAAAGGGGTTTACCAAAGATTGCAATTCCGTTAAAACAACATTCAATAATGACGTCATAATACTGCGGTAGTCATTCGTGAGATGTATTGTTTTCAAGCATTAATTCAGTAGTAATACACCCTGGACCATTATTCTGAAGCAGAAATTAGGTTGTAATACAGCCCGGACCAGCATAACAGTGCTAAATGTACTTCCCAAATTATTTCTTGTGTTTGTCTAGGGCAGTATTATGATGCCAATTCCTCACAGAATCGCGATCTCCAGTAATTCCCAGGAAAGAAAGAAACCTGTACCGATTCATTTCTGCACTCATTTTTCCCACGAGTGATTAGGGAATGGAATAGAAAGGATTTACTGGGTGAGTAAACATAAAATCCGACAGGAGTGGCTTTCGATAAAGCACTCCGGCCATCCTGATCTGGGTTTACCATGGATTTCCCGCATCACCAGGCGAATGTGTGGGATGGTTCCTCATAATAGCCCATGGGTGTCTCCTGCCATATACTGCAAATCCCTTCCAAACCATCACCCTTTTCGATAGGTGCAATGCACCCTCCGACACACAACTTTTAGTGAATCGCGGAGTAATAATAATAATTATGCTGGGCTACCTCAAATCAGGTCTATGGTTACACATCTGGCCACCTCTACATACTCGCTAAAGAAACTGGCAGACATTCTAACAAATGGGGACTTTAAGAACAGCCTATTTTGTATTCTTCTGTAATCTGATAACATTTGATGTACGGTCATTGGGAGGAACAGATGGAGTCATAAGCATCTTAATACAGGGATGGCGAACCAATGGCAAGCGTGCCGGTGCTGGCACGCGACCAAATAATTTTGGCACGGCATAAAGTAGGCACCTAATCAATATAAGTAATTTATTTTTTCATCCACATAATACAAGATCAAAGTCAAAAAGTTCATCGTGATGCAGCAATGACTACAGACAGTGAAAAAGAAGTGGATTTCAAATATTTATTAATTGTTTGGAAGAAATCAGGCCATTTTTACAAAATGAGGGGAAAATGGAACAATACCGATAATTGATGGATGTTATGTGGCTTTCAAAATTAATGTGTTTTTTTTTTTTTTTTTTGCGGACACATGCCAGCATTTCAGTGAACTGAACACGAAGCTTCAAGGCGCAAACAAAACAATTATCGTTATGATAGATCTCATTCATGCTTTTGAGGCTAAACTGCAAGTTTTCAGTAATGTTATTATTCCCAACAGTTACAGCTATTTCCAAAACTTGAAAAACGTCGCCAGAAATGTGCATGTATCGAAGAATTTTCATCGAGACTTCCTCAGTTCATAGAATTATCGGAAACACTCAAGTTTATTGTGTATCCTGTTGTGACTTCCTCTGACAAATTGAACTTAATAAATTTGATCGGTTGAAAATGAAAGAGGCATCTGATAGAGATCTAGTATAATTCCGTATCGATTCAAAAATTCATCGAAATAACGAAGGTATTGGAATTAATTGAATTAGCAAGACAATCAATCAATATGAATAAAAATGCCATCATTTGGAAACCTGTAATTCAATTCACATTTACTTATCTTAAGAAAGACTCGCTTTGAAACCGTTTGTCAGATCACTTCATCTTGCAATTTGCTAAAAGTAAAGTATGAACCTAATATAAGTTATCTGGCATCTATTTTGCAACAACAGAAGTCGCACCATTTTCTTCTACTTAATAAACACAAAACTGTTGATGTTATTATTGCTTAGTTTAAAAAATATAAAGTTTTAAGGTGATAATATAGGCCTATAGTTTCATTTCTTTTCCCATTAGTCACTAAGTCATGATTTTTTGGTGGCACGTGATGGATTTATTCAATATTTCTTTAGAAAAAATGTCACTTGATCAGTAAACGTTCACCATCCCTGCCTTAATATGTCAAAAGAGAGCACCTTGTTGTCGGTGCTCATCTAGGGAGTGATGACATCCTCTGTATTAGCTTCAGTACATCCTTACAGTACCAACCCTGCACATAGTAGTCTATTTAGAAGAAGTTAAGCATACATAAAACAAAGAGAAAATATCTGTCAATCATCATGACACCAAGAACTACAGCAATCTGAAATGTGATGCGATTTGGAATACAAAAAATATTCATGACCTAGCAGAACTGAAGAGCCACAATCTACTTCATAAAAGAATAAAGAAATTTCCAATGACAAAATAACGAAAGAAACAAAAAATAATTTAAAATCATGTACACACAGTTAACGAATATTTTGAGGAGACATAAATGGCTTTCTTTTTGTAATAACTTGAAATCTCCGACTATTTCTTGCAATAAAAATCAATCACACGTTTAGCACTAACGCCACATTCAATAAATCCACACAGAACATCAACAGAAATCTCCTGTTCACTTTAACTTTCTTTAAACAGAGTAGACAATGATAACTTACAGTGGATTGATGGGTGAACAGAATAACGTTGCATGACAGTTTAAAATTCATGAAAGTAAACAATTCCATCATAGGCCTGTCTTTCAGAGATTACCGAAATAAATATTGGTGTACGCAGTTGTGTGCTCATGAAATTATCCTAAAACATAAGGAAGGGTGATTCCATAAGAATTTGGGTAAATTAATATTTTTTACCTTGTATTTAATGCCAGTTTTATTTCTTGGATGTTGAAGCAGCAAAAATATTTCACCTTTCTCCTTAAGCAACGATAAGTTTGAATGAACAGATCGTGATAAAATTACGGACTTAGAGTAATCGGAGACCTCAACGAATCCAACAAGCCTCTTCTGTCCCGCCATTCTTCTTTTGGAAATGATTAAAAAATAACGATAAAAACTCCACGTAAGTGATCTATTTCATGTTCAGTCACGTTTGCCAGAGAATAAAGAAAAAGAACCTTTGTTCGCCGTAATTTTTCGAAAACAGATGACACACCAAAACAAAACATCAACAGGTATCACAACACTGAAGACTACGCCAAACACCGGCTTTGGCATATACAAATATACATATAACTGCGCATGCGCAAAATTGGACACGCCCCGCAATAACCTACTGCTCCTATCCCATGTTTGCTTGGAATATAAACTACAGTCTTCGTATTTTCCACCAAAAAACGAAGATAAAATTTTTAAAGACAAGCAAGTATTCATTTGTTTGTACTTTTTATTAGTATTATTCACGAATGAATTACCAAGTGCAAAGATACCATGCTACCGAGTACCGATACAGAAATACCGCCAGTCCGCCACTCGCCAATTAGAGGCGCTTAGCATGGAGGATAATTCCTTCCTCCATGTTGCGTATAACTGGTCTGTGGATAAAGAAAGAAAGAAAACAATATAATGGTTATGGGGTGTTGCAAAAACCGATATTTTACTCTCCCTGATCTTTGTTATGCAATTGTTTATTTGTAACTTGACAACTTTCCACATCCCACAGAGCCTGTCTCTTATATTGGGATCAATGGTAAATGAATGTATTGAATTGAAAAAACTGAATTGAATTGATTAACTTCGACCTTTCGCTTGCCGTAATCAATCTCTTCGTGAGTTCCACCAGAGATAATGTACTACCAGAGTCAATGTTCATACATTGAAATTTGAATCATCTTATGTGTGTTGACTATTTTGTCTTTGTTTGTTGTTGTTTGTGGAGAAAGTATTTGAGTTTAGTAAAGTGTTATAAAGAAACACTATGGGATCTATGCCAGTAGGACGTGGAAGGGGTCGGCAGTTGTACAGTATTCCTTTAAGACGACCTGGGAATCCACAGAATGAGCCAGAATATTTTCAGTGCATGCTGGTGTTGTCACCTACTTTCAAAAATCAACCAGATAATGTCCTCAGAGCTTTGGAGAAACAGATAAAGGCTGTTTGCAAAGTCAGCAGTGAGATGAGGTGTGGATTACTATGTGTTTGTCAATGTTACCAGTCCATTAAAGAGGTAGTGAATGTAAAATTGCTCGGTATGCATATTGGTGAAAATAGAAATTAGAGGTTACATGTGTCTGACTTACTAGATCGATCGGGCGCAGCGACATTTGCTAATTGTACAATTTCAGTCTTTTTTTAATGTCAGTTTGAAGTAACTAGTTTATTTGACAGCTGTTTACTTATTCATACATGATGGTCACTAACAAGGCAGCCTGAACTGATTGGTTTATTTCCAGTGTAGTTTGTAAGTTTGTACTGAGTTGGACAGGACAAAGTGGATATATATATATACAATTAGCATCATTACTGCCTCTAAATTACATTATCATTATTTACATATAAGCTCATTCTAAAACTAGTTACACACATAAACAATAAAACAAATTCAATACTACATCAGAATTCTTTTATAGAATATAACACTTTATTAGCTAGGTATATAACTTTTAAATTTAGCTGCTCTTAACAACTTAATTCCCTTGGGGCATTTGTTGTTTTCTCTCATTTGAAAATAGTTATCTTCACCTCATGTACCAGGGTTATGAATGCTGCGGTTTGGGGAAATATCTAGTTCGCGATACCGCTGCAACCACTTACCACCTCGTGATGTAAACACTTCCAGATGGAGAGAGTATAACGTCACTACCTTGCTGAATGTGACGTATACGTTTCACTCGCAGCTTTAAAAAAAAATGTCACTAAAGGGGAAAGTAGTCCATCACTAATATGTCTCATATCGAGAAATAGTTAATTTTGCACCAATAGTACGGGAATAAATTCATTAGCGACGAGGTTTTGATGCAGCCTGGACCACACTGAAACTTAACTATCGAACACCTTATTGTGGATACCTAATTTCTATGTCATATCTATCGCTGTTCACATCTTAATGCAGCCTGGACCATAGTGAATGTAACCGTCACACACGAAATTGCTGAAACTCAATTTCCAAATTGTATCTACCACTGTTAGTATGGTCCAGGCTGCGGTTAAACCTAAACGCATACGGTTATTGATGAAATCTTGTTTTTATAATAAAAAAAAATTATTTCGTATGAATGAGTTAAATAGCAATTTCAGGAGGAAATATAGAAGAACGGAATCAAATACGAATCAATGGAATTATGGCTAATAATGTTAACACTAATGAACAATGTCAGGGATTACTGGAGATCGCGATTCCGCCAGGAGTTGTCATCATAATACTGCAGTGGTCAAACGCAAGACTCCACTATAAATTCTTCCCTAAGTACATTTAACGGTTTCATACTGGTCCAGGCTGTATTACAACCTTATTAGTGCTTGAAAATAATGGTGCAGGCTGTGTTACAACGGAATTACTGCTTGATAATAATACGTCTTGTGACTGACTACATCAGTATTCCAACGATATTACTATATGTTGTTGTAGCGGAATCGCGATCTCCAGTAGACCCCAATGTCAATTATCAGTTTGGAATATTGTACATATTTTAATAATATTATTAATTGGGCAAATAATAATTATCTTTAACTTTTTCAATCCATGGCCTAACATGTATTCTCTCCATCAGGAAGTGTTTACATCGTGAAGCGGTAAGTGGTTGCAGCGGTATCGCGATCTAGATATTACCCGTGGTTTGTTGCAGTTTTGTCTGGGCTGTTTACTACCAAGAGTATTACTTTAAAAATGTACAACGCATAAAGTGTTAATATTTTATTCTCTAGGAAAATGGACCTACTGTACCTTAAATAGTCTGTCCATGTAGCAGTGTGCCACTGCCTCCCATATTTCAAGGCTCTATGTTAAGATAGAGTGTATCAATCCATAATATACTGTTAGCTTAAAATCTTTTCTGAGGTAATGAGATAATCTTTTTAATACAATTTTTGTTTATCTTTTTACAAGTTTCATTAATATGTTCCTCCCATGATAAGTTAGTTGCTACTGTGATACCTATTAATTTAGCAGATGTAGAATAGTTTCAGCACCACACGTAAGGTCTTTACCTAGTTAAAGTTTGTTTGGTTTCTTAAATAAGATGTAAACACTTTTTTTGAGGGGTTAAGACTCAACATATTGTTCATGAAGTAATGATAAATACCGAGCGTGGTGGGTGAATGGTTAACGTTCTTGCCTCGCATTTGGGAAGACGCCGGTTCGAATCCCCGTCCGGGCATCCAGATTTGGGTTTTCCATGGTTTTCCCAAATCACTCCAGGCGAATGCCGGGATCTTCCTTCAAAAGGCCATGGCCGAATTCCTCCCCGTTCCTTGTCCCCTATCCCATCCTGCCTCTAATGACCACACCGTCGATGAGCCGTAAAGCCCAAGTAAAAAAAAAGTAATGATAAATGTCATGTATTTTTAATTGCATTCTGTTAAGTAAACTCGTATTATTCGTATCTGAGGTTAAGATTGTAGTATCATCATCATCTGAAATAGTTCAACTGTTGCGGTATGTCTTGACATAAAGGATGAAAAGGAGGGGGCCCAGAAAACTAAATACATTGTGCCTTATGCTGTAACAGCTAATTTTTAATTATCATTGTGGTCCAGATAGCATTTCAGACTAACCTAAAGTGTGCTAATATTGCCATGCCAGTAGGAAGCAAAGCTTCAATTACCCCCATTAAACTCATGTATCCCAATATAGTCAACCTGTTTATTTGCATTATTTTCACTCCTTAATGTCATATTGCTATAATCGGTAGTAGTATAAGCCCACGGTCGGAACTATGTTTATGTGGCGCAACTAATTAGTCGAGTAAATTCTCGCCAATAAAATATAAGGAAATTTAAAATAAATATGTTAATCATAATGCCTGCTATACCACATATTAGTTTTAAACATGGTCCATGGCGCTTTAAGAGCGATAAATTTGAAGCTACCTCCATCCACATGGAGTAATGACTTCAGTAACATGGCGCTCATAAAAGCAGCTTAAATTAGAATTAGAACCTAAGTTCATTCTGCTTTATGCTGTAAAATGGGAGACAACATGGTGGGTGGGTGGTAACACTTGGGCCTCACTTTCAGGAGTACGTGGGATCACATCACTGTCCAGATATCCAAATTTCAGTTTTCCAGAATCACTCCAGGTGAATGGCAGGATGGCTCCTTCAATAGACCATGACCAAATTCCTTCACATTTTTTGACACCAGTCCTTTCCTGCCTGTAATGGTTATAACGAGGCGTAGATCTATATGCAGAAAAAGTATAATTTCATTCTGGTCTAAACTGCATTTCAACCCAACCCCAAAATATGCTAAAATTGCGGTTAGAATATCAAAGCTTCAGTCACACATTCACTGTATTCTGGTTTAAACTAGACCCTTCTGACCTAACCACAATATCTGCTTATATTGCTGCTCGGAACTCCAAGCTTGTGTCAGATGAACATTAATTCATTCATTGTATTGTGATCTGAACTTGACCCCAATAATCTTCTGGGACAATCCAACTCGTAGTGATAAAGAATTCAGAGCCCAGGAGCGAGTGATAAGATTTGTGAGTTGGTGTTAGCAGTAGAACTTACTGCAGAGAGCCATTCAAGAAGTTAGGAATTTTAATATTGGTGGCCAAGTATATGTACAATTTACATCATTTATAATCACCAGTTATACTCTATTGAAACAAATAGTGAAGTACATAATTATGGCAGTAGAAGTAAAAATAATCTTCACAAAGATTACAAGTCATTCTCACGTATTCAAAAAGGGATTAAATATTGTAGGATACATATCTCCAAGTACTAACACATTTAAAATGGCAGGAAATAAATTCTGGGGAAAAAATTGAAAGAGTTTTTAATTGATTACTTCTACTCCACAGAAGAATTTATTTCAAATTATCAACAAAATAATTGTCAATATCTAAGTTAGATAGAGATTACCACATAATCTACTTTTTCTTCTTCTTCATACCATCAGAGTAACCAGAATTCACGTTTTGGCAATAGCACAATCACTGGGATTCATCAAGGAATTGTCGTTTTGGTCTGAAAACTGTTGCACATGTTCGTTTGGTGATACTATTTAATATATGTTGCCCTTAGAGGTGTTAAATGTATAGATTACCTCACAAACTTCACTCGAAAAGTGCCGTAACGCTATACCGCGAGCGACTGGGAGAAGCCTTATAGCGAAGTATAATGACTATGCACACGTTCTTTGAATGATATTATTTGGGAATATGTTGTTATAAAAGTATAAATATGGAAAAGATTACACACTAAAAAAAAAAACTTTGAACCGTAAGCGAACGTTGGTTGCCTCATTTACGTACACATACGTGACGTCCAACGATAACTCGTACATCGTCAAGAAACATATCCACATGTTATTTCCAAAATGTTAATATTCTACGGCATTTATCAAAGTAGGTTATGACAATATTAACGTAGCTTATGTTTAGGTTGAAAGTGCGGCAATATGCTTGTTCCAGCATTAGGTCAAAGGAATTTAGTTTTTGTAGTTGAAATGCAGCATGTACCAAAATGGCATTTGGTTGTTGTTGTTAAAGTCTAATTCGCCAGAAATTGGGATTTATTAAATATTTATCATGATTTTCAAGCAGAATCATCAGCATCGCCTGTGGATAGGTTGGAATGCAGCCTGGACCAAAGTGGACATAGACGCTTCCTTTTGTAGTTTAATGGACTATAAATTTTGTTTTTATAATAAAGTTGGTTTTGTTTTCATCATTGTTGGTTGGTTGTTGAGGCATTTTGTTGCACTTAATATTATTATTGCTGGAAGTCACATATGATGATAAACGGCGTCCTCTCATCACTTAGTGTGTACTGTTACAGCAGTTTTTTTTATTTTGCGTGAATTTTGTGCGTTATACACTATCTTAATGGGTGTAATATAAACAAAAGTTAATAAATAATATACTCCAGGGAACGATAGCGTTATCATTATACATGGCAAGTATGCTTTCTCCCAGTCGCTCGCGGTATAGCGTTACGGCACTTTTCGAGTGAAGTTTGTGAGGTATCTATACATTTTACACCTCTAAGAGCAACATATATTAAATAGTACTACCAAACGAACATGTGCAACAGACGAAAACAACAACTCCTTGATGAGTCCCAGTGATTGCGCTATTACCCACATTTTATGCACATTTGTAGTTTGCAATAGAGCTGGAATGTTTTACTTGACATTGGAAATTCAACACTGATGAGAGAAACATAAATTAAATACCGAATTCCACGTACCTTATATTGTACCGCTTAATGTCAGTTATGATTGTGGATCGTGATAAATGTCAAACTACATTAATTTCACTGAAGTAATGATGTCAAAAACACAGTGCTCATGCATGCAATGTGTATTAAAAATTAACACTAAAATGTGCATTCAGAGGTATATATGGATATATTTCACTAGCAGTCTGCTGGGCCATTTAATTTAAATATAATGATCAGTCTGTGTTGTTATCATCTTAATCCCTAAAATCTTCGTGCCCTATGATGTACCATGCAATGTCAGTTGTCCTTGTGGTATGGAGTGCATTATAATCAAACCACAGTTTCCTCTTAATATTGCTGCTTGAAAATCAAAACTTTCTTTCATTGAATTACAATGTAGAATCGAACCCGTATTTTCTATTAATATTTTGGAAATGGTGTGTAATAAACTTCCTTTTTTCTGAGACATGTGCACCATGACTATACAACTAGTGGCTGTTTTATCATTAAATTGATTTACTGTTTGAGTTATATTGTTCCGAACCCCTCCCGATAATTTGTCTCAGTTTATGAATTCATTAGCTACACATGAATACTTCTTACTCCTTTATGTCTAAAATTAAGTGTTAATTTATGATTATTGTCTTCCATTCTATATACTACTCCTAATTCTTTGTCCAATCTCCATCACTGCTTTATTAATAACATAATGCTCTGTGTGTTCTCACCATTCCCATTCTCTTTATACAATACAATACATTCATTTTCCATTGATCCCAATATAAGGCCGGTCGTCCACTGCAAGCGTATTTGAGCGACTAACAGGTCTCGCGTAGTCGCGCGTATTGATGCGACTGATCCCAACACACGGAACGTTACTGAACAGCGTCCATTGCGAGCGATCTTGAGAGACCCATTGTAGCCGACGGCAGGCAACGAGCGACTGGTCCTTCCAGAGTTGGATTAATCGCTTGTAGCAGCTGTTACGTATTCTACGCTCCACGTTCCTTTTCGTGTATATCTCCGTTTTTGTTCGTTTTACTCATCAATATGGGTAGTGAGAAATTAATCAGTGCCGTAAATGAGAAAATACCGTTGTGATATATGAGAGACACGTGATATTTAGCGAAAACTGTGGGGAAAAAGTTGCAGAATAAATGGATAGTAAAGATGGTAGGTAATGTTGACAAGTTTACTATTATAGGTACTTTAAAATTTATAACCTGTATACTGGGCTGGAATAAATTATCTAGTGAAGTGATGAATAATTTATCAAAAACGCTGAAGGAATTTAAAATTAAAATTCGTAAATGACAGAAGTAGATGGGGAGGAATTTAAACACTCAAAGGATATAAAATGATAAAAAATACTAAGAAAGTGGTAATTAAATGACTAGGGAAATTTCCACCGGAGCATACAGTCCATCGCAATTAATTATTAATTCGAATCAATATATTAATCATTCAAATACCAGGTATATTACTGAATCGAGGGAACTAAAAAGAAACAAATCTCCAAATGGGCTTCTGGACAAGATAACTGGAAAGACACGGAAGATAGTTTGGGACATGGCGTCAATTCACCTTCTTTGAAACTTTGTGCACCAGTACAATAAATGTACAACGCTCCAACCCATCCATTCAACCAACAACAATTGGATTCCACCCTACCCTGACTAAGCGCAAACAAATTGATCATAGCATTTCTGACAAACATTTTCTTGAAATCGAGAGGGCAAAATTACAATTATTAGCAGGGCCGCTTGCGGAGATAGTAATATTAAGTTTTTTCAGTGTTTTACTACTTCTAAAGAACGTTCCTCTTCATAGGTAACTGGCAGTTTGTAATAAACTGAGCAAGTTTTTACTGATAAGGACATCTCCAAACCCATCTTTTCCATATTCATCGCCCAGGTCCGCTCAATGAAACACTCCAGTTCCATCTCTGATGCCCAGAACAATAGATTACTAACCACCTGAACCCGACGACGCTGTTCACTCCTATCCCAGTAAAACATATTTGTAAAACTTTCAAATGTGCCAAAAAAACACGGTGTTTATCGAGTATTTGGTAAGGAATGTAAATAGTTTTGTTTCTATTATAGTTTAGTTTAAAAAGTTTAAGAAATTATTATTATTTGCAAATAGACCTATTAAACTAAATAATTATCATTATTTGTTTCTGGC
The DNA here is from genome assembly GCA_031002005.1 of Vandiemenella viatica. Classification (NCBI taxonomy): domain Eukaryota; kingdom Metazoa; phylum Arthropoda; class Insecta; order Orthoptera; family Morabidae; genus Vandiemenella; species Vandiemenella viatica. Next base: position 349,881,148 of record CM061921.1, read on the forward strand.
TTTTCGCCTCATCTACGTCGAGGTCATTAGAGGTGGGAAGGGACTGGGGGTAAGGAACGGGAAGGAATCCAGATATCCTTTTGAATGAACCATCTCGGTATTCGCCTGGAGTGAACCGGATGGCTGGACGAGGATTTGTAGATGGAATTCCGTTTTTCTAACATTGAATTAATCCAACACAAACGATGTCTACGATGCGTCGTCAGGCAGGGACATTCCAAAAAATAAGTGGTCTCTGCATCCATTTCACATAATTTTGAAACTCTTAAAATATTCGCACGAAATCACTAGCACAACTGTTGCCCGGGAGAGACGCGGTCGAGAACTGCTGCAACAATCACAGTCGCATGACTTAGTCGGCTACAGTGGACGGCCTTAGTCGGTCCTTGTCACCCCATTCAAAGTCGTTTATAGTTGCTAGAGTTGTTAATCGCTCAATTACGCTTGTAGTGGATGACCAGCCTAAGAGACTGGCTCTGTGGGATGTTTAAAGTTGTCAATTTACAAATAAACAATTGCATAAGAAATATAACATACACTAGAAGATGTACAGTCAAAGCATACATGGTACTTTAAACAATTGCATAACAAAATAATACATACACCAGGAGATGTGCACAGTCTTTACAAACATGGTAAATTAATTATGTGACCTACATTTACACAAGCGGCTGTTATTTTGTAGATACCTTAGAAATAAATTCTTCGACAGAGTAGAAGGAGTTATCAATTAAAAAAATTTCCCTGAATTTATTCTTATCATCTGCTAGACATTTAATATGTGTTGGGAACTTATTGAAGATATGTATCCCTGAATATCGGACCCCTTTTTAAACAAATGACAATAACTTGTCATCCTTGTGAAGATCATTTTTACTTCTAGTGCCATAATTGTGTATTTTAGTATTTGTTTCAAACAAAGTATATTTGTGACTACAAACAACATTAACGTATATACTCAGCCACCAGTGTTAAAATCCCTAATTTCTTGAATATCTCCCTACATGAAGTTCTATTGCTAACCTCATACATAATTCTTATTACTCGGTTTTGGGCTCTGGACTTCCTGTCTCTATTGGCAGAATTGCCCCAGAATATTATTCAATATGACAATAAGGAGTGAAAATAAGCAAAATAAACTAGCTGCCTTATATGGAGATCACCTATAGCTGAAATAATACGAATTGCAAATGTGGCTACATCCAATCACTTTACTAAGTCAAACACGTGTACCTTCCAATTTAAATTATGATCAATAAAAAAAAAAACTAGACATTTCACACACTCTACTTCTTGAATGGACTGGCCTGCAAATTTTATGTCTATATCTGGTGTTAATCTGTGTGATGTGCTGAATTGCATATACAGAGTTTTAACAAAGTTTAAAGACAAGCCATTAGCTGTAAACCATTTATTAATGAGTTCAAAGACATAATTTGAAATATATTCTGTAGATCAATCTGGAGTATTTTAATTCCTATCTGCAAATTGGACAAATTTTGGGTTTATATATATTAAAAACAATAGTGGCCCCAATATAGAACCCTGAGGTACACCACATCTGATTAATTCCTACTCAGAAAACAGTGGAACACTTATGGCAGTCTTAAAATTCTCCATTGACACTTTATGTTTTCTATTCAGAAGGTAAGAACTAAGCAATTTATTAACAATGCCATCTATACCATAATACCAAGGGTGATACTTTGTGACAGATTTTAAGGTTTTGCCTTCACCAGCTCAACTGTTTTAAAAGTTTCCCAAAACTGACTATCACAAAAAATTGGTGTATCTTTCTCCTATATAATGGCATATTGCGCAAATGTTTAATATCACCTGAGAAATTTGGGTTAAAAATTGTCACAAAGTTACGCCATTGGGTGTGGTTACTTTGTGCCAGATGTGTTTTTGCCTAGAAATGAAAGAGAAAAATTTATTTTCACGAAGTTACCCAATAATACATTTATTAAAACTTTTAATAAAACAATATTACAATATTTTGGCAGTTTAATCTAAGTCTTTGCCGCTGTCTGTATCACTGTCACAAAGTTACTCAGTCGGGTGGGACTACTTTGTGCCAGATGTGTTTTGCGCTTGATTCCAGATCGCTGAATGATTCATCACTATCGTCAGACTCCTTAAAAGTAAGCTCCTCACTGCTGCTGTCTGTATCATTGTCTGATACCCATAAAAATGAAGACTTCATGCAGTATAGTTAAGTCACAAAGTAGCCCCTTGAAGTGTTGGTATTTTGGATTTGTTGTTATATCTCAAGTAAATATCACATCACAAACATTATATTACTCCACAGCCTAGCTAACTTAATAACAACAAAGAAAACCTACCCGTATTAGCTGGTTCTCAAAGGTATAATGCTACAACGTACAAAGTTTCCGGATGTCGATACAACTACACAGAAAGAGGTTTCAACAATACGATGACCTGAGACAACAATTGAGTTGTGGGAGCTTCGGGCAGCTGCCCTTAAATGGCACTGTAAGTCTTGCAAAGCAATGGCACTGTTTTTTTTTTATTTCCTGGTATCGCTGACATGGCGGGAGATTTGAAATACGAAAACTAGACCGTGTGTCACAAAGTTAAACCAGTCACAGAGGAACCCCCTCTTATGGTACTTAAATTTCTGTATCAAAATTTTATGATCTACACAGTCAAATGCCTTAGATAAGTCACAAAAAGTTGCCACAGGAATTAATTTAGCATTTATTCCTTCTAAAATATTGTCAGTGAATAGCTTGTTCTGTTGAATGACCCTTTTGAAAACCAAATTGTGATTTAGTTAGAATATTATTATTTTTAAGATGTTCATAAATTCTATTGTACATTGCTTTCTCAAAAACTTTGGAGAAGGCTGTTAGTAATGAAATAGGATGGTAATTCGATATGGCTGACTTATCTCCCTTTTTATAGAGTGTTTTAACTACAGCATACTTAAAAGCCTTTCTGGAAAAGTACCCACAAGTAAAAATATATAAAACAGACAACTTAGTATATTACTTAATTATGTGGAGCACAGTTTAATTAATCTGCTGGGAATCCCTGCATAACCACTTGAGTATTTGCTCTTAAGGGACCTGATAATTTTTATTATTTCTTCTGGAGTAGCTAAATTTACAGAATAGTGTTAAATTTTTCTTAGAAGCCATTTTTGAAAAAATCCATACTGTGTGTCACTGAGCTATTGGCAGTCAAATTTTCAGCAACAGATAAAAAAATGTTTTTAATAAATACAGGGTGTTCCCGAATTCATTGTACAAACTTTAATGGTAGGTACAGGACATTGTAACAATGATTTATTGTATAGGAATGTATGGTCGCAAGTGACGCGGTGAGGCGCAAACAGGGGAAATAAAAGGAAAGAGAAATGGAGTGATCGGTTGGTAGCATTGCCAGTAGAGGGCAGTAGATCTCCTGATTTATCGAGCATCGATTACTTTTTATGGGGACATCTAAAGCATCTTGTTTATGAGACTCCAGTTGACTCTCACCGAGCGGGGCAGTGTAACAGTTAGCATTCTCGCCTCGCATTCGGGAGGACGGCGGTTCGAATCCCCGTCCGGGCATCCAGATTTGGGTTTCCCAAAATCACTCCAGGCAAATGCCGGGATGCTTCCTTCAAAAGGCCATGGCCGAATTCCTTCCCATTCCTTGCCCCCCATCCTTTCCCGTCTCTAAAGACCTCGATGTTAAAAAGAGACGTAAAGCAGTTACAAAAAAAAAAAAAAAAAATCCAGTTGACTCAGATGAGGATCTTGTTGCTCGCTGCTGCAGGTGTGCGTGAAATACCAGGCATCTTTGAACGTGTACGCCAATCGCTCCACCGATGCTGTCAAGCATCTATCGCTGCTGGTGGATGCAATTTTGAACACTTAATGTAAACATGACACTTGTTAACAACGCTTTCAATAGAAGCTTTGTTTTTTCCTTTCGGCTGTTATTTCCCCTGTTTACGCCACACTGCGTCACTTGTGACCATACATTCCTATACAATAAATCATTGTTACAATGTCCTGTAACTACCATTAAAGTTTGTACCATGAATTTGGGACCACCTTGTATATCAGCAATTGAAAAATTAGAGTCTACTGAATTTTCTTTGATAAAAATGTCATTACTTGTTTGATTATTTTTTCCTATTTTCTTTTTTGCAATTCATATAGGAAGAGCAAGAGAAAGGCAGTGTAATATGAGAAATTATACACAAACTAAAGGACGACAAGACAAACCCCAACTTAAAACAATTTTACTCAATAATGGATGGCATTTTGTTTAAAAGGGACCATGCAGATAGTGAACAATGGAAGATATGGATACCTGAAAATTATGTCAACTATTTCATCTTACAACATCATTTTAGCTATGGTCACTATGGCACAAATAAATGCCTAAAATTATGAATTAAACACTGTTTTTTCCAAATATGGCACAGAGAATACAAATGGTAATTACCAATTGTGAGTTATGTCAAAAGTTTAAAACTGACAACATTAAGCAGGCTGGAGAAACGTAGTGTGTGCTACCAAATGGACCCAATGAACTAGTGGCCCTAGATATTTTTGGTCCACTACTGATGCCTCATGGGGGTGTAATACAAATATGTGTCATACTGGATGTTTTCTCTAAATATGTAAAACTATATCCATTAAAGAAAGGTACGACCAAAGTGATTTGTTCTAGGGTTATCAATGACTACATACCTCTTGTGGGCAAACCAAATAAGGTTTTGACAGACAGTGGACTGCTGTTTGTAAGCAAGGTATGGACTGAGTGTTTTGAGAATTTGGGTATTGAAATAATTAAAACTTCTTTCTGCCATCCCCAAGGAAATGCATTAGAAAGAGTTATGAAGGAATTAGGACGACGGTTTCGAACATACTGCAATGAGAACCATAAAAGATGGGCATATGAATTAAATGCTATAGAAGACGTTATCAACATCCCTCAAAACTCTACTTCGGTAACCCCTTTTGAACTCATGTTCAGAAAGAAACCTCCTTGTATTGTGTATGAAGTCATTCAATTCCCTGCTCCCACATATAGCTATTCAGACAAGCTTAGGATAGCATGTGATGAATTGAAGAAATGTGCAGATAGACGAAAAAGAAACCACGATACACAAATAAAACCCACAGTATATAACATAGGAGAATTGGTACTAATCCAAACCCATTGAAAATCCTCAGTGATAAACAACGAGATAAAGAAATTTAAATTTTTATATGAAGGACCATATGAAGTAACTGGTAGAGACAACAAGAACTCGTACACAGTCACCGACCTAAATGAGGAAAAGATTAGAGGAAGATATAACGTCATTGCCTTCAAGCCTTTAAAACATATAGCAACCAGTTAAGTTGACGAGTGGATGTATTGTTCATTAAAAAGGTTTTGTAATTGAAAAGGAGAGTTATATTAATTAAAAACGACTGACATTTCCTAATACAGGCCTATTACCATGATAGCTAAGAAATCAATATAATTATAGATTAAAAAAAAAAAAAAAAACAATCAGTTGCGAATAATGGAAATATTTTGTTGGCTCAAAGGGGCAAACTACAATATTTAAATTCATTCTGGGATGACCCTCAGCTTGATGCTTTAAGAGAGATAATTGAACATGTTTTATGTTGTTCGCTGTTATAAGGAACTGTTATGAAAGTATTTTGAAGCAGAGACCACAGAAGGGGTGGAAATTTGTCACTTGTTTTGTGAAATGTGGCTATATATTGCTTCAAGCTTATGATGCATTCAGGAACTCATGTGTGGCTACATGGATTTTAACATATGAAAAATCAGTTTTTTATTTATTGTTGATATATATATAAAGGTCAAGAAAGTAATGACCTTAGATACTTATAATAAAGTGAACCACTGTAAATATTTGTTAGCTATATACTCCGATGAGTCAGGAAGTTAAAAATATTTAACTATCAAATGGTATGTTAAATAATATATTATAATAATTATTGTTGAACTGTTCCGGTAATAGGAATATGGATTGCACCATATTTTGACGTAACTGATAAGAGTAATGATACTAAAATGTTATTGTTACAGACTTTTCATGTCAGTGTCACAAGAGTGGACTGGTGAAGTCACGGCACTACCTCCCATGGCAGGACAGAAAAGTGTCTCGTGTTTTCTTTTTAGACCATTGTTACTTAGAAAAATTATATATACACTGTAACAGTAACAAAGCGAAGAGTACAAAGGTCCTTAGTGAAAAAGTTTACCATAATATTTTCTTAATAAATATATGGTAAACTTGGGGTGGAGGGGGCTATGGTATAACAGACTATTCAGAGAATAATTACTCTTGGGAAAAAATCAGTTGTTATAGAGACCAGAAAAAAAACCCAGAGGTTTTTTTCTGGTGAGCGACTAGACAAGGTTAGTTCACATTTGGCGATGTGTTGAAATAAAAGTTACTGTCAGCTGAGTACCTGGGTAATTCTTCGGTTTTGTTTAGAAATGAAATAAGGCAAAATAAACGTCAAGTGAATAATAAGAAAGACTATTATTATTATTATTCACCACAAGAACTTAAAAATGATTCTGTACTCCTGACGATATATCAATCCATATTACATATAAAACAAAAATGAGTTAATAAAATATAACATCGGCGACTTAATAATTATATACAATACGGCGAATTTCTGTTTTCATTTCAAATTCCACTGATATCACATTTCATACACTGACTTTCTGCTTCCTGTCTCTTAAGAATTTCTCCTCCCAGCAAGTTACAGCCAATGCATTTAACCTTGCCTATTTCTCACTCTCAATGCTTTATTAAGATCCAGTGACACACTATAAACTTGTCCTTGCCTCACCAAATTTAACTTATTATCAGGTGCTATTGCCAGAGCTTTAGTTTCTACCATGTGTCAGCAAAAAGAAAAATCCTGTTATTTTCATATCTGTATGTCTCTTTTCCAGTTTTTATATATCTTTATCCAATTGTTCCCAGTGCTCTCTTCAACTAGTCATATCATCTAAAAACAACTTAACATCTACTTAACTACCATTAATTTTTGCACTAGGTTCATTCTGTTTTGCCAGTTTACATTTAGCTCATCTCTTCTCCCATTATCAGTTCCGCTGTGGCACTATTGACATAAATTTAGTATAATGTGATATGTTTCATACAGAGATTGTCATGCAACTGCTACATTATAAATTTTTAGTTTATCTGCTTCTGGCAGTGAAGAGAAATAGTTATAACATCTGCAATACAAATCAAATTTACAGTTTAATTTGGTGCTTAATAATAAAGCATGTTTTAGAAAATTTCATATTATTCAGTTTTAGTCAAGTTTTTTATGCAATTAAATTTTGTCATTTACAAATGAACTTAGTCCCAGTTCTTATTGTTTATATTTTGAAAAGAAAAACAGCTTGTTAAAATTGTGTGCATATGAATAGTTTATGTTGAAATTATGATTTTCATGCTGCTTAAACATATAATACAAAAATTTACTTAATATCAGTGAATGTACCATAATTGTTACATGCAAGTAATTGTTCAAAGCCATTTTAACACAAATACATACAACAGATATGTTGATACAAAGACTAGGAAGTGGTAGTACTATCACGAACGTATTTGAATGGAGATTCAGAGTGCCTGTTACCTCTTCCATTGCAGTGGGTCAGCCCATTACATAAATTGCAGTAATACTGGCTTTGGGCATAGAGATGCCAGACAACAATAATCCTAAACAGTTCACTGGCTGATTTGTTAAAATCCTAGATGTGGAGTATTTGCCATGTGACAGTGTTACTAGACCACTTACAACAAAATAAAATAAAAATATTCTTGTTCTTTCTAAAATGCAGTTTAAGCAAATAATTTGGGTATCATCATGCGAAGGTATCTCCTGAGCAGCACAAATACAATATTACAGTATGGCCTTACAGCCACAATCTCATCACCTGTGAGTTTCTGCACTGGTGGTAGCTCAGTCTGTAGAGCATGTGAGGATTGTCTGGATGATCAGGGTTTGATCACCAATAAAGCTGAAGATTTTCTTCAAAGCTGAATGTCTGAAATAGCTCCCCAGGCCCACTTGGTCAATTATCCAATGAGCGTGAAGGAGGAATCTCCTCACAGCAGTTATAAAGAGTTGTGTGGCTCTGACCATGTCATGTCACTTCTAGTGCCACAGGTCAGGAAACTGAATACAGAACTCTGCCTCTGTGAATTTGCCCTAGATTCAATATGGGAATGAAAGGAATACTTTCATCTTCTTCTACAGTAGACTGATACCATGTGCTGTATGGTAAAAATGCCACATTTAAAGTTGGATTTCCAAAACATGGTTTGTACTGTTAAGGCAACCTAAGTTACTACATTTATGTTTTCCACCAGTAAAGTTCTTTTATTTTAACCATGTATCCACGTGTTTGCCAACCTAATCATTGGATAAGGTTCCTATTTCCGTTTGGGAAATCTAAACAGTTCATCGAAATTGTCACACTGGTGCTGAGTATACAATCTAATCGCCTAACAATACTAAAAGTAGAACAGTACTAGAAAACTTTGGTGGCACATAGTATGTTTGGTTCTTCTGGAGCATTAAAATGTGCTGCCCCAGGCACAAAATAACACGAGCGGCACCAAAGGTGTAATTGTATCGAAGTATGTTGAAAAACTGGAGATAATATTCTCAAGTATAATAGAAGTACATTTAAATGAAGAATTACACATTTTCATCATTGAACGTTTCCACCTGTCCCCCCCCCCCATACCCCCAGGTCATCGCACATCCCATTTCTGAGGCTGTGCTTAGGTGAAAGCAAGGCTCCATCCATTACCAGGTTGCTGGGTCTGTTGTACGTTTTGATGGGAGAGCAGATGTGTTGCCATTTGTCGGCAAAATGTATTTTTTGTGAAATCTTTATTTTAAGAAGCAGAACCCTTGCCCATTTATAGCACCCCTGTGATCTAGTGTAGTGGCACTTCAAAGAACACAGTCATACTGAAGGATGGAGAATTAATTACCCATTGAACCTCATAAATAAAACAGGTGAATATGATATCTGCTCTGCAGCCTTTCAGAATGAGCATTAGTCTGTATCAACAATAGGAATTTCTGTTAATGGTCTTGAACTCGATGGCAAAACAGTCACTGGTTTCGAAAAGGGTTTCCAAGTCTGGAATCCACATCTCAACTTGTGAAGTTACTTTCAGTGAAAGATAACTCCATTTCAGTTGAATTCCTTTTCTAAAGTATTCCACTGCCAACTATTGTCCACTTTCCTGTCTGTAGCTCAAAGCTCTCCACACCTTGACTGGAAAAAACGATTAACTAATGCCTTGCATCAAATTATTGATGTTTACAGGATAACCTGGGCACCAAACTATGCTACATAAACTACACATTACCACTTGATTATTTGAATCTTAATTTTGTAATCTAAGAGATTTCACAATGTATATAGATTATGTGGTATTTACTTAACAGATTAATTGTGAATGGTATAGTGGTGTGATGAATATTTATTTGCTGGTTTTGACAGCTGACTTTAGTGTAATGAATCTGCAGGTCATAAAACTAATGCTGGTCTGCTTATTTCAGAGAATTTTTTGACAAAGTTTATCAAAAGAGCCTGCAGGACAAACAGTTTGGGATGATTGCTGCCTTTTATGTATCAAAGCTAATTATGGCGGAAGTGGAAGGTTTTAGGAAGATGGTATTGGATAAACTGCAATATGATTATGAAAGTAAGTAAGCATTAACATATGCTCTGTTTTGCAATAGTGAATTGCCAGAAAAGTAGAGAGGTGTGTGATAAATCAAATTTTAGAATAGAACAAAGTCAGATTACTGGATATAAGTTGATAGTAAAATAAGGCTACTGGATATAAGTTGATAGTAATAGTCAGGCTACTGGATAAGTCAATAGTAATAATCTGACATTTGGGAGGATGTGGATTCAAATCCCCATGTGTCCATCCTGTATCCTAAAGTACACTATCAGTCAGCTGGTGGATGGGCTCATCGAATATCCTTGCTGTCACCGCCATCATACCTTAGCCGGCCAATGGCTGTTGTGTCTCTGTACGAGCAAAACTGCATTGAACAACAGAGCATATCTCATACAGAGCCACCACACCCTTTGGCCATCTGGTGTATGATGGTGGTGACAGCGAGGATGTTAAATAGCCTATCTGTCTACTTACTCAAACAACAGATGCCTGATTAAGATGACGGATAACATCATCGAAATGTTGCCTCTTTATGAGGGAAGGGAAAGGGAGAAGTTAAGTGTAGACAAATATATTATTATTAGTACTACGCGATTCACTAAAAGTGTGTGGTGCAGAGTGCAATGCACCTAGCCGAAAGGGCAATGGTTTGGAAGGGATATACGAGATATGTAGGAGGTGCCAATGGGCTATTGTGAGGAACCATCCCAGCATTCGCCTGGAGTGATCCGGGAAAACCATGGAAAACCCAGATCAGGATGGCTGGAGTGCTTTATCGAAAGCTACTCCTGTCAGATTTTAAGTTTACTCGCCCGGTAAATCGTTTCTATTCCATTCCCTAATTGCTCGTGGAAAAAATGAGTACAGAAATGAATTGGTTTTGGGCCTGATTTCTCTTATCTTATTTTCGCGGTCATTCCGAGATATGAATGTTGCTGGTAGCAATATTTGTTTCCTGTCATTCCAAAATACGTCAGTCGAGAAGTTTTCAATTACCTTCTGTTGAGAGCAACGCCTTCAGTGTTCCAGGTCTTCCCAACCTAGCTCCTTCAACTTTGCACTTACACTTTCCCTCCAACTATATGTATATACCTGTCACGAATTGGGCGGCTCTTCTTTGGACCTTCTCTAGTGTCTCAATTAACCCCTTTTGATGGGGACCCAATACAAAACAACAATGTTGTAAGTGAGGACACACTAGTGACTTGTATGCAATCGATTTAACTTCCGGAGTGTATTGTTTTAAATTACAACCTAGAAATCGGAGCATACAATTTGCTTTCCAATTGCATTCTCGATATGCTCATTCCACGACAAATTATTACGAATTGTTAGCTATTTAGTGGAATCTACTGTTTTGAGGGCAGTACCATTAATTGTATATTCAGAGCTAAATGGTGTCACCTTTTTACTTACATGCATGACTTGGCACTTTTTAGCATTTAACTCCAACTGCCAGTCTTTACACCATGCAATTATTTTCATAATATCATCTTGTAGCAAAGTGCAGTCGTCCTGGGTTGTGATTTCACGACAAATAGTAGCATCGTCAGCAAATAATATTTTCATCCTCCTTATTATGTCGCACAGATCATTAATGTATATGAGAAACAATAGAGGCCCTATCATGCTTCCCTGGGGAACCCCGGACCTCACTTCAGTAAGTGGTGAACGCTCACCATTGAGAACTACACACTGTAGAACTAACTCACCTTCATCCAAAAACTGTGCGACATTTGAATAGATGATGTGTTCTAAAATACTGCAAATTATTGAGGTTAACAAGATCGGCCTATAATTTTGAGGATCATTAACATTCCCATTTTTGAACACTGGACTCACGATGGTGATCTTCCATTTGGCTGGTATATTTCCTTGATCCAAGGAGGCGGTATATAATTTCATCAAATACAGCATAATTTCATTTGCGTGCCTAGAGTAGAATCTTGTAGGAATACCGTCTGGTCCGGGAGCCTTATTGGTTTTTAAATTCATAAGATGTTTAGTTATTCCATTGGCATCGAGAATGAGATCATTCATAATTTTGTTTGTACGATTGTTAAATATTGGAATCTCCCCCGAGTTTTCTGCCGTAAAAGCTTTTTTAAATAAATTATTCAAAATTTCTGTTTGCTCTATGCTAGTTTCTGATAATTCCCTATTTTTCTTAATCAATGACAGCATAACATTACGAGAACCTCTTATTACTTTGACATAAGACCAGAAGTTTTTTTTATTAGTTTTTTTTTTTTTAAATTTTATCTGCTTAACGTCTTTCTAACAGCGAGGTCTTTAGAGACGGGAAAGGATGGGGGGGCAAGGAATGGGAAGGAATTTGACCATGGCTTTTGAAGGAAGCATCCCGGCATTTGCCTGGAGTGATTTGGGAAAACCCAAATCTGGATGCCCGGACGGGGATTCGAACCGCCGTCTTCCCGAATGTGAGGCCAGAATGCTAGCTGTTACACCACCATGCTCAGTTTGGATTAGTAATCAGGTCTTCGGATAAATTCCTGGCTTGGAATTCTTTAAATGCATCATGAATTGCCTTACGCACTTTTGCTCACAACTGGACTAATTCATGTCTCAGCTCAGTAGCTTTAACAGAATGTGACAAGGTTGTAAATCCAAAATGTGATGAGGAAGTTAATGAATTTGACATAGCAAGTAATTTTATGGTGGTAGACAAAGTAACAGAGGGAGCAGAAAGTTTATTCCATGATATGGGTATAGTAATGAGGGATGTAATTAATAAGGTTGATAAGGCAAAAGTTGATGATAAGATAGAGCAGAAAGGAGACCACCATAGTGCCTTATCACTCATATCAGTGTGTGAAAGTAATAATTTTCGTGTAGAAGATTTATGGAATGGTCACAGGTTAATTACCAAAAGTAATGCAGAATTTGTAGTGTATAGTACAGCATGGCTATCTGAAACTAGTGTGATCCAGCATGGCATAGTGGGCACTATGTTTGCTTATAAAAGTGGGGAGAAAATTTGTAAAAGTGCTGAAATTGAGGAGTTCCTCAGATATCTTGAGGAGGAGGGTGATATGGTGGTGTCGATAGAAGAAGACGTAGTTGAGGAGGAGAATTGTGAGTTAGAATGTTTGTCTACTGAAGAGAAAGAGGTTGAAAAAGCTTATGTACATAACCCTAAGTTGAAAAAATGCTATGAATGTGACTTAGCTGATAAATTGTTTAGCTCTTTTTTTGATGTGGATGATGGTATTTAAGAAATGGATGGGCGTAAGAAGTTTCCTTTACCAGGTTCTGATTTGGAAAAATGTACAGAGTGTGACATAGTTGACACAATATTTAGTACAATCTTTGATGTAAGAGATAATAGTGAAGTGATAGTAGCTGAGAAAAATACTTATGTTGCAAAAGAAGTCATTGAGCCAGGTGTTAGAACAGTTGTAGGTACTGACTCAAATAGTTTGATACGTTTAGGTAGTAATCAGACAATGGAGAGTGGAGTTGGAAGTAATGACAGACTGAACTGCAATAGTTATAATTGTAAATTTGTAGTACCAGTTGAGTCAGCAGCATTACTGTTAAGGGACAAACAATTTGTAAAAACAGAACCATTTGATCTGTCAGCTGTTCTATGGCTATGCCAGAGTCTGCTGTTTCAGATGATTCAAAGTTTGTATATCTTGCAATATGTATATAGTAGTGTAGTGTCAGATATTCATTCAAAAGTACAAGAAAATTGGAAAGTTAGGAAAAAGTAATTTGCATACAGTAGTTTTGGGTTTTAAGGGAAATCCTGGAACCCACTTTTATAGTGAGATGTAGGGAGGGGCCTTCACCCAAAATCTGGGGAGGGGTGCCCTAATGTCTGCAATGTTTTTAAGAGAATTAGTTGCTGGAATGCATGGTTTGGGGAGGGGTCACCAATTGTAAATATCTAATTTTGTAAATAAGATGTAAGGAACCAAACTGCATACCCGGGGGTGGATATCAGCTGTACGTTCCTCAACTATAGTTCACTTACTTATCACTGGAAAATACTTGAAGTTCTTAAAATAGTTTATTGACCGTATATTGCTTATGGAAAATGTTAACTGGTATTAAAGATGGTCGCCACCTGTTCGTTATCCCCCAAACAGGAAGGGTGTACTATGAAATGAAAGTCGGGTTTGACAGTTTCACAATTCACATATATTCTAAAATGTCACTGTATTACAACTGTTCAGTTAGCAAGGCATCGGAATATCATCACACGAAAAATTGCAAGTTGCGAAGCATAACCAGAACCGATAAAATTAAAGTTCAAATCCCAAACACTTTACTATGCAACTGAAAAATCCTAAGATGGCGTCTATCGTCCATTACGCCCGCCAAGATGAAGACTCGCTCCATGCCTAAGCCACCCGAGGCTCGCTCGCCTCAATCTAGCCAGCACACATCTTGCTCCTCCAACTATTCAGGCCAGACTGGGCCGTCATGGCGGCGCAACTTCCTATATCAAATCAGGACTAATGTGGTCAAAATAAACATAGAAATTTTTTATTTATCTCCCGATGTTTACCAGAAATTCATGGTGTGTAGATCACGCAAAAATACGTGTTTAGTGTCTCTTTGAAATAATGTTTTAAGTGCTTCAGAACGGAGTTATAGATTTATTTAGTTGGGGGAGTGTTGCTACATTGGATTATGCGGTTATTTCAAATTTTGTGAGCAAAAAACGTATTGTCAAAAATTTTAGATTTCGGGCTTCAAACTATTTTAAAAATGCTCTCCCGTTTGTGCTGATTATGCTGGTGTATAAATTATCCAAATCTGTTCGGTAGTTTAAAAGATATGGACTTCCTTAGAATCGGTAATTTTCTACCTTTCATCATACAATTTGACTTTTTATTTACAGCTTTTCAGGCCGAGGTATTACTTTTACAACGTTCCTTTATTAATTTTAAGTACTTTCCAAAAGTTTTTATTTATTGAAACATATTATTTTAGCTGAAATCCATGTCTGTCTTAGTGGCTAACTGCGTAGTAGCATTCAAATTTTAGGTTTGCTATTATCTCCTGTTAAATGTTTATGACCTTGTTTAGAACTTATTTAATATTGGAGAAACTATTACGGGACGTGTTTAAATGTACTTTTAAGGTCCTGAGATTGCCCCAATGAACTGCAATTTACTCTTGAAAAGTCGCAACATGGGAATGTTAACCAAATCTTATTATCACTTGGATATTTATTATTAAAACGTTCTGGAACCATTAGAAATGTACAGGATATTATTATAAACGGTTTGTTTCATTGTTTTTAGTATCGGAATCGGCATGGTAAACTGAGCTCCCCTTTCCATAACCTCTTCGGTAGTAAGGTGCTTACAAAGATTTTGTCAATTGATGTATATAGATAGTTTGTTTGAGTACTACTGCTCAGATGTAGATAAAATGATACAGAATGCTTAAGAGGTAAGAATTACAGTGTATAAAGCAATTTGTAACAGTTTGGTCTAGAAACTTTTGATGTTTTCGTGATGTTGGGAATTGCTGCATTGTGGTGACAAATGAGCAGCTGTAAAATGTAAACTGTTGTCATTGACAAGCAGACATCAAGTGTGTAATTTGTAGTGAATAATTAATTTGCAACTCAAGGTGATGGAATTGAATGTTTGTTGTGTAAAACAGTAACTAAGAAAATAATTGGATCTGTAAAAAGACAATTATTGTAACCAAAATCAGTGTCATGAACTATGTACAGATGATGTATGGAATGAAGGATTGTTCATTTTATACTGGTAAAAGTCATTATGTTTGATTGATTGTAATCTGTTTATGATGGCATTATGTGTACATACAACCTGCTTAGAGTCATTATGGATTCAATCAATTTTAATTATGTAAAATTAAGTGAATCCTGGGGAGGGGTTGTAACAGCCCTCAAACCTAAAATTAAATGGAATTGTATGGTTGAATATGATCTGGTACCTTTTTTTTTGCAAATTTCCTATAAATCAATGTATATAGACTTTGTTTTATGAAAAGAAATTATTTAGAGGCCATTTAATATGTTTAAGAACAGAATTGTGCAAGAGAATTGCTTAAATGTTCGTAATTCCAAGTATTAATGCAAGTTATGATGTCTAAAGGACAATTTACTACAGTTTAAAATGATTTCTGTGAATAATTTTGTGTTTAAGTATCTTTAACTCTCATTTCTGACCATTTTGTAGTAATTGTAAATGATTATATATTAATTCTGATTGTTTTTAATATGTTTCAGTATTGTTAATGTCTGAGAATTATCTGGCGGAAGCCTTTGAAGTGTTCTAGCAATTTTGATGTAGCTTATATAAAGCTAACATCCAAGACAGAGAAACAGTTAGTTAGTTTTTCGGCAAAGTTTTCACCAACTAAATTTTACTACTGCCAAGAACTGTATTGTCTGTGGAATACGTGTTGTATACAATCGCTGGATAGAATGTATTCATGTAAACAGTATCGTTGACGACATGTTTAAGAAAATAAACAAGTTTAAATTGAAATGTATCGTGGACTACTTAATTATTGTATTAATTAAACCACCAACAATCTTATAAGTTCTCTCCTGGTCTTCAGCCCATAAATCCTTTGTTGTATGACTTCTTAAGTATTTTCTCTAAAATTTTCACCCTTCTCTTCATAATTCTTCACACTGTACCACCCCTTTCCATTGTATAGTTCATATTACCTCTAAGAACTTCCTGCTCCTTAAATGCTCACCTTTTGATCCTCTGAAACCACAACATGGATCTTTTCCTGATAATAGACTTCACTGTAAAACTTGCAGCATACATCCAACCAAAACTACCAATTCCAGTCCTATTACAGGGTAATGATTTCCCATTACTGGACATGCCTTGTACACAACACATCTCAAACATCAACTCACCTGCCTCCATTCAATTAGTTCATATATAGGCTTAACACCTACTGCCAATCAGAGTGAGTGGCCGTAGGTCAACAGTTTACACCAATATTCTGGACAATCTAGCAGCTGCCCACTCCAGTTCCCACTGTTCCAGTAACTTCAGTGACAGTTTTGCTGTGAGAGCTATCCGTCTTTAGAGAAACAAATACTCTTTTTTTTACTCTATAAATAGGAACTTGCTTACATTATATCCTTGACTCCAAACATCAACCTCTGTTAAGACCCTTCTGATGAAATTATCACTATTATTTTTCCAAAATAAGAACAACAAAATTTTAATTTGGTGCAATTTACATACATTGATGAGCCAAAATGTTATGACAACCTAATTAACAGCGTGTTGGACCACCTTTTGGAATGCAATACAGCATGGCATGGAATTGACAAGTCCTTGATAGGTTTGTGGAGGTAACTGGCACCAAGTGTCTATGCACAGGTCACACAATTCTCTTAAATTATGGGCTGATTGTTTGTGGGTGCAGAACTGGCACCCAATAGCATCTCAGATGTGTTCTATCAGGTTGAGAACAGGTGAATTTGTTGGCCAAGACATCAACATGGGTTCACTATCATGCTCCTTAAACCACTGTAGCATGATTCTGTTGTAAAACAGTTACCCTGTTGGAAGATGTCATCGCCATCATGGAAGACATGAAGCATGAAGGTGGTCTGCAATAATTTTCACATAGTCCACATCTGTCAAGGTGCTTTTGATAAATACCACAGGTCCCATGGAAGCTCAGGTGAATGTCCCCTATAACATAATACTGCCCCTACTGACTTGCGTATGTGGTGTGTGCCTGTTTCAAGCAACAATTCATCTGGAAGTTGGTGTATGTGGACATGACCACTAACCTAGTGCAACAGGAAACATGATTCATCCAACCTGGCAACATGTTTCTGATCCATTGCCCACTCCAGCTGTAATTGATGGCATTGTTGGGTCAGTGTGGGAACATATTGCAGATCCCCATTTTCAAAAATGTGTGCTGATTGGCATCCTTCAAAACACTTGTGATGTGCCAGCATTATAGTCTGCCATCAGATCATGCAGGCAAGCCTGTGACCTACACATTCTCTGATGGTCTGCCACTTTGTTGCATACTGGTGGTTTCACCATTCTTCTACCATTTTCCATAGATCCTCACTACAATAGCACACAAACAATCATCCAGCCTTGCCGTTTCCAAGAAGCTCATTCCCAGGTGCCAGGTCATAACAATCTGCTCTTTAAATGATTCTTATGACTTCTGCGAGCGTCTTTGTACATGATTTATAGCTTTACGGGCTATGCCACGTCATTTATTGGATTATCTAAGCTTTCGGCTGTTATACTCCAGCCTTCTTCAGAGATACTGTTTATATTTATGTTCACATAGCAACAGTCGCCAAGCATCGCAGAGGAAAAGGCCGTTATCTTCGTTGATGTTGGAATTCCTTAAGATTTCTGCTGCCTCTTTCACACGTCGAGGCAACCACTGGTCTTCTCTACTGTGGAGAGAAGACAAGTTAAAACCTCTACACATCATTCGTTTATCCTTTACAGTCATTAAGATCAAAATAGCCTGTAAATTCTGCATATCCTTGTGGTAGAAGATTATTGCATCGTTCCAGCAAATTGTAACTGAAGCAATCTCTATCCATAATTGTTTTACCTGAGAAATTCATACATGGTTTGCATATTGATCAATACCACATTTTCTTCCATTGACCTGTATCTTAGGTCCAAGCTGTTTGTACTGTTACATTTTGAGGCCAGTACAAAATAATACATTACTTTTATTTAGTGATATCTGATAAGAAGGCTTTAATTCTAAGTATGATGGCAAGGTGAAAAGTTCTCCACCTGGCGGAGGGTGTTTTTTAGTTAAAGAATGCATTTATTTTGTCTATGTAATCTTCCTTTATTTCAATGCACTTTATCTAATATTTCTCTGGTTAATAGATTTGATTCCTGACATGCAATTCTGGAAAGTCTTAAAAATACATATCTACCGCTGCTATCACATCTTCGTTTGACTAAAAATATTTTTCAACAATAAATTTCTGTAGAGTTGGAAACAAGTGAAGTCAGAGGGGATCGAATCTAGTGAACAGAATGGATGTTCCAGCTATTCATACCAGATCCTCAAATTTTTTACCATTGTCCATTTTTTTCTTTTATCAGGAATTTCTTCTTCTAATTGGTCCAGAAGACTAATGTAGTGTTTGCCAATTATTTTTTCCCCCTTTCCAAAATAATCTATTGATTACCTTTTTTTAAAAGTATCCAGAAAACACAGCTACAGCAGATGGAAGCAACTTTACATTTCTTTTGGTGGAAGAGCCACCAGCTTCCAACCACTATTTGGACTGCTGTTTCATTTCTGATGTGCACTGGCAGACCCATGTTTTATCGTTAGTAACAAATCAGCACACAAAATCGGGATGACAGTGTTGATAAACTTGGTTTTGGATTTGTTTTCAGTTGGAAGTAACAAATGTGGCATCCATCTTGCACAAAGCTTTCTCATATTTAATTTTTGATGTAAAATGTACTCTATCATTTCTTTTAATATCCCTACAACTTCAGCCATGTCATACACCTTTAATCATCAAACTATCAATAATGTTTTTTTTTACTCATTCTCAATTTTTCATTTGTGGTTGCAGTTTTTGGTCATCCGTAACATGGAATAATGACTCTGTTTAAATTTCCATTTCCTTGAAAATGAAGGGGCAGATTCCTTGTAAACCAACTTTGGATGAATTTCTGAAGGTGAACAAAAATGAATTCCAGTTTATTAATTAGAATGAGATACACACACACACACACACAGTATGCCTTATTTAAATGGCAATATATAGGAAACTACTTCACAGATAAAGTTGTAGCTTGATGTTTGTTGTTGTTATATCTATACAAAAAAAAAAAAAATAATAATAATATTGCTGGCAATGGTCTGTGTCATGATGAGAACTTTTCTCCATACCAATTGGAAGTAGTTCAGAAGATGGAAGGTTAAAAACACAAATTGAATAAATTTTGTGGGTGCATGTGGAATTGGGAAGTTTATCGTTATTACATTAATTGTACAATTAATTTGTTTAAAAATGAACCTTGCATATGCTCATGTTTCACATATATCTGGCATATTTTAAACTGAATTACATTTTTATTACCTAATTGATATGTAGTTTGTATGTAACATTTGACTTTTTGCAGTGCGTGAGGAAATGTGTAAAAAGCAGTCAGCTTGGTTGATAAACTTTACAAGTTTTATGGGCCATGTGTATGCTCATGTGGTTTTAAGAAATGGCCTACCTTTGCGTGTTCTGTCAAAACCAATTGTCAGCTGTTTGGCGATGCTGCTATCGCCTGTTATTTCTGAGACTGAAGTATTCACAGAACAGGTATGATTAACACTGTTGCACTCTGTTCTTATAACTTTTCTGAAAATGATAATGTAGTTATAACTTATACACCATCCACGTAAGAAAAGTCCTTTAACAAAAAACAAATTGTATGCCATTGGCTCTTTAATAGTAAAATCAGTTTTTGTTCTTACACTTGTTTCTGCTATGATCAAGGAAAAAAAAATTGGAATTTTAAATATGTTGTACCATTTCTTTCTCAGGCTCACCTTTTCCTTCTTGTTAAATAATCTAACTTGTTATCTCAGGGTGTCACCCCACATAGCTGTCTGCATTATTAGTCCTTGTCCTTTGTACACTTTATTGCCAAGCAGTATATTTCAATCTAAAATCAACTTAAGATTTTTCATTTTTGTGTAGAAAGTTGTATTTTGCTCCTCATTTCAAAAGACAAGAAATTTTACATCTACCAGTGTTCACGAAATGTCTGCAGTCAGTCTGTGCAGAAATCATTTGTTATGATGGGTCCATTGTACCCTTCACTGTTCCTAGGCTACAGCCACACTGGCGTGTTTTCACGCCGAATTTGTGCGTGAAATCCTGTCTAAAATATGAACTACATTGAAGTACAATAAAAGTCTGGTTATCCAAGTTCCGATTATCCGAGCTGCCGGGTTAACCGAGGCAAATGATGAAATTGTTAATATGGTTGTCAGCGGACAAGGAGAAGAAGACGAAGAAGATAAAAATGAAATTGTTCCAAAAATTTCTCATGCTATAGATTTAAAAAGAATAGATGCAGCACTTGAGTATATTAATCAATTGGAAGAAAGCACAGCAGCCGACATAATGATGCTTACAGCTTTGGCACTATACTTCTACTAAGAAGAGAAACAAAATTATGACACAGAAGACAATTAAAGACCTTTTTGGCAAATGATCATAATTAATGTACAAAAAACAATTTTATTGCTTCACAAATTAGTTTTACAGTATAAATAAATTGTATTATTTCAGTTTTAATACGTTTTTTGATTCGTTGTAACCTCTTTCCTTGAACTCCAGTTATCCGAGTTTTTCGTTATCTGAGGTGGTCCCGGTCCCATATACAGGGCGTTCGCCGGGAAACGCAACCCACTGTTAGCGCTACAAGGAAGAAACTGCTCCCGGCGAGCGAGCGCTCAGTTTCCGGCATTGTTCGACCGTCGGCCGCGGACTATTTCATAATAATTACGCTTCATAAACTTGTGTGCTAAGCATTTAAATGTGACGTAATTCATTAGCTTACCTTATAAAAGATGCTGGAAGTGTTGACCCTCTTGTGTAATGCACATTTCACATCTTCTGAACATATTTCGAGACACACGCTGCCCTAACTGACTTAATGATTTTTTGGGTGACTGTTCTAGTCGAAAAGAGATATCGTCAATTTTCTCCTCTGTGAGAATACGGTTGACCGACAGTCTCTTTTTGTTAAAAAATGAACCCGTTTCTCTTACTTTTTTAACCAGACGCAGAATTGTTGATTTAGCTGGCAGTAAAGCGCCAGGATATTCGCGACGAAATTTACTGCGACACATTTTAAACGACTTCTTCTTCACATATGTATCGTAGAGAAATATTCTTTGTTGCAAACTGTAACGTACCATAATTTTACTCACACTCAAACACGGTACAGATTAGTAAGAGTATGAAGCCCTAAACCAGCCAAACCGCAAAGAAACGTTTATTCACAACACTGATTAATAAGAGACTGAAGTCACAAACTAGCTACAATGCAAAGAAACCGTTCTTAACCATGTAAGGGTCCCATTATACTGTGCCACTGCACTGTTGGGGCAGCGGAGGTGTTAAACAGTGCGGTGATTCACGGTATCGTGTGGCGGGAACCGCTGGCCCCGCTGACCGAGCAAGTTGCCGACGGCAACAGACTGGGAGGGTTGCGTTTCCCGGCGAACGCCCTGTACCTCGGATAATCAGATTTCTACTGTATATGAGACCAGCCAGACAGGCGTGATTTCACGTAGCATGAAGTGGGAAAAGGCGTGTGTTGAAGGTCGCCTGCAGCAGAATGCGCCCCAGCCCATTCCTCAGCGGGATTTCATGCTATAGTGAGTGGCCACATTGGCGGGAAAACACGCCCCCGTGAATAGCCCTTGTTTCTTGCGTTTTTGTTGTTTTATATTCACTAATATTATGGAGTGCTTAGAAAGTGAACTTATAATACTAGAAGTGCAAAAACAACCCTGTTTGTATGACCCAAAACACTCAGATTATAAAAACAGAAGATGACTGAACCTTTCTAGCGGCTAAAACTGCTGGTGTGTGCACGCGCGGGATATGACAGGCGTGATTTTCAAGCTCGGAATGAACATGCTAGTGTGGCAATACCTGCAGGATTTTCAGTTCGCGTTTTTTTCCCCGCTGTGTCTCAGTGTGAAAACACGCCAGTGTGGCCGTAGCTGTAGGCTTAGGGAGGAAAAGACCCGGAATGTTAGCAGGGTGGGAGAACAGTGAACATTTGGGGCTAGCTTTCAGGCGAACATTGGTTCAATCCCTGGTCAGCCTATGGGAGCTTCCATAAACTATGTTGTTCCATTTTGGCCTCTCTTGAACCACCTTCCTCCCCCTCTCCGTCCTCCCCCCCCCCTTACCTATGTAGCCAGATGTAGCTTTTTCCTTGACACTCCCCACCCCTGTGTGGCACGTAGCCTTTTTTTCCCCTTTAATTCTAGAACACATTTTGTATTATTTTCTCTTAATAGTGTATCATTTAGATTATTGTGCATGTAATGAGGATGACCAATATTTGCTTTATATATATTTGTTTATAATTATAAATATCTAAATCAAATGTTGACGCTAGCCACTCCTGCAAATGATTAATTACTGGGAAAACTCTTTCTCAGGTACATCCAGGGATCCTTTTCTTCTTGAGGTGTTACTAAAACATATTCCTTTTCTAATTCATGATGGTTCATTAATTGATAAAATAGTACAAACAATGCCTGCCGCATGTAAAAACTAAGAAGAGCTGTTTTTTTTTGTTTTCTTTTGCTGCAGTTGTGTCACCTTTCTTTCTACATTGCCAGGCAATAATTGTTTGATCTGCTTAAAAGATTTCTATAACTTATTGGATAATGGAAAAAACATTTTCGATAAGCTTAGTATATTTTATTGCACAGTGCCACTTTAAACCACATTTTGAACTTGAAATAACACTTCAGCGAGCAGTATAATTAAAGTTGTACTGAAATTTTCATGACAAAAAACAAAATTAGAATTATTTTATCAATTAGTCATGTGGCCACCCACGGGTGATCCTAATCATCTTAATACCTTCATTTCAAACCATCAAAACAAAGCAAGCTGTCATCACCTTGGAATACCCCAGGTGACATCTGTAAGCAAAATTGAGTCGGCATGTCTAATGTTTTTTGAATCTTTATGTGCCCTCACATATCAGTTAGTTCAAATGCTCTGGTTACGTGAAACCCAACACTGTCTTCAAGTCACATGAATTCATACCATTGTCAGTATATAGGATATCTTCATTACATACGAAGATAACTAAATGATGGAAATAAATATCTAGATGCTGTTATGTGTTCTGTACATTATTTTAACTGTGACAAATAATATTGAATGAGAAGCTACATGGATTGGCTCGAAAACCCCCTCCTCCCACATTGCCCAGCATAGCTTTTTACCCAAACCCTCCCCCCCCCCCTTTCCACACACTGATTCATGTAGTTTATGGACACTCCCTATGTAGATTTTAGTTTTTTTTTTTTTTTTTTTTTTTTTTAATAGCCTATGACTAGATTCCTTCCCATTCCTTATCCCAATCATTTTCCAGCCATAATGACCTCAAGATTGATGAGTATTAAAACACTAAGCAGGAAAAATTTTTGTTGGGTAGTCCAAATAATTTCATCACTGTTAGCCAAACACAAGCCAAGTGAATCTCAACGGTTAAACTTCTTATTAGTTGAAGAAGTGTTTGCTATAAACAGCTAGAAATAGAAAGTGTCACACAAAAGCCGGTTAAAATCAGATATTTGATAATTTTAATAACAGCTTGAACATTTCTTGAAAAGGTAAAATGCAATGCCCAAGAGGTAACGTATTTGTAAGTAAAAATTTCCTGTGTACTGAAACAGATTATATTTTGTGAAATTAGATTTTTCAAATTTAAAGTAGCTAAGAAAAAAAGTAAGCCTGGTGTGTGAGCAGTAACACTCAGGACTGCCAAGCAGGAGGATGTGGGTTTGACTCTCCATTTGGCCATTTGGTTTTCCATGGTTTCCAGAAATCACTCCAGGTGAATGCTAGGATGGTTCCTTTTAAACGTCATGGCTCTGAATTCCTACTCATTTGTTGCTCCCTCAACCTCTCTGGGCTCTAATGACTTTCATACACCAAAAACTCCAAAGCAAAAAAAAAAAGGGGGGGCAGAAAGATGTGCTAGTAGTCTCCTAGACATCTGCTAGATGCAGTGATAACTATAGCTGAGGCTACGGTAAATGATATAGTCGGACATTGTCCAGATCATGCTTTCAAACTAGAAAGTGAGTTCAACCTGTCTTTTATCATCTGGAATATTATGGTGACTGAATGATTCTTGGTATAAGGAGTCACCCAGTGCTTGCCAACAGTCTCTTGACAGGAGGGCAGAAAAGCATGGGTTGGAAATGGCCACCATAGGCAGATGAATCGTAAATGACCAACAGCATGGGGATGCAGAAGGCAACGGGAAGCCACTGCATTAAAGACCCAAAGGGTACACCAAGGACATTTAATCCTCTCAAATGGCATATATGATGATGACTTGTTCTTGGGTAAAATATTCCGGAGGTAAAATAGTCCCCTAATCTGATCTCCGGGCGGGGACTGCTCAGTGAGGAGTCATAGAAATGAGTAGAAATATTCTACAAATTGGAGCGTGGAATATTAAAAGTCTGAATAGGGCAGGTAGATTAGAAAATAAAAGGGAGATGGATCGACTTAAGTTAGATGTCATTGGGGTTAGTGAGATTAAGTGGAAGGATGCACAATATTTCTGGTCCGGGGAACACAGAATAATTAAGTTACTGGTGTAGGTTTTGTAATGAACAAAAGAGTAGGAAAACATGTGAGTTATTATGAACAGTTTGGTGATGGGATTATTTTGATGAGGATAGATACTAAGCCTGTGCCAGCTACTTTAGTACAAATGTATATGCTAATGTTACGGGAAGATGATGAAGCAATTTAGAAAATTTACGATGGAACTGAAGAATTAATCTAGGGGATCAAAATCTAATAATCATGGGTGATTGGAATGCGGTAGTGGGACACGGTAGAGAGGGGAATACTGTAGGAAGTTATGGTCTAGGGGAAAGAAATCAGCGAGGAAGCAGGTTGTTAGAATTTTGTGAAAAATATAAACTAGTCGTGGTGAACACATTATTTAAGAATTATGCACGAAGGGTATACACCTGGGAATGTCCAAGAGATACAGGTGTTCAGCAATCAACTTATGAAGTGTAAAGCATACCCAGTAGCTGACATAGACTCTGACCCCAGTCTGTTACTTATGAAGTGTAAGCTGAAATTCAAGAGAATGAAGAAGCAATACAAGCAGTACAGACTGGAAGTGAACAAATTGAAACAATCTAACATCAGAAATTTTTTTTGCAGAGATGGCAGACATGGGTCTATGGAAGGAGATCAACTGAGGACAAATGGAATGCATTGAAGAGAGAAATAATCAAAGCTCGTAAAGAAACATGAGGCTTTAGGAAACAAGCAGCCTGAAAACTTTGGATGACAGATGAAATTTTGGAGTTGATGGATCAGAGGAGAAAAAACAAAAATGCTCGGTATGAAGCACGAAGAGAGCAGTACAGACATTTTAGAAAACAAATAAACAGGAAATACAAAAAAAAGAGCAGCTGCAAGAAAAGTGTGAAGAAGTAGTAAAGGAAATGGCCTTAGTTATAGTACATGTGGTGTATCAGAAGATGAAACAAAAGTTTGGGGAAATAAAGAAAAGATGTATAAACATTAAAGCTGCTGGTGGGAAACCACTTTTAAACTCAGAAGACAGAGCTAACTGTTGTAAGGAATACATAGAAAAACTGTATGATGGGGATGTTTTAAACAACAGTGTACTGGAAAAGGAAGGCAATTTCGGCATTGATGACTTAGAAGGTCCTGTTTTAAGAACAGAATTTGACAGAGTTTTGAAAGATCTGAAATCAAATAAGGCAGTTGGAATAGGAGAGATTCCTGCAGAGCTTCTGAAAACCCTAGGAGAAGAATGAATCCAAACATTATTCAAACTGAAATGAAAAAGTTATGAAACAGGAGAGATTCCAACTGATTTTAATAAAAGTGTCCGAAGAAAGCATAGGCCGACAAATGTGAGAATTATCGCATCATAAGTCTAACATTACATGCTTCAAAATTGCTGACCAGGATAATGTACAGAAGAAAGGAAGTGTAGTAGAAGAGTTAGTAGGTGAAGAGCAGTTTTGGATTAGGAAAAGCCATGGTAGAAGAGAAGCAATTCCGCCTTTAAACTCAATACTTGAAGGGCAGATCAAGAAAAACAAAGAAACTTTATGGCACTTTTGATTTAGAAAAAGCTTTTGATAATGTTAAGTGGGAGAAGACGTTCAAAATGTTAAAGAAGTCAGGCGTAAATACTGAGATAGAAGAATACTTCATAACCTGCATAAGAATCAAGTGGATATAAGAAAAGTAGAGAATTATGAGACACATTCATCAGTTAAAAAGGGTGTGAGAAAAGGTTGTAGTCCATCTCCATTAATATTTAATTTGTATGCAGAGGAAGCAATAAAGGAAATAAAAGAAATTTTTTAATGTGACATAAATGTTTAAGGAGAAAAAATCAGTATGCTGTGATTTGCTAATGACATTGCCCTGTTCACGTAACAGACTGAGGATATTGAGATACTGAATGTCAGGAATAAAATACTGAAGGAAGATTTTGGAGCAAAAAAAAAGACAAAAGTGATGAAATGTAGTAGAAATGATAAGAATAATAGTGGATTAAATATAGGATCAAATGCCATATAAGAGGTAAACGAATTTTGATACTTAGGAAGTAAAATTACAACTGATGGCCAAAGCAGGAATGGTGTAAAAAGCAGAATAGCACTATAAAAAAAGAGCTTCCATGAAAAACAAAAATACTGTAGTTTCAAATATTGATCTAAGACTCGGAAAGAACTTTTTAAAACTCTGTGTGTGGAGCACAGCACTTTATGGTAGCAAAGCATGGAACTTAGGAATACCAGGAAAAGAAAATTGAAGCATTTGAAATGTGGTGCTGTAGAAATATGCCAAAAATTAAGTGGACAGATAAAGTATGAAATTAATGTGCTTTAGAAATGGTGGGTGAGAAGAGAAGCTTGTGAAAGAGTCTTACAGAAGGAAGAGACGGAATGGTGGGTCACATTTTAAGACATGCTGGTTTGGTTAATTTGTTAGTGGAGGGAACAGTTGAAGGAAAGAACTGTAGAGGTTTGACAAAGCTTAGAGTATATGAATCAGATAATTGATGTGGGTTTTAAGTGGTATGTTGAAATTAAGAAGTTAGCACAAGATAGGAAAGGATGGAGGATTGCATCAAATCAGTGGATGGAAGATTGCATCAAATTGATATCTGGTTATCGTTCCAAACAGATGGTTACTGAACAAAAATATGGTGCCTTAGCAATAATGAAAATGGTTTAGCTCTAATGCATACAAGTAGAACAGGCTTATTCAGCAACTATAAAAATTGTAAGGGACCCAGGCTGCTATACCGGGGTGAAGTATAGGGCCTAGTTAGTACCTTAACTGAATGTCTACTTGAAATAAAATGTTCTCTGAATCTTCATCTATACTTTTAAATTGACCATGTGCCTGCCTGGAATATTTAACTGTAAAGCTGATAGGCCACCACTAAGCTTATTTGAACCAAAAGCTTAGAAAAGGTTACTGTTCAAGGTTAAAACATTTGAAAAGCCCACTTGTTGAAAAATTTCAAGTTTATTCAAAATCACATTTGGAAAAACAGCGTTTACAGTCTAACAGGCTATCGAATCAAACGTTTCCAAAAAATTGCAAATTATGAACAGGAAGAAAACCGACTGAAACCCCTTTTGAAAATTTAAAAGTTTATAGTCGCTATCATCTCCAGTCACTCGTCAGAAAATTTAATATGGTGGTACGTCAGCTGTGGTCACTCAAATTTCAACGATTTCTGGCTATTGCTTGGTCTAATCATATAAGCGCAGGTTAATTTTGCACAACGTTCCCAGGATACAGACAACCCTCTCTCCTGGGCCACTACCTGTATACCCCCATCCACATGCCATATGTGTTATCCAAAATAGTGTGAAAAAATGTAATTATATAATGTATTTTAAAATTAACCATGGGTAGCTTGGTCTTCAAGATTTGCAAAAAGTGTTTAGCAAAAATTCTCAAATGGTTAACTTTCTTGTACTTGAATTTAGTTTATAAGCGCATTGGTAAAAAGTTTCCGAAAGTTAGTGATTCCCCGATTTCTTTCTAAATTTAAGCACTTATTAGGTGACTCTGCTGAATTACAAATTATCGTGATAAAATTAGTGTCATTGTGTTCTACGTTAATTCCTGATTCCAGTGGTGTAAATTTTATTCTTATCGGTGGGGTAATATCAAAGTTAATAGTTTGTCAAAAAATCGGTTTTGAATCTGTTGAGCAGATACTTGGTTTATGTTTAATAACTATTCAGGTGTTGTTTATATCAAAAAGGTGAAGTTATCGGAATTTTCTTTGAATTTAGTTACATGTTTTAACAGTTGTTTTATTTACGGAAGTGGCTTGGTTTAGTTGCAAATGAATTTTGAATGAAACCACGTTGTGATAGATGATGAAATAACTTTAAAATGTATATAAAATCTGTTCTACTGCGTGGAATGTTCTGAAATTTTAATATGTTATCACTGGATTTTTAGTTCTTTTAGAAAATCTACTTTTTAATTCGAGAAATTACTGAAAATGTGTGATAAAAAATGTTAAAAGTGAAAGTGTTCTCCACGAGGTGTTTAAAATTTTATTTAAGCTATTTACACTGCCTGAAACTACGGAATTTTAATGAATTTAACTTACTTTTGAATTATTATTATTTCAAAATTACTTTACTGCATCGAAAAGTGTTAAGAATTAGTGAAATTATCACGTAACCAAAATCTATTGTTTACAAGTTGGATAATAATGGATTACCCTATTCCAGGCTAGTTTAAAAGTTCTTTACTATTAAAAAATGTTTATTTAGAGCTTATATTATATGTTGAGTGACTTTACTGTTCTTAAATCGGTTTGAGTTGGCTTGCAATGTCAGCTTCTGCATGAAACGTTTCTCACGTCCTATACTTGCAATGAAAATTAAATGTTTACTGGAAAGCTTACTCCCTCCCTTATGCTTTAAGCTAAGAAAACTAGAATTTACCCAAATTCTAAAGTGCTTACACAGACTTATTCAACTATTTCAGCAACTATAAAAATAAGCAATCATAAATCTATAATTCATAGAGTAATAACAATGCATTTACAGATTTGTAGGAATATTTTAGTATGTACCTGAAGGATAAGTACCAGTTATTTAAAGTCAAAGCACCATCGAAGTGAAATGCAAACATTTTTGCAGGCATATTGGGGAAGGACTGTCAGCCATATACTAAAGCAGGATATCTTTTGGTTTTGCAAGGGAACATTGTGAAGCGACTTTAGCATTCAAAACTAGTTTTAATCATTAAATAGCGTGTTGAAATATTTGTTTGGTGGTTTGTTTAGTGTAATTAAGTGTTAAAAATGACGTGTAATATAATTTTCATAAATTAAATAATTCTGATAGGTGTTGGGTCAAATAAAACCGAAGCACGTGTGATTGTTTACACTGTACTGACAACAGTTAAAGGGAATAAATCACATATCAGTGAAGGAAATAACTATTACTAACGGCTTTGTTTGACTGGTAACTGGTGAAAAACGTATTCTGTGCAAATTATCCTACCTGAAATATTGAGAGTTTTCTCGGCATGCTATATTAAATTACTGTTAAATTTACTCTTTGAAATTGTAGTTTTGATGGTTTGGGTTGCTGTAGTTAAGAGTACAAATAATGCAAAATATTAGTTACCAAGTGAAATAAATCAAAGAGAGTGCTATTCGTTACTAACCAGAAAGTGGGGTTAGGTTAGGTTAGGTTAAATTTGCAATCGGAAAAAAATTAGTGCGGAAATAGCAGCATTGGTGGTTGAGAGGCACATGTAAATCCTGAAATAATATTGCATAGTAAAAGTATTGGTTTAAATTATGTAGGAAAGATGTTTGGGAAATTTGACAAACATGTGTGGCTAACAAAATTAACAAACAGATTTTCTGAAAACTGAGGGTTGTGGACATTGTGATAACTCACTTGCTTAACAAAAACAGGTATTTATAGTTATAACAGTACAGTTGAGTGCATGTTTGGTATTTAGTGGATTCAGAGTTCTGTAACAAAACAAGTGTATAAAGGGTCTTGGAACGGCTCAGTACTGTAGTTCCTAGAGATTGAAATAATTATCGGATCTTAAAATAAATTGTGTGTCTGTAGACTTGGGCAGTTGAGTAGGGACATTGTTTAATAAATTTTCGATCGAATCATATATAGCAGAGTTAGTGTTACTATTCCAGGTTAGTGGTATACTAGTGTAGTTACAGCTATCAGGAATAAAGAAGATGTTGTGTGAATAGTCTGGGTAAACTGTCCTAAATTAGAATCACTCAATAATAATCTACCAACAGTATTACCATATTTTAATCTGTAATATAGTATTGCTCTTGGTACTTTAAAATTTGTTTGGAAGGTATTTGAGGTGTTTTGGAAAAATCATGTCTGGAAAGTGTAGCAAGAATGGTATGGGGTGCAGTGGGTGCAAGAAGGAGTTTCATTGGGCATGCAGTGGAGAGGGAACATGGGAAATGAATGAGGCTCTTCCATGGTTTTGTCCACTTTGTATTAGGATGAAAGGATCAGGGAGATGGGCGTAAGGATGAGGGAGAAAGACGAAACGATTAGAGTGTTGTTGAAAAGAGTCAGGGCCCTTGAAACTAAGCCTGTGGAGGCATGGCCTATGGTGGAAAAGCCTGTGGAGGCTTAGCCTATAGTGGCAGATAGAGATGGTGGGTGTGGAGAAGAGGGAGATAAGGATGGTTGGGAGCTGATAGCAGGTCGTAGGGGAATAACGGTAAACTGTATGAAGAAGCCAGACATTCCAGAAATTGTTGGGAAAAATAGGTTTGACCTGTTACCAGAGTCAGGAGGGGAGGAGCCTCATGTAGATGTAAGAGTAGGTAAGGTGTAGCAGGCCTTTAGGAATAGGAAACACTAGGAAGAAAATTGTTCTGCTGTTAGGTAGTGCTAGGTCAGGTAATAGAGGATATAGGTTCACGTTGTAGGGGTTTCACCAAGGAGGATAGGGTAGTGTTAGAAGGAGGTGTGGGGAACAGTATCGATAGAAATGCTAATTATAGTATAGAGAGTGACCTGAAGAAAGTGTTGTAGGAGGTACAGCACAATAGGGTGGAGCTCATGCAAGTCCTAAGTTGCCATGACCAGCCGCAATTGAACTACGCTGTGAGGTGGGTAAATGTGGAGACAGAGGTGCTGCTTGGGAACAGCATTAGTTCTGTCATGGGGGTTGTGCCTGTGGAGACCATTGGTAGGTGGGGTTTCACTAGGCATGGCCTACACCTAAATAGGAGGGGCAAGGGAATAATTTCTGAGCTGTTGGCTAGGGCTGTCAGGGAGCCCGCTTCCAGTGCTGATGGGGTCGGGACTGTGCCTTTTATTAGATTAAGGGCTGCTGGTGAAGGGGTAAAAATATGTAATCATAGGGATACAGAGTGTATATCCATAATTAGAAAAATCACTAATACTAAAGAAATAGAAGAAACAATAATGGGGGGGGGGGCAGATCTGGGAAGGCAAATGTTGTGCTGAAACTATCACAAAGCCAGTGATAAGAATGTTAAGAATGTTACTGGTAAACTGTAGAAGTATAATGAACAAAGTAATGGAGTTTGCAAACCTAACAGAGATACATGAACCTCAAGTAGTTATAGTGGCAGTGACCTGGTTAAAAGAAGGAGTACTAGACAATGAGGTTTTTCCTGATGGTTACAGAGTGTACCGCAGAGATGGGGGAGGGGTATTCATAATGGTTAGCAAAGACTACTACAATTCACTGGTGTTCAGAGATCATGACCATGAGGTTCTTGGGGTAGACTTCTGGGGTAAATAAAAAGTCAGTTGGCTACTTACCGTAGTGGTAAAATGAATGATAGTAATGAGACTCTTGGGGAGAAACTAAATTCATATTCAGAGTTCAGAAGTGAACATAGAATAGTTATTATTGGTGGGGATTTGAACTTACCAGATGTCAACTGGGTAGGAAATAAGATTAATAATACAAAGGAACAGAGATTTGCAAATACCTTAGTAAGAGAAGGAGGCTTTACACAGATGGTTGAGCAAAAAACAAGGGGACCAAACATGTTGGATATTTGCCTAATAAAACCGGATGATAACCTAATCGGGTGTCAAGTAACTGAAGGAATAAGTGATCATAATGCAGTTGTGATAGATATAAGGGGATTCAGTAAACCAGTGGCCAGAATTGAAGGGGGAAATAGATACAATTATAAAAAGGCACAAATCTTGGATCTGAAAAGATATTTCAGGGTTAATTTTATTAAATGGAAGAATGGCATAAGTACAGTGGAGACAAATTGGGAAGAGTTTAAGGAAATATTAAAAAAGGGTGAAGAAATGTTTATTCCAAAACAGAGAATAAAGAGAAGTACAGAACCTTCATACTGTAACAGGGAGGTGAGGAGGTTAAAGAGATTGGTGAGACGAGAACATAACAGAGTTAAGTAACAGCAAGGCAGTAGGGAAGACATGAAATAACTAACCAAGGAATTAATAATGGCAAAGAAACTGGCTAAAGATGAGTTGATGAAGAATATTATTGGTGCAGGGGGAGAAATTTCTATAGCTTTATCAGGAAACTGAGGGGAAGAGAGGGTATTGAGACAATTATAGATAAGGAGCTTTATCAGGAAACTGAGGGGAAGAGAGGGTATTGAGACAATTATAGATAAGGATGGAGAAGAAGTAACTGAGGATTTGAAAAAGGCAGAGTTATTAAGTAACTGGTTCAGTGAGACCATTAGGGACAATAATTCAGGGGTTATATCTGAAATCGAGCCTGTCCGCACAGTTGGAGGTGAGCAGATTAGAAAATTTGAAATTACATATGAAGATATCATGAAGGAACTAAGGAATCTAAAAAAGGGTAAAGGGGTTGGTGTTGATAACATTACTACAGATGTCTTAAAGATAGTAGGATGGGACATTGTACCTTACCGTGAAACATTATTTAAATTGAGTCCGGATACTTGTTGTTTACCAGTTGACTGGAAAATTGCGATAGTAGTACTGGTCCATAAAGGAGGGTGACAAACAGGGTTGAAAACTATAGGCTAATCAGCTTGACATCAGTGGTAGGTAAATTAACGGAGAGATTTGTATGCAACCATATTAGAAGTGTCTGTGAGGAAAGTAAGTGGTTTTCAAGTCAGCAACATGGCTTTAGACAAGGATTTTCATGCAAATCTCAGTTAGTAGGCTATATGCAAGATGTTTCTGATGAAATGGACAGGGGAGGTCAAGTTGATAGTGTAGCACTAGATCTTTCAAAGGCCTTTGACAGAGTGATCCATAAAATGGTGCTAAATAAGGTAAAAACTATTGCAGTTGATAAAAAGGTGATTTATTGGGTAGAAGAATTCCTAAAAGGTAGACTGCAAAAAGTTAGGGTAGAAATGCAGTATCCAAAGAAGTAGGAGTGAACATGGGAGTCCCACAGGTTAGTGTATTGGGACCATTGTTATTCTAATGAATGATTGTGTTATTGGTTTACTGTCAGAAGTTAGATTGTTTGCAGATTAAATAATGTTATATAAAAGGATTAAAACAATAGCAGACTGTAAACAGCTGCAGGGTGATCTAGATATGATAACTAGCTGGGTGAGTAAACGTGGGATGAAGATAAATGCAAAGAAGAGCCAGCCTATTAGGTACACACATAAAAAGCTAAAGGTTGATTATTAGGGTTCGGATCTTTGTGACGAAAAAAATCGAGAAATATGCAGCCAAATATGACCTAAAAGAGACAAAATATGACCATACATTAAATTTTTTATACTTTAAAAATTCTCAAATGTACATAAATTATTTTATGTAGCTGTGTCGCTTTCACGTAGACAACATAACTTGCTTCTTTGCACTCACTGTACAATTGGGAAATAATTTTTTTGAAAGTTATTTTCTTGTTCCTGTAAAAGAATGGATTACTAGAAGTTTACTTTTAAAAATGGAAATTTACTATAAATTTGTTGCGAATTAGTGTTCATACCATTTTTTATTCTTGTTTGATGCCAGCATTGCAGTATATCACCATATGCATCTTTAAGTTCTCAAAGAGGAATTTTCTCCGGTTGTCACTTAAAACTGTCTTGTAGTGTGAGAAGCTCCGTTCGACATCGCAAGATGTGACGGGAGCGTACTTAAACAGAGTTGGGTCACTGCAGTTTAATTGTGGGTTAAAACAGATTCGCCACCATGTAAAATTTCACTAATAGGCTATTTGACAGTATTAAAAAAATATAATAAATTGAACTCCTTCTCATAGATTAATGCTTCAGGAAGCTAATTTTTTCAATTTTGAAAAGAAAAGTGGATTGTTTTAAATAAAAAAGCGAAATAAAAATTATACTTTTCTTATCTCTGGTCAGGTGACAGAAAACGCTCTAGGATTGGTGGTCGCTTGAGTGACGTCACACGTCTGTAAACGCTGTGACTGGGAAAGGAGCGTTTCCTATTATCCAAGTTTTCAACTATTTTTATTGTTTGTTGGTGGTCATTTCTTGTTATTAATGAAATTTCATTTTGAATACAAAATCGAGAACAATTTGTAACAGCCTACAGCGGAAAAATATCGAAAGTAGATACCTTATTTGTGGGGAACAACCACTGAGTTTTATTCTGTGGAGCTTAAAAATATAACGGCTTCAATTTGAGACTCATTTATATTTAAATTGAAAGTTGGAGATTGATTGTTTTGCGTTAGCAAACCATACGTTGAAAAATTCTGTACACGAAATATGTGCAGTCATGCTGAGAATAAAGAAAAATTGTATGGGTGTTGCAAATATGCGCAAACAAATGAAGGTATTTCTTGTAGCTAATAAGCAGCTCTTTCAAATAAATATAGCAAGAGACTGATATAATGTGGTATAATGAACTAAAATTCAACATGAAATTGGCTCGGTAGTTTTTTTTTTAATTAAAATAATCTCGCTCTGTTTTAATGATGCTAATGTATCACGGAAAAAGCATGCGTAAACTTACCTTGAGGATCGCCAAAAGCAACAGAAACACACAAATCTCTACTAACGCGCAGAAACACAGCGTAATCATCGACCATGCTCAGTCAAATGGCACTGCCGACTGCAGCGCTTGATCGGTGGATCACATGATGCCCATTGTTCAAGCTATTTTTTCTATTGTTAGGAGAAAATTCGTGGAAAATAAACCTTTGTTCCGAGTAATATGGTTTATCTACTTTGAATATAAATAATTATTTTGCCTGCGTAGACTGTTATGAAAACTGACTTTAGTCCCTTTATATTTAGAAAATATCTCACTGTGCGGCGTCCTCACGGATGCGAGGCCAGAGCGTTAACCGCTCAACCGCTCACTCACCACGCTCGGAACAATTGGATGTTGTGGGCCATTTTTCTTATTTGCAGATTAAGGCTTATAGATAAATGATACTTTTTTTGTCAATAAAACTTAATTTGTTTGTTTATTCATATACCTACCTCGTTTCACTTCATCTCACACGAAGAAACTGTGAAGTGTTTGCTATTAACATAAAGAGAAGCAATTAAGAAGTAGTGTACTGATAGCTGTGTGATTGAAGAGTAGTAATGGAATTCAGAACGTCCTACGTTCGAACCTTGGTTGGGATAATATTTTTCGCGTGCATTTTTTTCGTTTTTGTTTGCTGTTTTTTGCACTACTATGTTTTTATTTGTAGAATTCATAATAGTTGCAAAGCGTCATACAAGCGTTTGAAACAAATTGCTACCATACATGAAAACTTTTAATTTTTAAACTTACCAGAGAGAGAATATCATGCAAAAAATACAGGTGCACGGCGGCGAATAATGGAATTTATTTTAGAAGTGACATCACTTGTAGAAATTTCATGCTAATCTTGCAACAGTTCTGGAAAGCGTTGTGTCCTTTTCGTTGGAATTTTTACCTGACGATACAACTGCAGGTTACCTTCCTGACATAACTGCATCTATTAGGCGGTATTTACTTTTAATGTGTAAGTAACATTTAAAAAAAAAAAAAAAAAAAAAAAAAAAAACCTTTTTATGGTGTGCAAGTAACATCCAGTTTCCTTTTTGAAATCTTCTTTAGTTGTTTCAAACGGTTGTAATTTACTTGTTATCATTGTGAAGCCTTCAGAAAAAAGAAAAAAAAAATAAATTGATGTTTTGCTGGATTTTTCGGGAAAAAATGATTATGCGATGCAACCAACAGCAGCTAGTATCCAAAGAAAATGACAAAAGAAAACAAATTGAACATATTCCGAAGCTAGGATCGAACCTTAGGATCCTAACCCTAATAATTCTCGCCTTAAACAACGTATTACATTTAACTCTACGAAATCGCGGTGTAAATGAGCTTTACAGAAAATCGTAAGTGACTTTGTTGCAATATCAAATTGAAGTTGTTAAATTTTTAAGCTGCACAGAATAAAACTCAGTGGTTGTTCCCACGAATAAGGCGTCTACTTTCAATATTTTTCCGCTGTAGGTTTTTACAAATTGTATTCAATTTTATATTCAAAATGAACTTTCATTAATAACAAGAAGTAACCAGCAACAAACATTAAAAATAGTTGAAAACATGGGTAATAGGAAACGTTCTATTCGCAGCGGCATCGTTTACAGACGTGTGACATCACAACTGTCGTTGCACGCGCCAGGCAGCATTGGAGCGTTTTGGCGGGCTTTTAAATTCTTTAAATTTTAACATTGAATTTTACGCAAAATAATGCACTGCCGTCAAAAATCTCTTCACTCAGTGAATAAGGTATACCAATAAACAATTTAAAACCATTTTCAAGAAGTCATCAAATACCCAATTATACAAATTGTTTTATATCCCTTATTCCCACACAACACTTTATCAAATTTGTTTTTCAGAAAACTAGCCACACTGTCCCCTGCTTGGCCTATTTCAGTTTCCACACTTTTAACGACCACCAAACTTTCATTCAGTTCTAGACCAATTTCTTCAAGATGCGAAATCGCAGTTGTGATGCCTGAAAAACTTGACTTTATGTACGCCAAATTTCTGAACAAATTACTGGAAAGGAGGTCTTTTTATGGAAGATGCTTCACTGCTATCAAAATTAGAAACTATTTTCTTTATGTTTTCGTAATATTCACAGTAATAGCTAACTGCATCGAGGCATGTGCCCCAAAGAGTAAGTACTGGTTGTGGTGGAAGAGGTACAGAAGGTGCGTCTTCTTTAAATTTTGCCACTCTCATTGGAGCTTCAACAAAAATCTTTTTTACATATGATATTAACCTATCAGCATCAGGGAAATTTAGTCTTACATCCTCGGCAACTCTATGTAATCGATGAGCGAGACACGTTAAATGCACCATCGAAGTATACAACATCTTCAGACATTTCCCAGCCTTTACCACGTACGGCGCAGCGTCGGTCACAAATAGTAAGACATGTTCTCGCTTAACTTCACCACTCCATAACAATTTCATAGCGTTGTCGAAACGGACGGCAATTGTTGAGTGATTTACTGATTCAAGAGCTTCATAGTCCAGTAAAAATATATCACCCGGTCTGTCAGAAAATAGGGTTCCAATGATAACATTTACAATGTAGCTCCCACAAGCATCAGTACTTTCATCCATTGATTCCCAGATCTTATTGGTGCCTATCTTAGTTCTGATTGTCTGCAATACATTTTCATTACAAGACAGTAAATAGTTCTTCCTCAATGTTGATTCAGTTGGAATCGTCTGTGTTGTGTATTTCTCCAAGAACGATTTGAAATGCTCATTGTTCACTTTATTAAGTGGGATGTTGGCTGATACCATCATTTCACAGAGTTCTTTAGAAAAAAATTGACAATTTGGAAGACGATGAAGCTGTAGATGTATCCAAGAAAAGTCGCTATTTGTTTTGTTTTGTCGAGTTGAATGTCATATTACGTTATTCTTGTGTCTTGATGTATTGCAGTGCTGCTCCACATGAAATTCCTTTACGTAACTCCGTAACTTCGCACTTTCAGAAAGTTTTGTTTTCGGCATGGCGGTACTCACTGATCCACTGCAGATTTAACACTGGTTCAGGATTATTTTCAAAAGCATTGGTGACAGTGTGTGAGTGGCTGAAGGATTTGTGCTTGTTTAGACACGGAGAGTCTGGTATGTGGGGAATACCTGACCTTGGTAGGGAGAGATTTCCCGTTAAGCAGCAGTTTCGCCGTACTGAATCATTCCTCTCAACTCATCGGTGGGTCACAGCAGTGGACTCAACTCCCGCGATACCGTCGCAAGTGAGACATTGATTGATGCGGCTCGACACAGGCATGCTGCTGCTGCATAGTCGAATTTAAAAAGCGGGTGGAACATTAACGTTTAGAGAGTGACAATAATTTATAACTTTAAATCTTGACTGGTGAATTATGAACAATTTAGTGTTAATTAGTTTCATTTCTTTCTCCAATGTATAACAGGAGTATGTTTCTTTGAATAATTATCTTAATTTCTTTTCATTATAACTTCTATCAAAAAATTACCGGATTTTTCCTCAAAATATGACCATATGACCATAGAAATTGTTGAAATATGACCAGAATTAGGAAAATGGCCAGAATATGCATTTATAGCCTATTTAGAATACATTTAAATACAATCAGAAATGTTGAATCAGTGTTTATTTCAGCATTTCAGCTCAAAAATAAGGCAGGAAAAAAATATGACTTTTCCTAATGATCCGTACCCTAGTTATAACTATCCAAGTATATTTGTGAATGAAAGCTTTCCCGGCATGTCACTGAAATATAATCTTTGTGAATTCACTGCCGGATTGTATTGATGAAAGACAAGCTTTCAACAATGTACTCTGCTGCAACATTCAGGTATAGTGTTCACACTGTGGCAACCAGAGCTGCATTGCCATCCTCTGGCGCTGTTGTGTCTTATATAGCCTAGCACTCCAACTCCTTCCCCTCCAACCCCGCTCTGTCATTCCCACAAGGTGTGGCTCCATATTGCTTCAGTAGTGTTGGGTGTCCAATGATCGAACTGTAATATACAACTACCCCAAATGTAAGGGAGGGGACATTTACTGTCAAAATTGGAGATAACTTTTGAAGACTGGTGGCTTTAGTGTGGACCAAGGTAGCCATTGGTGAGGCACAAATCCACATCCAAGAATGTAGCCTGGGTGTGGGAATGGGTCCATGTGAAATACAAGTTGTTAAATGTATTAAGATTGTTCACAAAATTTAGAAGGTTCTTTTCAACATGTGTACAGATCACAAAAATATCATCTATGTTTCTGAGCCATATGAGGGGCCTATTGACTACCCTAAGCCCCCCAAAACCAACAATAGTCAGGACCCAGTCACACAAAACTTCCCAGGTTCTCAAATTCATCAACAGATATAATTTCTTGCAAACCTGCCCAGAAATAAGATCTGTTCTTCCCAAAATTCTCCATGCCGAGACTTGTTTCAGCAGGCCTCCTAAGCACGGCCAACTCCTGGCATGGAGCTTTTAGGGCACATCGAAATCTAGGTCATTAGTGCGGCAAACTCCTAGTCAATAAACTTAGTCTTCCTCATCCCATCAGACAGCCCCAAGGCTCGTTCCCTTGCAATAGACCTCGCTGTAAAATATGCAACATACCACATGCCTCCACCACCACTGTCAACTGTGGGAAACTTACCCATCATAGGACACACCACCTGTGGCACCTCCCATGTAATATGTCAGCTAACCTGCAACCACTGGCTGGCTTCCTATATAGGTTTGACCACCAATCGACTAGCTATAAGAACAAATGGCTGTTGATAGATATTATTCACCCGGAATCCAAAACACCCAGTAGCTGTCTACTCCATCTCCCATGACACCAATAATTTGAATTCTTGTTTTACAGTCCATCCTTTTGATCTCAGAAGGTGGTAGCTTGCCTACCAGTACTAACTGGGAAAAAGGCAACCACGTGGTTTAAGTTTAAGATACCCAGTCACCAGTTTTCATTCCCTCCGTACTGTCCTTGCCTCCATTTCACTACCTAAGTTGAACCACCGCTTACAAGAAATGAAGTTGAACCTCATAGATTTTTTTTAAAAAATTTTATTTACTTAATTTGCTTATCAGTATTTAAATAGTTAATATTTTACTACATTATTCTGCTCTTTTCGCCCACCAGTGATTAGTTTTGATATTTTGCAATGCTCTGTTATTAGCATCAAATCATTACCACCTCTCCCTGTCCTCTGTTTAAATTTACTCCTATCAAGTGAGGAATTCTCCTACAACACACACCCTCCACACTGTTCTCTTGGTGATAAAGAGCTAAGACCCAAAAATTCCTTTGTAATTTGTGTTTGTGTCTGTTTTATGTGTTCACGCCACAGGTAAGTGGTGGTTCATTCCCATGTTCTAATTTTTAATTCTTATTCACTATTTAGCACCTTTTTATTTCGTGTTATCATAGTAAAGTTATTTTTAATAGATGAGCTGTCCTTATTTTCTTCATGTATATTTTTAAAACATTGGGACTGTTAAATTAATATTTATTGTTATACTTGGGATTACAGATCTTGCTGAATGGTGAAAAAATGTCGGAGTTTGTGCCTGAGGAGCTGTCATCACTGATATTAAAAGCACGTGCATTGCTGACAGAACAGACTTGTAATCAAGAGTGTTCGCTGCTGCTTCTCTTGGCCATAGAGGCAGAAGCTCGTAAATTTGTTGGTTTTCCAGCCACTGTTGCAGATTTTTACATTGCTGAAGTCAAGTCCATAGATGTAAAAGCTGCCCTAGAGAAGATCAACTCAAAATTAACCTCTGTTACTACATCCACGATTGAAATCATAGAGAATGCAACTAAAGACACTGGCACAGAAGCTGCAACCAATTTTGCGTCCACTGCCACCACCACTAACACTTTCCCTACTAATAGTGGACCTGTTCCAACCAACTCTTCTGTTAGTGGTAAAAGTTAAAAACTAGAAGGGAAGTTGTCTACAAAACATTGTTTTAATCATGATATTAAGCAAAAAAAAAAAAAAAAAAATAGATTATCAAATGATATACACACTACTCCTGGATGTTGTGGGCCTTCATCTTCAGTTGCAGTAAACTACTTTGTATATTTGAAAAGTAAGGGCTATTCTTGTATTTAAATATTGGCAGGTCTGAAGAAAGTTGTAGGCATGCAGCACTATGGATTGATAGTGTACAAAACTACTGACATTCATTGTTTTGATTCAGTAGTTGTTTGCCTGTCAGTGAATGCAGACACAACGTCTGCAAAAATCATAGCTCCCGCCAGTTTCGAATATGTGCTGTGATTTGATTTTTGTATGCAAAGAAATCATCAGCTGCTCTGATTCATTTGCAGTTGTGCCTAGTTTATGGACCTACAGTAATGAGTGAAGGAAAGGCTAGACAAAGGTGCCAAGACTTCAGAAACGGCCACCAGCACAGATGATCTTTCAACAAGTAGATCAAAAACTGTGACCTGATGAATTTCCTCTTGTTAGACACACTACTATTTACACAGTTGTTACGGTAA
Organism: Vandiemenella viatica; assembly: GCA_031002005.1. Classification (NCBI taxonomy): domain Eukaryota; kingdom Metazoa; phylum Arthropoda; class Insecta; order Orthoptera; family Morabidae; genus Vandiemenella; species Vandiemenella viatica. The sequence continues at coordinate 349,923,180 of CM061921.1, forward strand.
AGCTCAAATATTACAAACTGTGTGCAAGGTGGGTTCCCAGAAATGCTTACCAACCAAAACAAAGAGCAAATAAGTCAAATGGACAGGCATTTTTGCAACGCTATCGGCAAGACTAAGATGAATTTGTTTACCCACACTGTCACAGGCAACAAGATATGGATATCCTACACCAATGCAGAATCAAAACAACAGTCAATGTATTGGCATCACACAACTTCACCAGAACTGATAAAATTCAAGCAATCTCCTTACTCAAGTCAGAAAGGTAGCTACTGTTTTCTAGAATAAAAGAGGCATTCTTTTAGTTGATTTTATGGAATGTGTGACAGCAATAAAATTAGAGCTGAGATATGTTGTGAAATGCTTATCAAACTGAGATGTGTGATCAAAAATCGATGACGTGGGAAACTGTCATCCAGAATAGTCCTTCTCCACGACAATGTGCGTTTTCGCCCTGCTGCCTGATTTTTTTTTATTTGCAATCTTGTTTCATGGATCCCTGCTGAGGAAAGACCTCTGGGATGTGAAACATGTCATGGTTAATACACATACATACAACATGAGTCATAATCATAGGAAAAACAAGTATATGTTCTAAAGACAAAGAGAATAACAATAAACATTAATTTTTACAACTGTGTTTTGCAAAAGTCATATTGAATACAATTAATTAATTTGTTCAAATTCTTGAATGTTGTAGAAGGAGTTGCCAATAAGAAATCTCTTAGTTTTTCTTTAAATATATTTTTATTATCTGCTGACTGTTTTATACTCTTGGGAAGTTTATTAAACAGATGTATACCAGAATAATTAACTCCTCTTTGTACTAATGACAGAGATGTTTGTGTTTTGTGCAAGTTATTTCTTTTTTTTTTTGTATTGAAATTGTGTACCTGTGAATTAGAAGTTAACAGGTTAAAATTATCTATGACAAAGCACATGAGGGAATATATATATACTGAATATATATTCATTGTAAGAATATTGAGTTTTTTAAAAAGTTGTCTGCAAGAAGTTCTTGGTTGTACCGTATACAACATCCTAATAGCTCTTTTCTGTGCTATGAAAAGTTTTTTACTTTGTGAAGAGTTTCCCCAAAAGATTATGCCATATGACATCAATGAATGAAATTATGAGGAGTACGTCTGTTTTGTTCATTCTAGATCTGCTGTTAGAGAAAGTGTTCGTATTGCAAAGGTAGCACTACTTAACTTCTTCAGTAGTGAAGTGATATGTTCGTGCCAACAGAGTTTCTCATCTATTTTAATACCAAGGAATTTTATACTCTTTGTTTCTAATATTGTGTTACTTTTATAGCTTACTTGTAAATCTGGCTGTGCATAATTTTTTGTTTTAAACCTAATATAATGCGTTTATTCAAAATTTAATTTTAATGAATTTGCCTTAAACCAATTTGCTACTTCACTAAGTACTTCACTTACATTAAATTCTAGATTGCTATTTGGTGTTTTTCTCACAGTCAGGTTAGTGTCATCTGCAAATAAAACACTCTTAACTTTGTCAGATAAGTTTCCAGGAAGGTCATTTATGTACAACTGGAAGAGGAGGGGTCCTAGGACAGAACCTTGTGGCATTCCATGTTTTATTTTCTCCCAGTCCGATGAAGCATCTTTACTTATTTTAGGATCAAAAATGGAAACTTTTTGCATTCGACTTTACATGTATGCGGTTCCATAAATACCATAGTATTCCATTTTCTTCAAAAGTAATTCTTGATTTACACAGTCAAATGCTTTTGCAAGATCACAAAATATTTCTACAGGGCTCATTTTATTATTCAGTTCCTCAAATGTGTTATTCAAAAATTGAATATATGGCCATTTCTATAGATGATCCTTTTTGGAACCCAAATTGGGATTTAGTGAGGATATTATTTATTGTTTAACATGTTTTATTACTCTACAGTACATGACTTTTTCAAAAATCTTTGAGAATCCTGAAAGTAATGAAATGGGACGATAGTTATCTACACATGTTGCTTCTCCTTTTTTAAACAACAGTTTTACAACTGCATATTTTAGTCTATTTGGAAACACACCTTGCATTAAGGATTCATTACAAATGTGGGCAAGTACACGGCTGATACAATCTGAACATCTTTTCAGTAATTTGTTTGAAATATTGTCATAGCTGGAAGAATTTCTAGGTTTTAATTGTTTCATGTGTGTGTTTATTTCTGAGACTGTTACTGGTGGCAATTGCATTTCTACAAATTTATTTGGGAAAGCAGTCTGAAGAAGCCTTAGGGCACTATGTGGGGATTGCTTTTCTATGCGTAATTTCTCTAAATCTGAAGTAAAATGTTTGTTAAATATTCCACAAACTTCCCCTACTTAACTATAAACAGATCCATTTTGTTCTATTTTTATGTCTTTAGAGTGATTTACAGATTTTCCTGTTTCAGTTTTTATTATTTTCCACATAGTTTTCATCTTATTACCAGAATTCTCTATTTTATCTGATATATACCTGTTATTGGCCTTCCTTATTACATTTCTTAGTATTTTAAAATAAAGTTTGTAATGAACTTTCAGTGTATAGTTATCTGATTCTTTTACTTTTAAGTACAGGTCCCTTTTTCTTTTACAAAATGAGGGAGAAGGTTCGTTTTGGTTGGGAACGTTTTGATCATCCATCCTATAGTCCTGACCTTGCACTTAGGAACTATTTCTTCTTTTTGCACTTGGAACAGTGGCTTGATAGAGAGCAGTTTGAAGGTGATGAACTCAAAATAAAAACCAGGCTGAGAACTTCCATGCTATGAAGAGGGATTAAAGAAGCTGGTGCAGTACTATGAAAAATGAGAAATGAACAGTGATTATGGGGAAAAGTGAAATAGGTTTGAAAGAAACTAAAACCGTCAATAAATACTTTTCTAATGAACATGTATTTTTCCAACATGCATATTATACAATGAATAAGATCGCAATATCTTCTCTACACTCCCAGAGAAAGCACAAGTTGTCAATAATGTGAAACTTGTCACACACTTAGTTTAACATTGCAACCTTCAGTATTACTAATTAGGAAGAATAGAAGTGGAAGACACAACAGACAAAGATCAATTTGGCTTTGAGGAAAACTGTTGCATAAGAGAAGATATGTTGGTATTAACATTTGAAAGAATGCAAGGCTACACTTACAAATTTTTTGTACCTGAAAAAACATTTTGTTAACGTGATATAGAATTTATTTCCACTGAATATAAACCAAATGAAAAAACTGAGCCTGGTGGGTGAGTGGTAACAAATGTGTGTCTCACCATCCGAATTTCAGATATCCATGGTTTCCCTAAATCACTTCAGGCAAAAGCTCCTGTTTCTTACCACAGCCTCTCACCGCTTTAACAATCTCAAAGAATTGTAAAGTAAAAACCAAAAAAACAAGACAGGGTCAGATGTAGTATAAGAAGTAACAGAATGCTGATACTTTTCTAACATTTAAACTTGTGGCTGAAACAAGAACAATGTCAAAGCAGAGTAGAACTAATGATAACTGTAAAGGGTTTGGGGAGAACTTTGTGAAATAGCATGTTAAGAGATTTGGTTGACAGATTAGGTATCAAATGATCAAAGCTTAGGAATAATGGTTAATGCATGAGTCTTAAGAAAGAAAAGACAGAATTGTAAAAGGGGGAGGACACATTTTGAGATGTGTGGTATGTAAAATACGTGAAGTGGATAGTTCAGGATGTAGGTTGTAATGGGTATGTTTCTCAGCTGATAATAGGCAGAAAAGGAAATTGAGTAGAAGGAGATGCAGTGAAGTTTTAGTTATCACAGACACTGATATAAACACTTATAAAAGAGAAGGAAACACTAGTTCATGCTACAAAGTTTTACTTTTGTATGATCCCGGTCCGGCCATCCAGATTTCGGTTTTCCATGGTTTTCCCAATTCACTCCAGGCGAATGCCTTGATGGTTTCTTTAAAAGGTGAAGGTCGAATTCCTTCCAGTTCCTTGCAACTTTTCCTTTCCCACCTCTAATGAGGCGTAAAGCCATAAACAAAAAAAAAAACTTTTGTATGTTATTGTTTTCAAATGTTCAAAGAGGGAGTGTAGTTCTTTTCACCGTTCTTATAGAATTTGGCCTATCAGTAATGTCACAGTGGGAAGTAGAACAGAGGAATTGGCTTTTTGTTATTTATTACAATTCTTGTAGATTTTTTTTATTTATTTATTTCGTATCAGAAACATACAGTTACACAATCACAATCATCCAATTATAATCGACCAGAACTTGGCCACTTCCAGTACATTTTCTGAGGCCTCATACAGTTCAGCTGCCGAACAGGATGCTGGACACAGTTGACACTGGAGCATGTGCTGGACAGTCTGGTCTTCACCGCAGTCGCACTTGATATCACTGATCTCAGTATAGCCCCATCTTGCTAAATTCACTTTGCATCTGTAGATAATGACAAAACTTTTGTTGGTAACAGTATTCTTCAATACTATCATAAAAATATACTTGTTCCTTCCTTCCCTGGCATTTGGCTGTAATTATGCTTTACATACTATACTCTCCTTTGAGTCCACTATACTGTTGCATATGTTAAACCCATTTTCTCTGTGTTTATGTTCACTATACACAGTTGTATTAATGATGTGGAAGGGTAGGTTTTTCAGATCAGTAATAATATCACCTCTGAGTCTAAGATGACACCAGCATTTCAGTCCAAGTTTATTATGGTACAGAACTTTGTAAATGATGTATACAATACTGGGAATATGTTTTAAACCTTCCGTTATGAGCCATTTTGGTAAGAACTGGTACTAATACCAAAGTCAATACTTATAGCTTGGTCTGCAAATATGTCAACAATTTCACTGCAGAAACTATTCTCTAGAACCGTAGTAAATCGTATGTTTTTGTTACTGAGTAATGTATACATCGCCTGGCTCGAAGTAATGAAACGTTACTCTCAAATTCATTTCGTTACTCGAATTTGTCGTAGGATCTCAGTTTAATTCGATAAACAAACAAATACGTCGCATCATGCAGGAACTGGAACGGTTCACCTAGTGACTAAATGAATCTATGAGAGAATTAACGTTTGAACATTTCTGTGAATTTTGATTTGAATTAATTTCATTACAAAGGAAAATTTGTAAGTGCAAACATGATGCACATACATTATTTTAATATAATTAATATTATTTACTGTTAGGTGTTGATATTTTTAATGACGTAAGTAAGAGTTGTTTTGTAGTTTTGCTTTTGTTCAAAATTAAAATTTACAGAGCATAATTTGTAAAAAGAATACTTGGACAGATAATTTGAGATGGTTATCGCTTTTTTATTGGTCATACCTTAGTGAGATTTTATTAACTTGAAATGCGTTTATTCTAAAAAGCTATATTCTAACTTCTATTTTATTTTACAGTGCAGATTTTACTAAATGAATACTTTACTTAAACTTTACTAAGTACGAATGAAGTCATCCTATAACCTGTATGCAATGCTACTCAATGTGATGCTTCATACTAGTGCTCGATTGTGTCCAAAGTAACAAAACGAAACGATACGATAGTAATGAAGTTGTCCCATACGCAGCACGACTCAACACAATGCTTCCAAATAGCAGTTTATTGTATCAAAAGTAATGAGTACTGATTGGTTTAGTAACAAATACATATTGGTACACAATTTCTTGTTACTTTTACAGCTGTACTATTCTCACATCCCTACACTTCTCCATTACAATTCTATTAATGGTCTCCTCCTTCATACTGCTGCATTTGCATGATATGTGATACAATTAGTAAGTTCATTGACATGTTTACACACAGAATGACAATAATGCTTTGTATTTAGACTGTGATAGATAGGTGGGGACAAACTGATATCAGCATGCAAGGAGGATCAACTGACACTCAAACTAGTTACAATCTTAGTCAATCTTATTTTCCAACTCAAATTTGAATCAGTTGATAGTTTTTGCTCTGAGATAATTACCTTTTGTGGAAATAGTTCATATTTCTGATTACAGCAAACTGTTTTTCTGTATCACTACTTTCTCAAATTTACCCAGCCATTACATTCGTCAGGACTTAAGGAGACATGTAAAACTGATTTCAAGCCCCTACCTTTCCCATTTTTCCCACCTAGTATTGAGTCTAGAAAAATACACACATTTATCCATAAAATAAATTTAATATCTACACATTTAATTACTTCACAGAAACATTATTTAAATTAGAGTACTTCTTTACTCCATAATTAATGAATTGACATTGAAGTCTAGACAGTCTTGAAAAATGTTGTAACATGTATTGCTAGCAGTAAACAAATTAATATATTTCATAGTAGTATTAAGTAATTTTTAAGTGGCACTGGATTTACACATCAGATTTGTGCTGGCATTATAAATCCAACAACTGGCTTTTTCTCAATGTACTGTTGTAAAATAGCAGGAAACAGTCCTAAACATAGAAACCGCTGACCCATCTGACTTTCACTTGTAAGCATTTCATGTGCAGCTATAAGTGCTGCTCGCTGCTTCTCGTCGCATCTTGATAACAGCATCTACAACAAGGAACTTTTTATTATTACCTTTAACTTGCTCAGTGAAACAAAGAATTTATAAAGAATGTAGTTACCTGAAGTCGTATATCTATTCCCATTTGTGATAGAAAAACTGACTGAGTGACAGGACCAACTGCAATTGCTTGTGGCCTGACACAAGCCAACAGATATGAGAAATCGACATCTGCTGTTAGGTCTGCTGTTCCAGGATCTGTCAGTGGGTTATGAAGTTTGTGATTTTTAAAAGCCTGAAAAGAGAGTGAGGTATTTGAAGTATCAACATATTTTAGAAAATGCTTCATTATTTTGTGCTCTCTTTTAAAAGATGTATATTCAATGTAACATATTTGCATGAAATTTATACACTCGGATCCATTGCATGTGCATTCATGACAACATAGGAATTTTAGGAAATGTATGGCCAGATAAGACATGCGGGATATATCGGCATAAGAATTTGTTTGGTCCATTGCAACCTGTAGTTGGTACCTTTGGGTCATCAACATCCTTTCTAAATGTCTCACTGGAACCCTAAACCCATCAGTGGAAGGATGAATTCACCATGTGTTGAATTTGACAGAATTTATTGGCATGCTGGTATGTTTTGATGAGGTGTCTCTTTTATGAGGGACTATCTTCATAATACATTATACAGGGCGTTCGCCGGGAAACGCAACCCACTGTTAGCGCTACAAGGAAGAAACTGCTCGCGGCGAGCGAGCGGTCAGCTCCCGGCATTGTTCGACCGTCGGCCGCGGACTATTTCATAAACTTGTATGTGCTAAGCATTTAAATGTGACGTAATTCATTAGCTTACCTTATAAAAGATGCTGGAAGTGTTGACACTCTTGTGTAATGCACATTTCACATCTTCTGAACATATTTTGAGACACACGCTGCCCTAACTGACTTAATGATTTTTTGGGTGACTGTTCTAGTCGAAAAGCGATATCGTCAATTTTCTCCTCTGTGAGAATACGGTTGACCGACAGTCTCTTTTTGTTAAAAAATGAACCCGTTTCTCTTACTTTTTCAACCAGACGCAGAATTGTTGATTTAGCTGGCAGTAAAGCGCCAGGATATTCGCGACGAAATTTACTGCGACACTTTTTAAACTTCTTCTTCTTCACATATGTATCGTAGAGAAATATTCTTTGTTGCAAACTGTAACGTACCATAATTTTACTCACACTCAAACACGGTACAGATTAGTAAGAGTATGAAGCCCCAAACCAGCCAAACCGCAAAGAAACGTTTATTCACAACACTGATTAATAAGAGACTGAAGTCACAAACTAGCTACAATGCAAAGAAACCGTTCTTAACAATGTAAGGGTCACTGCACTGCACTGTTGGGGCAGCGGAGGTGTTAAACAGTGCGGTGATTCACGGTGCCGTGTGGCGGAAACTGCTGGTTCCGCTGTCCGAGCAAGTTGCCGACGGCAACAGACTGGGAGGGTTGCGTTTTCCGGCGAACGCCCTGTAGTTGCTCAGACAGCAACTTTTCCAACATATGCTGTCTTTGATATAATTCTTCTTTGAAACGGTTTCAAAGGGGTTGTCATAGGTTCCCCACTGTCTCCAGGGAACATTCTGAGTACAGGGCACTCAAAACCAACTTGTTTTTGTAGATATTCTGGATGGTACTTTCACTATAAAGCTGTATGAAGGAGAAAATTTAGAAGAGTTTCTGAAACATCCCAATAGAATCAATTTAAACATAAATTTATTTATTGCTTTCAACAAAGGGCCGTTACACCTCATCAGTATCAAGGTTATTGGAGGTGGGAAAGAACTGGGTGCAAGGCCATCGCCTTTTGAAGGAACGATCCCGGCATTCACCTGATTTTGGGAAACTATGGAAAACCAAAATTTGGGTGGCTGGGTGAGGATTCAAATCCATGTCCTCCCGAATTTGATTCCATCCAGAGTTACAATGAAGGTTGAGCTGAAGAGTTGTTTGACCTTTCTGGTCATTTTTATCAGAAGGAATTCAAATGGCACACTAGGACATGGAATATATAAGAAACAACCCACACTGACCTATGCCTCAACATACCCAGCTATCACCACCTGAATCAGTGCAAATCGGCATTGTCTACCATAGTGCACTAAAGGGAACAGAAATGCTTTTGTATCATGTTCCAGAGAACAAGGGGACTTACTAATTTTTCTTTGGGTAATCAATAAAGAGGAAATATGGTGAAATTAGTTATAAGATTTTTTAATGTGTTTTATAAGAGTACAATGCTTTGAATCTTCTTTAGGAACAAGGATTGTTATGATAAAATGTCTAATGTTTTGAAGCAATTTTAGTTGTCCGTGCATCCATAGTTAGTGGCGAAGTGAGCATAGCCTCTGAAAGACAAATTTTAAAGGAGATGTTTCTGGCCAACGGCTATAGCCTTGACATTATCAATAAGGCCAACACAACATTTCAACCTCAAGCACTGTCCTGCACTTCAACACCAAAAGACCTACATGGCAGTATTACCCTACATTCAGGGGGTAACAGATAAGATTGGTCGCCTTTTAAAAAAGAAAAATACCCGTCCAGTATATAGAGCATATAGGAAGATTTCTGATCTGCTTGTAAGGGTAAAATACAAAAGGGAGAAATTACAGACACCAGGTGTTTACCAAATACCCTGTAGCTGTGACCAGGTATATGTAGGGGAGCAGAATGCACAATCAAGGAAAGGCTAAATGAACACATTAGACATTTTAAAAATAACAATGTTGACAAATCAACTGTAGCTCAGCATTCAGCTGACAGTGAGCAAGCTGGTTTATTCACTGAGACTAGTGTGCTGATTTAGGAAAGTAGATGGTGGCCCCAGATGGGTCAGAGAAGTGTTGGAATTTTTTTAAAAAAAGTCCTGAATGCAAGCCCCCATCAGACAAACCACGCTGACGGTGGAAACTCCAGTGACGTCAATACAACTGCGGCTTCGTTAGCTATTTATAGCTGGCAGTCCAAGGCATGGTAGTCCTCTGATGAAAGCCACAGAATGATGACTGAAATGTTGGGTTTCAACAAATTGGCGCGGTTCCACCCAGACAACCAAGTTAATAAGTCTTTCACTTCATCCCATCTACCATCCACATGCAGTGACTTCACTATGATCAAACAGAATGAGAAAATTTTGAATTTCAGTAACGTAGATGCTCCACATACATCTGAATATGATCTAATGCATACCTCAAATCATCTCTAAATCCTGAGGAAATATTGGAATGACTAACTATACGTTACTAAAAGATAGGTATTATTGACACTGTTTTGCATTAAACTTGCATACATGGCAGTTTTAACCAATTTAAAAAAATATTTACAGTAAGGGAGCTGGCATGAAGCAATATTATTAATACGTGCAAAGGATAAAGAAAGTAAATCTGTCACAAAAGTTGAGGGGTGTATAGACAAAATATAATAGTGAAGTCTTTCTTAACATTGGATATTAATGGCATGGAAACACCATTTTTACTACGCTAATTTTTTTTTTTAGAGTAATGTGTATATACGCACGAGCGAGTGAGCACACACACACACACACACACACACAAAACTAAGGAAGGATAGGGAAATATGACCCAACACTTACCATAGATGAAGGCGGCTGGGAATGACGAACACAAGAAAAGCCGCAATATTTCGGCGTACAGCCATATTCTTGAAGAAATGAGATGTCAGACATGTACACGAAGACGGCTGGTTCGAGTGACTCATTAATCACACAAAATAATGAAGCAGTTGCCTAGGTTTATGTGCTTGCCCTATGCCTTTGGTTTTGTTTAACTTTGCCACATGTATTAAGTGAGTTTAGTGTGGATAATTTGGTTTAAATAATATGGAGCACATTGGAGATCATGTATTAAGTGAGTTTAGTGTGGATAATTTGGTTTAAATAATATGGAGCACATTGGAGATCATGAAGTGTGAAAATAATATTGTTGAAAACAGCAAATAAAAATAATAAATCAAATACAGATAATATGTTTTGAATGAAAAGTTAATAATTGGAAAGAAAAAGGCATGTGTTTATCTGATATGGAGGAGAATGTCAGGTATACACAATGTGTTGATAGGCCAGTTCCCACATGCATAGTTCAAATGGGAAGGACTCGGATGGCTCTGCCTGAAGCAATTATTGAGGTCAAGGTCTTTATGAGAGCTGGCATCGACAGCAACTGTGTGATGTAAATTTTGAAAATAAATTACCTGTAACTATTCATCCTGTTGAATAGCTGTTTTGTGGACAGGCTGATGTACAGACTTGAACATTGGAGGCAGATGAAGTGGTATATAAGGTGGAATGTGGATTGGTTCATTGGAGTTAAGTTCTTGTAGATAAATATTTTTGGGATTAGGTAATCTGCTTAAGTTAATGCAAGGTGGTGTAGGAAAGATATTGGGTTAATGCAATGAATTTTATTAAGGAATTTCCATGGGAAAGGATTTGGTTCAGAAATTGGAAGACAGGATTCCAGTTAGTTTTTGGTTGTGGGTGTTTAGGTATGATTGAGGGTTATGACTTGGAAAGTATTGACCAATTCAGTTTTTGTATTATTACTATTATTTTTTAATCATATGGGTTCTTTAGCCAGAAGGACCCCGAAGGAATAGTTGAGCCACATAGTGGCAGAGTTGTTATGAATGTTTGTGTCTTCCGCCTCTCTGCTTGAGCAATCAGGACGGCTAGTACATGGGGGCCTGGTCTCATGCCCGGTCCTGTTTACCTCCTGATCCAGTATACAGCACCTTAGTTACACTGGTGGATATCCAGGTAAATAATTGTGGAGTATAAGGGCTTTGATAAAGTTATTTTTTTTATTGTAGGTTGAGAGATTTGTGATATCATAGTATAGGTTTTGTTGGCAAGTGCATTTTGTGTATTTGGTCATTCTGTAGGAGATATGCACATCAACGAAATTGACAAGGGTACAGGAGTAGGACCCATTAATGGAACTGAGAAGGTGACTTTCACCCTGTAACGTAACAAGTTCTTGGCTCACTTAAATACAACATTGGCATTGTGTAACAGAAGAAAGGGTTTCAGAAATGTTGAAATGCATAAATAAATAAAGCCTCAATGAGACAATGTTAGTCCATGAATGGAATGATCTAATAAGTGTCTTGGTAAAAGTCTTAAACCCCTAACATTCTACAAAAGAAAGTAAATAAACATTTTAGAATCAAAACAAAGCACCACCATATCGAAATTTATAAAATCGTAAATATAGTGAATAAAAGTCGGTAAGATACTGAATAACGAATAAAAAGATGGGGATAAAAGAAATCAGTGTCATTTAGAACAGAAAACACGCAAATTTAGAAGATATTAGCCAAACATTATTATTTCCCTAAGCATAACAGAAAATGCTACTAGATTACAGTTAAAATGGGAAGAATCAGAAAAATATATTTCATAATAAGCAAAATAAAGGTACCATAGCTAAAAGTATGACAATAAGAAAATAGTTTCATATCGACAAAGAATTCAATAAACTTTTAATTCAGTTACAAATAAGGAGAAAACTATAAATTTGGGCTCAGCGTATTTAAATACACTGATGTAAATGCAAGTTTCGTACTTGTGCAAGTCAATGAAGGCCTCAGACAAGTTTTGATACATGTGCCGATACAAGTTCTAATACTAATTCAAATACATGTTCTGAATTTGTGCTTAAGTTCACAGCCGTCTTTGAAAATGTAGGAAAACTTTAGTCAAATTTACCATGAAGAATATTTGAACATTAGTTCATGGTTTATCACATAATGCATAAGTAAATACTGTGGCAAACTTTAATTTAGGTAGACTTTTTTTTAATTACTTTTTAAGTGAAATTATCTGAAGTTTTTTTAGTAGAACTTAAAGAACTGTTGAATCAACGGAATCACTTCATAAGGATCGAAGCCAATAAAAAACATGTAATTGAAATCAGAGTTGAGTTGTTTCAAAATGAGACTATATTGACTTAAGACCTTTCAATTTTTATTCAGTTTAATACACTGGTGGAAATTAAAAGTGCAACACCCATACAGGAATCGGGGAATTTAAGGAAACTTTGTAGATATATCAAGACTCGTATGAAAAAATTATAACAAATTGAAATGGATCAGGCTAAGTTTATTACCTTTAGATACAGTTGTCAGTAAGAAGTGCATGAACCTTGAGCACCTATACTTCATGGATCCTTGATAGCATTGAATCAAAAAGCATTCAGATGTCTTCTTGGGCCATGTGTCTCTATGTCTGCATATCTTATGCAGACAGTTGTTGCACAGTTTGTGCTGGGTGACCATGTTATCTAATATGTCTACTCTTGACATCCCAGACATGCTTTACTGGGGACAAATCTGGAGACAATGCGGTCCAAATTGCAATTGTAGCCTGTTGGAAGAAGCAATTTGGATAGTCAACATGTAGGGTATCACAATAAGGTGTCCATATAGTGGTTGGCAGTTATTATGCCTTAAACAATAACCAACTCGGTCCTGCTATCGAAACTGATTGCCCCCAAACCAGGACACCAATGGCTGTAACTGTGTGACAATCTGAAATCACTGCAGGGTAAGCCGTTTCTCCATTACAACTGTGTACACATTGATTATCACTTTGCCACAGACAGAATTCAGATTCGTCTCTAAACACAAATGTATGCCATTCACGTGTCCATTTGCTTTTTGCATACACCAGGTTAAACGATGCTGGCAATGAAATCAAGTTAATGGAACAAACTGCATTGGGGTCAGAGAGTGTAACATAACTTCAAGCAATTGGTTTACAATCATTCGGGGGGTGACTCTCTCTGTAACCACTGCTCAGATCTGGCCTGCAAGTTACCACTTTGCCAGCAACAGCCACCCACACAATTTGGCGGTCTTCATGTGCTGTTGTCCTTCTGTACAGACCTGTGCCTGCTCTAGGAGTACTACAGCCATTTTTAATCCAATGTGTAACAAGTCTGCATACTGACATTGCACTATGGCCAATCCTTCGGGAGATTTCACGATATAATGCACTCATTTCAAACACTCCACTTCTCCGACCTCTCTCACAGTTAGACATTTAGGTGTAGAGGGACGGCACTCTCTGTCTTGACATACTTGGTTAACAAGAACTTGTGGACAAAAAGTAACATTTTAAACCACATTGTTCACCACTTATATGCTAAAAAAACATATCAATTTTGCATATAAATAGCCTCATAATTCTCATAATATTGCATGTAAAACTTTCAATCATTTAATACTCTTCATAGGGGGATACTTGGGGCCAAATTTCATTAATTTATCACAACTCTGTCTGGATGTTGCGCTTTTAATTTCCATCAGTGTATTAACCTACCAATTTCAAGAGAAAACATTTTACATTCCTTTCTTAGAAAGGTGGGGACCAATTTGAAGCATGAACTTTGCATAGAGAATATTTTTAACATCACTTGGCATTAGGAAAAGGTGAACAATCCACAGGCATGATTAAAACGATTGCCACCCTGTCGTCCCCAAGGGCAGGAATTTCTGTTACAACACTGTTGCCATATCATAAATATATTTATATTTACCTGGCTCACACAGTTGATTGGAAAGTGATTATATGAAGGTAAGTCTTGTGAAACCTCCTGAAATAATTATGTTTCAGCCTTATAAATTTCTGAAAAATTTAAAAGTTCCCTCTGAGCACTAAATGAATATAACTTCTTATTAGAGTACTAAAAACTTCTCCACAAACATGATAGGTAACTATTAAATGATGCTGCTGTTGATTACTTTTAACTTTACTTTCATTTAAGCAGAAGAAAACTCATTTGAACAACATTGAGGCACAAGCTGACAAAGAAACTGTTACAGTTATTCTAAGTGCGAGCAGGTCACTCGGCTGCGATTATTATCACTTTACATGCACAGTATTGAAAGTTTTGGGTGCACGCCAAAACACAGATGGATATTTCTCCAGTGTTAACCATTGAAGCAAACAATAGAAACCTTCCTTAAACTAAATGAAATTCAATGGAAACATTTTTAAATGAAATTACAAACATTTAACATCACGTTGAAGAAATTATACATTGCAATCTGTCATAATTACAATTTAAATATGACTAGCATAATATTCTCAATTACTGCTCTTTAATTTATGTGCCAGGTACTTAAACACCCATAGGATATTTATATTGTTTATTTATTTATAATAATTTCCACAATTTACAAAATTAGTTAGTCATAGATATGGTAAATAATGGGAAACTGGTTACAGTTTTTATATGACTACACCTCAAATTTTGAAAATTGCTCTACAACAAAAAATTTTCACAGAAATGGAAATTTATACAATACAATATCCTTAAAAATTACATATTCTCATAAAATATACTTACATATTCTGAATTAATATCTTTAATTATTAATTCCATTCATTCTGTACTACATATCCTCAAAAGTAAGTCACACTCCAACAAATTATCCAATATTTACAATACTCGAAACGATTGCTCAAATAACAACTATTCTTTCGCAGAATAGTTTAGTCATGTTCGTAGAGTCACATTGGAAGATACATGGTCTGTACTATGTTAATATTAAGACTTATTATTTATAGGAACAGTAATATTTCAACAGTTTCCAATTATAACTGTATAACCAATCTCTTGGATTTCAGCCTAAAAATTATAGTGTATACAATTTGTGAACAATTTTACACTTGCAGACACCTGATTCACAAGGAGGTCTGGTATCAGCTGACTGAACAGCGCAGCCAACCCACATGTGTAGAAATCACTAATTCTCCCACAAAAAAATTCTAACTCACACCCCAAGATTGCATAATTTTGAAATCTTATCCACTACTTACATATACTTACTAAATAAGTCGAGAATACTCCTAACTAACATTACTTATTATTTAGGCTACTTACAATTAACATCGTTTTCTTTTGAGTACACTTGGCACGTTTGGTTAGGCAGGGTCTACACGTAACGTCTTGACTGACGTTTTACTTGATCAGGCAAGACGCCAGGTAAAACTGACCAAAAACACGCATTCAGATGCTTACGTTTTTAACTTCCATCTTCAGCTCAGTTCTATTGAAACCATAAGCGAAGCATTACTTTTAGTGGTTATTTCACCATGTCTAATGAGATTAAAAAGTAAGAATGATCTAGAAGTTGGTTGCTAAAGAGGAAAAGGTTCTTTCATATATATTTGCTTCGCAAATTACCTCATGAACCTGAATAGTGGCGCAATTATTTACGAATAGTTACGGATCCTTATTTGAAATAATCTAAAAAATAAGACTCTGCTTTGACAGGGATAATCTCACCCCTTGAGGGACTGACTGCTATTCTAAGATTTCTAGTAACAAATAGAAACTATGAAGATCTAGAGTTCACAACTATAATGTCAAAACAATCTCAACACTTTGAGTTCACAGCTGTAATGTCGTAATAATCTATTAGACGCCTTATACCAGAATCTTGTCGAGTTATATATGAAATGTTGAAACCAGGAAATATACACAACATTCAACTAAGAAGACATGGGCTTGTTTTGGAAGATGCAAAACGTGTAGGGGATACATTCAAGATGGACTTTAATAACCAAGGATCATGACATTGGCAGGACGTAACTCTTTTAGGAGAATTGGATAAAATAAAATAATTTTGAAGACAATAATAATTTATTTCATTTATATTTAACACTACTACTGTCTAGCTATTAAATAAACCTATTTTATTTTTATATGCACAGTTCTGTTAATTTGCAGCGGTCAACAACTTACTTCAACTTCTGAATCATTCTCTGTATTGATAATTGTTTCTCTTGGTGTATCTTTATAGTTTAAGAATAAGGTCGAAATTCCACAGAGAAGCCGATTGCTTAACTTTGAGCAAACTTTTAAGAAACACTGAACAAAAAGAATTGACTATTTCTTTTATATCCGCTTCCTTTGTATCTCCAAGATACACTTGCTTATATATATCAACCAAAGCATATGCTTAATTTTTTTTGTCCCGATCGCTGTAGCCATTTGACTTTAACTTGCCGTATCCAGGGGTAACTATGATATAACGTAATTAATTCCGTAAAAAAATCACTGCCCTAGATTCTAAAAGACCACCGCATAAAATGTTTTTTGAAAAGAAAAACAAAATACTAGTTATTTTAGCTCCGCACAAGGAGTAAAAACATCAGTCAAGACAGAAAACAATGCTGGAAGTCGTCAGTCAAGACGGAAAACAAAGCTCCCGCTGATCCGTTTTCTGGAAGTCATCCATCTTCATTCAGTTGAGGTAAAACGTCCATTTTGCTGTCCACACACAATGTTTTGTCTGATACGTTTTGCCTGATCAAGTAAAATGTCAGTCAAGACGTTACATGTAGACCCGGCCTTACCCTTTTAGTTTATGCAAACCCTCCCTGACAGGTGAGTTGCTACAACTACTTTGAAGATCAGCAGGTATCAGGATCACTAGATATCTGTATGTGCTCAAATTTCTTTTTTCTGAACTTTCAATTCCTTTTTTTTAATATTAATTGGAAGTCTACTGATATATTCTTACGTTTGTTTAGATTCACAAACAAACAGCAGCTGACTTTGAAACATTGATCAATCACATGTGCCTGTTTACACACATCACTGCCAGCTGAATGAACCAATGGATTCAGTAGTTAACTATCATAAGTACTAGGATTTAATATCTCATTACTTTTAACTACGCCAAAATAATCAATTGCAAATACTACGTCAGCTTTAAATGGATTACATTTTTGTAAAGCAATGGAATCATTGTTGCAGACCATGTCTGAGCTACTGTCTCCATTTAACTGAACACGTTCAGTATTTGGTTGCAAGTCACAATAGTAGTATTCAAGGTGTTACATTAGTAGAAACGTTTTCGTCACATTTAGGATTACTGATCACATTCACCGAAACGATCTGACCATAGCAATCTTAATTGAAGTATTGCAGGCATCACCATATTTACTTTCACAATAACTTATACATTTGACCTATCTCATTACTTTCAGTTTATTCAGTAACACAATTAACATCCCTAGCACACTCACTTTGCTCTTGAATTTGTTTTGCAACTTTACTGTTGGATTTCTAAAATCTGTGCCATGCTCTTTGATAATTCCTTCAATAATCTGTAGATACTTCATTTTGCTTCAGAACTTAGATGGCTAAGTTGCCTCTTAATTTTCTCACTTGAATCATTACTTAATTTTGACCCAAATTCTACAAAAAATTTTTTAAAGCTAGATAATTTTTCATCATGCTAAGAGAACTATCCCTTTTAACTCCATTTTTTAATTAAGTAAATTTAGTATAATTATCCTGCTTCATTCCAGAAAACATGTCAATAATATAAAAAAGTCATCAAAACTAGAAAGTTTTCTATTGAATCTAGGAAAATCTAACACCAAAATTAGCACTTAACCACAGTTCAAAGGTTTCAAAATTGTTTGCAAATACTGACCTCACATTATATCTGAACAATTAAGAAATTAAACAACAACAATATAAAGAGACATGGTTTCACACAAACCCAATATACAAAAATTTAATTAAATGATAAAATGACGCCAATGCAACAGCTGGTGAACGACTACTTCATCTGGTTGACAAGGCAGGATTGGTCATTGCCTTTCACAACAGAGGATAGCTGGATGAGGCAAGCAGCCATGTTTTCCAGGGTTCAGTAGATGGGGAATGGAGCAGGACTGATAGAACATCAAGGCTCAGAACTGCCAGGAGTCAAAGTGTATTTCAAGTGGTGATGGTGAACTTGAGTATCCAGAGAACATTGAGATGTAAATAATTAAATTTTTACAGTGTTGTTGTAGACCATTTTTCCACAGTTGCTCACTAAATTAAATGATAAAATGACGCCAATAAAACTGTTTTTGTAGCTTCATTGCCGTACGCATTTCGCCTCTCATTGAGGCATCATCAGCGATGAATCTATTTTAAAATTTACATTGGGTTTACAAACTTACTGTATAATGTTTGACATAATTCTAAATTGATACATTTTCTGATTATTTACACTTACTATTTACATTAGTGGTTTTCAGGTTCATAACCACACATCACTTTTGCCCCAGTCATTTCATGGGACATATACGTCCTGTTGGTAGTCAAAGGGTTAAAGCAATCTGCACAATATACAAATGGAAATGCCACATATTCATGGACTAATCCTACATATTCACAACAAATTACTTAGTTTCTTACTTTACACAAACTCTGTTACTCATATGAATGATAACTAAAGAGAAACCAGTTACAGTTCTTTCATAGTCTCTTCTATTTTGCCCAGGAAGTGGTTGGTGTGTGGACACTGATGGCAGTGCCTCGGGTATGACAGTAGATTTTGGACAGGAAATAAGTTGGATAAAATAAGTAGGCCAGTGATGTGACATAGGCGGTATCAATATGCTGAGGGTGCATATATAAGACGGGATGTGTTTTGATATTAACAGCCTAGCTGCCTACAACCTTGGTAGGTAACAAGGTTACTTTCTGTTGAAATAAAATAGTAATAAAAAATTTGATAGAAATTGTTGAATTGTATGAAAACTTATCTCCAGTTGTGATAAGAAACCCAGTGGTTCAGATGAGTATGTTTAAGTGCCATCATAGCAAATAAATTGGCTTGGTGTTAAACATCAATGCTGGTAAATCAGCTACAAAGATTACAGATATGGTCATCCAGATTGCAGTTTTGAGTAATTTTCCTTCAAAAAAGATGAATGGTGGAATTGTTCCCAATTTACAACTCTAAAACTACTTATTACACAAACAGAATAATATATCCCTCAAAATCAGTTCTTGTAAAAATAGGCCAAGTCTCGTTGTTTAGTGACAAAAAGTTATGAGATAGATCTTTTGAGTCAAGTTTACAGTGTGTTGTTCACTTCACTTTCTGAAATGGAATGGTTTCTCTCGGTGTTATAGATCATTGATTTAAAATAATAATAATAATAAGTCTTGTGACTTGCCCATTATGCTTGTAATATTTTTTACTGAAATTAATATGCATGGTTTATTTTAAGACTTGTTAAACCCAAAAGACCATGAGGGACTTTTAAGTATTTATATAAGTTTACTAAAACATGGCATGCATAATGGTCAAGTCACCTGTATTTTTTTGTAAGTCGATGATCTTTAACACTGAGAGAAACCATTCCGTTTCAGGAAGTTAAGTTCGGCAAAGTTTAATTGGCGATTTTAATTAAGAGAAAAAAATAAGCTTTTTAATTAAAAGGAATATTAATTTGAAATTTATATCAGTAGATAGCCCTAATTAAGACGATTCTGAATATATAATGGTTTCGGTGAAAAGTTTTAGCATTTGTCTGGTAATTAAGTTTTTGAAAATAGATTGTCGTTGATTGTCGCTGTAAAAATTCAAACGTTTGGGTTAATCCCCTGCTTTAGAGCTTTGTATCACCACACAGAATTAAATAAAACTTTAAAACTAATTACTCTAAATTTCTCACTAAACTGCCGTTGGACTTCCAGTAGATAAGTCTAGACACTGTCAAAGTTCAAACATTTTTAATAATCTGGATCATTAAATAAATTACACACACTTTTGATCTCGCAGAAGCGAAAAGATGCGATACAGTTGCTTACGTCACTGATTCTAGTGGTTCCTATAAAAAAGACCCCACCGCCATCATGATTTCGTCTTCCTTTTTCCGCGGAGCAGTATGTTTGAATAGTCTGCGCAAGTTTGGTGTAGAAGCGGGGAGGAAGTCTAGTTGATATTCGCGCCATTGAGTCAGCCATGTTGGAACTTTGGTGTGATGGCATGCGAGGTTAACTTTTAACATGAACTTATAAATTCACTAAAGGGGTCGGTCGGTTAAATTTCTCTCCACAACTTGCAACCTTTTGGAAAAGTGTGTTCGATTGCCTACTCAACTGTGTAATAAAATTTTTGAACTTGTGATTTCTTATAAATAAACTTCAAATTTTTCGAGTAAAGTGGACTTGTGATTTCATAGTAGACGGTAAACCTTTTCTAGATTTGTGGTTTAGTAACAGATCTAGTGGCAACCTCAAGCATTTACGTTGAGTCTGTCAGGCTACATGGTCAAATCCAAATTATTCCATGAACTTTCCGCAGAACTTTGAATAAACATAAACTGTTAGTTGAGGCACTAAGGCGATACTATAGCCCCGGTATCGGCCTTGTCCTTACAGACTGGAGGCACAGAAAGGGTAGGAATTCAGCCTTGGCCTTTTGAATGAATCATTACAGCATATTTACTTACATTCTGTACTTATTTCCTCCCCCCTTTTTTCACGCTTTATGGATCATCAAGGTCATTATTGCTTACTGCTTTATGCTTCATTGATGTCAAGGTCAGTAGAGCAGGAAAAGACTGGAGGCACAGAAAGGGTAGGAATTCAGCCCTGGCCTTTTGAATGAATCATTACAGCATTTGTCTGGAATGATTTCAGGAAACCACGGAAAACAGATATCTCCATGGCCAGACAAGAATTCCAACCGACATCCTCCCGACTGCAAAGCCATAGTGTTGCTGCTCACCCACTATACTCAGTTTAGGAGAAGGAATGGGAGGGAATTTGGCAGTGGCCTTTTGAAAGGACCATCCCAGCATTTGTCTGAAGTGATTCATCTACATATATACTCTGCAATTCATAAAATTGTGGGTGGCAGAGGGTGCTCAGCATCAAAGCTAATCTCTTTGTTGTGCATTCCAGTCCCAAACGGTATGAGGGAAAAAAGAATTCATATAAGAATCAGTGTGGCACCTTATTTCTCTAATCTTATCTTTTCTGTCATTCCGACTCAAATAGGTTGGTGGAAGAAGTATTTCACTACACTCGTAAGTGAAAGTGGGAGTACACATGTTTACCAATAAGTTTAAACGAAATGTGCATCATCTATCTACCTGAGACTCCCAGCCTAGTCTACTGATCAGTTCTGTGATGCTTTCATAAGTACTGTAGGAAGCAGTCACGAATCGAGTGGCTCTTCTCTGTACTTTCTCTATACTTACGATTAACCCCTTATGAAATGGATCCCAAATGGCACAACAATAGTCCACATATGGACGCACAAGAGATTTGTACACTATCTCATTTGTTTGTTCATTACAATTTTTCAAGATTCGACCTATGAATCGCAACCTAGAATTAGCTCTACCTCCTAACGAATTAATGTGTATGCCCATTTCATGTTCCTTTATACTGTTACTTCCAAATATTTCATAGAATCGACCATATCAATAACTGAATTGTTTAACTCATATTTCTGAACAATTGGATTATTTTTGTTAGTTATGCTCACTGTCTTGCACTTTTTACAATTTAGTGTAAGTTTCCACTCAGCGCACCAAGCCAAAATAACATCCAGATCACGCTGAATTTCTAAGCAATCAGCCAAATTCCTTACTTCCCTATAAATAACCGCATCATCAACAAACAATGTAAAAATGCTATTCACTTTGTCTCCAAGATCGTTTATAAAAATTAAGAAAAGAAGTGGTCCTATTACACTTCCTTGGTGTACACCCGATGTAACATCTAGATTAGAAGACGACATACTGCAACCGACCAGTTAGAAAATCCTTGATCCATTCAAAAAGCTGATCTGATATACCATACGTTCGAAGCTATGCTAAAAGGCGGTTCTATGGCACAGAGTCAAAGGGTTTCTGAAAATCTAAAAAAAAATTGCATCTACTTGTGAGCCTGCATCAATAACTTTCATTACGTCATGTGTAAATAGGGCCAGCTGTGTTTCACATGATCTTTTCTTCCAAAAATCCCTGTTGATTTGTTGTAAGCAAATTACTGTCATCTAGAAAATTCATGATGTTCGAGCATATAATATGTTCCATAACTCTACTAAATACAGATGTTATAGATATGGGACGGTAGTTTCCAGGATCACTTCGATCACCTTTCTTGAAAATCGGAGTTACTTGTGCGATTTTCCAATCGGAAGGTACTTTTCGCTCTTCTAATGATTTACTGAATATATCAGACAGAAATGGCCCGATTTCCACTGCATACTCTGAAAATACTCTTATTGGAATTCCATCCGGGCCCGGTGATTTCCCCTACTTCAGGAGCTCAAATTGCTTAATGATCCTGCAGTATCTATTCGTAATGATTCCATCACCAACTCAACACAACGTGGGAAAACTATCCTTATTTTCATCAGTAAATGAATTTTTGAATACAGTATTTAGAGCTTTATCGTGGCTTTCATTAACCTCGGAACCTTCACGAATTAGTGCTGGAATATTGCTGTTGGGTTTTCTGTGAGACTCTTAGAGAGAGAGTTGGAATGAAAATCGTTGAAGACCTCGCGCATCACATTCTTAATACGTCCTCTTAACTCAGTTAAGGTTTCTAAATTGCTGCGACACCCTTTCCTTCTTGAGCGTGCGTGTATCCTTTGTTTTTTGAGTAATCTTTTGACTTCGCATGTGTACCACGGTGGATCATTCTCCCCATTTATTGTCCGTTTCGGTATATGTATTACCATACCTTCCCTGACTATATGTATAAATCGATGCCACATCTCTTCAACGGTGTCCTTTGTTGACTTGAAGTTATGGTAATTATTTCTCAGTAAGGTTCTAAAACATTCCTTTAAGGGCTTACTGAATCTGTATACAATCCACCCTTTTTCGCTTGGTCATTAATTTGATAGTCGCAATTACCACTTTGTGATCGCTTATTCCTGTGGTCGGTGAATAATTCTGGCCTGTTGGTAACCAGCAAATCTAAAATGTTTTTGCTACCATTATGACACCGCGTAGGTTCCTCGAGACGATTATCCGAGAAGAAATCGAGAATTACTTCAGAAGCGGCCTTATCCCTGCTACCTGTAATGTGAACGTAATTACGCCAGTCGATATAAGGCAGATTGAAGTTGCCTCCTAGAATCATAGCATGATCCTTAAAACGGCTAGATATACTATTTACATTATTTCTTAACTCCTCGGCGATAGCTATGTCAGAATCGGGTGGATGGTAGAAGGTGCCTATGATGAGTTTTGACCCAGCAACATTGAGTTTAATCCATATGATTTCACAGATCGTATCGACGTCTATTTAATTACATGGGAGAAATTTACTCACATCTATAAATACCCCACCTCCATGAGAATGTAATCTGTCTTTATGAAAAACGTTCATGCTATGTTTAAAAGTTTCAGCGGAACTTATTTCTGGTTTCAGCCAACTTTCTGTACCAATAACGATATCCTCTTCTTTGCTACAAATAACGCTTTCAAGTTCTGGTTGTTTGTTACAAATGCTTGTACAGTTAATTACGAGAACTTTTAACTGTCGAGATTCTTTTACGTTTCTCCTCCATTCCGGTGTTGTATCTGATTGGGTTGCCCATAACTGTATTTCATGTTTCTGGTCTTCCTCCTTCAGCCTAAAAACCACCCAGTGCATTTCATACGGCCCCTGTCACCCATGTAGCCGATTCATGTGTGTAGTGCACACCTGACCTATTACAGGGAACCCTACATGACTCGACCCTATAGCGAAGATCGAGAAATCTGCAGCCAATATTATCACAGAAACGTTGTAGTCTCTGGTTCAGCCCCTCAATATGGCTTTGAACCAGAGGTCCACAATCAACTCTGTCTACGATGCTACAGATGGTTAGCTCTGCCGATATCTTGTGGCCGTCGCTGGAAGGAACAGAGGATAACCTCCGACCCAAGGTGACAAGCATCATTGGTGCCGACATGAGCCATAATCTGTAGTTTGCTACACCCCGTCCATTCTATGGCATCCAGGATGGCCTGTTCCACATCTCGGATCAGGCCACCCGGAATACGCATAATGGACGTTGGATTTATTCCCCGAGTAATCCGCCATTTCCCTAAGGGGCTCTAATAACCGCCTAACATTACAGCTTCCAACTGCCAGAATGCCCTTCTGTGTTTGCTCAGACCTAGCGGCCTGGCGGGCCGTCAACTCGCAGGATGACAATTGAGGGACTGAGTCAGCCTCTGACAATACATCATACAGGTTGGACAGTCGAACAAGTTGAGCGTCTTGGCCTTTAAGCCTGTTCGACTGCCCCCATGTGCAGCTTCAAAGTCTAGAAGCCATACGCCAGTCACCGACAGGCAACCGCGGCACAACATCCAACTCTTCAGCCTGGGTTGCAGGTACGACGGTCGATATGGTAGAATCTGTGATAGGCATGGATACATCAGTTTCCCCAACATCACATCTGCTGCAACCTTTTACGGCAGCTTCCAGCTGTGTAACTTTCGCTAACACAGCTGCAAGCTGTTCGCGCAGATCAGCCACCTCAGCTCGCATCTGCACACAGCAATCACAGTCCCTAGACATACTGCTTTTGAAAAACACGAAAAAGAACAGAAAAAAGGAACAGAAACTTGAAATAACCTGAACTTCCTAGAAAATATAAACACTCAGAGATAGCACTAACCAAATCTACACACCACTACAGATAAAATATAACAAGAAAATACACTACTGCACTCATTGACTGTTCAAACGCTACTAACGAGCACTGTCTACAAAATGTAAACACTCAGAGATTACACTAAACAAATCAACACACCACTACAGATAAAATATAACAAGAAAATATGCTACTGCACTTGTCAACTGTTCAAACGCAACTAACGAGCACTGTCTACAAAATGTAAACATTCAGAGATTACACTAATCAAATCCACATATCACTACAGATAAAATACAACAAAAAATACGCTACTGCACTTGTCGACTGTTCAAACACTACTAATGAACACTGTCTACAAAATGTAAACACTCAGAGATTACACTAACCAAATCAACACACCACTACAGATAAAATATAACAAGAAAATACGCTACTGCACTTGTCGACTGTTCAAACGCAACTAACGAGCACTGTCTACAAAATGTAAACACTCAGAGATTACACTAATCAAAACTACACACCACTACAGATAGAATATAACAAGAAAATATGCTACTGCACTCAGCGACTGTTCAAACACTACTAAGTAGCACTGTCTACAAAATGTAAACACTCAGAGATTACACTAATCAAATCCACACACCACTACAGATAAAATATAACAATATTCCTCATGTGAGGAAGAGTTGGAGGTTTCTGCAACCCCTAAAGTGAAGATAACACCTAAGCAGAAATATCTGTTTGGAACACTTAATATCAACACTCTCCTTCAAACAGCAAAGCTAAAAAGAGTTTACCAACATACTGGAAGAACAGAACATAGTTGTTTTGGCAGTGCATGAAACCAGATTCCTAGATGATCATGCAGTTGAGTCTGGAGGCTTTAGAATATAAAAGAGCACACCTGGAATGAATTTCACAAAAAGGAAGACTACCACTCCTAGAAACAGCCTTTGTGGTTAAGAAAAGAATAGTAGACTTGATTATAAACTTTACTACACTGTCAGAGAGACTTTCATTCTTGTCATTCAAATCAGGAAATATATCTCACATGATTGTCAATGCCCACACCACCGTAAATCAAAACAATAGAAGAAACAAAGCGAGAGTTGAAGATTTCTGTGAAACACTTTAAACAAATGAAACATCCACAATCTCCTAGGGAAACACAAAAATTTCAGTTGGTGACTTCAATGCCCATATAGCAAAAGAAAGGAAGTCTAAAGTTATATCAGATGAATATCCAGCACACAATAAAATTAATAAAAATGGGGAACAATTAATAAACTTCTGAAAGCAAGTCAATCTAAAACATATGTCTATGTATTTCAGAGCCCTCCCAAAGAAAAAGAAGACATTGATCTCCCCTAACCCATTGTTAGGAGAATTTCAGATAGATCATGTTGCAAAAATAACCCAGAATAAAAAGAAGAGATCGTGAACATCAAAGTTAGTAAGTGCTTAAACATCAACTCAGATCATTATCCCACTGAAATTAAAGTTAAATTTTCAGCCTCATGAAGTCTGATCAAGAGTTAAGAAGAAATCGGAGGTTGACACAGAAATTCTTAAGGAAAAATTTTAGGGAAAACTTATCAAAATACAAATCACTTTTTATATGGCCGGAATATTTAAGGGAACAGAAAAGGAATCAAAAGCACAGATGGTGGAATAAGAAGAATGATGAAATTTCGGATGAGAGGAATAGAGCCTAGAAGAAATGGTATTCCAATCAGACCACAGAAAAATGGAATGTATTTTTCCAGCAAAGGAAAATTACTGCAAAGATCATCAAAGAAGAAAAGAGAAGATACAAGAACAACCAGTTGGAAGATACTGAAGAAGCCTTTCGAAAAAAAATAATGTAAGAGACTTCTATAGAACTTTTAAGGAAGAATTAGATCAATAACAACCACCAAGTCTTAACTATAAAAGCAAGGATATAACTCTAGCCTTGAAAAATAAGGAAAATTGCCAACTGTTGACCAGTTATTTTGAAACCCTCCTAAACAGTGAGGAACTGCTGGAGAGATTAAGATTCAAACAACCACCTAAGCAAATTCAGAATCAAAACTTCCAAGCCTTGAAGACATAAAATAAATCATTAATGAGCCCAAGAACAACAAAGAACCAGGAGCAGATGGAATAGTAGCAGAAATCTGGAAAACTGGAGCAGATAAAGTAAAGAAAATTTACATTGATTGATTAGTGAAACCTGGGAATAATAAGAGACTTGAAATATGCCCTTATACATGCACTTCATACAAAGGGACACCAAACAATTAAAGAGGGATATCATTACTTATCCCCCATAAAATACCTTCCAAGGCCCCACTAAAAATAGTGGCAAAGTAGGCAGGCCAGTAAACAGGAGAATCTCAATGAGGTTTCGGAAAAGGAAGATCTTTAATATTAAATGTATTCTGAGAATAAGAGGTAAAAATATGGTAGTCATTGTAATTGATTTTTAAAATGTATATGATTCAATTGACAGGAAGATGCTTCTAGTTCTGGGAGAATTTGGAATAGATAGGAAGACTAGAATGATTATGCAGCAAAAATTGACAGGAACTGTTTCTAAAGTTAATATTTTTGGTGAAGTTTAAGACCCTTCTGAGATATGAGGTGTCAGGCAAGGAGATGGTCTCCCTTTCATCTTATTTAACATGGTGTTGGGAAAAATAATGTGAACGTGGAAAAAAATCAATAAAAGAAGATGGAAGAGAAGGGATATGTTTAGGTCCAAGCAAGTATGATCTAAAGGTGGAATATCTTGCTTTTGGTGATGATGTGGCATTACTAGCAGGAAATAAAGGAGAATCTCAAAAAAAAAATGGTTGAAAAGATGATCTCTTATGAAAAAACAGAGTATATAGAATACAAACATAATATTAAAAAACTTCTGCAAACTAAATTTGGAAAAGTTAGAGAGTCAACAAATTTAAATACCTGGGTGAATGGATTCAACCCAATGGGCTTGACAAGGAAGCGAATAAAGCAAGAGCTAGAAAGAAGGAACATGCATATAGGCTAACAGAAAACAGATACAAGAAGAAAGCGATCTCCTACAAAACAAAGATTAGACATTATACAACAGTTGTCAAGACAGAGGCAATATTCAGCTCAGAATGCCTTGTATTGAATAAGAAAATGGAGTTACAGAAAAAAAGAAAGGAAAATCCTAAGACCATTAAAGGGAAAAGACAGTATCTGGTGGAAGAGGAAAAATGAAGAACTGTATCTTTATCCAGAGAAAATTACAGACACAGTGCACGACAGAAGGCTGAAATTCTATGGACATCTAATATGAATGAGTGAGAGTAGGTTGACAAAAAGAATTTTCAACTACATCACTAAATTAAAAGTGACAAAAAACAGGTAGTGGAGACAAGAAAAGATATGGGAAAAGTTGGGATTCTTTCAGAGGAGATATAGAATTGAAGAGTGTTTCAAATTAATATTGATAAATTCAGGGGGTTCCAGGAACAATGTACAAAGGCCACAACCACATGGACTGAAAAAAGTAGGAGGAACCTCTGAGAAAGAATGAAAAAATTCTGGGGGAACAACAAAAGGTGAACCAGTAAACCAGTTGCTTTTCATGGTCCAAAGTAGGCCAAAATTGAAAGAAAAGGCAGAAGAGAATACAAACCCACAGATAGTCTTGCATAAAAATTTCGTCATTTTCTAAGAACAGTGATTACCAACATAATTCAGCATCCTTATTAAAAACCCATTTAACTGAAAGATGTTTTGCAGTTTTATGTTGATTAGAATATTATACTTGAACATACAGAAGCATAAACACAGATAAAAAGCATTTTCTAATAATCTTTAATGTAGTTACTATTATCAGAATGTTAAAAACTATTACTTGTAAGCAGATGGAGATTGTTATCAGACAGGTTTCTTTAACAATAATTACATCCATTTCAATAATTTTTATACTTCTAAAGAAAGAAAATGTTTATTCAGGCACATGATGAAAACTATGAATACTTACTCTGAAGGTATCCATTTTAGTCCCCATATGCCCATAATCTATTATCAATGCAAATCCTCCATCTTCTTCAAGCCTTGTTGCAATCTTTTTAATTATTACTCCACTGTCCGGAGACACCTCCAAATGGTCACGTTTCTCTTCAGGCTAAACAAAATGTGTTACTATGAAAAAAAGATATATATATATATTATAGGTAACATATGAAAATTTATATTTTGATCAAACTTACAGATACAAAAAGCACACAAGCTGGAGTAGACATCCGTGATAAAACATATTTAAATGCATCTTCTTCACTGTTATCAACATCAATGAGAATCTCTCGCCAGCCTGTCTCTGTTCTCTATAGGATAAAGAAAATGTGAAGGATATTAATAACTAAAACAACAGCTTTTACACACAAATACTTCCTAGAAATGAAAGTTTCTTCTGGTTAGTACCATAAAATGGGGTTAATCAGAACAGCAGGGTGATTAGTAATGAAACTTCATGATTCACAATTTGGGTTCAAAAAAGGATCATCCATAGAAATGGCTATATATTCATTTTTAAATAACACATTTGAGGAACTGAATAATAAAATGAATCCTGTAGGAATATTTTGTGATCTTGCAAAAGCATTTGACTGTGTAAATCATGAATTACTTTTGAAAAAAATGGAATACTATGGTATTTTTGGGACCGCAGGTAAATGGTTTAAATCATACATTGAAAGCCGAATGCAAAAAGTTTCAATTTTTGATTCTAAAATAAGTAAAGATGCTTCATCAGACTGGGAGAAAATAAAACATGGAATTCCACAAGGCTCTGTCTTAGGTCCCCTCCTCTTTCTGTTATACATCAATGACCTTCCTGGAAATTTATCCGACAAAGTTAAAAGTGTTTTATTTGCAGATGACACTAACCTGACTGTGCGTAAAACACCAAACAGTACTATAGAATTTAATGTAAATGAAGTACTTAGAGTAGTAGCAAATTGGTTTAAGGCAAATTCATTAAAATTAAATTTTGAAAAAACACATTATATTAGGTTTAAAACAAAAAACTATGCACAGATATATGTATAAACTATAAAAACAACACAATCTTAGAAACAGAGAGTATAAAATTTCTTGGTATTAAAATAGATCAGAAACTCTGTTGGCATGATCATATCACAACACTACTGGCAAAGTTAAGTAGTGCCACCTTTGCAATACGAACACTTTCTCTAACAGCAGATCTAGAATTAATGAAACAGGTGTACTACTCATATTTTCATTCAGTAATGTCATATGGCATAATTTTTTGGGGAAACTCTTCACAAAGTAAAAAGTTTTTCATAGCACAGAAAAGAGCTATTAGGTTTCTGTGTAGGGTAAAACCAAGAACTTCTTGCAGACAACTCTTTAAGAAACTCAATATTCTTACAATGTATTCTCAGTATATATATTCTCTCATGAGCTTTGTCATAGAAAATTTTAACCTGTTTACACCTAATTCACAGGTACACAGTTTCAATACAAGAAACAGAAATAACTTGCATAAAACACAAACATCTCTGTCATTAGTACAAAGAGGAGTTAATTATTCTGGGATACATCTGTTTAATAAACTACCTAATCGTATAAAACAGCTTTCAGATAATAAAGATGTATTCAAACAAAAACTTAGAGATTATCTTATTGGCAACTCCTTCTACTCCATTCAAGAATTTGAAGAAAATAATTAATTGTACTCATTATGACATTTGCAAAATTCAGTTGCAAAAATGTATGTTTATTATTTCTTGTATTTGTAAAATATGTATATATATATATTTACTATGATATGACTCATATTATGTGTATATGTATCAACAATGACATGTTTCACATCCCAGAGGTATTTCCTCAGCAGGGATCCATGGAACAAGATTGATAAATAAATAAAAAAATAAATAAATAAATAAATTGTTAAAAAGGAAATACTCAGAAATATTTTAGGAAACTTTTCCTCGATAATTTTTTGTCATTGGCACTGATGACTTGCCTAGTTGGAACAACATGCAAGAAAATTGTAAATTTTTTACTTCTTTAAAACTTTGTATGTCAGTACAAACCTATTAATATTGTAGGTTTCAAATGACACATGACACATGACTGTACACCAAGAGGAAATATCAGTTTTAATTTCTTGTTAAAACTCTTCACAATCAAATACCATTTTCCGTAGTTGTGTCTTTATGGTTCACAGGATGGTATGGAACATCAAATGTTTGATCAACTCGAGCCTTAAGACTCAGTAAAGATGACAAAGAGGAGTAAAAAAATAATTGTAAAAGACTCATCAACTGACCATGACTTGGATTATTCAATACAAAACAATGATAAATCACTCACCAAAGTTGAAGGCATCGACGGGAGAAGAACATATCTCACAAACACGCAAATATACACAATATTTCGGTTATTAAACCTTATTCATGTTGGAGAAAATGAGTCATGAGACTCGGGAGGTGTGCAAATGCCGAAGGTTGCTACATTACTGGGTGGATTATCAATATGGCAGTGAGACTGAGATATTGCATATAAATATGTAAATCGCAGATGGTGGTAGAAATAATAATATACCAAAAGAGGGGTGGCGGGGGGGAATTAAGTAAATAAATATGGACGGATAAATTTTGAAAAAAATAAATAAAATAAAAAAAGGTAATTAGTTAAATGACAATAATGCTACTACTAATAATGAGTGATGCATCAAGGAAAGGAATTAGTAGTAGCATTATTGTCATTTAACTAATTACCTTTTTTTATTTTATTTATTTTTTTCAAAATTTATCCGTCCATATTTATTTACTACCACCATCTGCAATTTACATATTTATATACAATATCTCAGTCCCACCACCATATTGATAATCGACCCAGTCATGTAGCAACCTTCGGCATTTGCACACATCCCGAGCCTCATGACACATTTCCTCCAACACGAATAAGGTTTAATAACCAAAATATTATGTATATTTGTGTGTTCGTGGCAAATGTTCTTCTCCCGTCGCTGCCTTCAACTTTGGCGAGTGATGAGTCATTTTCCCTTTCCTTGCAATTTATATTGCCTAAAGTAGTTTCCTGTTTCCTTAGTTTAAAAATAATGATAAAGAGTTTTGAGCTCCAGAAAGCCATCAGATTTCAAATATTTTTTCAGGAAGACACCCAAGTGGCTAAAGTATACAGAAAAAATGTAATTTATATGGACTCTGTGTCACCATAGTTTTGTGCCCAGAAGATGAGGGATATTTGGGATCTTCCTACATCAAGGTCTCGCAAAAATCGATTTTTTTTTAGATGGATGAAGAGACATTTTTTCTTCCTCAAGACGTTGTGGAAAGTTCCAGAGGCATAACTTTTTTGACAAAAAAGTGTTGGGATTCAAATAAATACTTTGATGCTTATTGTGCTATCTGATTTACTGCCTTATTACTACTGGTTCCCAAAAACCCCTTTCATGTTTGAATTGAAAATAAATATGTCAGTTGACTCAAAACACAGCGAAAAAAATATCAAAACAAATAAAAGTGTTTAAAGAATTATTCTTTTACTCAAAGCAGTTATAACAACATTTTTAGCAAATCCATAATTAAAAATTAAAAATAAAACTTTCTTCACCATAGAAGTTCAAGAATGTTCTGATTCGCCCTGTTTTACTGTACTATGTTCTCAAAATTAGTAACAAATTATATTTTGATTATTTCTTCTTGATTCAAAGAAAACTGCCAGTCAGTGAGCACAAGTCTGAGTTTTAAAAAATGCAGACGTAGGAAAGAATCAAATCTCAGAAATAGGGAGGATGTTCTAACAATTTACACTTAAAAGCAAAAAACTTGTGTGAATGGGTCCATTACATTGATGGTAAGGTATATTTTTGTTCCTGAAGTTGAATCTTTTATCAAAAAAAAATATCATATAATTATTTTACCCTTTTGAAGATAGTCAGCTAATTAAAACTCATGTTGAATCCCAAAAGAATGAGCACTTTTACTTCTTTCCTGCTGATGGAAACAAATTTGTGTTTATTAGCACTAAAGATGTGGCTTCTAAACACTATTTCAATTATGCAAGTCTCATAAAAAATTAGTTCATTTCTGTTTATATACTCCAAACAACCTGCTTAGAGATTTTCATATGAATATATATTTGTCTTGCTGTTAGCAAGTGTGGCACCAATAATGTAAATTTTTCATGAAAAATATTCATTGAATGTTAGCTCACCTATCATGCAATAAATACCACACTGTGTACTGTAAATTAATTGTAAAGTTTCTTGTACTTTTTGGACATTTTTCACATGGCTGATCTTAAAGGTTGGATACTGTCATTTAAATTTGGCATCTTCTAATTGTTGGAAATGATGAAGGGTCCCTATAAACTTATTTATGTCGAATGAATTTCATTAAATGACTAAACATATTAGAAAGAATTTGATCGCTGTAGGGTACTCAGGTTTCTACATTAAAAGCAATACGCTCAACAGCTGAAGTCAAGGAACTATTTGACAGAACGATTTTAAATTTTAATAAATGCTTGGGAGGAAGACAGAAAATAAATGTATTCAACAAGCCGGCATCGGTGTAATCACATCTGACCTCGCTAAGTGTCTCATCTACTTGCAAGAATAATATTCAGCACAAAATACTGTTACATGTTTTCATCTTTTTTGTATATATGTAATGCTAGTAGTATAATAATCTACAATGATTCAAAGAAGTAGTAAAACTTCCACTACATTTACCTGATATCCTCTCAATTTCACCATGAGTGAAGAATTTTCTCTGGTCTATGGGATTCACCAGAAGTAACCTGTAAACTCCATTTGATTAGCTGAGATGACACATCCAGCATCAGTTGTGATACTAAAGCAATACAACAAATCTCAAGTTTAAATATTTTGTGCCCTTGAAAATAGAGTTGAAAGTAACATTTTTATCTATGTTACTGCTTGTTCTTCCCATGGTAACATGCTATAAGATCTTTTCTCAGGGCCTTTAATTATGACATTTCAAAGCACTGCATTTGTTCTGAAAACGTTGCAGGCATCATTAATGTAATCCAGTTCAACTTAATTATCTTTTAATACTATTTTCACAGCTACTTTTCTAAGAACAACTACATTTACTTCTCCATATGTCCTTGTAAACTATCTTTTCTGAATTATCTCTAACCAGGTTACTGATTTCTCTGAGTTTAATAAGTGATTCTGTGGCTTTATCCTTCAGATGCCCAAAGACATTTGAAATGCACAGACTAAAAACTTAAGACACATTGAATCTTATACACCATCAACCTGCAGCCTGACTTCTTTCCACTCATCACTCTGTTGTGAGTTTTCGATTAGAACATTCCACTTTCAAACATTTCTAGTTCTAGTTCTATGCTTCAGTATGCTTCTCACTGGATTCAAAGATTTCACTTTGTTATTACTGTTCCAAATTCTGTTTTTGTGTGACTATTTGATGCTTTCGTAACACAGAAGTTGCTGTCAACTTTATTGTTGACTATGAGCTGAAAGCAGTATATGCAACCTTGGCAATTCACATTTTCTTCCAACACTGCTCAGCAATTTCAACACTTGCTACCATTTTTTGACATATCCAGAAGAAACTTGCAGATTAAACTAAACCATATATCTATTAAATCTTAAATAGTCATTAGTGTGCCAACAAACTGAGAACAGCAAAAGTAGGCTCATCTTATAAGTAGCAGATGTAAATATCCTAAGTAAATGTTTTTAGGAGGGATAAAAAAAAACATATTTACTCTGAAAGCTTTAAAGATTATTGATTGCAAAATAACACTTTTTAGAATGAAGAGAAATTAATACAAATAAGATTGTAAGATAGTTTGTGGATTATGAAAATACAAATTTTGCCATGTGTTGGGAGTGTGGGCAAACATATACAGTGGAGAGAGTAAACTGCTACTGAAACTTAATTATCAATCATACAAATTACACCCTAATCATCAAATAAATAACTTGCATAACCTCTAAAACTAATTTTAAGGTGGAAAATCTTTTATATGACCAAATAAAAAGACAGTTAAAATTACATACAGTGTCATGCTAAAATTTAGTTTTTTTTTCTGTAACTTTGCTGCTAGTTAGTTGGATGATGTACATATTCAGCAGCAATTATGGATATAATCAAAGCTCCTTAGTTACAGTTTCATTATTTGCATTTTTGGTATTTGTGGATATGACTGAGAACTTTCTGTATCCGCAGCTGAAAATTTCATTATTCAGAAATCCGAAAATAATGTTATTGCAATTTTAACAATTTCATAATTATTTATTTAGTAGCTATCAAAATATAAAAGCATGCCCTTTGACTTATAGCCACTTTGGCCGCCATCTCATTGTGTTTGAAATACTTGTTTTCTAAACAAAAGCTTCCAGGTTATGCAATCTGCTCTGGCTTTTGACAAATCCCACCTCACCACTCATGATGCCCTTTTGCCATTATACTGAAATTTGGTCATTTGTTACAATTTTTAGTGGTCCTTTCAATTTCTTATTTTCTTCGGGATTTATTACGTTGACTTAAAAAAGGAGTTAGTTTCCTCTTGGAAAAAATAAATAAATAAAAAAAATCCACTAATAGTAAAAACAGAAATGCTTGGCCATTTACGTCTTGGTGAGTCATTTCATTTAACATCAATGAATCATCTGTATGATCAATTGAGAAACAATGAGATAAAATACGAAATTCTATGGCTTTGACCTTGTTACTGGAAAAAACTGTTCATGATCCAGCAACTGAAAGAGTGGAAAATGCATTAACCTAATGGACCAAAGACAGCAATCAGAAGAGAGTGATCTTAGGTGGGGCTATAATTTTTTGAGAAAGCTTACAGTGAAAATTCAGATAGAGGAGTTCAAGTTTCAGAAGGTTGGTTTAATAAGTTCAAAATTTGACAAATCACTCCATAACATGAAAATTGTTTCATAAGCTTGGAACATATTCCCTATAAACCTATACATATTACCATTCCGTGTTCATGTTTTCTGTGGGTAAATGAAAAAAATGTACATGGATGTTATTACTGTTTTTCTGTACTAAAATCAATGAAAATCTGTACTTAAATAATTGGGGGTTGAAATGATGGTAGTGATTAATGGGATAGAGGACAATCAAGTGACAAAAATTGACAACAGTATTTCCACGATTATCACTTATTAATTTCCTAGAATTTTGGTTTCCTTTCCTGCTTTCAGTTTTCATAATTTTTACAGCCTGTTTTCACAACTCTAGATATTTATTTTACTGTAGAAGTGGAAAGAAAGGCTGTAGAAGTGGAAAGAAAGGCACTAGATGTGTGAAGCAAAAGAAGAAATCCTCACTTAGTAAAGACATGCAGAGAGAGGTGTAGCAAATTAAATTAGTGTGAATTCCAAGATTGATTTTTAATCAGAATGGAAATGTATATATTTGGGTTGTCATGATGACATGGAAAGGGCTTACTGGCATGTAACAGGAAAACACATTAAGGCAAATGTAAAGGAGGAAAGTGGAAATTTGTAATATGAGAAAGAAAACATAAGACCAAATTAATATAATCAAGAAATCTAAAAATAGGGGAGCTCCAATGGACAAAGTAGCAACTCTTGATCTGTGAGATTGCATAAAAGCAATCGGATTTCTGTTTTTACCAATAACTAGCAATCAGCTCCATCTTAGCATGTGTAGTTTTCAGCTTTTGTGAGAGTACAACTATCTACGATTCTCTCTATTTCAGACTAAGTAATATGTCAGCAGAACACTATTATCTTCTGAAGATAAAGGTACTCTTATGTTGGTTTTGTGACATGCGTCCAAATTTAATATCTTTTAAGAAACCACTCGTAAGGACTAAATGTTTAGTTGGATTGTACTAAATAAACACTTATGCCACAATTGTAACAGTGTTTTGTGCCTTGGATAATTAGATTGTTGCTACCATTTTGAAAAACCTCAAATATGGAAAGGTAGAATCACCAAATAAAATTCACTGCTTCTAATTCAAAGTTTAAAACATTACTATATTCTTGAGAAATAATTTTACCAAGTTTGAACAATCTTTCAGGCAATTATCAATTATTCAGGCAGTTATCAATCTTTCAGGCAATCAGAAATTGTCACCAAATATATTGACTGCAGGTTGTGATAAGTAATTCAAACCAGACCAAACCCTATAAAACCCCTTACTGAATGATATATGTGAATTGTTCCACCACACCATAAAATTTCTAAGATGGCTCCTCTACATTCCACTACACCATGCGATCTCCTGCCTAGCCGGTTGCCTACCTGCGCTAAGCGCTACCTGACCGACACAAGTTCTGCTCAAGTGGTTTCGAGCGACTGCGTGCCTGCGAGGTTGGAGGGGTGGTATTTATGGACAAGTAAGTAGTCCCACTCAGCATGTTCAAAAATATCCTTCCGCTCTTAGGTATTGCAGCATCAGCTATCTTGAACATCCTTTAAAAAAAATTATATTGGTCTGAAATTTTGACAGTAGTTAGGTAGGCTTTAAATTTTAAAATCAATCCTCATAAAAAAAATTGTAACTTTAATGGTTTGGCCATAAAAAATTATTTTCTATGCAATTCTAAAAATGTTTATACCTTTCACAGTTTTAAAGCTGTGAAGTTGAAATAACTTTAACTTGCTACTAATTTACTGCTCTTTCATTTGGTACTAACATTGCCATGTTTATTATTTTATAATGGGTTGAACCAAAATTCTTACACAAGCTTTAATTTTGAAACTGTATATATATAACTGACAGCTCTGAAACATACTTTAAACGATTCTACGTAGTTATATCTGTAAAGTGTGAAACTTTGAGGTTGTTATCTGATATCCTTGATTTATTAAGAATTTTGCAAAACTCTTCACTTGGATGATGTAGCCATATTGTAACTGCGTAGTTCCCACCGAAATCCTATAAAAATTTACTTTCTCTTATCTTGACCCAAC
This sequence comes from Vandiemenella viatica, assembly GCA_031002005.1. Taxonomy (NCBI): domain Eukaryota; kingdom Metazoa; phylum Arthropoda; class Insecta; order Orthoptera; family Morabidae; genus Vandiemenella; species Vandiemenella viatica. Next base: position 349,961,168 of record CM061921.1, read on the forward strand.
TACTTTATGGATTTTAATGAAACTTACTGAAAACTGTTTGTATTGAATTATACTTTCTTATTAATATAGTCTCCTCTACTGAATTTACTTATATTTTTCTAAACTGGCTATTTTGGCTTTTCCACCTGTGACGAAATATTTACAAATCACTCTGAAATCAATCTTTAAACTTCAGTGAACTTTTTTTTTTTTAATATGTTGTATAAGAAAAGATTGCACTTCCTCTAAGCTCTAAACTGACCTTTTATCTTCCAAATTATAACTTCTAGAATTTTAAATGTGTAATTGTGTCTTAACTTTTTACGTGAGCTTGCAAATTTTAATGTCTTCAAACTCTTTAGTGGAATTTTCTAGCTACAACATTTCTATCCTCATTTTACTAGTTATAATTCTAAATGGATCTAGAAATGAAGGCAATGTTTACTTTTACGAAATATTCTGAATCCAAATACCCGATATGCTAATACTACCTTCTGACTTTCTATAAATGTTTAATCTGATTTATGATATGTATTATCTAAGCAAATGATTTTTAAACTGATGTGACATGCTATTTAATTGCGCTTGCTGTTCTGTGAATAAATTTTGTTATGAAGTTACAAAATTTTTAGGTTACGTTACACACTTACTTATTTGTTCTTGTTCATCTAGTGATTTTACACATAAATTAAAAATTGTGGTTTACAAAAACCACAATTAAAAAAAATTATCTTTAATTAATAATAATTTTGTGTGATCTACAACTTAATATGAATCCAAATTATGGCTTGTCCTAGTGACTTCACATTAACAAAGTAAAGCTTTGTCTGAATTGAAGGTCAGTATAATGTCTTGTAAAGTTCAAGCCAAGACTAGGATTCAAGCTTTAACTCATTATTGACATGAAAGTGACATAGAAGTGTAATTTAATAAAAAAAATATGATTTCCAGGAGAAGGTATGCTGGAAAACTCATTTTAAAATTTTTAAATAGCGAGAGACTTGGTGACACATTAAAATGCCATTTAACCATGGGCCAGTGTAAGGTTCCTCTATACTTTAGGTACTCTACATGAATCATCTGATGCATTGCGAATAAATGTCTCTCTGGGCCTGCCGGCCAGCCAGTATGCAATCCCACAAAACTTTTGATGTCTCCTTAAGTACATACTGACTTCAGAAAGTAAATTACACAAGTCATCCCACAATAAGACAAGAGTGTTGTAAGGTTAGAAGAGAGATCTTGTTCCAAGTTTCCTGCAGAGACAGCTCTGCTGCAGTACAGATAACAGGTGCATCACAGTGTGTGAGTGAAATGGCATAACAGCTGGAAATTTAATCTAAAGCTGAAGTCCATGAGACAGTATGATTCTTGTGAGTCAAATTTCCAAATTGCACATAGATTCACCATAAAATTTGGGTGGTGTATAGATCAAATGCATTGTCACATACAGCCGTAGTGAAAAGGTGCCAATCTGCAGATTGACTATCTTGGACACTGCTCAGCAGATGCATGTCTCAATAGGCAGTGTTCATTCCACTGTCCAAGATCATCTTCAGTATCGGAAGTTGTGCTCTCTCTGGGTGCAGCAATCACTGTCATTCATTTTTTTTTTTTTGCTTCTGGCTTTATACATCATCAACATCTAGGTCATTAGGGGTGGGATAGGACTGAGGACAAGAAACAGGAAGGAATTTGGCCATGCCCTTATTAAGGAAGCACCCTGGAGTGATTTGGGGAAACCATTTAAAACTCAAATCTGGATGCCCAGATAGGGATTCGAACCCGCGCCCTCCCGATTATGAGGCCATGGCGTTAACTGCTCACCCACCAAGCTCGGTCAGTCACCTGTACACAAAGGCAAACCGTTTATGGCATCTCTGGACTTCCTTGAGCATTACTCTTTGGAAGGTGATGATTTCTTAAGCCGCATCATTAGTGGTGATGAGACATGGGAATATCATTTAACACCTGCAACAAAGAGAATGTCATTGGAGTGGAGACCTACCTACTCACTCCGTGGAAGAAACTAAAGTTGTGCCATGTGATTTCCATCTTTTCGGCAAGCTGAAAGAACATCTGTTGTAAAAGAGATTTACCAATGATGAGGACGCTCACACGGCAGTTGTAAAATGGCTTTGTGGCCAAGGAGTGGATTTATATCACTAAGGAACTGAATGATCAGTAGAACATTCCAACTGTTGTTTACAGAGACTTGATAACTATGTTGAAAAATAGTGTCATATATCTGTGTGATTTTGAAGTGTAGTGAAGCATTCAATAAAAGTTACTTGGCCAGCGATAATAAATACTTTTTGTATTTCCCTCATACATATGCAAATTTTATGATGTGAATAACATGTTTTATCTACATTAAACAATGGACTAGTTTATTGTAATATGAACAAATTAATGGATTGTTTTTGGTTTTTTGCTGATGGCTCTATGCCTCGTCAACGTCAAGGTCATTAGAGGTGGGATTGGACTGGTGACAAGGAACAGGAAGGAATTTGGCCATGGCCTTTTGAAGGAAGCATTCCGGCATTCACCTGGAGTAACTTGGGGAAATAATTAATGGAAAGAGTTACTTTAAGTTTTACATTTATTCTTTACTAATTTAAATCATAAACACATTGTTGCAAGTAATCTGTTACACACAGTTTCAACTTATCATGTAGTTTCTGTAGATCTATATATATGCTGTACATTTTTTCTACTAGTTGCACTGTTATAACTTTAATATATTAGGACACATACTGTAAGCTACTTCAGAATTTGTTAAATTCTGGTTCTTTGCTACAAGACATGGGGAACTGGCATCTTACAGGAGACAATACTGCAGCCTATAGTCGAACACAGTGTGATTTAAAATCTAAAAACTAACTAAACACATAGTAACAGCCTTAAATAGTACTTCAATGATGTAAAGTAAACCTTAAACTCACCTAACTCATTGCAATCCTCAATAATCCAGCTTGTAAACACGAAATTTTTGTTATGAGACAACATCGCCATTTTACAACACTTTTTGAAGCGGTAAAAAGCATTTATAGTAATAATCAAATGGGAGAAACTAAATTTTGCAATAGATAACGCGATTAATAGTTTCAGGAAGTTTAAAAATACGAAAACACAAGTTTTAAATCCAGTTAAACAAACCGGCAGGTTCAAACACTAATAACAACACATTTAAAGCATTTCTGATACCAGCTGATAGTTTAATACAAGTTTAAATTCTTCCTATACATCGTGTTGAAATTTTGAGCAGTTCTGTACAGTTAATCAAGACTAAGATAAGTTTATAAATAACTTGCATTTAATTTTTACACATTGCCGGCTTACATTAACTATCACACTCAAACCAGTCAAAGTCAGGAAATAAAAACACTTTCGAACAATGTAATGGAAAATGTAGAATCACATACTGAAAACCCATTTTCGAAACAGGCTTTACTTTCAGAGCAATTTACTGTTAGCTTTTTAAATCTTTGAAATTTTGCAAATGGATGCTAGTCATCAACAAACAGATATCGAAGAAAATTGATTATTACAAAAGTATATCACCTAGAATCAAGATAGAGGTAGTTTCTGAAAGCGGAGCAGCTGTAGAAAGTCCTGACGTAGGATTTAAAACCCAAAACAGAGTATTTCCGTGGAAAGTGAAAATCAAGGGAACCCCCCTCCCCTCTGCCCCCCTCCCTTTTCCTCCTTCAAAAGAGTAAGGATACACGATAACATATTTCAAGTTATTACAACAAAACTGTTGCACTTACGATAAAAGTCGAAGGAGAGTAAATTAATTGTTATGTCCATCTCTAAATAATATTAAAATCTGAGAGCCCTAAAGCACATAATTTCTGTACACTATATTCTGGGAGTAACGTGACTTGGAGGTTTATACTTGGAGTTCCTCGGGCTTCCAGTCAGTCGAACGTGGATTTTGGTGTCCAGCAGTTCTCGGTCTAGGCATTGCTGCCACTCGCCGGCCTTGTAAATAGTTCCATTATTGCCAGGCTTTCCGGCAGCCATCTTGGGGCCCGTTGGTGAAGTAGTACAGTTTCAATTAGCCATTATATAAAGTCTCAAAATTTGTTTAGGGGTATTCCGGCGGTTGGTCTTCTTCATAACTTACAATTCTTTCGGCATTGATTTGTATGATCGCTTATTTCAACTGTGGTGTAAAACTTTAAAATTTTCAAGAATATAGTGGTATGTTAAACTTCAATAGTGCTCATCATTTGTAGTGACAACCTCACCCTTTTCTTTCCCAAGGTTAATAGGGGAGAGTGGCGGCTGTACTAACTTTACAGTTGATATTTCCAAAGGTGTTTTTCACGGTCTAGAAATTTTGAACATTTCCTTTAAATTTGGTAGAACTAATAGAAGAGCGAAGTCAGTTAAGGTGACGACTGATAGTACTACCCCAGTATGCGGTTCTGTCTCTTACACTACTCTAAGAAAGCACTCAGGTACCCAACATTTCCATGATTTGAATCGCTTTCACCACTGCTCTGCTCGTATAAGTGATAGGTCATTGTTTGACACACATAAACCTTACGTGAGAACTGCACTTCATAACAATGAAAAATCAAATGAAATTTCAACTAGAAGTTGTCAAGATTAGTACGGTGATACAAACAGACCCACTTACATATATTTATATGCTGCCTCTGAATACAATGTACATAAATCACATGATAATTTATAATTAAAAAACAATTACATCTCACTCTTGTCAATTATTTTTTTAAATAAATAAAATTAAATAAAACTGTATTTAGCCAAAAATAAATTCTTCTTCAATAGAAGTCATGCTGAAAAGCACAATCCAAAAATGTCTATTTAGGGAGATATGTCACAGAGCAATGTTCACACATCAAAATGCCATTTCACTAAGAGCGAGCATCTGGCTCCTATTCACTTTACATATTCTGCACCAACCAGCAGACACACTGCTCCACCCTATGGGAAGGCTTCCATAACTTTTGATATATCCTGAATTAATGACCCAAACTTCATGCTATGAAGGGCATTTTTATATGTGTTAATCAACACAGGTAATGGAATAGCTTGTTGTGATAAATGTGATGTAACTGAATAAAAAAATTATGTTTGTACCACATCTCTTCTTCACCGTCAATTTAAAATCATAAAGATGCAGATTAAATGTTTTCTGTTATATATACATATATGCCGCCATGTTTTCATCAAACCTTTTACAATCTACAATTTTTCCACTGATTGTATTGTTATACTGTTAGATCTTCCACCTTCTTTGAGAATTTCACTACAAAACAGCAAAAACTGCATGAAATTTCATCCAGAAGTTCTGAAGATTAATGGGGTCATAGAGACAGACACATGTTGGCGATTATTTTTTATTATGTATAGAATGTTCTGCCTCGTACATAGAACATATGGTAATTACACTAATGCAACATGAGATTCAGGTGTAGACAAGAAGAGTTAACTGCATGAAAAGTGTCTTGGAATGACTTTTATCATTTAACCATTTTCATATGTGGATTACAAGTAGGAGTAAATTTGAAACAATGTAAGGGGTTATTTGAGTTAAAATTCAAACACATGCAATTAAATGCATTGGTGGTGTAAAAATTCTTACAAGGGTTAAAGACAGAAACAAACAATAGAAGAATAGTATAGTTTATCTTAAAGTTTTTCTTTATCAAATACCGGAAACAAGATTTGGTAATAAATCAAGTTGAAAATGTGGTTGTACAATGTAAAAACATCAACAATATTTTCAAGCTACTGTGGAAGACTACCTGCCAATCTGTATAAAGTAAAACCATAAAAAAAAGACTCTTGGATGAAATATAAAGATAAAACAAATATACAAGTGTCCACATGAATGATTCCTGATTTTGAAGTATAATATTAAAACAAAGACTATTAAACATGGAACCTTGTGTTTAGCACTAATGTGTAAAACAACTAAAAAAGTTTGTGTTTATTTTTTTTTTCTAAGTTAGTGTTTTAATTTTGTTTCAGGTGCTGAAGAGAGAGACCAATGCATAGTGTTATGTGTCAAAACATTGTTACCAATTGCTGTGCAAAAAAATTTCCAATGTCTGTTTGTAAGGGTACCATCAGGCAATTAGGGGTTGGCATGACAAATTTCTGGCACTGGGAATGTAAACAGACAATCAGGTTCTGGTAGGAGATTCATGTCTGATGAATTAGTACAAGATATCAGATATGCATTCCAGAGAAGCCCATCAAAGTCTGTTTGCTGAGCATGAAGAGAGCTAAACAAACATGTCTCCACCGTTCACAAAGAGCTACACAAATGACTTCATTGAATGCCTCCAAAATTCAAATTGTACAAGGGATGCAGCCTAAATGACTCTCAACTATGCCAAAGGTTTGCTACTGCAATGCTGAACCAGATTCAGGAGCACCCCAACTATCTGGGAATGTTGTTTTCAGCAACAAAGCAACATTCCACAAGGAGAAAAGTTAATTAACACAATGTTCAAATCGTGGGTTCTGTAAACCCTCACAGTTTTAAGAAACATGTCAGCGACATGTGAAAGTTGAATGTGAGGTGTGTGGAAATGAAAGACAGAACTGTTGGACCTTTCTCCTTCACCATGCAAACAAAAACTGGAAGTAATTATCTGAACATGGTGGAACAATTTGCTGTCCCTCGGCATCAACCTTTGAACCCAAATGTGATCTTCCAGCAGGATGGTGCACCATCGCATTGAAGTTTACACATTAATGAGTTCTTGGACAGAACATTTCCACAGAGATGGATAGGACGAGATGGACCAACCAAGTGGTCACCACGATCTCCAGACATAACCCCACAGGATTTCACCTGTTGGGTTATGTGAAAGACATTGAGTATGCCTTACCTGTAAGTGAGAAAAATAGTGGAAGCAATCGATCCCACTGTTCCAGACATGCTTAGGAACACATGAGCTGACATTGAGTATGGTTTAAATATTTTGAGGGCTATGAGTGGAGCACATGTAGAAGTACACTGAATTTTTGGGTAAAACTTTTTGAGTTACTTTACAGGATAGTGCAAACCACAAGGTTATATGTTTAATAGTTTTTATTATATTATACTTTGAAATCAGGGAGGTTTCATGTAGACACACTGTATAACACAATATTAATCATCAGTTTTATCAGAGATCTGTAACAGTAATCCATACAGAAAAAAAGAAACAACAAGCTACTTACAACAAGTTTATGCACAGGAAGAGCATCAAAAAATTCGTTTGCCAGGAAACAGGAGAATTCACGAGGGACTTCATCGATATGTGAATGCCACTGTATTTTCATTCCATTGTCTGTCATAGCTACCATATCTTGGCCAGTCCCAGGATTTCCTACATCAGAAACCACTGTCTTCAGAGTGTGTGCTTGAATCTTCCTCATCTGTAGACTCATTTCCACCAAATGGACAGTAATGTCTTGAACTTCAAATTTTTTCAGTGTCTGCAGGCATAACAAGTAAAAGATTAGATACATGAGATGAGATGGTTATAGTGATTAAAAATATATTGATTTCCACGTATATGCTTAACATGTAACCAGAAGTCTGCTAAGACATATTTTATTCCTCTGGCATTTTGGTTACTGTGAGCAGATGATATTAAGTTTTTTTTTTTCCACACTCAAGTTCCAGTTTTAAATACAGGATTGAATGTTTTAGAGACATGCAATCATATTATGTACTACTTTCTAAGCACACATGATAAAATACAAGAGTGCAGTATTTTTAAATTGTATATGTATGTACAGCTCCATTTAATGTGTTTAGACAGAGCTAGATTTTTTTTCTTATGGCTTTACACATCATCGACGTTGAGGTCATTAGAGGCGGGATAGGGATGGGGACAAGGAATGGGAAGGTATTTGGCCATGGCATTTAGAAGGAAGCATCCCGGCATTCACCTGGAGTGATTTGGGGAAACCATGGAAAACTCAAATCTGGATGCCCAAACAGGGATTCGAACCCGCGTCCTCCCAAACGCGAGGCCAGAGCATTAACCGCTCATCCACCACGCTCGGTGAGTTAGTAGTAATTCATATTTCTAACTAACTACCTAAATAAGTGGCATCAGAGAGCTCTAAAACAGATATGAACTGCAGAACATGGAAATTTCATTTCCATGACCTATAAAAATTAACATCTCCTTTCCAATTTTAATGAAAAGTTACAAATTATTAACACAGACACATTTGCCTGTGAATATTCATTCTTATGGACACATGGTTAGCAGTGAGGCCTATATACAAACTAGTGCAGTGGAGGTAGCCAAGTTGGTAAATGAGGTGTATATTCATGCATGTTTCTAATAAGTAATTCTACATTGGAACAGATGTTTCCACCATGGCATGGTGCCCTTCATTCCCATGTTCACATCAAACCCACAAATTTACAAAAATACATACACTTCATCAGATCTGGGGATCTTGTTGGCCATAAGAGTTTCTCTACATCAGGCACGCAGTTTATAGAGACACGTACCATGTGTGATGAGCGCTGTCCTGTTGAAAAATGGCACCACAATACTGTCACATGGGAGGAGGTAACACTCGAGGTTGCAGAATGTCCATGACCTACCATTGTGCCATCAGAGTTTCCATGACCTACCATTGCCCCATCAGAGTTCTCTCAATCACCAGTCATGACATAAAGTCACATCTGATGGCTCTCCACACCATGACACCATTGGTCAAAGCCAAGCAGCAGCTGGACAAGGGAATTATCATCTCATGCATAGGCTGCTGTTAACACCACAACACAAACTGCTCTGTTTGCAGTATTGCCATGACTAGGCAGAATGGACTGCTGATGGATGGCATCAAATTGTGTTCAGTGATAAATCACAGTTCTACACTACCTTGGATGACCATTGTTGGCAAGTATGGTGGTGATCCGGGAAGATGTTCAATTTTTCCAATGTTTTGGAGAGGTGCAGTGGTTTTACTACAGGTGTCAGTGTGGTGAGCCATCAGGTATGACTTCAGGTCATGGCTGGTAGTGATTGAGAGAACTCTGACAGCACAACAGTACATCACAGGCATCCTGCATCCTCAAGTATTACCTCTCATGTTACAGTATTGTGGTGTCATTAACAATAAATGACTGGCCCAACAAAGGTTCCTGCAAAACAAACTTGAGGAAATCCCAAGAAAACTGTAAATTATATATACACATATATATAAATGTGGCAAAATAGTGATGTCTCAAAGCCCATGAAGAACTATCGAAATTACATACCAGCCTAATAGGAATAGATATTTTAATCAAGAACTGCTACCTGTATAGCACTAATGCATATAGAGAAAGAATAACAAGACACTACTACGATTAATGTAATTGAAGATCTGCAAATAGATAGATCACTATAAGAATTTATGGTGCTCCAGTAGAGAAGTTGATCACCAGAAATATATTGCAGGACTCTCTGAAGGAATAACCAACTTTTCCTATGAAGAACTAAAGCAATCCCTTTTCACTCAAAAGAATAGGAAAACAAAAGGCCCAGAAGATTTGGACAGTGAATTGTTTAAATAAGGAGGAATGCCCTTCAGTACTGATTTCTTTGACTGATTAATGTGTTCTTGAAAGAAAAGGTAGTGCCAGCAGAATGGAAAGAGGTCAAGGTAGCATCTCAACTTCAAAATTTCAATGAATAATATGCTCCAACTACAGAGAGATTAATATTCTGAACAGTGGGTACTAAATATAATAAAAATCACTCTATGCCAAATGCTGGTTTGATTTTGTTAGAACAACAAAGTGATTTTTGTCTATGAAGATCATGCATAGATAATATAGGGAATTTCAAAATGAATATCGGGGTTTTGAGGCTTTGCAGAATTTTTATTATTTGATTTACAATTACAAATGATAAATCAAATTAAAGAGCAAATCGAACAGTTTTGTTGTATGCATGCAGATGCAGGTTTTTTTTTTATCTATATTCTGCTTGAAAGCTCTAGTAGTAAAGATCCTGAACAGAAAACTTTTTGTGTTTTATAGTTTGCAAGGTGTGTATCTGTAGTTACAGTTCAACGAGTGTTACTTATTAGTTCCATTGCAATTATCCCAGAGATAACAACATCCGCAGGTGGTATCATAAGTTTGAAGACAGCAGCTGTCTTTGTAAAGGAAAGAGTACAGTACAACCAAGTCTGACTGAAGTATGTGTTGAATGAGTGAGAAATTCTTTCATGCTTAGCACCAAGAAATCTGTTAGGAAGGCTAGTCATAAATTAGTAGTTCCAGTGATGTAGGAAGGGAGAATTTTAAGGAAAAGCTTACATCTACTTCCTTATCATTTACAACTGTTACTATCTCTAAAGCCTACAGAATATAATTGATGTGGCAACTTAGCTAACAAAATGCTGCTGCAGGATGAAGATTTTCTTGATCGTGTTATTTCCCTTAAGTGGAAATGTGAACACTCACAATGTGTGCATCTGGGGGTCAGAAAATCCCCACAGTGTGGTACAGATGCAATGAGATGCCCCAAAATTGAATGTTTTTTGTGTCATATCTTGGTGGAAAGTTTATCGGCCTTTCTTTTTTGGCAAAGCAACTGTAACTGGTGTTTCTTTTCTTGATATGCCACAACAATGGCTCATTCTGTAACTGCAAGATGATGAACTAGAGAACTGGCAGCAAGATGGCTTGTCACCTCACTGGCATAACTCAGTAGTCAATTTGTTAAATGATGTTGTACCCTACCGCTGGAATGGTTGCCATGGGTTGGATAACAGGGCTTATTTCACATGGCCGCCATATTCACCCGATCTGACGATCTTTGAGGGTTCATAAAGGATCGTGTGTATGTACTTCTACTACCAGCTGACCTATCAGATTTAATAAACAGGACTGAAGCAGTTATTGCATCAATTACTCCATACACACTGATCAAGGCATGGGAAGAACTCTCCTATCGACTGGATGTGTGCCGTGTGACAAATAGTGCTCACATTGAACATTTGTAGGTAAAAAAACTGTTTTAGTTGCTTTTTCATTTGATGTACCATTTATAATTCCAAGTCAAATAATAAAAATTCTGCAAAGCCTCAAAACAGCGATATTCATTTTGAAACACCCTGTATGTCTGATATAAAACAAATAATGGAAACTCACACAGGCTTCTTGGATTTGGAAAATGCATTTGATCACAGAAATATATTACCACAGGTTTTCCCCAGCATGTAGTAAAGGTAATCCTAGGTAGTATGAAAATATAATCATTCATAGCAACAATGGAGTATGAAAAAAATGCTGTGAGACAATACAGTATGGTCAGTGTATTTTATATTTCTTTCCTTTTCCATAATAAAAGTATTCAGATTGACAAAGAAAAAAACTAAATAAATTTTATACAAGTAGTTTATCACTTGCACTTCTTAATATTTATAGATGTTCTTTTAAGGTAATGGAAAAGAGAAATCTGACAACGGAATTCAATTAGTGAGATTTTAAATCTTAATACACTGTTCTTTACACATAACCAAATAATTATGCAGGACTATGAAGACTAACTACAGTGATCTGTAAACTTGTTTAACGAATCAAGTAAAGAGTATAATCTGAATCTTTCTTCCCACAAAACAAAAATAATGGAAATTAATGGAAAACATGTGATGCATTCAAAAATCATGATACACGATATAATCCTCAAACAAGTAAAACCGTTCACTTACATGAGAAGTGAATTAAACATTAATGAAAAATCTGATTTTGAAAAGTAATTTAATAGTCTTCAAGCAGAATGTTGTTTGATAAGAATAAACCTCAATAAAGTTTTGAAGGAAACCGAGATGATTTTACAAAGTAACAAGTACACCAACTTTGCGGTATGGGAGAAACTTGGGTGGCGAACAAACAAGATGAAAGGTAAATGGAAGTGAAAGAAATGAGGTATCTGAAAGCTGCTAAGAGCTATTCACTCCTGGACAAGTTTCAAAGCAATAAAATTAGACAGAAGTCTAGAAACAGAAGCGGATTAAAGAAGAACTGAAACCAGAAATTTTCAACATATGTTCTTCAATATCAACTCAAAGAAAAGAGGGCATGCCGACACCCCCACAGCTCGTGGAAAAATATGAAGCCAGACCTGGTTGACTGGAAGAAGAAGAAGAATGCAATACAGACGTGACTGAGGATCTAAACACCAGGAATCCAACTATCAATGATACATCTCAGTTTTTGAGGGGGATAAGAGCAGAGCAATTTTAAAATAATTCAGAAGTAAATAATATCCTGTAAATTGACATACCTTCAGTACATCAGCCATCAGCGTCCCCCTACCAGGTCCTAATTCTACTAGCTGAAAGGGCTTTTGACGTCCAAGCTGCATCCATTGATTTACAATCCATACTCCAATTAGCTGCAAAAAAAAATTATCACTTTTGGAGGAAACCAAAATTTATTAACATAATATGTATTTTAAAAATAATAGTCTAAAAATTTTGATCAGAATAGAGTCAATAACTTGTATAGGAAACATTTGTATTTCATTTAACATATAACCGGTATACCTGATTTCAATGTACACACTTTATAATTATTCTTGGCTGCCGCTGAAAAATTCTATCACTCTTACCTTGCACAATCCTACATCAATGTCATCCCAGGAAACAGTAACGCAATACTGATGAGCCAGTATAATGATAAAGTGTGTACATACACCTCAAACGTAATTTTTGCTCTTAATTAGCTTTGGCATAATATTTAATAAAGAAATGGGAATGAAATAAGTCAATAAGTCATGATACATGCATTATCATACATATCACATCTAGTTTTGGAAATCAATAAAATCCTTCAAATCTGAACATGGTTCAAAGAGAATACAAATGTAGCACTTAGTGTTTATGCCTGCCAAGTAGGAAGACATGGGTTTGATCCTTGGTCTGGTTATCCAGATTTTGTTTTCCAAAATAATTACAGGATGGGGCCTTCAAAAGGCCATGGCCGAATTCCTTCCAACAGGGTGCATGACTAATTTTATAAAAGTAGTCAATATCATGTGTATGCACTTATCATAATCAACAAACAGAAAATACAAAATTTTGCATTTTTTATATTAATTTAAATATTGCCATCAGAATGCTCATAGCTAAAATTTTGTCTCATGCAATATCAGTCCCTCAGTACGTGTTGTCGTAAGCATACAAGTAGTTTTGTAACTGCATTTATAAAACGAGTTCTATAGTTTAAAACTAATGTATAGTGCCCCAATATGTAAACACATCAATTAAAACTCCAAGCAAATTGTTTACTTACATTCCAAACAAAACTATGGGAAAGGTGAATAAAACTGCATGACGGAACATAGCATATTTCTCTACAAAACCTTTTATGCATTTTTGTGAAGACCACTTGGAGATAAATTTCCACTTAATATTTTATCATGTTCAATAAACTGCATACCTTAATTTTTGTTATGTGGTAAACTTAAATGTTAATCAATAAGTAAATTTTGATTTTGCACGTTAAGTACCATGTACTTCTATTAACACATCATCATTATAACCCAATTAAATTAGTCAAACATCATCTATATGATCTGCCACATAATTTAAATGCACAGAAATACATAACTCATCTAGCAAATTAGTAATGCTCTCCAATATATACCAGTAATATTCAGAACATTAGTACTGTTAAAACGTCTGTGATTGGTAGATTGTCACAACAAATTCTTGCTGCAAGCCGATTGTCTACTTATGTGCACAGTATAAACACAATACTTCAATTTAACTACTGCCTCTGCTAATATTGCTCCCGTAAAATAAATTTAGCTTATAACAACAACTCCTTCTAAGGTATATAAGTTTCTGTAATCTATTCACTAAAGCCTAACACTGAAATAAAATGCCGAGGAAGATTTCATTCTTATACAATTTTTCTTAATTATATGACAATATCTGCATTTTTTAGTACAAAACTGTTCTTTTAATTTTTGAGTACATGTACTTTGAGAGAAGCCTTGATGTTAATGGATTCTGCCAAGCAGAAATCACTGTTTGATGAACATTCCCAGCATCACCACATAAATTTTTGACAAATTAGACCTGTCTGATTTGGTAAATCCAGCTTTCATTGCAAATATAACTTGTTTCATAAAGTGGTAACCAGGACTAAAGTACAGATTGACTTAAAACCGTAAATAAATGATGCACAGATTGTTGATATGGGAGGAAAATTAACATCAAAGGATTGACGCCATAAGCTCTGATTCGTTTTTCACTGCAAATGGCTGTTGGTTGTGTTCTCACATTTTTTTATTTTTTTTAATGAAAAGTAATATATTTTCAATTCTTTATTTTTTTTAAAAAAATTCGATTTTTTTGTATCCTTACAACTTACTACTCTATTACTACGAATTAAAGTTTACAGTTTTTGTGTGTGTTTAGTTTCCTATTACTGACCCACACCCTAATGTGGAACTCATGTAGGTTCAAAGTTACCATGATCGGCCACAGTTGAACCACGCTGTGAGGCGGGTAAACATGGAAACAGAGATGCTACTTGGAATAGGGCCTTCGATCTGTTTTAGGGGTTGTGCCTGTGAACACCATTGTTACGTGAGATTTTACTAAGTATGGACTACACCTAAATAGAAGGGGGAATGGAGTACTTTCTGAGTTGTTAGCTAAAGCTGTAAGGGTGCCCACTTCCAGTTATGATGGGGTCAGGACTGTGCCTTTTTTAGGTTAGGGGCTGCTGATGAGAGGATATTATTTGTAGATGCACTATGGGAAAAAACACAAATGGTAAAGAAACAGATGAAGCTATTGAAATAATAATAGAATTTGGTACAAATGGAAAGACAAAAGTTAATGCTGAAAATATCACAAAGACAAAAATAAGGGCGTTATTGGTGAACCGTAGAAGTATAATGAAGAAAGTGATAGAATTTGCAAACTTAATAGAGATACATCAACCACAAATGATTAAAGGGGTAGAGTCTTGGTGAAAAGGAGTGCTATACAAAGAGGTTTTTTAATAAAGTTTATAGTGTACCACAGAGACAGAGGAACAAATGGTGGAGGGGTATTAATACTGGTTAGCAAAGATTACTATAGTTATCTACTGTTCATAGATCATTTAATTTAATTTAATTGCAATGGAGCACATGCTCCGGAGGCAACTTCCCTAAACACCCATCTTCTCCTTTTTCTGCAACCACCTACATTTGCTCTCTACAAATTTTAACTTTAAATTCTTTCAACGTTTTTGGTAAATTATTCATCATTTACCTTGATAACTAATTCCAATCCCTGGCACCCTTACCTAAAAAAGAGAATCTTCCCACACCCTTGTACCTGAAATCCAGTTCCAGCTTCTGGTCATGGTCATCTTGACCATGAGTTACTAGGGGAAGATCTTTGGGGTGATAAAAAAGAAAATATCAGGATATTGGCTGCTTACCACAGTGGAAGAATGAATGATGGAGATGATATTCTTGGAGAGAAACTAAATACACATTCACAGTTCAGAGGTGAGCATAGAATGGATGTTATTGGAAGAGATTTAAATTTACCAGATGTCAACTGGGTAGTAAATAAGATAAATAACACAAGGGAACAGAGATTTTCAATACCTTAATAAGGGAAGGAGGGTTTACACAAGTGGTAGAGGAAAATAAGAAGAGATCAAACATGTTGGATATCTTTCTAATAAAGCCTGATGAAAATCTTATAGGGTGTCAAGTAACTGAAGGAATAAGTGATCAAACTGCTGTACTGATGGATATTAGGGGATTCAGTAAGCCAATGGCAAAAATAGAAGGGGGAAATAGGTATTATTATAAAAAGGCACATAGTTTAGAATTGAAGAGATATTTCAGGGGAAAGTTCAGAAAATGGAAGGATGGCACAAGTACGGTGGAGGCGAAATGGGAAAAGTTTAAGGAGATAATAAAAAATGGCAAGGAAATGTTTATTCCAAATTTAAGAGACGTACAGAACCTACATACTACAATAGGGAGGTGAGAAGGTTAAAGAGGCTAGTGAGACGAGAACACAACAGAGTTAAGAGACAGAAAGGCAGTAGGGAATACTTAAAACAACTAAACAAGCAATTAATAAGACCAAAGAGAGAACCAAAGGATTGGTTTATGAAGAATAATACTGGTGCTGGAGCACCACTGAATGATGCATCTAGAAATTTCTATGGCTATATTAGAAAACTGAGGGAAGAGAAGGTATTCATACTATTGTAGATAAGAATGGAGTTGAAATCACTGAGGATTTTAAAATTGCAGATATACTGAGTGACTGGTGTACTAGGACAACTAAGGACTATCATCCTGTGATGGGAGGGAATGAATCAGAGGAGTGTCTCCCTAAAAGTATAAATGAGGAAACTAACAAAATTTAAATACATTCTCAGGAAATTATGAAGGAACTCAGAAAGCTAAAAAATGTGGAGGGGCTGGTGTAAATAATATTACCACAGATGTATTAAAGATTGTGGGATGCGATATTGTACCTTACCTTGAAATTTTATTTAAAATTAGCCTGAAGTCTTGTTACTTACCAGAGGATTGCAAAAGAGTGATAGTAGTACCGGTTCATAAAGGAAGGGTTACAAATAGGGTTGAAAATTACAGGCCAATTAGTTTGACATCAGTGATATTCAAAATGATTGAGAGATTGATATGAAACTATATGAGAAATGTCTGTGACAAAAGAAACTGATTTGCAGATCGACAGCATGGCTTTAGGCAAGGATATTCGTGTGACTCTCAGATGATGGGCTATGTGCAATGTATTTAAAATGAATTGGACAAAGGAGGCCAAGTTGATAGTGTGGTTCTACGTCTTACTAAGGCATTTGAAAGAGTGACCCATAAAATGGTTTTAAATAAGTTGAAATCTATTGGATGGGATGAAAAAGTTACTTGCTGGATCGAGGAATTCTTAAAATTCAGAAAGCAAAGAGTTAGAGTAGAAAATATATTATCAAAAGAGATGGAATTCAATATGCGATTGCTAAAGGGTAGTGTATTGGGACCGTTACTGTTCATTATTCTAATGAATGGCTGTGTTGATGGGTTACGGTCAGAATATAGGTTTTTTGCAGATGATATAATGGTATACAATAGAATCAAGTGAAGACTGTGAACACTGCAGGGTGACCTGGATAAAATATTTAAATGGGTAGTTCAGCATGGAATGAAGATAAATGCCAAGAGTCAGCTTATTAGATACACAGATAAATAACTAAAGGTTAATTATGGTTATAGGGTGGGGTCAGAATTGTTTGTTGAAGGCTTGAAGTGTAAATATCTTGGTATAACATTAGATAAAAAATTCAACTGGGCAGAGCACATTGGAAAGGTGGTAGGAAAAGGTTACAAAATCCTTCATTTACTGGAGATGATGATGAGAGGATGTACCAGAGAAGTTAGGGGATTAGGTTTCAAAACTTTAATCAGAACATTGGTTGAATATGGTGGTGTAGTTTGGGACCCACATTTTGGTTATTAAATACAGGAGTTGGAGTGTGTGCAAAGAAGAACAGCTGGATTTGTTTGTGCAAATTATCACAGGACCCAGTCAGTAGCTGATATGAAAATGAGCTGGATTGGGAGTCATGGGAGGAAAGGAGGGGTATAAAGAGAGTGATGGGAATGTACAGGGCATATGTTGGTGATGAGGCTTGGAGGGATATTGGTCAAAGAATTAGGAATAGTGCAAGGAAGGGGAAAGTTTACCATGACAACAAGCTGGCGTTCCATTTTATGCATAAGGGAGTGGGAAAATTTTCTTTTGTTGGTAAGGGGGTCAGGCATTGGAACAAATTACCAAGTGAAGTGATGAATAATTTACCAAAATGCTTAAGGAATTTAAAATTACAATTTGCAAATTGGAAAAGAAAATGGGTGATGAATTTAACACTGCAATTATATAAAACATAATAATATAAAATGGGGTAATTAGATGACATGGGGAATTGCTACTGGAACATTAGTTCCGCAGCAATTAAAATTAATAAAAATAATAATAACTCTCTCCCAGATTTATCAAACTCAATGTTGAAGAGCTGTAAAGCCTTAATCAAACTAAGTGTGATGATAACCTTCTCAAGCCTCAAGTGACTGAAGGAATAAGTAGTCATGAAGCAGTTAGACTGGATATGACAAAGTTCAGCAAACCAGTGGTCAAAATTGAATGTGATTATAGGTACAATTACTAAAAAGGCAACTATTTCAGAACTGAAGAGATATTTTGGTGGAAGGGTTGGTATATGGAAGGAGAGCCCAAGTACAGCAGAGCCAAAGAGGTAACAGCTCAAGGAGATAGTGGGGGAAGAAATATTTATTTCAAATAATAAAAAGTATGGAACCTATATATTATAATAGCAAGGTTATGAGGTTAAAGATGTTGGTATGAAAAGAACACAACAGCATTAGTAGGGGCACAGAGGGAAGTTAAAATGGGTTTATGAAGAATATTATAGGTGCACGAGGACCACTGAATGATGCCTCTAGAAATTTATTTCTATGTTGGAAAATTAAGGTAACTAACAAAGTTAAAAAAAAAAAAGCAAAAGGGAGCCAGTGTGGATAACATTAGTACAGATGTTTTAAATGTAGGCAGATGTGACATTGTACCTTACTTTGTAATATTATTTAGATTGAGTTGTTAGACTTGGCACTTACCAGTTACCAAAGGACTAGACAAGTCCGCAATAGTACTGGTCCATTAAGGAAAGAAAACAAGTAGGATTGAAAATTACAGGCTGATTAGTTTGACATCAGTTTTAGATAAATTGATGGAGAAATTGATACACAATCACATCATAAATGTTTGATAGGAAAGAAATTGATTTGCAAATCAGTAGAGTACACACTATATGATGACACAAGTTTAAAAGTTTATGGATATGATTCATCATCAGTAAGGAGAGTATCTACATGGCAATGATACCACAGGCATTCTGGAAGGAAGCTGCTACTCAAGTGAACAAAAGCTAAAATATTAGGTTGGGTACAATGGAATAGCATGGGAAGATCAGATAGGAGAGAATTTTTTTAGAACTAAATCTCAGAGCAAACACAGAGAAAGAAGATAAAAGCAAGTCAGAATGATTATGATTCATTCAATAATAAAGGACACTTTGTAGCATAATGGTAAGCGGTCTGGTGGCTCAGTGGTTAAGGTGTCTGACTGGGGACCAAAAAGTCCTTGGTTCGAATCAATCACAATTGGGATTTTCTTAGATGCTTAACCCGACCTTCATCTTGTGTAATGTGGAGTGCACCAGAATGCTTCCCTGGTTTTGATTACATGTTAAACTTTAGGTTACCCTGTACCTGGTAGCACTACCAGGTTAGGTTAAGATGGCTACAATAGCCAATAGAAACTCTGTCACCTGATTCATTTCGACCACACAGAATTATTATTATTAGTGTAATGGTGTTAATTATACAGAAAGACCAAATACCAAAGTATGCAGCATTTAATACTGCAGTCATGAAGATCACTACTTTATTGAAGAGCCTCATATGAAAATTTTTAGTTTACCATCATCAGACAATATGTCTGTTTAACCACCATTATAACATCTACTATCACTTTTCTTTATATAATTACCATGAGTGCACTACCATCCTTTCCTTTCTTTGTCAGGAGATTGAGACATCTCTTATCGACAATCTTTGATCTTTGTTTACCTTCTAATTAATTGCAACAAAATACATAATATCGAAGTTTCTCTCGGCATTGAGAATTAATATAGTCTTCTTGGGTGACTAGCCGAGTGAGGAGTGGTTTCACACGATATTTCGGCGATCACCAGAAGATGGCGACAGAGATTCCGATTGCCGAAATATCGTGTGAAAACACCCTGCTCACTTGGCTAGTAACCCAAGAAGACTATATTAATGCAACAAAATAGTTTTGCTAACAAGATATAAATGAGTAAATACAACAATTTGATTATTGTTGAGTATTGTAAATATCTTAACCACCACCTAACAAAACCTCATTTCTAAGTAACTTCTTTTGTTAAGTTTTTCAGAGTTATTCTACAGCCCAGGGCTGGATTAAGACAGAAGAAGCCCTTGAATTTTGCTGTCTGGGGAAAAATTGTAGAGCTAAAAAAAAAAAAGGTCGCCGGCTAGCCTAGGAGTTGCGAGGCCCGTAGCATTCCAGCAGCTTAATCCAATACAATTTTGAAAATGTATACTGCATGATACACTGGTACTTGAGTTATACCTACCAAAGTACACTTCTTGATATGGAAAGAAAAGAGAAGTTAAGTCCTTCAGTTAGCAAAGTTGAAGGCAGCAAGGCTATAGTGACAAAAATGGCAAACACAAAAAAGAACACAATATTTTGGACCAGGCCTTTATTCTAGACAGAAGCTAATGCTTATGGTTAGGTCAGCATTTGGGCCCACAGTAAAGACACATGAACAGTTTATTGTGCCTCATTTGGTGCAGGTGGTAGGGGAAGATAAAAATAATGCCATTGGAACCGGTATAGGCAAAAAAGAATGTGTTTGTGTGTGTGAAGCTATAGTTAGAAAAAATAGGGAAAATTATAACAAAAAAGTTACAACAATATTTAAAATAATATAATATCATAATAGTAAGAATGAAAACTCTTTTAGGTGATGAAAATAAGGAAGTATATTGCAAGTAAAACCACCACTTGTCACAGATAAAGGCAAGAGGGTTGCAATATACCATTAAGACTGACCCAATTTGCAATATTGCCAGATGTCTCATCCTAATATATGAATAAGGTTTTGTACTGAAATATTGTTAACACACACACAAATAAATATGAACATACCTGTGCACAAATATCTCTTGTAATACATTTCACTAAAAAGAAAATAGCAGGCACCACAACCTATTGCAATGTCACTACCAGTGGAAACCATCCTACTATAAGTCACACAATCTGCATCATGACTAGTGTTGTAAAAAAACTAGCCTGACTTGAAAAAAAAAAAATATGAAAAACACTTTTTTTTCTATGACACGTTAGTTTTCATAACTACTAAATCTCAAATCTGTAAGACATTTATCGTTTAATATGACTGTTTTAGAGTTTATACTATGTACTCATCGTAATTTTGAAATCTACTGTATTTTTCTGGTTCAGTTAAAAAGAAAATTACGAAAATATTGGCAACATTGACTGAAGGCTTTTTTTTTTTTTTTTTTTTTTTTTTTTTTTTTTTTTTTTTTTTTTTTTTTACGAACGGGCACTTCCCAAAGAGGCTAGGTTGTGCAAGGAGGAAGTCCCATTCCCCGTTGTTTGGTTTGATACTCGTTATATGTCTGTAGACCTAGGGATCTTTTTTTTTAAAAAAAAAAATAGGCATTTTAAATTTATCTACAGTTTTTTTGCCTATTTTTATTACTTATTGGTGCTTTCCTTATATTCGTATACTTGTTAAACTCTCAGCGTATAGTGATACTGAGTCATTAAATTGTCAGTAATTATGAATCATTTCCGTACAACTATTAGCGTAAACCAACGATTGAAAAAGAAATAAAGCTCCTATTTTGTATGATAATAGATTTAAATTCAAACTTAAAAGACCGTAATACAAAATTATCGGTGCAGTTTTTATGCACAGTGTGTACTTTGCTCACAATTTAAAATTGCAATCTCAAAAACTTTTGCGTACAATACAAGAAAAACCAGTAAAAAAAAATGTAACTATTTCTGATGTTGTGGATCTAGAGGAGACAGAAGAAGAAACAGAAAATTCCGACACCGACCAAACTAGTGGTGGTACTGCCGATACTAGTGAGTGTGGTACTCACATAGAGGATGAATAAAATTTTGTTACCTATATAGATACATTTATGAATCTTTATATAAAACATTATATGATTCAGTAAGATTTCAAACACACATGTAAAATGAAGGTTCCGTAAATAAAACTATAATTTATCAAATATATTGTTTTCTGAAGAAAAAAAAAATTAGAAAAAAAACAAGGGTGCTAAGTTTTTTTCACAAAACTGAAAAAAACTTTTTTTTTTTAATTTGCAACACTAACCATGACCCACCTCATGTACCAGTTCACCAAACCTCAACAAAAACCAGTTATCGATCGGGATGAATGCTCCAAAATGTTTGGCCACCCACCTACTGCTCATGCCAGCTCCCACAATCTCCAATACTTCGATAACTATTTTATAGTGGATTCCATGTTGAACTGTAGGTTTCCTTTACCTGGTAGGATTACCTGGTTAGGTTAGGTGGCTACATCAGAGGTCAGTTGACCATCACATGGCGAGAGAGATAGACATAACTGAATTAAAACAAGAATGGTATCACATCAGCTGTCAGAGAAAGTTTTCTTAATGCTAAGTTAGAACTGCTCAACTTCCTCAGTAATAATGGGACATGCTAGTTTCTCACATATCTGAATGCGAAGAATTTTATACTCTTTGCTTATATAATTTTTTTGTTGTAATATGTGTGTTAATTGTCATTAAATTTCTTGTGTCAAACCCAATGAAGTGTGTTTTATAAGAATTATCATAAACCAGATTATTACTTCATTTGGATTTTTTTCTACATTAAATGCTGTTAGTTTTCATAGATAAGTTTCAAGGAAGAACACTTATGTATAATAAAAAAGCAGAAGAGGTACTAGGATAGAGCCTCATGATATGTCATGCTATAGTTTTCTTTGGTCCACTGATTTTAGACTCAAGAAGAGAAGCTTTTTTGCATTCACTTTTCCAAGTGTGAAATAAACCATTTATCTGTGGTTCCATGTATCCTGTAGTATTCCAATGCTCTCAGTAAAAATTTATGATTAACATAGTCAAATGCTTTTGGAAGATCACAAGGCATTCCTATACAGGACACTTTATTACAGTTAATAAACTGCTTAATATCAAGAAGAATACAAACTATGTCTCTGCAGGACCTACATGGAATCCACACTGTGAAGCAGTAATGATATTACAGCATGTAACATGTTATTACTCTGTGATACAAAACTTTTTAAAAAAACTTGACGACTCTTCTGATTATTAAACTAATGCTTTTAGAGCTGAATGTTTTTAATTTCTGTGGAAATGTACTGCACTAAGGATTCACTATAAATGTATGTATGTAAATATCTGATTTTTACTACCAAAAAAAAAAAACTTTTCAGTGATTTACTTAAAATGTTGTCATCTTCCAATCTCAAATAAACAAAGTATAATCATTTTCAAAGCTTAAATGATTTGTGGTTTGTTCTGCATTTACACATTTTCTTAGCCCAATCCTATCTTCTTTGCTCCCTGTTTTGGCTTGTAATTTAGCAGTTCCTTAGGTGATATGATTGCCATGCATGTTATATGTTCCATCCTTTTCCTCCTACAGCTAATTATTTCCTCATTTAGATAAGACGTTTTAAATTCTTCCTTTATTTCCTTTTTGTATCTAGTAAAGTGTACCTCACCATGACTCTAAGAAATCTCGTCTTAGAGGCTTCCATCTGCTTTATTTGTCGATTAGTCAACATGTATGGCTCACACCCATATGGTAATACTAGCACAGCCATCACTTTTTAAAATTTCATTAAAATTTATTTTGATTTCTCCATACCGGTACTGAAATTTCTGCATTTTGGTATTGACATTAAAATTCCTGATGTCATACTGAATATACAATATATACATTATCTTCCAATTTGGAAGCCATTATGTCCATCATTCATGAGAGCTTCTGCTATTGTACCTATTTGCCTTTTCTCTCTTTTTGCACATATCTTGTATGCTATACACAGCAGACTTATACCTAGATAAATTTCAGTTTTCTACCCATCATCTTTAGCTACATTCCACTCTCCTGATACATATCAGTATGTCCAACAACAGTTTTAAAACTTTAATAAAACATTTTAAATGTATTTGGAGGAAATTTCAATAGTACTGCATTTAAGTCAACACAACCTAATGTCTTATTGTTTATTAAAGGTTGATACAGCCTAAGCTAGATAAGCTGGGGTAATAAAGCTTGAGAAAATGCCTCTGACTCCACTTAGCAACTCCTACTTACATGTCCATGAAGGCAAAGGCTACATAAATTCCGAGCATGCATCCTATCTGGGATGTAGCAGATGGTATAGGGTGAAAGGTGAATCCCCAGCACCTTAAAACTGGAACAATCTGATTAAGGGAGACAACTCCTACAGATAAACAGGAGTGCCAAGAAGGTCTGAAGGCAGCAGTCCCAGCATATTACTCAGATATGTGCTGGTAAGCCTTAATGTGAAAATCTTTCTTCTACTCACAACCTCCATGCATAGAGAAGAAGCTGAATGGACAGATAGCAGAATGGAACACCAGAAGCTTGTGTGATAATGGAATTACAGAAAGAATTAAAAGATATGAACATAGTTATGGCTGTAATAGCAGAAACTAAGAATAAATTGAATGATAGCATGAAGTTGATTTATTATATTATTGTTTATGGTGGTGTACCACAAGAGAAGAGGGGCACATTGGGAGTAGCTATAATAATTAGGAAGCTGTAGGAATCCACAATTAATGTTTATAAATTAGTTAATGAATTCATACTGAAGCTCAGATTAAAAATAGAGAGAGGATATTTGGTATTATTTTAGATATAAAGACAGGAAGAAGAGTGATTGGAAGACACACAGGATTTCTACAATAAACTGCAAGAAACCCTAAATGCCACCAATAAAAACCAGTGTGGTATGTAGTTATTGTGCGAGACCTGAATGCTCACGTGGAAAACAAGTAATTAATTATAATGGAAAATTAACTATTTTCAGGGATAAAGTACACAATCAGTTGCTGAAGTTATTACACTTTAGCTTGTACATGACACCAGTATACAGAGTCAAATGTGTCCACAGTGATCACTTGTCACATAAATGGCAAAGCCTTGGAGGCAGTGTAAGATAAAGCCTACTACAAAACCTTTAAAAAAGACACATTTAAAGTACATTTGATAAAAGAAGAAAGCATATGTCTTCTCTACAGCCAAATACTTTATCATACTGCAGGCAATAATAATCAAGAGCAGGAGATAATCAAAAATATCCTTACAATTTTGGAGACTTTAGGGAAACATAATGAAAGATATAATAAATAAGGATTAAAAATACAGAATTATGGTATTGCAAAGATCATGAATGAGAAGAAAGAAGCATATATTAAATGGTTGGAAAACACAAAAGTAGAAAATATAACCGAGTACAAAAGAAGAACAGTTGTAGTTAAGAGAGAAATAAGAAAAATAAAGAGAGAAAATTGGGAGATTTGCATACATTATACAGAATATGATATTCATAGCAGTCAGGAAAGAGCTTACTGTGTGCCAAGAGATTTGAATATGACGAAAAAAAGGATTTACAACATCAATCCTGAAAGAAATTGGGTACGATATTTCATTGAGCTCTGTTCGGTCAAAACAAACACCACCAAACGGGAATAGATTTTACTGCAAAAAATCAACAAGTCTAGGAGTAAAAATAAAACGTTAGTTTTACAGGGCCAATGGCCATTAGTGACCTCAGGTTTATTCATAAGCTGATATGGTGCACAGTAACCTCTTGAAATTGATGTTTCAACATTGGATACCGAGAGAATAGTGGAGAACTTTATTAAATCATCCCCCACATAAATACTGCTGAGATACCATCCATGATTATTTGATAGATATTCTTGTAATAAATCAGTCACACTTAGAGCATGTAACGTTTACGGAATTTGTTGACTTGCATACTGATAGAATCCTACCATTGAAAAGTAACTCTCTGCGAGTAGCTCCTATTCTAGAATAATATTCATTACTACAAGCTCTCAATAAGGAATGTCATAACACCTTCATCATTCTACTAAATTGTACTTACTATGGCGTCATCAGCTCCACTTTCTTCCACAATGCTTGAAAAATTTGCACAATATTAATGTTTTACATTTACTGTTACTGCTATTACATTTCTCAATACCTGAATCACAATTCAATTTATTTATCCTTTCTAGGAAATTTCAGCTCCCTCATCACTACGATCAAAATTTTTTGTAAGCCTCATAAAAGATTTCTTCTTCACAATAGACTAAGAAATGAATACTGCCTTCTCTTTTCAAAATTAAAAAAATATAGGATTAAAATTTTAAAAACTGCAATAATTTACCACAAAATAAAACGAAAAACACACACAAGGATTTTCTCACTCTTTCTTATGCGTTTCATTCTTCAGCTGAGTGAATGTCGTAGAACTTTTCAGAATGTAGATTCTTATCTATACCTAACACAAGAAACAAAAAAGAACCCACAATAAATTACACACCTGCATAAAGTTTCTCTCTTTACAGTGTGGAATGATGCAGCTGCCACACACATGAACTGATGAAGAGTTTCTTCTAAACTGGCAGTCAAATTGTTGAGGTAGACTAAATGAAAAAGAAAAGTAAAAGCCTTCTTCTTCCTTTCATGGATGTTAGGCCCTTTAACATGTTCTGGCATCGTCTGTACAGTTAAAAACTTTGCAAGGGGAAATACTTCTTTTCCTCAATCTGGCCAACTAATGAATGACCACATACCACCAAACCCCCTGTTGTGCACAGGTGTGCAGTGTGAATCATGAGGGGGGGGGGGGGAAGGATTTGTGTCCTGCCTGAATTCAAACCAGGTGTATTAAACACAGCATACTTAATCTAGAGAAGGAAAGTATGTGTTGCCATCTGTCTGTGGAACAAGTAACTTTTTGTGTTCCATATGATACGTATACATTTGTTTGTGAAATGTGTAGTTTATGATTGCTGGGAATCACCAAAAACTGCAACCAGGACAGCTGGTACGCGGGGTCCAGGACTCAAACCTGATCCCACTGTACTTTCTTGATCCAGTGTGTGATGCCTTAATACACTGAAACACACTGGTGGGTCCTTACAAGAGGATATGAAAAATATATATTCTGATCAAATTAATTGGTGTGTTAAGACTTTAAATAGTTTGGGTATTTAATATTAAAAAGTAATATTGAAAAATAAATTACTAATGCCAATGAAAGAGAGAAAATGAAGCCATAGATAAGCATATTATTTAGGTGAAGCTGTCAAAACAGCGTGAAGCTCAGGTTGCCTCAATACTGCTTGAACTTAATAATGACCGGTGGCCTTGGTATCTATATATATAAAGTTGAATGTATGTATGTATGTTTGTTTGTTTCTTTGTTTTTCATACAAATCCACAGTTTTCATCTGATCTCGATGAAACTTTGCACACTTATCCTTTGAAACAAGGAGAAAAATACTGTGTACATTTGGTTGAAAAATTATCTGTATAAATAATAAATGTTGGCTAATAATTTCGAAAAATTACTGAGTGGCGATTGACAGACGCGTTGGATATGGAGGTCTCTGTACTGGTCTTTCGTGTAGCAGTCAGCTAACTCAGTGGTTAAAGCCCTTGCTTACTAAAGTTTGGGTCGTGGTCTCCGGTTCAAGTCCCCATGGAGACTAAGCTTTTTAAAATTGTTTTTGATTGTAAGAGTCACGCCTGGGCCGTCGGTTATTCAGATTGAATGTTAAGCTGTAGTCAGGGGTGCAATGTGAGGCAATTCGTAGGTAGTCTTGCAATGATGTAGATGTACACTTTTTACGTTATATTGATCCATCAGGGGTGATTCGTAGTCAGTGTGTGTGATCTGCAGTAGTAATATTATAAATGCAGAAGTAAGTTTCTGTCATATGTTACGTTTTGACAAATAAATGCCTATACCAATATTGACGGAATTTGATGAGAAAATCTGTAGGGAGGGGACAGGACTTTTTTTTGGTATGATTAACAGTTGTAGTCACAAAATTTTGAGAACTTATCGAATAGTGACAGAGAGACAGATGTGTGTGTTAGTCTGTAATGTTACGTCGCTTGCTCAAACTATGCTTCTGGTGCATTATGTTAGTGTATAATTTGTTAATAAATTTCTTTTAGAGAAAAATCGTATTATTCAGTATAGATGTTGATTTTTGTCTCTCCTATTACTTTGTGTCTGCTTAAATGTTTCTGGCACCAATTTATTTTGCCTTCTTTTTTGACATGCCTTGCGGGCGTAAGCTGGCCTAACTTGTAGCTCTAGCAGAGTATGAGCAGCTTAAGTTATTAGAACCCAAGAATCAGATGCTCATGCTGAAGGAAAGTCCAAGCTGAAATAAAGCTGCCCTTAGTTAACACCCCTCCCCCCTTCCCACATCCCCTCACATTCGTTTGTTTTTCTGTTTTTAAATATGTTGGAAATTGATTCTCTTCAAGAGACAGGTTCGAAGATAGAATGATATAGTGATGGGTTTCCAGTCATATTATGCCGACTCGGTGTTGTTTGGGACCAATCCTTCGCTACCAACAACTTTTTATAATCAATTCTGGCAAAGAAATTCTTAATCCACGCGTATGAAGTTGCGGGTATCAGCTAGTATTATATATTATTTGATTCCACAATCGCTACATGATTGACTTGTACCCCAATCATGAAAGGTATTGATAAATGATGAACAGTGTCCACAATTTTTTTTAGAGTTCTATGAAAATTATATTTTAAAAAAAGTTCATTTAAAAAAGTTCAGTACCAGGATTCAAGATTTTGGATAAGGCAATCAGATAAACGATTCCACTTGAAGATTACAGGTTAAGCACACACGAGAGAAAACAAACTTCCACACTAGCCTCCTTATTAGAATGAAAATACTACTATGGCATTACTGAAGTGTACTGTTAACACTGAACACGAGGAGGCATGGCTCCACCCACTGTGCGCGCGGACTGGATTCGAGAAAATACTTGAAAAGACTGACCTTGCAATGGAGGTATTGCTCGCTGCCACAAAAGTAACTCGAAGAAAGCTGATGTAAGACTGGGCAAAAATTAAGATGGCTGACCTCTATTTATCGAATCATTTGAGTTTGTGACGTCAGCTTATAACTTTAAAAATTAATATCTAAATAACTGCTTAGTATTTTAAACTGCAATTAACACATGTGCCTTCACGTAACTTATTCTATCTGTTTTGACTCATCTAATCCCTCAAAAGGGTTTCTATTAACCCTTCCCTACCGGCTATTGGAAAAAAGGGAAATTTATAATTTCAATTATATATTTGTATAAAGGTACTTGAAATTAAACACACATGTTTTTTTTCAAATTTTTTTTGGAACTCTAAGTGCTAATTACTAAGCCGGTACTTATAAGTACCGTCAGGGACTTTGTGTATCACATGATGTACAGAAATAGCAATTGAAATCAATTATGTTCATATTGGTATGAAATATTTGCCTCACGATATTAAAAAAAAAAAAAAAAAAAATTCTTTTTGCTCATTCAGACACAAAAGACATTGTAGTGCAACATTTGGAATGATGTTTTTACTGTGGACAGTTTCCAAATCTTACATTGTATTCATTGTAATGTACCACTTGTTTTTTTGGTCTGTATGCTGAAAACTTAGAAAATTAATTTTTCGGCAATTTCACGCAGAAATTTAAAAATAAATGTTGTCATTGTCTGACTTAATCATACAACAATACATCAACAGGCTTATCAATGCAGTGGACACTGGTATCGTCGAATTATATGGTGGTAAATACAGTGGTACTTATAAGTACCGTCAGGGAGGAAAGGGTTAAATTAAACACCAATTTTATCATGTCCTCACCTTTGGTGCGTAACTATTAATGTCTCAACAATACTTTTTGAAAATCGCCTCTTTCTTATTAAAATCTTAAACATTTTAATGAAATCAATACATAATTTTAATCCTCTTGATTTCACATATCTCCTGAAATTGATTTCATGGTTTTTTCTTACTTATTTTAGATTTAGATTTTTTTTTTTTTTTTTTTGCTCAATTAAAAGTCATACTCATACTTTATATAATTAATCAGTTTTGTGCTCAGAACATGCCAAAAGATGTTTACTACAGCTGGTGATAAAAGATTTGATGTGGCTTTTTGCATTAAATATTATTTCATATCTTGTGTTTATCTTCCTTTGACCACTTGGGTTGACAACACAATAAATAAATAAATAAAAACGAAATATCTTCCAAACTAAAATTTTTTCCAAGCATGGCAAATATACCTTAAAATGTTCCCTATCATGAGTTTTCATAGTGAGAATGGATGTAATCAAATCTGTCTAACTTGAAAAATTACTCTAACTGAAATTTATCTCTTTCACAAAGGCAGCTTCAAAATTGGACTAAAAGGTATTTTACAATTATGAATATCTGACAGAAATTCGTACTGTACCAACTCTGTGGAATAAATCTATTTCTAGGTGGTTTTAACAAGGTTCTAGATATGTTATAAAGCATAAGATTATTCCACAATAATCTAGAATCTCTCACACTTCAAATCAGTTGTGCAAACCACAATGGAAATAAATAATAGAAAAGTGGGGGAGAAAATGGATTTGTGAACAGGAGGATGCAAGTTGAATCATTTTGTAGTTGCATGGAAGATAACATCAAATAGTATTCTTTGCAGTGGAACCTCCACCAACTAAAACATAATTACTGAAATTCCAGTATTTATTGAAATAAAAAGGACAATATTTGTCTTAATCTTTTTTAAAAGACATGTGAATACCAGAGTTGAGAAATTGATTCTTTCTTTGCATCAAACCATGGACCTCTTTGTGAAAACACAGGGAGAAAATTGTAAATGTTACTGAGTAATAAAAAGAGAACTTTATGTATACGTTAGAAAAATATAATGAGCATTTTATAATACATTGCAGAATGTTAATTTAAGTAATTAAAGAAGATAAACATTTGGCTATAAAAATGGAAAGATCAGCTGTTTTGA
Source organism: Vandiemenella viatica (assembly GCA_031002005.1). NCBI lineage: Eukaryota > Metazoa > Arthropoda > Insecta > Orthoptera > Morabidae > Vandiemenella > Vandiemenella viatica. The sequence continues at coordinate 349,991,977 of CM061921.1, forward strand.
ACATTATAATCCCCTAAACATAAAACAACAGCTGTAACCAATAACAATAAGATTGTAAATGATCCCTCTTCCATAGGTTTCAGTTTCAGTCGATTTAAATGTTGCTGAAAAGATAAAAAAGGAACATTTATTATGGATATGGATGCTGTAACAATAATGTCAAATTAACCAAAAGCATAATGTACATCTCTATTGTCCACCAGCCAAAATGAAATAGGGGGAAAAAATCATTAAATCCCCCCAAAATAAAAAGTTGTTTGGTTATAATTAGGAATCGACATCTATACTCAACATTTCACAAAATTGTAGGTGGCAAAGGGAGCTCTGCACCAAACTAAGTTAATGCATTTGAATCATGAACAGTATAAAGGAACAAATGTTCATATAAGCATTTATACAATACCAAATTTCTCTAATCTTATTTCAGCTGTCACTGCAACCCAAATAGCTTCATGGAGGAAATATTTCATCACACTCATAAGTGAAAGGTATCATCATGTTTGCCAATAAATTCAAATGAAACCTACACTATGTCTGCTAGACATCCCAGCCCAATCTCTATCGAGTAGCCAATAAGTGCACCATGCCGAACTAATGTCCAGATTGTGCTAAATTTTTAAGCAGCCAGCTGATTTCCTCAATTCTCTATAGATCACTGCATCGTCAGAAAACAATCAAAAACTGCTATTAATGTTGTTTAGAAAAATTAAGAACATAAGAGGTACTATCACACTTTCTTTAGGAACGCCTGATATAACATCTAGATTAGTAAAGGCTTCGCCAACAGCGACGACAAACTGCAACTGACCAGTTAGAAAATCTCGTATCTATTCAGAAATCTGATTGGATATACTGTATACATCTTCACTAAAAGGAGGTTGTGTAGTATAGAGACAAAAGCTTTTGGAAAATCTAAAAATATCGCATCAACTTGTGATCCTCGATCGATAGTTTTCACTATGTCATGGCAAAATACAGCCAGTTGTGTTTCACAAAAAATCTGTTCTTTCAAAATCCATGCTGATTCAGTGTAAGCAGTATGTCTTCATCTAGAAACAGCAAAATGTTTAAGCACAATACATGCTCCAGAACTGTACTGCAAACAGATGTTAGATATATTGTTCAGTAGTTCCTAGGATATTTTCAATCACATTTTTTGAAAATTAGGACTACTTGCACATTTTTCCAGTTGGAAGGTACTTTTTCTCTTCTAAATTTTTTTTGTTTATATTGGATAGAAAAGGTTCAATTTTTGTTATGTCCTCTGAAAAACTCTTACTGGGATAGCATTGGAACACAGCACATTCCCACACTTCAGGTGCTCTAATTGCTTTATAATACCTGCAGTACATATTTGTAATGAATCGATATAAACTAGTGTTATATTTAAATAATACTTTATATTAAATATCATTACGTATTAATACACAATTGTATATATTAAATAATTTATATTATAATAAATAGTTATATCATTATATATTATTCGGCTTGCTAATTTAATATAAATTATTTCTATAATACAATATTCTATAATCATTTATAGTACAATAAAGGTTATATATATATAATAACAATGAGCAGGAAAAAGCTTTAAGGCAATAAAATTAAGGAAGGATAGGGAAATATGACCCAACACTTACCACAGATGAAGGCGGCTGGGACGACGAACAAAAAACAAACACAAGAGAAGTGCAATATTTCGGCCTACAACAGCCTTAAACATGCAGAAGGTGAAGCCCCAGTCGCCGTCATATGTGTACACATTGACGGCCGCCTGGTGCTTCACCTTCTGCACGTTTAAGGCTGTTGTAGGCCGAAATATTGCGCTTCTCTTGTGTTTGTTTTTTGTTCGTCGTCCCGGCCACCTTCATCTGTGGTAGTGTTGGGTCATATTTCCCTATATATATATATATACATAGTAACCAGGAAATAATAGGAGCTAAGTAGCGAAAATGGACCTAAAAAAAAAAAAGGATAGCGAAATGAACCATCACTTACCTTAGATGATGGTTTCATGGGGTGAACACATAAAAAAGCAATAGAACAAGAAAAACAATGAATATTTCGGTACTTGGCCCTTTGTCAACAGGAGAGCATTATGGAGGGAGGGTGGTGTAGGAGACCATCTCACAGAATGACTGTTAGTCAGGAACATGGTGGGGATAAATTCAAACAGAGGACAGGGAGAGGGGGACAGTGAACTGGAGCTAGTTCCATTGCTCAGGTACTAGCTCCAATTCACTGTCCCCCTCTCCCCATAGTCTGTTTGAATTTTAAGTGCCCGCATCTTCCGCCTCTACTTTGAACGCTACACTAGCAGAAGAAGTGAAATGTTTCCATCTGTCTGGAAAGCATGTAACTATGTTCTGTGTGTGAAAAATGTATTTTGTGTTTGCAAAATGCGTAATTTATTAGGCAGAGACTGGGGATTGTCCCATCATTCACCTTGATGACTGTGGGAAAATGCCTAAAAACCGCAATCAGGACAGCAGTTATACAGGGGCCTGGGCTGGTTCCTGGTCCCATTGTATCTCCCAAATCTAGTGTGTGGTGCCTTAGCACACTGACAGATACTGAAACACTGTAGCATCAGCATTAGCAATGTTAGCAGTCAGATTTTTAATACCTCTTTTGAATAAGGATTCCTGCCTGACTGACTCAAGAAGCCAATAATCAGACCATTTTGCAAGAAGAGTAATAGCTCAAAGACTGAGAATAAAGTCTCAAATCACTTCTATCAGCATTTTCAAAGATATTACTGAAAGCAATGTACAAAAGAAAGTATTCTAATCTACATAAAAATGAATTAGTTTGGTTTTAGGCCTTGTATTTCGACAATCTGCAATTTTTGTTTTTATAGACATATTAGAATCAATGCATTCTCTAGGAATCATCTGCTAAGGAAAATTAACATGTCGATCATAAGATTCTCTTTGACGGTATTAGAGGCTTATGGTTTTATGCCTGAACATCAAATTTGGGATGGACTGGGGAAAAGGAACAAGAATGAATTTGACCATGACCTTTTAAGGGAACCATCCTGTCATTCACGTGGAGTGATTTTGGAAAACTAAGAAGACAAAAATCTCGTTGGCCAGACGGATTTGAACTCGCATCATCCCAAATGCCAGGCCCGTGTGTTACCACTCAAACACCAGGCTCGGTATTTGGGCATCCATGAATAGTAAAAACAATTGAAAATGTTGGAAAACACAGTAAGATCATTAGAGAGAATTGGTGTCTTAATTTAGAACAGCCAGTGAGCTAACAAACACCAACAAAGAAAATTTCATCAAATTTTGTAAGACAGTATTAACATGAGCATTTTGTTTTCAAAGTTGGTACCAAAAATTCTTTCTGTGGATCAAAAGCAAGCTCAAACGACCATTTGCTCTGACATACTTAACAACACTGAAACTGACATTACTTTTCCAAAAGGTTAGTAATATGTGATCAGTGGCGTAGCTAGGTTAACAAGGGCCCCGGTGCAAAAAAATATTTAGAGTCCCTCAGGCCAAATGGGTGACTTTTTTTTAGCTGTAGGTTTGCTGGCAGAGGCTCCCTGAGCTGAGCTTGGGGAACTCTAAGCTGCACTTGGGGGTCCTGGTGGATGGCACCGCCTAGCCCTCCGATAGCTACGCCTCTGTATGTGATGTAGGATGCTTTTTACTTCCAACCATGCAACCCAGCATCAATCTATGCAATGGATAAGCTCAAACTCATTGAGGCAAAACAAAGTGCTAATGAGCAAATCAGCAAGTCATATTTACTATAAACATGTTTTGGCCAACCTTCATGAATGTATGAGAAGGAAAAGATCCGAAATATGGAAGAATCAGTATTTGATCCTGCAGGGCATAGTGCTCTTTCAATCAAGGAATTTTTGGTGAAATACAAAATCACAGTGTTGAAGCACTTAGCTTCTAACCTGGCCTTGATCCACATGAGGTTTTTTAAGCCCATTTTGAGTCTGTTGATGCTGTGGAGAAAAAAGCAATGTAGGTCGGGATGAGCCTGTGTGAAATTAAACTGCTTCCTAAAACAGATTCATGTGGACTTGTGTATGAATTGAGGAGTATATTAGTTTGGGGATTAGGTTTTAAATGTTGAAGTCAAAATATTTTTTTTAAATATAAATTCAGTATGGTTATTTTCTAGCCACACCTTGTATGCACAGTTTCATGTCACCAAGGCCTTACTCACATGTGATTGAAGTAAACATATTTAATCTAACTAATCCAAATAAGTGCCAGAAGCCATCCAAAAGAGAATTAGAGCAAATATTCAGGAAATATTTTTATGTAACATGGGAGAAATAACATTCATCACCATCATAATCCTTAACAGTTTCCAGTCTCTGGCCGGGTCTGCTTTATGCACAAGCCTCTCCATTTGCTTCTTTCATCCCACCACCTCTCTGTCACCACTTTGTTCCAGTCCTCTCCTCTCTTCCGTACACCCTCCTCCACTCCTTTCAGCCATCCATCTCTTGGTCTTCCTCTGGGTCGTTTACCATGCATCTTAATTTCATGGATTTTTCTTGGGATTCTCTGAGCCTCCATTCTCTTTAAATGTCCATACCATGCCAGTCTGGTCCTTTCTATCCTTTCCTGGAGGGGTTCCTCTTTTATGGTGCATCTAATCACTTCATTCCTTATTCTTTCCATTTTAGTAACTCCCATTCTACCCCTTAAAAACTTCATTTCACTTGCTTGTACTCTGCTGATGTCCCACTTTTTCATTGTCCATGTTTCAGCAGCATAAGTCAAGATAGGCACATAGTATGTATGATAGATTACTCTCTTGCTTCTCTGTGGCACCTCTTTAAATGCTCCTTAGGAATGCCTCTGCTTGTCTTCCTCTTTCACTTATCTCATCATCATTTCCTCCACATTCCTCTAATTCACTCCAGATACTTGAACCTGTTTACCTTCTTTAGTTGTTCCCTTGCCATCACAATTCCCTCGGTTAACCTATTCTTCCTTCTGGTTGTTACCATTTACTCACATTTCTTTACATTAAATTTCAGGCCATACTCCTCAGAACTGTTAGTCCATACATCCATCTGCCGCTGCACTTCCTCTTCATCACCTCCCCAGATCATCAGATTGTCCACAAAAGTCATCACCTTCTTGTTTTCCTCTCCCATCCTCACTGCCACCTTCTGCATTTTTTCATCCATGATTACAATGAAGAGTAGTGGTGATAGAGCACTTCCTTGTTTTAGTCCATTCCTGTGTTCCAGCCAATCTGATCTTCCTTCCCCTATTTTCACATAGCTCTCACTTCCTTGGTACAGTTGCGTCACTCTCCTGATGGTTTCTTTGGGAACTCCTCTCTTCTCCAACGCCTTCCATACCTTACTCCTGTGTACACAATCATATGCTTTCTCAATTTTGAGAGATACCAACAGTAGATCCTTTCCATACTCATAATGTTTTTCCTGCAGCTGTCTCAAAACAAATATTAGGTCTTCCGTCGAACTCCCTGATCTGAAGCCATACTGCTCTTCACTTAGCCCTTTTTCCACCCTGTCACTTATCCTTTTTTCAATGATCTTCTCATACACTTTGGCACACTGGCACATAAGTGTAATACTTCTATAGTTTTTAAACTCCTTCCTGCTCCCTTTTTTGAATATGGGTATAATTATTCCTTTTTTCCAGTCTTCAGGAGTTGCACCCTGGTTCCATACCTTTCTCATCACATGGTATAGCCACTGCTTTCCTACTACTCCTGCTGTCCTTATCATTTCCAAGCTCACTTCATCGATGCCTGGTGCCTTTCCACCCTTCATCTTACCCAGAGCTGTTTCCACTTCTTCCCAAATTAGATCCTTCTCTTTCTCTCCTATATGGCTGTTATTTTCCTGCTTCTCCTGAACAACTGTATCATCCTGTGACCAAAGTCCAACCACTCCTCCACGTGGTGGGAGATGGGCAACGACATAAAGTAGGGGATTGCCTATGGAGGGTGAGGTACAGTGGGGACCTAGTGTGCCCCGGGACCAATACAGTAGCTGTGAAGGCCCTACAGGAACCCTGAAAAATGGCGGCCAACAGTGCTCTGGTGAAGCTACGACAGGCCTAGCAAGCCGGTAGTGGATAGAACCTGCTTACAAAACAAAAACAAGCCTCGGGAGAAATAACATTATGTATTATAAATGATGATTCAAGTTAACAATAAGGATAAATATGGGGAAATGAACATAATGAGATGATAATAAGAGAATGTCTGATGCAAGAGCAAATGTAGGCAAACAAGTGTTTGATTGGATCTGAACAAAGACCAATACACACAGTTGAAGAAGCACTGTCAGTCACGTCTTAAGCACACGAGTCATCACAGCATGGAAGTACAATGTGTCAAGGAATGTTCCTTCACTCTCAGAATCCAATCAATAAATACATTGCAATGAATGTTTCAATTACGAGATTTCACAAGAAAATGGAGAGAATATTTAGAACAGACAAAAATATTCAGATCCATAACTCCCTTACTTTTTAACTGTGGTGAATGGTGGAATACACTCCATGCAACATAAGGTAAATACAGTTGTGAGTTTTATTTTCAAGCAGCATCAAAATGAGAAATAACAATATCTAATTATTATTATTTTTTAAACTGCTTAACGTCTCTTAACAGCGAGGTCTTTAGAGACGGAAAAGGATGGGGGGCAAGGAATGGGAAGGAATTCAGCCATGGCCTTTTGAGGGAAGCATCCGGCATTTGCCTGGAGTGATTTTGTAAACCATGGAAAACCCAAATCTGGATGCCCGGACGGGGATTCGAACCAGCGTCCTCCCGAATGCGAGGCGAGAATGCTAACCGTTACACCACCATGATCGGTAATATCTTATTAGATGTGATGAACCACAAATCCATTTTTGTAACTTTTCAGTCTACCAATTTTTATTTATTTATGTATTAGGGCTTTATAGCTTATTGATGTCACTACAGAAGGGAGAAGATTGTGGGCAATGAACAGAAATGAATTTGGGATGGAATTCCTGAAGTCCAGTCTGCACGTCAGGAAAATGTTATTTTCCATACATACAGTTTTGGAAACTTTACGTAAACAATAGCCACTCCATAAACATCACAAGGACTTAATCTCACACATATCACCTTTCATGAGGTTAACATTCCCTTACAAGAAAGTGGCCTAAACACCTCTGTTCACATCAAGCCTACAAATTTACAATACCTACAATTCAACAATTGCTATCCCCTCCACACCAAATGTTCCCTTCCTCACAGCTTCACCATCCATGGCAGACACATCTGTTCTGATGAGGAATCCCTTTCCAAATACTCCCAAAACCTATTACAAATCCTCTTTTTCCAGTGCTAACCCTCTGATCCTACACAAAAAAAAAAAAAAAATATTGCGCTACAATCCATCTTTCACACAACCGCCCTGATCATGCACCTATAAAAATAATGGATGCCACATATTCATCACTTCCTCTCCTGGTCTCCGAGTCAATTAACCTACTCCCCACAGATGCTTCAGCAGACTACCCACTCATAAGGAAACCTCTGTCCACAGTCACCTCATGATTCTCCTAAACCGTCACATGGATCTTTCCTGTGCAATAGATGTCACTACCAAAGTTGCAGCATGCACCCTGCCTACTCCAATCCAACTATAGGGGAAACTTTGCCCATCATTGGACATGCCACAATCACTACAACATACCTGATACACCAACCTACCTGCCTCCATTGTACCAGTTGATATAATTAGCCCTCAACACTAACCAACTCTCATCAGAAAGAATGGCCACAGGAAATAGTTTACACCAGTAACAAACCATAGAGTCACAGCACACACTGGTTTCCACAATTTAAACAACTGTTTCACAGTGAATAAGATAAGAGTCTTTCCAATCTCTGTAGATGTGAACTAGTGAGGCATCCACTTGGCCTTAACCTCCGATAAAGCCCTTCCACTAGATCCAGAATTTATTTAATTACCAATTCAGTATTCCCCCCTTCCCTCTACTGCCACCCCTTGCTTTGTTACCCTTGGTTACCCTTGGTTACCCATTCACATGATGTGTGTCACTGTGATCACATCTGATTTCTCCATGTATCTCGTCTAGTAAAAAGACCAAGATTCACCACCAAAATATTGTCATGCATGTTCGACTTTTTGTGTTCATTGAAGCACGACCACCTTCATCGATGATAAGTGCTAAGTTTATTTTCCTCATTTTTAAATTACTTCTCCTTTTGAAGACAGCTCTTCTTTCTTTGTTTTGATCAATATTTTGAAGCATGTGTTACACAATTAAATTTCAATACTGAAAACTTCATAATAATGACTGTATATGGAGCATCCTCTGGAAACTATGCTCTATTTTTTAAGAAAGTTCAATACTTACTAACATTTCCAACAGAAAAGTAGCTAACACAGTATTGTGTAGTAATTTGAAAATAGATTTTCTAAACAAATTAGCCATTAAAGTTGTGTTGGAATCATTCGCCAGTTCATAAATTATCTATTACAAAATAGATTAAATTCACGAACAAATTAAAAGAATTTTTGGTTGAAAAGTCCTTCCACTGCATAGAATATTTTCAGATATATCTAAAAAATCATGTATCGGTAATTTGTATAAATGCAGCTGTTATAATTAATGAACACACTATATTCAGTAGTGCATCTTCTGGTGTAAACAACTGTTTTGTTATATAATGATTTTTCTATAAACTGACTCCTTTCCACATCCCTGTCAGTCTCTTATACTAGGATCTATGGATAATGACTATATTGTATTGCCAGTATTATTCTGCTTTTGGGGTTATTTTTGCTTTGGCCATAAATTGTAATTATACTTCCTAAATAACAGAAATCACTTACTTTTTTTCTACATCATTTGATCCAGTTTTATAAATTTTACTTACCATTACCATTTATGCCACACTTAATCATTTTTGCCTTGTCTTGGTTTAAAATTAATCCAAATCCTCCAATATTTCAATCATCATCCATAATTTATCATATCTTCACACTTTCTTCTGCTGAAAAGGCAATACAATCTGCAGCACACCGACTGTTTTTCATTGAACCCTCATGCCACATTCACATTTTTCTTTTACTTCCTTGATTGCTTTCTCTACCTAAAAGTTGAATATTAACATTTTTGACTGACACTTACTTCTCTTGATTCTTGTATCTCAATGTTTTAGAGATGTCTTTCTAAAAATTCTAAACACCTGGTCCCATCCATCACTAACAAATGAATTTTCTAAGACCACAGATGTCATAAAAGTAGCTCTGTTTTACTTGGTCCATCCTTCCAATATCAATCTTACTGCCAGAATTGCTTCTTTGGCACATTGGCTTTTCCTATAGCCTAACTGATCTTAATCTAATATCTCCTCCATTTTCCTTGCCATTTTTTTATTTTATAAACGTAGTTAGTAATTTTGAAGTATGTAATATCAGACTTAATGTGTTATAATTTTCAAATCTATCAGCTATTTCTTTCTATGGGAGTGTGAAGATAATACTTGTTTACCTAAAAATCTATCAAAACTATGTAAAAATTTACAACTCAAACTTTTTCCAGCACACACTTGTTCACACCACCCACATAATACACGTCTTCAATGTATTCCTTCCATCAGTTAGCTATTTCTTCTGAGCTTAGAAGAATTTTAATTTTTATACATGTTCTTTTAACTAGCATTTTCCTGCAGACCTAGATGTGTGGACTATTGAGCATACGGTATATGTTTGGATTTTCAAGTGGCAATATTAGTAGAGGCTGTGGTTAAGTTGTATTTCAACCTGGACCAAAATGAGAAATAACACTTTCCATTGTCCTAGCTACTTTCATAGGTTGGGTATTTATTCAGCTCTCCGATATATTTGGTTTCTGTTTTTCTTGTATTTTAACGAACTATATTTCATAAAATTGAAAATATAAATAACCAAAGTTACATAGTCAACAAGTATATTAACAGAATCCAGAGTGTTTATCATTGGTGTGGTGTTATCTTTGGTTGGTATCTGTTCAGGTTAAGAAAGTTTTTTTTTTTTTTTTTTTTAAATGATATGGTGTGATGATTAGCATATCTCTCTTCATGTTACGAACAGATTATTATTGATTTTTCTGTTCACAATTTATGAAAAGTCTTAAAACATACAGCTGATTTTAAGTTAGTTCCTAAACTGTGATAATCCCACCCAAATCATTTGTTAGTTTTTGTCTGATACCTTAACAAATAAATCCCTAGAAATGGTAGATTACAGATTATATACTGATCAGCCAGAACATTATGACCACCTATCTAATAGCCAGTATGTACGCCTTTAGCACGGATAACAGCAGCAACATGTCTTGGCATGGAAGCAATGAGGCATTGGTAGGTCGCTGGAGGGAGTTGGCACCACAGCTGCACACACAAGTCACCTAATTTCCATAAATTCTGGGGAGGGGGGCGATGAGCTCTGACGTCACGTTCAATCACATCCCAGATATGTTCAATCGGGTTCAGATCTTGCGAGTTGGGGGCCAGCACATCAACTGCAACTCACCACTCTGTTCCTCTAACCACTCCATCACAGTCCTGGCCTTGCCACATGGTGCATAATCTTATTTAAAAAGCCACTGCCGTTGGGAAACATGGTCGTCATAAAGGGGTGTACGTGGTCTGCAACCAGTGTATGATACTTATTGGCCATCATGGTGTCTAGCACGAGATCCACTGGACCCATGGATGCCCACGTGAACGTTCCCCAGAGCATAATTGAGCTGTCGCCAGCTTGTTTCCATCCCACAGTACATATGTCAAGAAGGGAAGGGAATGATCCCCTGTCGTCCTACATGTGAAGTTAAAAGATTACTTAAAAAGCAAAGGAAGATACATGCACACTCAAGGATGATGTATAGGAGTGATTTAGAAAAGTTAGATGAGATAAGAGGACATGTTAAGAATACAATGCACGAGACCCTTAATGACTTTCATTGCAATTCGCTTTCTAAGAGCCTCAACGAATACCCAAAGAAATTTGGGTCGTACGTAAAAAAAAAAGCTAGTTGAATTGACAACAATATGCTAATTCTTCTACAAGACGGCCAGGAAGTTGAAGACAGCAGCAACAATGCTACCATATTTAAAAATTCTTTCACTGACGAAAACATGGAAAACATTGCCGCTTTTCCATGGTATGTAGAATTTGAAACGGATCCAGTACAAAATGATAGTGTAGGTATTATAAAGCAATTAAAGTTCCTGAAGTGGGGGAAAGTGCCGGGTCCCGGTGGTATACCAGTAAGAGTATTTTCAGAATACGCAGAAGAAAGAGAACTATTTCCGTCAGATATATTCCGTAAATCTTTAGAAGAGAGAAAAGTAACTTCTGACTGGAAAATAGCCCAGGTGATTCATGAAAGGAAATTGGAGAGATCCTAAGAATTACCGACCCATATCCCTAACATCTGTTTCCAATAGAATTTTGGAACATGTCGCATGCTCTAACATTATGAAGTTTCTAAATGAAAATGAATTACTTGTACGGTACCAACACAGATTTCAGAAGAACAGATCGTGTGAAACACAATTGGAACAATTTTTGAATGACGTAATGAAAGTTATCAACATAGGTTCACAAGTTGATGAAATTTTCTTGGATTTTCAGAAAGCTTTTGACTCTGTACCACACACCTGACTTTTTGTGAAGATTCAAGCATACAGTATATCAGATCAGATTTGTGAATGAATATGCAATTTTCTAACTCGTCAGTCACAGAATGGCGTTGATGGGGAAACCTCTTCTAAGCTAAATATTACTTCAGGCATTCCTCAAGAAAATGTAATAGGACAACTTCTTTTCATAATTTTTATAAAAGATCTGGGTGACAATGTTATGTTTGCTGATGGTGCACTTACCTATAGGGAAGTAAAGGGCTCTGATGATTGCTTAGAAATTCAGTGCGATCTGGGTGTTATTTTGGAATGGTGTCATAAATGGCAGCTTACACTTAACTGCATATATTTGTGAATTTCAGAGTGTAGATGTTGCTTTCCTGGAAAACGACAGATTCACACCCTCCCATGAGAATGATGAAGAAGGTATCGGGATTCATCAGGTCATGCAATGCTCTGCAACTGCAACAATGTCGAGTGCCCATTTCAGTCGTAGTTGCTGGGGTCGTCAGCTGCGGAGGCCCATCTTTAGGAGAGTTTGATGCACTGTGTGTTCAGACACACATGCACTCTGCCCAGCATTTAAGTCTGATGTTAGTTCTTCCACAGTTCACCGTCTGCCCAGCTTACATCTGTAATGAGGGGTGACCACCCAACCCCTAGACGTTTGGACATGGTTTCCCCTTGGTTTCGCCACTTGCTGAAGACACTCGCCACAGTAATCCTCGAACACCCGACAAGTCGTGCAGTTTCCAAAATGCTCGTGCTGAGCCGTCACAATCTGCCCTCGGTCAAGCTCAGACAGAACGCGTGTCTACCCCATTCTAAACACGAATAGCATGCTCACTGATACTACATGCACTGTGCGTGTGTTTGACTAGCAGTCATTCCTCATCAGGTGATGCTGCTATTGTCTCGATGGGTTTATATCAATAATAGGTAAATAGTCATAATGTTCTGGCTGATCACTGTATATGTAGTGATGCCTCCAAAATTCTGTTTGATACTCCCATAAGCATTCACCTTCAACCACTTCCTTCTCTCTGTCACCACACCTTTCTTGCAGCCACTTTTCTTTGCCTTTCTTGAACTCCACATTAAGCATATTTCTAAAATATCTGTATTGATGTCTCCCTGTTTTGTTCTTAGCATTTACGTGCCTTCTTCTGATACAACAACTATAAAAAAAAATCTGTGCTCCAATGTTTTTTGCTAGCTACTTTCTTTGTAATCAATGTTTCTTTGTGAACTTTTATTATCTCCTACTTGTAAGAGTCTCTTAATCAGCTTACTTGAAGTCCATTTTGTTTGTGTTGCTTCCTTACTCTACTGAATTTTAATCTGCACTTCTTTATTATAAGATTTTGGTTGGAGTCTACATGATTTTCTGGGTATGCTAATGTAGTATAGAACTTTGTTTTACCATCATACAATCTTGCTGATATCTACCTATATTTCCTGTATGTTTCCACATGCATAGTTTTCTTTCATGATTGTAAACATCAAGTATTGCCATGAGTAATTTATATTTTATACACAATTCTAACAGCCATCTTCTTAGCTTATTTCTTTTTTATTTTCCTGCATTCTAACAGCCTATGTTTATCAGATTTCCCTCCACCTTCTTCAGTTTTGGCATACATTTTCTCCAATTTGTGAAGCCAGCATATACTTCTGTAATAACATAGATGAAGCAACCTCAGTTTCTACTATTGTCAGAATAATTCTATCAAGAAACTATTCATAATAACTCACTTGTTTACCTACTCTCTCATTCATTCCAATTCTTGTACTACTTACCACAGTGATGATTGCTCGTGTGATAATTAGTGCATATTCTACAGGTGAGAAATAGTGTGTGTCCTTCCACTTGATAACTTGATAATCCGAACAACATCTAACAGAATTCATTCAACCTCCCTCTATGCTATCTGCCTTATTCAGACTTCCCACATTTAATGTTCCATTCCATAGAATGTTTCTATTGATTCTGATGACCTTCCCCCGATCCGTTCCCATCCAGTGAGATGATTGGAGGATTATTTTACATAGGAATAATCCAACATTAATTGTGTAATTGGATGATAATTTGGCCTCATGATACCCTTTGGGTCATTAATGTTGTGGTGGTCTGTTGCCTTCTGCATGATGTTGATTATTTGTGATTCATCTGACTTTATGGGCTATGTCCTCTACCCAAAGTGAGAGGAGAGGGTGCCCTGGACGAGTCCCTGCTCAGCAGCCATCATTTCAGGAGGTCAACGGCAAGCAGTGGACGAGTCATTATATCAGGAATAATTCAGTAGCCAGAGCCTTGTCCATACAAACAGGGTATACAATGTAAAAGATAGGTTGACATTTGGTTGAAAGAGACTAATATAGTCTCCACCAAATCTACTTTCCCAACAACAGATAATGAATGTAATCTACTGATATAAATATTTGTCACTGTTGTATTTGAAAGTATCTGTAAAATTTGTTATTATGCATAGATCAGTGTTAAGAAGACAAATGGAAAGACAGAAAATTAGCCCATATTTCTGAGCAGCTTAATTTTATCCAGAAGCTGCTGAATCTAATACTTCCACAAACTCACCTTCAGAACTTTTTTTTTTCATTTCACTATAACAAATTACTTCAACATAAAGCAGTGTGGTAATTTAGTGATTTCAGTTGTGCCCTGGCTGCAAGGCAGTGTGATCGTTTTCTGAGCTCAGTTTCAAAAGTTTATCATTTTTGCCAGTTTAGTTAAAATGGAAGACTCGATTAAAAAATCTACTTTGAGTTTCAGTTTTCTACACATGTATGTTAGGCCCAAAATTTACACAATCAACAAGCGGTTGTTCAAGAACAGAGGCCAACAAGAAGAAGATGTTTGTGGACTGAAGTACAATCCCATCATAAATGTTTAGATGAAGTCAGATCATTGTGATGACTGGAGGGTATATTGATTTTCTTTAATCTTCTGGAAAAGCAAGCAAGGTCACAATCAGTTTTGTAGGTACAGGTTTGAGATCTATTAAAATGTACAACATTCCCTTCAAAATCACAAATAAAGAAATGAAATGCAGATTGGAGTCACAAGGCAAAGTTTATACCCTTAACAGAGAAAAATGGGCCATAAACAAGCATTTCAAGTCAGGTAGTTATGTTAAAAACATTAGACCATAAAAAGCATTTTGTGTACTGTCTAGTAGTTCATGGGGTTGATTCTAGTCATATTTGATGGATAACTGAGACTGTGTTCCATCTGGAATTCCATGTACCATTTAAGAGCAGTCCCTCTGAAACAGATTAATAAGCAATGCTCAGACGACTAGTAAAGTGCAGCCCATTATATTTACAGGTGTTGCTTCTGAGGAAGTGGTGCAGTCACAAGACCGTATGGAAAATCTGAGAGAAATTAACAACCTGGTTATTGGCATGTCAAAAGATGATTTCACAGTCACTGGGCTGCTGATATGGATAATGAGGAAGGAAATGTGGCTGAATAATGTTGACAATACAGTGCAAGACACATATACAGTAATAAGGAAGCAGACTCACTAGAAATTCAAAATGAAACATACAAACAATCTATCGACAGTCACCAGATAACAACAATACAACAAAATTCTGACTCATCTTGTGTCAACACAAGAAACATATTGCATCATAACACCTAATACCTGCAAAATACAAACTGATATTAAAAATTGGTGTTTTGAAGAATACTTGTAGGCTACGTCTGTAGATATAGATTTGTTGCAAGAGATAACAGCAGGTCTGACGGAAGATGAAACTGGATATAACATAATAAAAAACCTGATGGATAGCACAAATTTAAGCACAGCAATTTTTACTAAGAAAGGCGTAATAGCATGTCACAGAGTTAATACCAAATGGCTGTGGCACACCTTTCGGAAACTGACGAAATATGATTTTTTTTCAAAATGACATGATGGCTTTAATATGGACAAACCATTTGAAGCTTATGCTGGCAGGGAATTAAACTGTGTACTGTCACTCAGAAATCAAGAACAAAAGCATATGAATCAATTGCCAAATAAAAGCCTGAACCTTGAACTTCGAGGGTATTTAAAACAAGAAGAGGAATGTGGATTCACCTTACTCTAACACACTCAGCAATCATAATTGACCATATATGTGTGTTTTCAGCTCTAACCTGAAGTGGAGTGGTTTAAAATTTTGCCCGTACACTTTTACTTTCCCCTATGATAAGGTTGAAATATGTACTAGTGGGTGGAAGCATGCTGCAGGTTTTGCAGTGATGTCTATTGCATGGAAAAGATCCATATAGAGTTTTTGGAGGGTATTTGTGGACCAAGATATTCTTGAGATTGGGTGGTCTGCTAAAACATGTACGGGGGACAGTGGGCAGAATTTTGGGTAAAATGGGTATATTTCTGGAAAGGAGCGAAGGAAGCCATGCCCCTATCACAAGATTTGATTGATGGACTCGAGGTGAGGAGAGAACTGGGTGCAAAGGAATGGCTGTGGTTTTTGTAGGTGATGAGCAAGAGTGGCTACATGGAGGGTCTGTGATCGCGTGAGAGATCTGTTTATGTACAAGATCCGTGGGGTAACAATGGGAAATCAGGGCTTGGGATAGGTTCTGTACAAGCTGGCAGAGGAAATCAGCATCAGAACAGATGCACCTGCCATGGATGGCAAGGCTGTAAGGGAGGGTATGTTTGGTATGGAATGAATGGCAGCTGTAATGCTTTCAACAACTATTTCTTGACTTTTATGAAAAACCTTTTCACACAAGAGCAGGTTTAACAGTAGGGCCAAGAATGATTGGCCCAAAATATAAGGATGGTGTTCAGAGTCTTAGGGGATCTAACAATGTATCATCTCACATATTATTCTTTTTTGTAAAGATAAAAAATTTTACTTAAAATGGGTTGCACAGGATGCAATCAAATTTTTTTTGTTTTTTTGGTTTCATGGTATCATTATAGCAATACCATCTATCGATAAACTTAAGAACTCTTCACACCACCTTAAGTCTTGAACAGAACTTTAAAGCCAGAAAAAGTGACAAGCTTATTTACAAACTGCAAGCATTGCTGTTTAAAACCATAAAGTAATTATAGAAGTCAGTTGCTTACTCACAGACAGAAACTATTTCTTAGAAAAAAAAACATTAACTTTTATAAAAAAAGATGACAGTCAAAAGATTGAGAAACTTGCCAGTAGCCTCAAAAATCAATGTAAATACAAACATTTACATACTAATCGCTCACTATCTTCCAACTTAGTTTAGAGAAACATGTTTTTTTTTTGTTTTTTTTTTTAAATTTGGTCAGTTTTGATTTCTATTATCTCTTCTTCACAGCTTGGAAAAGTCAAGGTCATTAGAGATGGTAGCAGATTGGGGAAGGGGGGGGACAGAGGGGAGAGCATGGAATGGGAATTCAGCCATGTGCTCTTTGAAGGAGCCACCCTGGCACTAACTTGGAGTGATTTTGAAAACTATGGAAAACCTGAATCTCCGTGTAAAGAGAATGGAGGTTCAGAGAATCCCAAGAAAAATCCACAAAATTAAGATGTTTGGTAAACGACCCAGAGGAAGACCAAGAGATGGATGGCTCAAAGGAGTGGAGGAGTGTGTATGGAAGAGAGGAGAGGACTGGAACAAGGTGGTGACAGAGAGGTGGTGGGAAGAAAGAAGGAAATGGAGAGGCTTGTGCATGAAGCAAACCCAGCCAGCAGCTGGAAACTGTTGATTATGATGATGATGATGATGGAAAACTGAAATCTGGATGGCCAGACTGGGATTTTAACCCATGTCCTCCCAAATGACAGGCCCAAAGGTTACTGCTCACCCAACACACTTGCTTTTGATTTCATGAAGAGTATGTTAGAAGCAGTAAATTTGTTAGAGTCTCCTTTTATCCTACTAAGGCTTTTGAATATATTGGCCAGAAAATTCTCCTGTATAAATAAGAGAATACCAGGAATTTGGTTTAAACCATATTTAGAAAACAAAGTTTATTCTCAGGAGACTATATTTTATGCAATGAGACAAACTTAACACAGCAATACCCAGAAATTAGATCTTAGTCCTGTGTAATTTCTAATGACCTCTCTTCTACCACCTTCACTTATTAATTTTTTTTAAAAAAGTGTTTGCTTATTGCTTCTAACACAAGTATTTTATTAAATACTTCACAATAGCTTAAGATACTCCAAATGATACCCTGAATAAAATAAACAGATTCGGCACTGTCAATCACACCAATAAAGTCTTCAATCTACAATCCACTAAAGTGAGAGAAAAATTAACTTACACACTATATGAACTTCTCATGGTGCATCAGACAAATCTGTGCTTACTATTCCTAGCATCAGTCAACAGCTTTAATTCTGAGTCACCGCGTTTGGTACAAGTATATTATGTTTTTTATTTGCCAAGAAATACTTCAATTTTTCACATCTGATTCATACTTACTTAGGAAACAACTTTCCTGCAGTGTATCAGACAGATAACCATCATTTGTATTATGTTTATGCTTAGTCAATACTTTATATTTAATTGTTTGCTATATCCCATGGGTAGTCAGTTATGTGACATTCAATGTCAAGGGGCTGTTTAGAGCTGTAACCATTGTATGTAATTTATTTATCTGTAGTGCAGTAGTAAGTTTTTCATTTAATATTTGTTATTTTCATGAGTAATTGGTCCAAATTGCAATAGCAGTGCTACACCTTTGGTTGACAGTCCTGGAAACATGGGGCACAATAACAGTAAACCTGCAGCAGCAAGGCTACTGACCAAGTCTTCCAGTAACACAATAGCTTAAAATACATTAAAGGAAGACTTGGTTAGTAGAAACAGACATTTTAATACTTTTATTCAGTTGAACATACATTTTCATTGAAAGTTGCTCATAGCAAGTGTCTGCTAAGTTACACGCACAGTCAGAATGCTGACTCGCAAGATCGCCCTACAGCTCCAAGGCTACATTGAGTGCTAGCATGCATGCCAGCAGCACATGAACAACATGCATTCGCCAACCTTTCACGAAATGTGTAAAAGGCCTGATGCCATATTGATTCGACCTATTCTCTATAACTTCATCAAGATGTAAGGAGGTAAGGACTTGTGTTTGTTTGCTACCCTTGTGACAAAAAGGCAATGTTAGATTTTGTCTGTTAGCACTGTCTCATGTTGAAGCAGTTAGATAAAGTTATTCTTTTATTAATGTTAGTTAATTCATTCAGTCTGACATTGTCATTGCTTACCATACTTTGCAAGTTTCAACTTATCGTATAATGCCTCATGTGCGGTTCGTACTTCGTAATATTCTGTTGGGTTGCAGTCATGTTAGTTATACAAATTCTCAATGTATTATTCACATAAAGTCATGTTTCAGTTATGCTCTAATTATGTGTGTGAAGTTGTTCATTCATTCAGTAACAGTACAGTTCTCACTGGCTGTCTCCAACATAATAGAGTCCATAACCACAATGATCGGATTCTGGACTATTGCTTCAGTGACCTTGACACTGTTGTTGACAAAAAGTCACCAACTGTTGACGAGGATAAATATCACACAGTGCTGTCTGTTCATTTTAAATTCTGCTCTAACAAGAAACAAAACAATACTTCTTCATACGCATTCAAAAGCTCAAACAATGCGGCCATTAATAACTATTTCCTTAGGATAAATTGGATTGGTCAATACAAAATAGATAATACTGATAAGATGAATTGGTTCCATTATATTGTACATAGCTGAGTTTGTCCCAATAAATAAATAAATAAAAGAATAAAGCTTATCTGTGCTGGTTCAGCAATGAACTCATATTTATAATTGATCAAAAGCAAATAGCACATAGGAACTTCAAAATAAAGAAAACATGAAGTAATTCTTTACTTTTTCATAAACTGAGATCTCAGTGTAAAAAAATAAGTTCATCTTGATATAAAAACTGTTTATATAAGGTTGAAAATTGCTTGAAAAGTGATACATGCAAATTATGGATCTAGATTTAAAAAAAAAAAAAAAAAAATGTTGCAGTGATGTTGACATGCCAACAACCATGGCTTGGGATAAAGCACCTGCAGGTAATGGCAACATGCCAGTAATCTATTTTTACATTTGAGGTAGGATCATCAGCATGAAATGACTTTGTAAACAATTAACATCTGACAGACCATTTGAGCCTGCTGCAGATCTTGAAGAGATTAGAAAATGTAACGAAACTCTGGACGCACATATCACTGAGTTTGAAGTTGGATTTCATTGTGCTTATTGTCAATTGTCCGCACTAAAAGTTAATACACGTGCTGGATCTGACAATACCAAAAGTTTTTCTAAGAAACTGTGTAGTGGGTCTATGTGAGACTATCACATGTCTTTAACAAATCTCTGGAAACTAGTAATTTTCCTGAATCATGGAAATTATCCTCCATCAGCCCCATCAAAAATCTCGTTAATGTGGTTAACTATAGGTCAATATGCATCCAGTCATCACTTGGAAACTTTTGGAGAAAATGGTCTTATAACAACTGACATTTGATTTCAAAAATATCATAGTTAGCCAGACAACATAGTATCCTTGGCAGTAGAACCACAACCACCAATCTAAAGGAGTATGTTAACTACATAAAAAATTCACTGAGGAGAGGTAAGGAAGTACATACATTTTATACAGACTTCAATAAGGCCTTTAACATAGAGGACCTTGAAGACCTGCTAAAATAAAAAACAGTGTGTATATGGTGTCACATATAAGGTACTGGAACGGTTGCACTCGTACCATCCAACAAGATGTCTGCGGGTAAGAGTTATAGGTCACCAATTAAACGAATTCGATGTCACTTCCGGTGTGCCACAGCGTTCACATCTAGATCAAATCCTATTCTGTATCTTTATTAATGACATTGGTAACAACTTCAGGTCTGAATATCAACTATATGAAGATTACATGAAAATTTACAGAGAAATTAATAAAGAACCAGATCTACATATCCTACACCATCACATCTATGAAGAACAAGTTGACATTAAACAGACAAAAAATGTGCAGTGATGTCTTTCTTGCACTCTTACAACCAATTGCCCACAATTTTTCTGCTTGAAGATCAAATTATCCAAACAATTAAAGCAATAAAAAATTACTGATAAGAAAAATAACCTTCTCTGAGGAATACCAAAACATTCATACTTCTTTTTACTGCGTTCATCAAGCCCATACTGGAGTATGGGTCTGTTGCCTGGTCTCCGTTTATTGACTGATACATTGTAGTGACCTGGGTTGAACCTGGCCTGCTGAGAGGAAATATGGCCATGGTTCAATGAGAGAACAGAGCAAGTGGGTAAGGATCAAGCATAGAAGACATTTGAAGTAGTATTATCAGTGTGAAATGACTTTGTAAGCAAGTCATATGTACACTATTTCCTCTCATGAAACAGCGTGAACACGGTGATGTATGGGATATACAAGTTATATGCATTAGGATTACAGATTACAATGTAAGGTGATCTTGCACTACCTTCCAACAAAAACGTTATGGCATACTGGAACACTGACAAATAGTTGATTATATTATAACTGTGCGAGTATGGCTTTCACTGTGAGAACAACAAGCGTGTCTGTAGACTACTATCTGACCCCAGTTAGCACCAGCTATAAACAATGTGGAAGAACCTGGCTCCCTATCTACGATACAATTATGGCTTTCCAATTCCAATCATACAATCCCACAGTATAGCCAAACTGTTAGGTGCTGTTCATCTTCTTCATTTGAGGCGGCCACAGCTGCTGGAGGGTGACGCAACATCAACTTTCTCACCACTCTTACTGTTGCTGGCGCCGACTGAATGATGAAGACAAGACACAATAAGATTACGATGCCCATACCACTGGTTTTTAACACAACCTCCAACTATATTCATAAAGTAGAAGGGCAAGTGGCAGCCCAATGACGAGGCCTATCTATGCAGTCATCTGCCCTAGATAGCTCCACCACTGTACATTTTTTACCACCTGTCAGCACTCCAAGTCCCCGGTCAATGCCTTTTTCATGGTTTCTTAACATTAACTGACTGTCCTCATTTTATACTTAAGAAAGCAAGTGAACCACAACAAAAATTTTGGAAAAATTCAATGAAAACTCTATAGATATTCACGCTAGCACAAGCATCCCGAGGATGTAACCAGTATCAATGATATTTATCACCAATATAAGCTCAGTAGCCTAATTAATAGCAGAAAAATGGGCATTCCGACTTTCTGCTTCGAAGCTAGTCAATGGGTTGGTTGATTTGCCAGAAATTTTAGCCAGCTATGGCTTTATCTACTCAAAGGCCAAGCTAATGACTAAAAGGCTGCTCTCAGTTGAAAGCTCAAATAAAAACTATGTCTACCATGGACCTAGAAATAGAACTGCCAGAATGGTGAACTAGTACTATACAGGTATCAGCCTATCTGGAGAATCTCTCTCATCATTGTCAGGGAGTGTTAAAAAGCTACTAATAACTGAGTTTACATAAAAATTTTCACATGTACAATCTGTTGCAATATCTTTTCTGTTTGATTTAATCAGTTACCTTCTGTTTTCCTTTAAACTTAAACAAATTTGTATAATGCTGGTTGATGTAAAAAAAATATAACACCCAAAGTCCACAATCCGTGCCACCTGTTACAATAACAGTAAACCTACAGCAGCAATGCTACTGACCAAGTCTTCCTGTAAACAGAATGACCTCTTGGTGATTGAAAACTGTTTTCGAAGCCACTTGTGGAGGCAGTTGTTCAAGCTAAATGGACAGGAAATTGAGGCTGCTCAACTGTGGAGTTGGTTTGTTGTACTGAGAAGGCCAACTCAGTTCTGCAATTTTCATCTTGTGCATCCAGTGAGTGGGCAGCCCCAAACTCATTAGATCTAAGCAACCTTTGCTCCAATGCTAGTTGGGCTATGGACCCTTTTGGGGAAATGAGAAATCATCAGTGGTATATGCCCAACTTAATATGTGAAACAAGTCAACCTCAACCTAGATGCAGATGGGGTGAAGCCAACAGCAGATCATAGCTCATTTCAACACAAATGATGTCTGTCACCTTAGATCTACAGTTATCCTCTCAACTTTGAAAAGGTGAACTCTGCAACTAGTAGCCCCAACATGTTAACAGCGTTAATAATCTGCAGCATCGCTGAAATAACAGGTTGTGGACCTTTGATTCAGAACTGAGTGTGAAGCCTGAATCAGAAGGCTACAGTGCTTCTATGGTGATCTAGACTGCACATTCATTGATCTCTGCCATAGGGTTGAGTCGTGAAGTTCCCTTGATTAGGTCTGTATTGTATTACATGCTAGGATTTGTGTGTGTGTGTGGGGGGGGGGGGAGAGGGGTGGAGTAATTGGTCAAGGGAGGAAGCCCTGGAACCCGATGTGTGGTCAAGGATTTTTTAGAAACTTGTGTGTAATTGAATTAATTAGTGTGCCTGCCCTCACCACATAGATAAATAAAAAAATCGATTTTTATTTTGGCCACTGCAATTATTGTAAAAAGAAAGAAAAATTTTGATAGCCACCTTGTGGAATCTGTAGATACAGCTAGCTATTTCTAAGTTGCCTCTATTCTCAATGCCCTCATGTCACACAAAACAAGTTCTCTTTTGCTTCCCTAAGTTGTAGGTTTTCAGATTCTAAGGTGCTGTGCTTCCATTAATAGTAAATAAGATATATTTTACAATTAGGCATATTGGATAACAATTACAATACAGGGTGTGTCAAAAAGAATATACGTATTACAAAGTATTCTTTTGTCCAAACTATCGATCGCTGCGCCCCGGCTCAGCTATTGGAGAAACGAATACATAGTCTAGTTTATTTAATAGCCGCTAGATGTCAGTCATCTTGTGTTATTCTTGGTAACCATCATATGTTTAAAATGGCTACTCCACAGCAGAAATCATTTTGTGTTATCTAGTTTGCGAAGTGCAATTCCGTGATTACAGTGCAAAGACGTTTCAGATTGAGGTACCAAATGCATCCTCCGAATGGGTGGAACATTCGTAGATGGTATCGACAGTTTGTTGATACCGGATGTGTATGTAAAGGAAAGAGTCTTGGCCGCCCTCGTGTTTCTGAGGCACATGTTGCACGAATTCAAACTGCTTTCCAACGTAGTCCTTCAAAATCAACTCGTCGTGCCAGTCGGTAGTTACAACTACCTACAACAACAATTTGGCATGGTTTGAGACATCGGTTGGTTATGAAGCCGTACAAGTTACAGTTGTTACAAGCTCTGCGTCCTGATGACAAACGGAAACGTGTGGCATTTTGTAACGAGATTAATAATGCTATTGACAATGATAACACTTTCGCACAACACATTGTTTTCAGTGATGAAGCGACTTTCCATGTTAGTGGTCAGGCAAACAAACACAATTTTCGAATTTGGGGTCTACAGAACCCACATGCAGTCATTGAACATGTACGAGATTCGCCTAAAGTCAATGTGTTTTGTGCGATATTCCAATCATCTGTTTACGGCCCATTCTTCTTTGATGGAAACACGGTAAATGGTCAGCAGTATCTCACTATGTTACAAAACTGCTTGTTTCCGAGGCTGCACGAAGACAACTTCATTTTTCAACAAGATGGGGCACCCCCTCACTGGAGTCGCCAAGTGCGTGAATATCTGAATGAAACTCTACCGAACCGTTGGATTGGTCGTCAAGGAGCTGGTGACTTAGCATGCATCAGTGGGCTCCACAGTCACCGGATTTGACACCCTGTGACTTCTTCCTGTGGGGTTTCATTAAAGACAACGTTTATGTACCACCACTCCCACAGAACCTTGAGGACTTGAGGAACCGGATCCGTACTGCCGTAACATCAGTGGCTAAGGACATGCTTGCCCGAGTATGGGAGGAATTTGAGTATCGATGTGATATTGTTTGTGTGGCTGATGGAGGACATATTGAACATCTGTAATCTGAACTTAAAGAGGTTCGTAAATATGTGTGTAAAGTTTCATATTCGTATGTCTTACAGTTTAATAAATATATGCATTCAAAATACGTATATTCTTTTTGAAACACCCTGTATTAAAATCAGCAGTTGCAACATATCTGCCACTTAACACAATTGTTAAACAGTTCGGTGATATACCTGGTACATGTATTGATCTGATGTTTGCAGAATAGATGTCAAGTGTATGAAAGGACTAGGTGGTAAACCACATGAGCCTTGGACAATATGGGTGCCAGAATGTCGTAACATTACTTACAATTATATATCGCAGAAATTTTGTAGTTATGATGTTTTGTGACACACGTTTGCAAACTATACCAACGAATGTGAAGATACAATGTTACTGCACTGATTAAACATGAGGCAAACACCCTAACTTCGCTTTCCATGAAATTGTCAGTTATGATAGTATCGTTCTGAACTGGCGAATTGCATGAAATAAAATGACTGATTTATAATACTGAAACTTACTTTACTTATAATCGCATTGTAACAGCCCTCATACCTGAATTTTGAATAGTATTGTACTGTATGAAGTATTTATAGTGAGCTAAAGTTTGCTTGAATATTATCTGGTATGTTTATTTTGTAATTTCTTGTAAATCAGTGTATATAGACTTTTGTTTTATGAAAGAAAATTATTTAAAGTCCATTTAATATGTTTAAGAACAGAATTGTGTAAGAAAATTACGTAAATGTGTGTAATTCCAAGTATTAATGCAAGTTACGATGTCTACCGGACAATTTTCTACAGTTTGAAATGATTTCTGTAAATAATTTTGTATTTAATTATCTCTAATTTCCATTTCTGATCATTTTGTAATGATGTTAAGTGATTATGTATTAATGCCAATTGTTTTTAATATGTTTAATTGTTTGAGTAATTGTTAATGTTTGAGAAATATCGGGCGGAAGCCTTTTAAGAATTCTCGCAATTTCGATAGAGCCTATATAAAGGAATTCGGCAGAAGGACAGTTAGTTTATAGTTAGTTTTCAAGTTGAGTTCACAGAAGTTTTATAAAGATTATCTTTGCGACTACTCAGAAGTGCATCTCTGTATTGTATCTATGCATGTGAATATCGCTGACTTCGTTTTGAGAAAATAAACAAATCTTCAACATAACCTTTTGGTGGACTTTTTAATTAATCAGTATATTAATTTAAACCACTGAAGACCCTAACAGCATGCATAATGAACTTCTGTAATGTCACGGCAAAACTAACAAAAATATTAAATAACTATTCACTTGAATCATAATTGAAATTTAAGAGTGGAACTAACTTTTCTGCACTACCAGACAATACTTTACTCCTTTTCTTCTCCTAGACACTCCCATCTTCAGAAAAAAAACCACTCTGAATAAACATTGCTTTCTGGTAAAAACAAGTATTTTCATGCTTTGTCAAACATGGAAATTTATCCCCTCATGCTTGCCACTAAGTGTATGGATTATCATGACATCAAATACTCTTAATATTTAAAGAAGCATTAATTTCAATGGCAACAGTATTTTTTTCTTTTGATGTGTATGTATTGTTTATACCTTTCTCTGCAACCACCTCTTTGAAGTAACTCATAAAAGATGAGCAAGTACTCTGACTTTGTCTTGGCTCTTCTGTCCTTACCCTCTTGGACTGAACAGGGGACAAATTCATGCTACCATCACTGCTTGTTTCACAGTACGTCTTAAGGCCATCAATCAAGTTAAGCTGCCTTGCCTTTTCTCTTTGCAGTTGACTAGTGAAAAAACTCATTTTAATGTCATGCCCTGTGATCCAATTCATTTTGGATTGCATGCCGTTTTTCTTATGTAGTACCAGAATGATTGCAATAAGTCATGAACCTCCTCCCTGTAGCTATCATTTCCATCACTTCTTACTGAGCTTTCAGACTAATGACAATTAATTACATACTATGAATGCAGTAATGAACTAAGTTCAACCCTGCATCACTGGTGGCTTTTACTATGTTTCATCCATTATCATAAATAATGACACATTTTTGCCAGCTGTCTCTCCCAAAAAGTTTCTGTTTCTTGCACAGCAATCATTATGTTTTGTGCTGTATGCTATCCTTCAAAACGTTTGATGCTCAGAATGACATGGTTGACATATTGGGAAGGTTTAGGCATTTCAGCACATTCAACTGCCTTTTAGGTATCTTAGGTTTATTTGAACCTGTATCATGATCCATACTTTTCAAATGATTTATCACTGCTGATATAGCCACCTTCTTGCCAAGTTTACAATGAGAAATTTTTGTTTCACAGTCAGTTTTTTTATTATTTTCCTCAAAGCATGTCCATATAGGTGACTACTTTTTAGAAGCCATGATTGATTACTATTAGACCGCACAACTTCACTTTTAAAGTAAACAAATCAATATGAAGAAGAGAGCACTATAAACTGACTGCTTTACTTTTTTTCGCTACGTATTCAAACTAAGTGTGTCAAAATAAACACAACACAAAATATGTGGCACAGTAGTGATGCGGCACATAGTGGCAGGAGATAATTACACTTTAACAGGTGGGCAAGAAACAGTTATAGCAACATAAATTTTGGTGCAAAGCCGACCAAATTACTTTTGACAAATATTCAGCTATACTGTCAGGAAGTCTGCAGAATATTCTGTACTCAGCATATGGCTGGATATATTATTTATTGGAAGTCTAGTTTTAATGCAAACCCACCCACAGTTTTGTGAGCATTGCAGAGAATAGATGGAGATGTATAACAGGCCTCAGACATGAGATGTCCCATTCGGTAAATCTCATTGTTTATCAGTAACAAGAAATGTAGTAGTTAGATTCAATTGTTTTATTGCCGTAATGTACTTAATTTCAGTAAGTTAATTTGATTTGAATGCGGTTCTCAGCTGACAAGGTTATTGTGAGGAATATTTAACACCTTCACTTGTTAAATATGAGAAAGGATGATGGTTGCATTTCTATGGACAGGCGAGTGAGTAATAAAGAATGTACTCTAGTGTGGTCTGGTTGTTATACAAAGGAACATACTGCCCATGTGTTCCCTAATGTCTTTGTCATTAATTTACTGAGATGATGTAGAGGCCCTGGCATAGTGCGGTCTTGTTTAAAACAATGGACACAGTATGGCATTGTGAGTTCATCTGATTGGATATTTGATGAATGAAAGACTTTGTTCAAATCACAGTAGCAGACTTGATCTGCCATATGTTTTTCACATGTCGCTGGCAAAGAAATGTTTGTTAACAATAAACTGCTTGTGCGTGGAAAGTGCAGGCCAATGAGAAGAGAGGAAACATGGCTGCATGAATGGGATAACCTCCCAAGAAAGTGTCGGAGGTGGTGGGACACATTCCATCCAACAGAATTCATTCCTGCTTGTGTCTAATAAATTGTTTATGCTTATTATATGTTCGGCCCAATCGTGACAGAAAAGACGGACAAGGTCCGCTCAAGGTGAGTCAACGAGCAGCAGAGGACATTCGATGCAGGGAGACACAACTTGATGCTGAGCGCTGGGGACTCAGAGCTATGAGACGGCAGTGGGCAGTCTTTGCTACAAGGGGCCTGGAAGTGTGGTGTCTGTTGGGAGACAACACGCTGACTGTTGGTCACATGAGAGACAGCAGACTCCCGCCATGGGCCTATCTGCCACAGCACACCCCTCGCCAGCTAATCATCTTCCCGCGGGTTGCCGACAAGACTCTCCTCGTTCTGAGGCAACATCACACACTGCCTGCGCTGTTCAACCCTACAGTAACTTCGATGTACTCAGTCTTTCACAAAGTGACCACAACAAGCTCCTCAATAAAAGCAATTAAGAACTGTAAATTCCACTGCCTGCAAGGAAACAACCATTCATTCATCAATGAGAGTAATTGCCTCGCTCAATAAAGTATTTTTTTCGTGTTTAAGGGTAATAAAGTCAATATGTCCTTTTGAATCTATTCTGTTTGACTTATGTTGATGTAAATGACTATTTAGCAGAGAAGCACACCCACAATTATTTATTTATGTATTATTTACTAAAGCTGTATAACAAAGTAGTAAATCCCGAGGTATACTAGTTGGGACACTACATACATATCTGAAACCCTCATAGAAAATTAACATACATAAAGAACTCAGTTTACAGTAAAATTTATGGATAGTAAGAAAATTTCTGCAGTCTCTGGCTTTATACCCATTGACGTCGAGATCATTGGAGGCATGGAAAGACTGGGGCCAAGGAACAGGAAGGAATTCAGTAGTGGCATTTAAGTAACCATCCTAGCATTCACCTGGAGTGATCTGGGGAAACCACAGAAAACACAAATCTGGATGACTGAATGGAGATGCAAACTGCGTCCTCCAAAATGCAAGGCCAGATTTTTTACCATTCACACACCATGCTCGGTCTGCAACCTACACATTCAGTGTTTCACCATAAAAATAAAAAACTGCTAGATTTTAAAGCCTTCAATTTTAAAACTCATATTACTACATAAAGGAATTTTTATCTTTGAGTCTGGAATTTACAGAGGACTGAGAAAGTAATAAATATGTGATAAAGGAAAATAAAGGGGACACAAAAATATTATGCACAACAATGCAGTATATTGTTTTTTTTGTAAATAATATACACATTATAATTAATATTGATATTTATTTCTGTATCAGTTACACAAATGTGTGATCGAATTGCACAGTTACTAACATTTAATCAACCATTATTAACACAGATTAGATATAATCACTTTGATTCCAAGTGAGAATGATCTCAGGGTATATGGAACAGTATGTCATTCTTAAAACCAATATTATCTACTAAACGATATAGGTTTATTACTTATCATACCAAGACAACACAATTTCCAGTGTTAATTTTTTTAAAAGAAGGCAATTTCTTGTAAACACACACAAAAGAGGCAAACAGTCTTCTGTTTCCGACTAACACATTATTAATATATATATATTTTTTAAATCCCATTTACTGTTTGACACCCTTAGATGGCTCTCAGTTAGGGGTTAGTGAGAATAAATTTAATTCTACTGTAATGTCTAATGATTTCTTGTTTTCAGTGAATTCTTTTCACTTTTCAATTTTGTAATCATTAGAGATGAAATGTAGAGTTCTAAAAATAAACATAAAATCCATTTTTAATTTAATTTTTCTTCTTACTTTGCACTATGACTCAAGTTTCCTTTTTAGTTTCATAACATGGGCATGTGTTATTTAGCCATAGCCACTGTAAGATATGAATTAACGTATGTGCCATACAAGATTTTTTCAATATAAAAAAGCAGAATTTAACAATTTATGTGACACAAGCAATTATAATAACTGAGTGCAATTACAACATAAGCCACAACTAACATTAAAGCATGGAAAATGTATTTCTTGTCAAGTTTGGTATGTAACTAAAGACAGATACTAGCCATTTCAAGGATTACACCGGTATTTTTGGCCAAGGACGAAAGTCATTTCTAACACTAAATTATTAAGCAACTTCTAATGAGGACATCTGCACTGAAAATGTGAGAAATAATTTAATTTACTGTCACAAGACTCATTTTAACTATCTCTGGTGCAAAGAATGTAGCAGCTGTTTAAATCAGGTGACTACAAATGAAATTGAAATTACTGTAAAAAACTTCTGGGTAAATTGACAAGCAGAATGTATTATGTAACAGTGATTAGCAATAAACATCTACATACAGAGTTGGGGAGGAAAATCAATTTAAGCACCTACCAATATACTGACAAGCTGTTCAGAAGCACACTTATCAGTATAGGTACATCATATTAAGCATTATCGATGAAAAGGGTATTGATAGGTAGATTATGATGGCACTCAATTTTTATAAGTTCAGAAAATGGTAAGAATGGCAGAAAAGGACAGGTTTGGATTTGGCAGAGACTATGTCAGTGCAATGATCAACAAAATGTTGTGTAGGAGAGAAAATAAAATAGGAGCAGCACAGGGTCATATAGTTATTTGTTATTGGATTTAAAATCTAGCGTTGGATTTTTGCAGATGGAATAGTGGATTAGTTGGTGAATGGTGAGTAGGGGCGGATCCAGGATCTTGCTTTGGGGGGGGGGGGCTAGAGCAGACTTTGGTTTGGGGGGGGCTTGGCTTGAGTGGATTTTGGTTGGGGGGGGGGCTTGCCTTCAGTGGATTTTGGCTTGGGGGGGGCGTGAGCCTTGAATCCATGTAGGGCAAAAGTCTCCAAAGTTACAATTTCGGAGGTGGCCCTAGATACTTTTGGGGGGGGGGGGCTTGAGCACCCTAGCCCCCCCTGGATCCGCCCCTGGTGGTGAGATTACATCTTGCAGGTAGGACCGTCAAACGTGGGCATATAGCAGCAGGTTGTTCACATAATCCCGTGTTGGGCCTAGCACATAAGGTCTTTCTGATGAAAGGCATTACAATTGCCTAGTGATAAATTACCATCTTTGAGCAAAGAATTTCCAAAAATATTTGTAGTGTGAGAGGCAACAGGAAGAGTCTTAGTGATAGGGCATAGCAGCAAATATTATAAAATTGTGACAAACAGTGTGTCCAACAACCCATACCATGGAATTCATACAAAAGAGGCACAGCAAACACAATGTTTAGCCAATGAAAGTGTACAGGAATGAGAGGACAAATTAATGTGTTCTCACTAATTGAGAGGACGCATTGGGAATTGTGGCTAATGTTATTTTTCCTTTCATGTACTCTCCAACTATCACCAAGATGCAATTGTTGGTATCGGAGAAGGTGAGGAGGCAGGCCGAATGGACTTGCTCTTGAAACTTCAAGGAAATGACTTGTGACTTGGAGAGTGATTGTAAACTTTGATCTACTTGGAAACTAGCTGCAGTGATATCAAAGCTGTATCTGAACAAAGCATTTTTAAGGTGACCTCACCTATGTGAATTATGGCAGCTGCTTATTGACAGTGTTGCATCATATTTTATAGTTTGGGCAATCAGTGATGCACCATGCAGGTGTCAATAATACAGTAAATTATTTATAAACAATTTTACATCATTGTTTTTCGCACAGTTCAAGCTGATGAGCCCAAAAGAGAGATCCATGAAGGCTAAAGAGTGAACTCGTGTGTTCCCCCCCCCCCCCATTATTGTGTACAGTTTGTGTAAAAGTGATTGACAGCATATCATTTTTATACCTTAAAAATGAATAAATGTTTGGTATTTGTGAGTCATACATGAATGTTAAAATCCAAGTTTAATTCTCATAATAAGCAATAACTTCCCCATTACCAAAGATAAGGATAGTAAAATCAATCCCCATTTAGAACATAACTTTATAGTAGCTGTAATTTTCCAGGTATCATGGACTGGTCCATACGTACTGTGACTCATCACTTTCATACTACCATTTATCTTTACAGAAAATGTGTTCACAGCAAAAGAGGGTTCACACTAATGTGTATTTAAAAAAAACGTATTAAATATTTGAAACTAAAGCCGAGTAGAGCAGATTCGAATCACAGCATCAATTATTCCTAGTCAAGCCAGTTACTACTTGACCAATGCAGCAGTAGAAAATGTTTTACTACATGAAGCATCACAAGTCACACATTCTCAAAATATGTTTATTTGTGGAGCTATTAAATATTATAATTATTTTTAAAAGTCTATCGACATTCTTTAGTGTGAAAATCACCCAATTCCATGACTTTGGACCATGACTACAGTGCTCACCTTAAGCCAATTTAAAATGCCATACAACCACCATGCCAAAATTCATTGAAATTGGTACAACGCAAGTTCTTGCCTCCTCTTATAAGACAAGGATAATACTGGCAGCCAACATTGAAGATAAGAAGTTACAACAATAAAAAATGGTCTATTCATCCTATTCTATATTTCTTTATTTTTTTTTGCTTGTACTTTACGCCTCGTTGACGGTGAGGTCATTAGAGGCAGGATGGGGCAAGGAACGGGAAGGAATTCGGCCAGGGCCTTTTTGAAGCAAGCATCCCGGCATTCGCCTGGAGTGATTTGGAGAAACCATGGAGAACCCAAATCTGGATGCCCAGACGGGGATTCGAGCCCACGTCCTCCCGAATGCGAAGCCAGAACATTAACCGTTAACCCACTCTATACTTCTTGAGCCTGGGAAACCATTCATAAAGTTTTAGAAGTCATTATACAGACCATTTAGCTGTGAATTATCTCATTGTCACAAGTGTGCTACAAGCAGGTTAGTTTATGTTATACCCCACATACTAACTAGGCCCGCCGCTAGCTGGTTGAGCGCCCGCGTGCAATACCAATTATGCCGCCCCCTGTCTAACTACAGCCAGTGGTGGACATATGAATTTTCCGAACCGGGTCAAAAAAATGTGACATTTCCGCCCCTTCGAAGGTCGCCCGCTACATAATACTCTGTAAATTTCGTCGCGGCGACTGTCGATCACTCGATTTGCCGCCCCCCTCGATGTGCCGCCCGCGTGCGGCGCACGCCTTGCACGCCCGCTTACGGCGGGCCTGATACTAACATACCTAGTGCTATGGCCTCCTTGATTTACTTTTCCACAGAAAACATGTACAAATCATAATTGTTCCTGCAATATCCACAGTAACATTGCTACTGCACTCACAGACACCCCAGGTTGGAAGTGTGGATATACAATTCATCCCCCAACACACTGCCCCCTAATGAAAATATCATTTTCATTGGGCAGGGCAAGAAGTGGTAGAACAGATCTCAACGATGAATACCAAGTTATTAATATGTTTTAATTTTTTGAGCACTATATTGAATGTCTATGTGCTTTTACCCGATTTTGGTACTCTATGTAATCCCAACAAAATATATTACTACCCCACTAATTGCTTAATGAAATCTCTGGCCCAATTCAATAATGCAGCTTACGTGGAATGCCAAGGACTGAAATCCAGACATCTGGCCATTTACACTGCAATAAGGATGCTGACAGGTGAATTCAGCATCCAAAGCGCACAGAAACAGCAGACTAAGGAACTGCCCTCCACCTCAAAGGAACTGTCAGAATTCAACCAGCCTTAAGTGATATGGTCGATGATCAACTGAATACAAAAAAGCCATGGCAAATGTGGCACACAAGCTGGGAAGGATGCCATAACCAGAGTGCAACTGTGGGTCTGAAAGTCAAACCATTCGATATATAGTGTGTCTGAAATGTGAATATTAGAAATTTCATGGACTTCTTTGTGCAACTAATCAAATAATATGTTATGCACAAGATCTTGATGTGAAGTTCGAATTTTCAGGTTTTTAGTTTTTCTATGATGTTACTGTTAAATTTGCCACCCATAAAATGACTATTACTCTTGTGTCCTAGTGTCATATCACATGATCTCCTCTGATCAGTTAAATAACACAACTTTCATGTGACAACATTTAATTTCTGCTTACTTAAATTAACCAATCTGAAACACTTAGCACATTCAAATCTATCATACGAGGGTTGTTTTTTAAGGGCCGTTCGCGCGTATAGTCCCGTAGTTCGCGCGGACGCCGCAACAATCCACCGCGCCACTTGCCGGCATCCTTCCCGTTCACACTGATGCCAGTTGCAGCTCTGTAGCTGACGTGTATGCATCGCTGTGCTACTTTATAATGTTTACGATTATTGAATCACCCGCCGCGTGTGAGATACGGTCAGTGATACGTTTTTTGACCGCGAGAAGCCTATCAGCTGCAGAAATTCATCGTCAGTTAACAGAAGTTTATGGCTTGAATGCAATGAGTGAAGGTAAAGTGCGTCAATGGGTTAGAGAGTTTAAAAATTGCCGTCAAAACGTCCATGACGAAGAATGCTCAGGCCGGCCCTCTGTGATCACTGATGATCGAAACAAAGATTCGTGAGGACAGAAGATTCACAATTTCCACTCTTTCTTTGGAATTTCCACAAGTTTCAAGATCGGTTTTGTACAAAATTGTGTCTGAAAACCTAAAGTTTAAGAAACTGTGTTCTCGGTGGGTACCCACACTCCTCACAGAGGACCACAAAGGGAAGAGATTTGCCACTTCATTGGACTTTTTGATTTGTTACGAGGAAGAAGGGGATGACATGTTGAGTCAAATTGTCACTGGAGATGAAACATGGGTATCCCATATCACTCCCAAAAGCAAGCGAAAATCGATGGAATGGCGACACACAACCTCACCCGTCAAGGTCAAAGCCGAACAGACGCTGTCAAAGCGCAAGATTATAGCAACTGTGTTCTGGGACCGGCGCGGTGTTATGCTAGTGGACTTTATGACACGAGGAACGACAATCAACTCAGATGCCTACAGTGCAACTCTAAAGAAGCTCCGCAGAGCAATTCAAAACAAAAGGCGCAGCATGCTGACAAAAGGAGTTTTGCTCCTGCACAATAACGCTAGGCCTCACACCTCTCAAAAGACTCGGGATTTGATTGATTCTTTTGGCTGGGAAGTTTTGGACCATCCACCATACAGCCCTGACCTTGCTCCTAGCGATTTTCACCTTTTCCGGTACCTGAAACACCATCTTGGCGGGCAGCGCTTCAATGACGACGATGAAGTGAAAGCGGCCGTGAACTCTTGGCTGTCGGAGCAGGCGGCCGAATTCTTTGAAGAGGGAATTAAATACTTAGTTGTACGGTATGACAAGTGCTTAAATAAACAAGGCAACTATGTAGAAAAATAGGTAAAAGTGTGTAGAATTAGAAAATAAAAGTTTTTTTACAAAAGTATTTGTATCTTTTAAAAAAAATAAAAACGGCCCTTACTTAAAAAACAACCCTCGTATAATCACCGTAATGTAATAAAGTGGTACCACCAGTTTTATGAACCTCAAAAGTACTGCAAGTTTATCCACTACAAATGTGCCCACAAAAGTAATACTGTACCCAATGAGTGTTCTCTCTGGAGGATGTAAAATGTTAAATTATATCAAATTAATTGGTAAATTTTCAAATACAATTGAAATTGTTAGTTGCTGCACCATTAATTAATAACGTACAAGTTCTATATTACTAATACATTTTATACAAAAACAATTAAGAGTTTCCACTGGCTACTTAAATAGAATAAAAAGCATTTTTTTATATAAAAATTATCTTCCAAATAATATAAGGGCTTTGGAGTCTAATGAAGTTCACGATAATAGTGGTACTTTTGGATTATGCACAGATGCTGACATAATACATGTGAAATATTTGACAGTCCTATTTGTTTAGGATTTGTTCTTCAAATTAAGTAAAACAAGAAATGGCAGCAGAAAAGAAACTGCAATACTTATGGAAAAAGTGGATAGGTTGATATGATTTCTGAATCAATAGTGGGCCCTGTATACAAACCACCACAGATTAAAAAGTGATACTAACCACAAAGTACTTATAACAATTAAAGTTTATGATTGGTTTTTCCAAAGTTATAATTTTTCCAAAAGCCATGCTGCCGATCACCGCATAGCTCATTGAAGTAGCAAATGTTCCAGGTTGTATTTCAAGAATTACTTCCTCAAACATCGCAAAATATTTATTTGGCACAATCATCAGCTTGAAATACATCAACAATGTGGTCTACAAGTGTCACTTTTCACATTAACCACCAGTCTGCTAACTGCAGCTGAACCATTTTAGACTGCCCTCTCCTAAGATTAAACATGAGAACAATGAAATAAATAGACAGAAATTGCATTCAACACTGTGATTAGGCTCTGACACTGATAATGTTGGCCTACACTATTTCTCTTGATACTGATTCAAGAACTGTTATACGCATACTTCTGTTGAACTTTTCATTTTGCTTCAGGCTTTGCAACTCACCGAAGTCATAAGAGGCAAGAAGGGTTTGAAGATAAGGTAGAAGAAGGAATTCAGCCATGACCTTTTGAAAGAACCATCTGATCATTTACCTGGATTGATTTCAGAAAACCCAAATCAGGATGGCCGGATCAGAATTTCAATGCGTGTCCTCTCAAATGCAAAGCCCGAGCATTACTGCTCACCCACCAGGCTAAGTCGAATGTTTCTTTCACAGTATAGAGCAAAGATGATATTTATTTATTTATTTTTACTTTGTGAATAGTCAACATCAAGGTCATTAGGAGAGAGCTGGGAATAAACAATTTGGCAATGGCCTTTTGAAGGATCCATCATGGCATTTGCCAAGAGAAATTTTTGACAAACCATGGAAAACCAAAATTTGAAGCTACACCTGCCAAATGCCAGGCCTGACCGTTACTGGTCACCCACCGAGCTAGGTAGTAGTGCATATATTGTTTCTGATAATAAACTCCTATGTATAGTGGATAGATTGAAATGTTGCCTGGACCATAAGCTACAACAGTGAGCTATGCTGTGACCACCAGTGACTGCTGAAATAATGCAACTTTCATCAGTATCAGTTTACAGAAAATTGGGGATTACTGGAGATCACGATTCCACCAGGAGTTGTCATTATAATACTGCAGTGGTCAAATGCAAGACTCTACTAGAAATTCATTCCGAAGTACATTTAACGGTTTCATGCTGGTCCAGGCTGCATTACAACTTAATTTCTGCTTAATAATAATGGTCCAGGCTGTATTATAACGGAATTACTGCTTAAAAATAATATGTCTTGCGACTGACTACAGCGGTATTCCAATGACATTACTGAATGTTGTTGTAGTGGAATCGCGATCTCCAGTAGACTCGAAAATTGCTCAAGTACAGAGGAAGAGCATTTTGAATGATGCAAGATTCATGTGATTTAAGGAACCATTTTTAAGCAGAGACAGATTATGTGTAGAGCTCCCAATAATATACACACTACACCGGTTTGAGTACGAAAAATGTCAAGTTTACAGTGTGTTGGATGTTATGTAGAATTGTTAAAAAGCATTAGCATTGAAGAAACTAGTTCTGGCAATATCACATAGTTCAGCCCCCCCCTCCCCCTGAAGCACCTAGATCACCCCCAACGAGTTCGTAATTTTGGGGACCCTTTCGCCTTTTTAGCTCTACTGTTCTTATAAGGGTGACCCTACCATACCAAACCAAAATCCTAGCAACCTCCAAAACCAAAATCCTGGATCAGCCACTGTTAGCAAACACATTTACTGCATCACAATTTGGAATATAATGAAGTCCACCAGTGTAACTCCATGGGATACAGGAAGATTTGGCAACTGATTAAAAAAAAAAAAAAAAACACCAAAGCAATACCCAGGGAACTACTTTACCTCATGGAAGACACTGTCACAATACCACAGCTGTCAACAGAGAGAGGGGTCATAGGTTTTGTATGACTCAGTAACTATTAGATATGATGCTAAGCTCTTGAGATTAGGATGAACTGTATATATGTAGTTTTACTAAAAATTAGATTAAAACTGTTGAAATGTGCGAGTAATCCACAGCATTTTAATGAAAGTAGCCAGTGCTGCAAAACTAATACAAATCCCGTAAAATGTTGATTAATTCCTTTTTGTGCTTTTGACATTTTTGCTTCCCTCCAATATAAAAATAAATATGAAATTTACGAATACCACACTATTTGTCAATTCGTGGCTTCTTTTTTTTATTTTTTTTTTTGCTTAGTGCTTTATACCTCGCCAATGTCAAGGTCATTAAAGGTGAGAAAGGTCTGGGATCAAGGAATCGGAAGGAATTTGGCCATGGCTTTTTGAAGGAAGCAACCCAGCATGCTAAATTCCTGCCACTGACTTGTATTCAACGCTGTTCTATCGCTACATGAACAGATGCAAAATCTAGATACAGAGGTACACTATTGGTGGAGACGTACCACAGCATAAACCAAGAACATTAAGTGAAGAGGTTATGCAAAATGGAAAATAAGCCATCTAGTGCGGCCTGAAAATGGCTCTTATTTAAGAAGTGGTAGTTTTACTGGAAGGTAACATTTCAATAAAACATGAGCTGAGAACATCAAGTAGGTATCATGTAGGAGCAATTAATCCATATTTCAAGAGGTAAATACCATTTTTGAGAGGTGCTCAAAGTCGTGCAAAAATCACATTTGATTTCCATACAGTAAATAGGTTAAGATTACTGGAGATTGCGATACTGCAAGGGATTGGAGTCATAATACTGTTGTAGTCAAATGCAAGACACAACTACAAATACTTTCAGAAGTAGTTTTAGTGGTGTCATGCTGGTCCAGGGTGGGCTCTAGCGTAATCACTGGGACTTGTAAAGGAATTGTCCATTTGGTCTGAAAATTGTAACACATGTTCGATTGATTGTATTGTTTAATATATGTTGCACTTAGAGCTGCAAAATATATACAAACCTCACACATATCGCTCAGAAAGTGCCGTAATGTTATACCGGGAGCAACTGGGTAGGAAATATAATGATCATGCACACCTTCTCTGAATGATATTAGTTGAGAATATGTTGCTATCACAGCCATCAAAAACATAAATATGGAACAAAATCATCAGCAGCATCTGTGGATAGGTTGAAATGTAGCCTGGACCAGAATGGACATAGATGCTTCCTGTTCTAGCTTAATGGACTTGAAATTTTGATTTTATTATAAAGTTGGTTCAGTTTTCATTGTTGTTACTATCGCTGGATGTTGCATATCATAACAAGTGGAGTCCTCTCATCCCTTAGTGTGTAATATTACAGCAGTTTGTATTTTTTTTGGTGTATGTGAAGTTTGTGCATTATATACTATATTGATGAGTTTAATGGAAGATATTCTTAAATAATATAGTTGAAGGAGCATTTCCGTTATCATTATACATCACTATATGCCTACTCCCGGTCGCTCACTGCTTAACGTTTTGGCACTTTTTGAGTGAAGTTTATAAGGTATGTATATATTTTACAGCTCTAAGAGCAACATATATATTAAATAGTATCACCCAATGAACGTGTGCAACAGTTTTCAGGTGAAAACGACAATCCCTTGAGAAGTCCCAGTGATTGCACAACAGCCCCGGGGTGTATTAAAACCTAATTACTGAATGAAAATAATACATCTTTTGGTTGACAACTGCAGTATTATGACATCATTGATCAGCAGGGAGCAATTTTGTTGTAGTGTAATCACGATCTTTGGTAAACACAACAGTAATTCTAGCAGGGTCATGCTGGTCCAGGATATGTTTCAACATAATTACTGCTGCAACATCAAACATGTCATGATTGACAACCACAGCATTATTACACCATTACCCCACTGTGCATTAAGCAGTATCCAGGAATACTGGAGATCACGATTCCTCCAGGAACTGGCATCATAATACCGCAGTGGTCAAACATAGGACTCTACTAGAAATACTTTCCGAAGTACATTTAACAGGTTCATGCTGGTCTAGGCTGTATTACAACCTACTTTCTGTGTGAAAATAATGGTACAGGCTGTGTTACAATGGAATTACTGCTTGAAAAATTTACGTCTTGCGACTGACTGCGGCAGTATTATGACCTTATTACTGAATGTTGTTGTAGGGGAATCACAATCTCCAGTATCCTATTCACACAGAATTATCGTTGCATTCCCCTCTAACGAAAATCAGTCAAATGTTACCCACTATCCCATATTTCAATCTAATCAAAATCACATGCAAGTAAATATCATCTGTTATTGTTCAACATTGAGCAATTAACATGAGCTTTTTGATATAGTACCCACATATTAGGTATCATTATTCACATATGGTGACCGAGATAATTAACCTACAATGAGCAAACCAACTGTAAAGCTCACGAACCTCACCGAACACTTGTGTTAACTCAGGCGAAGTTATGAAATCCCCTTTCACACCAATTGCTTCTCTTTGTGTATAATACCCATGCACAGGATGCAGCAGACAAGTCTTCATAAATTCCGCCACTGTTATTGGTCCACTAGCATTAATCTTCTGAGTAAGATATTGTGTTAATGATTCTTGCCCACAAATTTTGGTAGCTATGCATGCCTGATAACAGAAAAAGTCAGCAACATTTTCATAAATTAATTACCTAATAACATAACATAAAAAACTGTAACTACTAACCACAATCGTTGGCATATTAGGAAAGTTCAGTGCATGTTTAACAAACACAGCATTCATCTCAAATGACAATTTCTGAACCATAGATAATGTTAATTTGGTTTATGGCAATGTCAGTAATATGGAGGAAGGAATATATGGAGACGAGATAACGCGAAATCCGTGAAACCTCGTGAAAAAACTGTGCCTGCGCGGCGGTCATCGTAGGAGTACCAAAACATTGGGCTGTTTGCACTGTGTCAGCTGCTGAGAATATTTCATTTTCTAATATTCTAAAGTTTTCTATAATGCCAAGTTGTGATGCATATGGTTGCACAAACAGACGAGATAGGAAAAAACCTGGCATAGCGTTTCATAAGTAAGTCACATTGTAATTATCGTTCTTGGAGTATCTGAGAGGCAACCGCAACATTAGTGCCATTCGCTATAAATTTATTCATTGCTCTCAGTAGGATCATATTATTCTCAAATTTTTGTTGGTGTAGTGTAGACAATTAGCATATGTTACTATTTTGCACCTGAAAAGCTAGCCTTATTGTAGACAAATGTTGGAAATTTAATTTAAACGGGTCATGTTTACATCGCGACACAGTGAATATGGTATTCTGCATGCATTACTCACGTTTAAGTTTACACTGAATTTGCACGATGAAATTAATCGTGATAATTTGTGCTGTGCGAACTACTAAACGTGATGAAATAAACTTTGTTGACGGAAATGTAGTTCGCGATGCATTTCTTGTGTTTAGATGTGTCTACATAGTTTGGTTTTGTAGCGGATTTATTAATGGAAATGTTGGCAGGTTTAAATGCGGTGTATACCTGAAGAGAACAAACAATTTATTTATTATTAGCTGTTAGCTTCTGATTTTTGAATGTACTGATTTTTCTAGCAAAATTATATAGGCCACTACCAGTACAATATCTTCTAAGTAAGCTCAGAAACTATGAGGTTTTATGAAGTATTAATTTTTTTAAAGCTCTAAACATTGACTTATGTTTTTTTTTTTTTTTTTAAATTTCAGATATGACTTGTTTCTGTTTGTAAATATGTCTACAAGTATATTTCTAGATTTTGAAATCTTCCTTGTCAATTACTGAAATAGAATGTGAAAATATAACCTATTTGAACATCAACTAAAATTGAAGGACTGTAGAAATAAACAGTTTGTTATTCAAGTCAAAAAGAATTACCTGCTCATTAAGTTACGTCCGAATTCATTATCAAATATGGATATGGCGATAGTTTTTTCTGGTCCAGGCCGCATTTTAACCTAACCACGTCAATTTTAAGGTACAATATCTCGAGAACTAAGCGAGATATCAAAAAATTTTATTCTTTACCTTCGTTTCCCTCATCGAGTTACATAAGAATTCGTCATCAAATTGCGGCGCCACGGTTATCGTTGAATTCCCTCATAACCTAACAACCTCACTTTTGAGACAGTATATCTCGTGAACTAAGCGAGATATCGAAAAATTTTATTCTTTATTTTCGATTTGTATCGTCGTGTTACATAAGAATCTATCACCAAATTTAACTTTGGGGACACGTTTCTTCTGAATTTCAACTAGAAACTCCACTCTTTTGAGACAGTATATCTCGAGAACTAAGCACGATATCAAAAAAATTTATTCTTCATTTTTGATGTGTCTCGTCGAGTTACATAATAATCCATCATCAAATTGTGGCGCCACGGTTGTCTTTTTATTCCCTTGAGGTTTTTGTGCATATTTCCGTGTTTCTCTGGTCAAGCAATATGGCGGCCTCCCCTCCCCACTTGTCTCCACCCGGTTTCACTCCAGTATGTGGCGAAGGTCCCTTGCGTCGTCTCCATATATTCCTTCCTCCATGGTCAGTAATTCCTAATTTAATAACATGGAGGAAGGAATATATGGAGACGACGCAAGGGACCTTCACCCATGGAGGAAGGAATTCCTCCATGCCTTCACCACACACTGGAGTGAAACCGGGTAGAGAGAAGTGGGGCGAGGAGGCCACCATATTGCTTGGCCGTAGAAATACAGGTAAAAGGCACAAAAACCTCAAGGGAATCATAAGACAACCGTGGCACCGCAATTTGACGATGGATTATTATGTAACTCGACGAGACAGATAAAAAATAAAGAATAAATTTTTTTGATATCGTTCTTAGTTCTCGAGATATACTGTCTCAAAAGTGAGTAGTTTCGGGTTGAAATTCAGAAGAAAAATTTCCGAGGTCATATTTGATGTTAGATTCTTATAAAACAAGGCAAGATAACTCGAAAGTGAAGAATATATATTTTCGATATCTCCCTTAGTTCTCGAGATATGCTGTCTCCAAATTAGGGTGATTAGGTTAGGTTAAGTTAATGTTTAGAAATAAAAAAAAAAAAAAATTGAACCCTTCAAAAGACCTCATAGTTTCTGAACTTACTCAATATGTTTTACTGTTAGTGACCTATGTAACTTTGCTAGCAACATCAGTGTATTTATCTTCTTACCATACA
The DNA here is from genome assembly GCA_031002005.1 of Vandiemenella viatica. Lineage (NCBI taxonomy): Eukaryota > Metazoa > Arthropoda > Insecta > Orthoptera > Morabidae > Vandiemenella > Vandiemenella viatica. Next base: position 350,035,092 of record CM061921.1, read on the forward strand.
TCAAATGTCAGAAGCTTAGATGGGAGTGGTCTACATCACGATTCACAATTTCACATAGTGCTCATGAAATTAGTAACAACTAATAATAAATAAATTGTAACGTACCCTTCTGGTACACGCCGCATTTCAACCTATCCATATTTCCATCGATATAGCCGCTACAAAATCAAACTATGTGGATCTTAACACATGAAATACATCACGAACTAAATTTCGGGTTAACAGCAACGTTTGCTTCATCAAGTTTAATAGTTCACACAGCACAAATTATCACAATTAATTTCATTGTACACTTTTAGTGTAAACTGATACTGGGCTAAAGCATGCACATTCACTGTATCGCTATGTAAACATTACCCACTTAAATTAAACTTTCAACAATTGTTTACAATACGGCTAGCCTTTTAGGTGCAAAGTAGTAACATATGCTGATTGTCTATACTACACCAACAAACATTTGAGAACGATATCATCCTATTGAGAGCAATGAATAAATTTATAGCGATAGGCTCTAGTCTTGTTGTTATCTATCAAACATTGCAAGAACAATAATTTCAATGTGATTTAGTTACGAAACGTTATTCCAGGTTGTTTCCTATCTTGTCTGTTTGTGCAACCGTATGCAACACAACTTGGCGTTATAAAAAACTTAGAAATATTAGAAAATGTAATGTACACAGCAGTATACACAGTGCAAACAGCCCAATGTTTTGAGGTTCCTATGGCCGCCAGTGGCCGCCGCGTATGCAAAGTAGGAGATGAGTTTTTATATGAGGTTTCATCGATTTGGCGTTATTTCGTCTCCATATATTCCTTCCTCCATGGTTAATAATTAAATATTTTTGTTAACATTGGCAGCGTCACTGACTAGCACATTACACAATGGATGTTGATATTTTTAATGCCCTTTTCTTAGCTTTTTTACAAATAATGGGCTTTCGTGTGGTTTTCATTCGATTTGTGCAGCTAAATTTTAAAACTTTGGTGCCTTAATAAATCTAAACGCGTATACCAAAACTTTTTTTTTTTAATTTCAGTTGCACAAGAGTGATAATATATGTCTTACAGTGGTGAAGCTTCTCCTTTGCAGTCGAGCTAACCCAGAAGTCCGCCCCCCCCCCCCTCCCGAAATCACTCTAGGCAAATGACGGCATGGTTCCAGTGAGAAACCATGGCCGAATTCCTTCCAGTTGCTTTTTCCAAGCTTCTTCCTTTAGGACAGACAGGCAATCTAATTACTAAAGCACCATGTGATAGCAAGGGCTAACCCGGGGAGTCGTGAACCTCGATAAAAAAAAGAAGGAAATACATACGCTTCTAAGAGGTAAAATAATTTTAATATCATTTCATTGCGATAATCTTGTTTAATACCTATGTAATTATTATTCAGTAAATAAATTATAAATATTTCTATGTGCATTGAAAGTAAGGCTTTAATTTGTCGTTCAAAACAATTAGTTAAAAAAGTGATTATCAACTCACACAATCAAAGCTTTGTGGTAATGTATATAATTTCAAATCAAGTTAGCTAATTAATCAAAAACATTTCAGTTTTCCAATAATGGACAATGATTCAATATTTTCATTGAGTGTTCTTAAAACCAGTTGTGACTTCCAAAAAGCATGTGTGATTTTTTAAAACTGTTTGAAGATATCATTTCATATTTCTTAGTACTATACATCCATGCATTCAGAAAATATTATAGCTTAAACACGAAGCCAAACACAAGGATTGGTTTTAATTTAATGGCAAATAATTTGTATCCAAGGTCAGAAATATTTATAAACCAAATGAATGTATAATCTGTATTACTCAGTCAGGGGCATTTTGTTATGTACTCATCAGTTTTAATATTACTGCGATGTGCAAAATGATCTCGACGTCGACCGTAGTTTATGCAATATAGAATGTTAATAAATTTACAGAATGTCATAAGAATTTCATATTTCTTAGTACTATAAATCCATGCATTCAGAAAATATTATATCTTAAACACGAAGCCAAACACGAGGATTGGTTTTAATTTAATGGCAAATAATTTGTATCCAAGGTCAGAAATATTTATAAACGAAATGAATGTATAATCTGTATTACTCAGTCAGGGGCATTTTGTTATGTACTCATCAGTTTTAATATTACTGCGATGTGCAAAATGTTCTCGACGTCGACCGTAGTTTATGCAATATAGAATGTTAATAAATTTACAGAATGTCATAAGATACTCGTATTTAGTTGCGCCGTTCCGTCGGCCAGGGGCCAGCCATTAGCTTGCCCATGGAACCAGCGTGACGAATGGACAATGTAAAAGAAAAAAAAGGGGAAACTTTCAACGTTTGGGGCTACTGGTGGAAACACATTAATGTGGAGACAAGTAGTGTAACCATCTGGTATATTTTAAGGTATTGTAAGTTAATTTAGACTAGTGGAGTTCCATTAGCAAGGCGATATACAGTGAACAAGCGTTCTGAGGCTATTGGACATTTTAGTAACACTATTTCCCGCAAGCTAGTTTTCTCACGCTGGGCTGGGATACATCATCTCCACTCCTGAACTGCTTAAACCACTTACTTTGATCTATTTGGCCAATTAATGTGGAACCACGCCGTATTCCGCTTGGACAGAAGCGAATCAGAATGCTGTTCGCACACCCAGGCTTCCTAAGAAGAGCTGACTTCAATTTAGTCGTGGGACAGTGGATTGTTGTCACCAGCCATTCTCTGAATAGTAATAGGTTAGAGGCGAGTTTTATTACTCCATACTCTCTGTCGGCCTAGGAAAGTAACCACATATTAGTTAAAATTTCATCAAGCAAATATTCTACTGGTTAGAGTGAATTTTTCCGTGAATTGCATTGCCAATGTATTGTCATGTAAAGTGATCAACAGTTGATTTGATTTAATTAAAATTTAAGTAACCTTCCCTTCATTACTCATTTCTAGCACTAATTCGCTCGCAATAAGCAAGAGTTGTAGTAATGTTTCGACCATAAGGCTACATATTCTGTGTGAAACGGACATAGAAGTGGACTAGTTGAACGAACTCACAGGTTGTGTCTTGTGACAAACCTCTCAGATCATGAATGGGAAAACTAAAAATGTAGCCACATAAGAGTTGAAACGCTCCAATCTGCGGATTCCTGGAGTGTGGGAAGAGCCGGGAAGCTCTCCCTTGTCCCAGGTGATCATCAGATGGCGGAATGTTAACATGTAATAGGCACAACCAATCACCTTTGAAGGTAGCTAATTGCTTCCCCAATCCAAAGAAGAGATGTAAAGTGCAAGTTTAGTGGAACAGAGAACTAACTGTATACCAAGACCTTTCCAGCCCAGTAGTTCAAACTCTGTTCTCATATGCAGGATAGTTTTCAAATCTGATCGGGGTATCTGGCCTGTTCAGGGAAAGCGCAAGCTCTCCTTAGGTGGCCCACCTACTCCGATGGAGGCTAACTCCCGCGACCCGGGATAAAATACAGGTGACAACTCCACCTGAAAACACCATCGGGCTGGCAATGGCCCGGTGAACTAATGGAGGTCTCCATGACCCTTGGTCCAGTCCAGAGCAGAACTGGTGGATAGAGCCGCCAAATGCCACGTCTACGCCAGAATGGCTTGTTGTACATAACGAACGGTCTCCCATTTTTTTTCCTTTCATTGTCAATCGTGGCCACGTTTACGGGAAATATCGATAGCAAACCCAGGCGTTATGGCTTTACGCCTAGTCGCACGTCGAGGCCATTAGAGGGGGGTGGAACTGAGGACTAGTAACGGGAAGGAATTCGGCCATGGCCTTTTAAAGGAAGCATTCCGTCATTCGCCAATAGTGATCTGAGGAAACCACGGAAAACCCAAATCTTGGATGCCCGACGGGGATTCGAACCGCCGTCCTCCCGAATGCGAGGCCAGAGCGTTAACCGCTCATCCACCACCCTCGGTGATAACAAGCCAAAAGCAAATTCGAAAACATTTGGTATAACAACATTTTCACATCCCTCACCGAGCAACAAGGAGAAAAGTTTTCCGAAAAAAAGGATGTGAGAGATCAAGGATAACTTAGCATCCTAGCAATGGCAATTTAATCTTGGTAGGTAGAATATTGGAACAGCTAAAGGAAAATGAAATATTGCGAGAAGAGGTTACGAAGTCAACGGATTACTGATAGAAAAAACAGTGATTATGTAACATAAAGTGAAAATGAAGGAAAAAGGCCAGATGGAAATGGCTGGAAGAGGAAAACACCATCTAAAGTACGCAATGACGCTGAGAGGGCGGAAAATTACTGGGAAAATTTATAAATTGGGGGGATAGTCACGAGTGAAGTTGGTGTGCAACCCATGGAAAATGATTATTATAGTTTTCGAATAGCGGGGACCCTTTTCGTGCCACCAAAAAGATCTGGTCATGGCTCCAACATTAGTGTCCAATGAGCAGATTACAATCTTGGCGCTAGAAAAGTTTTCAGGGGCGCAAACACATCAATTTGAACCTACCGCAGATTATAATATTCTTCAGGTGTTGCGGTTAGAGAAGGTACACATGCTTATGATGGCCTCAAGACGCCTAACCAGAAACTTGCAACCAGCTGGTAAATTTGTCACGTTTGACAATTTGAGACAAACAAATTTTCGCGCTGAGCCATCCCCGCTGCGGTCCTTGGTTAAGAAGGTGTTCGGCAAGAGACAGGAAACCTTCTAACCGGAACAGATTAATAAGCAATTTGCCATGACCCACGGCAGGATCAAATTTGATCCGAAAAAACAGTGGCCACAATGTAATGTGTATACTCGACATCCGTAACAACTACGATGAAGATTGTTAAGTGAAAGGGTCCTACAAGAGGTATGGAAGTTAGCTGACGAACGAATCTGTGTAAGTTATTCTTGCAACAGCTATACACCATAAACGGCCAGATATCACATATGCTGGTAAGGTCAATAATAATAACAGTGGGACCATTCCCTTAGATGGAACTAATAATATTAAATAACAAGATAACATCTACAATAATAGCCAAAACTGTGGTCAGCACAAGGTATGTGTGGAGATTGGCACCACGTGATGCAATGTTGTGCTGGTGACGATGTACTTTCTTTAAGTGGATCCAATAGACAGATAACTAGAAAAGAAAAGGCTAATATATAATGATATGGGGAGACAAAAAGGAAATCATAATGGCTGATGACAGCTCCATATCACCTGTTTGGTTCAACGGCTTTTAGTGTTAAGGAATATACACTACATGTGGCACACTTCCAAGTATATGCACCTGGGTTGTTGGACATAGCAGAGGGTGACTGTGTGGGTGACTGAAATGACAGTTTCTGCCATCTATTGGGCACATACTAAGACGTCAATTTTGGTTACATGCTTTGTCACCACAAACGGCGCGGACGCGGTTCAGCTTTTTTTTTTTTTTTTTTTTTTTTTTTTTTTTTTTTTTTTTTTTTTTTTTTTTTTGTAACTGCTTTACATCTCTTTTTAACATCGAGGTCTTTAGAGACGGGAAAGGATGGGGGGCAAGGATGGGGGCAAGGAATGGGAAGGAATTCGGCCATGGCCTTTGAAGGAAGCATCCCGGCATTTGCCTGGAATGATTTGGGGAAACGATGGAAAACCCAAATCTGGATGCCCGGACGGGGATTCGAACCGCCGTCCTCCCGAATGCGAGGCGAGAACGCTAACCGTTACACCGCCCCGCTCGGTAGCGGATCAGCTGGAGGAATCGGATTGGCTGTGCAGTTTTCTGCCGCGAAAAGGATCCTCGACACGTGGGTGCAAGTGAAGACGGGAGAGACGTTCTGCTGCTGGTGGAGAAGAAGGAAGCCATGTTGTGACCTGGGTAAATCAGATTCGAAGTGTTGAATCAATTGGTTTTTTTTCTTCTTTTTTGTGAGCAGTGAATATGAGCACACCTAAGTGCAACGAACCCATCACGTCAACCAGTGCCGTGAATACAACACCGATATGGTAATGTAAAAATAATTGCAGCAGCATGTGAATCCACATGTGACCTCTGGAATACCCGAAGCGCCTTGTAAAGAGTTTCAAGTGTCTCCGCATTATATATATTTTTAAACAAGATTGGTTTCTGAACAATAAGGACAGCGCCCAATAATTTTGTCTATTCGGAGTTTAATTATTAGCCATGCCGGAAACAATGTTCTGTTATTGTAATTAGATTTGTTTTTTTCTCACAATGTTCATTTCTTTTTTTAATAAATATAAATTGCTTGTAAAATTATTACCAGGTAGTTTTATCCCATACTAAAGACAAAAAAAAAAATCAATACTTAAGTAAATTTCGCAATTTTCAATTAACAGTAAATATTTAAGTAACAGAGGTAACGTTACAGGCTATACCGATGAGAAGGGTAAATAAAAGGAAGAGCTGCTCAATGAATTGCAGTTAGAGGTTAGAAATCAATCAGATAATGCTCCTACGTGTAATAATAGAAGAGGAACTGAGTCAAATATGTATGTCAACCTTACCAATAATTTAGTTGGTGCTTCAGAGAGAGGAACCTCGCGACCAGTGACCATAATGTAATTGCATTTGAGCTGTCCAGAGATAGGATCTTGGAGACTCAGGTGTATCTAACAACAACAAAAATATGACTTATGGGTAGCATCGTGGAATAAACTAAAGTTGAAATTTAGTTTGCCGGACGGATTAATAGTAAGGTATGACATAGACAATCAAACTAGAGAGATAACGCGTGCAGTACAGAAAGCTATGAAAGAGGCCATTCCACGTAAGAGAAACGTGAGGGTTCGCGATATTCCGTGGAGTGAAAGGTTACGAAAGCTCAGATCTAAGATGCGAAAATTGAGGCAGATATATCAAAGATACATAATAGCAACTAACCATCGCCTCCTTCTTCATAGCTATAGAAATAAAATAAAATAATTTAAAAAACTAATAATAAATACGAAAGGACAAAGTTGGGAATATATTATTGACATGGTTGATCCCCTGAAGTATTTTGGAGTAATAGTACAAAGGAAAATGAAATGGGACCTGCATATAACTTCCATCGTAGGTGAAGCTAATTCTAGATTGTGATTCACAGTTCGTATTTTGAAGAATTGTAACGCTCGTACAAAGAAGATACTATAAAAAAACTCTCGTGCATCCACATCTGGATTACTGGTGTATAGTCTGAGATCCATATCGCAAGGAATTGATTGACGCGATAGAGAATGTACAGAGAAGAGCTGCTCGATTCGTGTTTACTTCCCACAGTTTTTACGAGATCGTCTCAGAATTGATACATAGATCGGGCTGTGGCAGACGATTTACCGGTAGGTTTCGTTTGAATTTATTGACGAACAGACAATTATCTTCTTTCACTTTCAAGTGCGATAAAATCCTTCGACCACCAACCTATTTGGTTTGCAATGACAGGAGTGATAAGATTAGAGAAATAAGATGCCTTACTGATGTTAATATTTATTAGTTTTTCAAGTGATACTGGAGATTGGAATGGACAGAATAAAGATTAGTTTTGGTGAAAAGTACCATCTGCCACCTACAATATTTGTGAAGTGAAGGGTATGGACGTAGATGTAAGGCACACCTTAGATCCGAGAATTGGGGGATTCCATACAAGATCGATGCCGGGTAAATCCGGCCACTAACAATGTTAAAAACTATCAAGAGATCGGATAGGTGGGGGTGGGGGGGGGGAAGGGAGATGACTAGTAACTGGAGTACAATAGCTGAGACTTATTGAAAATCTTACTACTGGATGATTCAATAGAAAATGATACCGATGAACACAGCTTCGCATGAGAACAGTGAAGTGGTGATCTTGAGTAACGGGGGGAACAAGGATTTGACACTTGCAAAATCCTAATAGCGGATTTGAATGCACAATGTTTTGGGTACAGGAAAAGATAGTAGTTAAAGGACTTCAGGATCACAGACAAACCTATGTGTTAAACCCCAAGCAGTACGGGTTCAGAGCAGGCAGGTCGACTGAGGATGCCATTAATAGAGTAGTTAGTCTTGTAAAGCCTAGTTTAACAACGAATATTGTGGCTATATTCGTGGATATCTGACGGGCATTTCACAATATTTTTTGGCCATAACTGTTTAGTCGGTTGTGACATATAAAATATCCAAGCGTTCTATGCCCAGTGACAAAATACTACTGCAAGAAACGATACGGCGAAATGAGATATCTGCGAAGGGTAATTGAGAAAAAAGCTGACTAATGGGTGCCCTCAAAGATCAGTTCGTGATCTTGTACTGTGAGACATTGTCTTCGAGATTGCGCAAGAGATCATGGAAGATATAGAAGGAGTTATGATACCTGTGGCCTTCATGGATGACTTCCTGTTGTTATCAGAGGGGAACTCGAGAAGTGAAAAGGAAACAAGAAATAGGAATGTTATGGAGCAACTGGTCAATTGATGTTCGGAGGCTGTACTTCAAATCTCCCCTCACAAGACGCAGTTCCTGAACTCGGAGGTCAATTGAATAGAGGAATAGAGACCCAATAATTAAAATAGACAACATCTCTATTCGAATGGTTCCAAACTGCAGATAGCTCGGGGTCGCCCTCGACGAACGTCTAACTTATTCCAGTCTCCTAGTGGAGAACTGCAAGAGTGCAAAAGTTGTGTTAAATACGTTTATAAGCATTGGGCAAAGAAGATTCCATTTCCCAACAACAATAAAAAGAAGATATAATGATGCAATTCTATCCTTATTGAGAGGCTATGTTGCTAGTAACTGGTCGCACCGACCCTGATTGGTGAAACTCATGGAAGTAGTACAAAGAGTACAAAGAGGAATAATGATCCGACTTTGTGACTCGTACTTGACGGTAGAAATGGACGCTTTGACAGTGGTGGTGGGGGTGTAGAGCTTGGGCTTAGAAGTCCAAAGAACAGGTGCTATGTATTGGATACGGACCTGGAATGTGGAGAAGGTTAAATATATAACAGGCAGACCTGTCTCTTCGAGAGCTGAAATAAAACAAGCACTACTGGATGAATGGAAAAAGCAATGGACTAATTACTAAACAGGTCGAAGAACATTCGTATATTGCCAAATATTGGAGACAGACTGAAACTGCGACATTTTAACCGATCAACAGGATTTATACACTATATGTCCAGTCTTTGTATAATGGTGTCCTACGTCAAAAGGGCTACGAGACTTGTAAAGTGGGAAGGAGGAAACTCCAGAACAGATGGTCTGGCTATTTTCTATAACAATGGGTGTGCGGACACCCGAGTTTCTACTGCTGTAGCCTCGAACAACGTATGAAATCATCAAAGAAGATATGTTGTGGTAACTACTATATTACGTGACCAATGAAATGTCCTTGCTCCTTTAGGGATTATAGCTGTAGAGACTCACTGGTCCAAGAAGAAACGACCCAGGACGATGAGAAGTCGCTGGAATGCAATAACTAATGGCAGGTACACCTACCCACCTGATGAGTAGCCGGTTCCAGTTTCATGGTAACCCTGGGCAGCTGAATGTAAGGGCAATTCCGGATGGAGGGTGTTAATTGGATTGTTTTTACATTAAAATAGAAGGTGGTAAATATAGAATACTAATCAAGCAGTAGTAATTAGTAGTGGTAGTATTAATCATGTGTAGCTGTTACCCTTGTATTATTGTTGTTTAATTTAATAGTGGTAGCTGGAAAACTGAATAATTGTATTACTCGATTGTGGAAGGACAATTGTACAACGACATTATGAATCAAGTGTTTAATAGTGTAAGTTATTGTCAAAACCTTATATGTCATTAATTCAAGTAATAAGTTTCACTGGTTCGCCTCGATGGGGCTGGTACGGGGACCTGAGGTGCCCTACCACAGAGCTGAGTGGCCAGCTGATAGAAAGAGAGACTAACATCTGTCTCCTAGCGATGCACGTGTATAATTGTATTAATTCACTTGTATAATTAGGACCTAACATAATATTCAGGCGTTAGGTTAAGTAGATATAGATAAATAATTAAAAAAATTATAGTCCTTGGCCTGTTTCCTAACGTTTACATTTAAATAATTCTATTCCACATTTAATGCCTCATCGTTGACGAATAAAGAAGCTCTAACTAAAGAAGAAAAAAGTTTTCTAACAGAAATTAAGTTTTCTTTTAGTTTATCTTAAACCAAATTCATTACATTCACCAAACATAATTATCATGGCATTAATAATCAGAGTAAAAAGTTGACGTTCTAAAAGGCAGTACCGTGAGTCAGGGTTACTTGGACCCGCTTTTAGCGGTATTTCTGATCAATCCTTATTTATATTCATACATATAGAATGATTTCTTTACTTTATACTTATAATTTATAAAAAGAATACCTGTAAATTAAGAATTTAACCTTTAATTTTGATTTATTTGATTTTTAAAATTCTTGAATTTTTTTTTTAATGGTTTCAAGTAGACCTTGGATTGGGTTACTTGGACCCATGTTTAGTTTCCATATAATAAAGCATTGTAAGCGTCTGTTGGGTTCATGTAGGACATAGGATCTGAAAAAATACAATTTAATCAATGAAGAAATATATTTTCCAGAACATTACAGTTACAAAAACGGAAAATTACATATTGGTTCTTTATCTAGACATTTTCTTTGATTGACTGGACAGAAAATATTCCCCTATTTAGCATTTTAGGAGGATCAATCTTTTTTTTAATGTCACTCCACTTATAATGTAGAACGTCTTTCACCTCTGGCCATTTCCAACCTTTTAGAGTGCGTTGCATGCACTCAACAACCGCACCTTCTTCATCAATATTTGTGATGATGCCGGGAAATTCCTTTTTCTCCCACAACACTATGACGAAATTGCCTTCGACTAATGTTTCTTTTAGTTCATTTTCAACTAAGTTTTCATCGTCCTTATCCCGATGATGTTTTCATCTTGATTGGAGAGTTTATTTCTTCGCTCTAACTTCACTAGCGTCACTAGTTGACGGCAAATCTACAAGCTCCAAAGGATCAAATTCACTGTTCAAAAAACTTAACTCTCGACGATTGGAGGCTGAAATCATCTGCAATCTTCAGACGATGATTCCCAGCCTCTTTTCGTTTGCTTTTTCTTGCGGTTTGATGTGAGCTCCTTATTATAAGATTTCTCTATTTGTCCTTTCCTCTTATTGGATTGATTGGATGTTTTATCCTCAATTGAATCATTGACATCAGCGGCACTAATGCTTTTTCCGGCTGGGACTTGCAGTTTCCTCTTTTGGTGGACGAGTCTTAACAAAATCCTGACGTTTGCTTTCAAGGTGTGCAATAAAAGCGTCTGATACTAACTCGAGGCTGAAATTAGCCACGCCAATGGTGGGTTCAAGTAACCCTAGAATTAGGCTACCGGCTCCCTGTCGCAGATTTTGTTATAAATAACTTAAATAACTATTGATGTTGACAATCTTTGGTTGAAATTACATTAGTAAGGGGTCTGACAATAAAAAAATGCACTTACCTGATTTCAACAATGAATTGTATGCTTTGAAAGCATAAAAGTTGTCCGGTAGAAAATTCTGTTGCTAGGCAACATCGTAACCTCAACTAAACTCAGGAAGTAACTTAGATAACCATGTGGATAGCGCTAGAGTCTGCAGAATGCTTCTACTCAGCGGGGAAACTAGGAACTACGTGCATCTCCTCAACAAATAAGTACCCGAGCGCGATTTTATCATTTTATCGTAATGGGCTCAAGTTACCCCCTAGGGTCCAAGTAACCCTGAGTCACGGTACGTGAAATCCCTAAGAAAACATGTGTGTAGTGACCTCTAGAAACGATTCACAACCCTAGAAATATTGGAATAAATGTTTTAAGGTTCTCCAAACAACAACTACCATTCACACGAGTTACTTAACACTCTAATTAAAACAGCAAATCCACAGTTTTTTTTTTAACGGATATCTAAAACGGAAAAAATGTGGAGTCGCTGTAGTTATAGATAACTAGCTGTTACCCGTGACTTGGTACGCGTGGACTTGGAAGTTTATTGCTAAAACCGGAGATAGATAGCTGTGAGTTATGTTAAAGGTATCTCAAAAACATGAAGTGGGGAAGCTATCACCGTGCCATTCTAACATTATCTCATGAAAAGAACCAATTTGCAACATGTTTCAAAGTAGAAACAAACTATAGGGGGAGGGGGAGTAACTGTGGGAGACTTTCTACCACATTTCCTCCAGCAGATTTTTGTTTGTGGTTTAAATTTATCATTTTCCAGGGACATCTTTTGATAATCCAGTTTTGTTTTGCAGTTCTTTGTTAAGACATATAGCCTTTGGGGGCTGGAAATACATGAGCTAGTGACATATAACTAACTGTACATGGGACAATCATGTCTTTTCTAAGTGTACCCCTGCTACTTTCGGTGTCTGTCCCTGCACTTTATTGATAGTTACTGCAAAGGCTAATTTTAGTGGAGATTGTAGTCTTTTAAACTTTAATGGTAGGTCTGACAGAATTATTGGGATTCGAAGAGTCAACACATTATCACCTGTTGCAATACCATTCATGATCACAGATCTTACTGCATTGCGCTCCAAATGTGTTATTCGTAGGATTGTGCCGTTGCACAGATTGCAGCACATCGAGATTGCGCAATAGTAGTATGTAAACTCCAACTTTAATCTTAATTTACAAGAAGGCACTACCGATAGCGCCAAAGGTTTAAGGAACTCGGTGGGATATGTGGCATGCAGGAAGGAAAAGAGGAGGCAAAATAACGATAAATCTGTGAATTCTCATATAAATATTAGTCTCCTACTGCGCATGCGTGGCGGTCATAATAGAAACTCAAAAACATTGGGCTGTTCGCACTGTGTTTGCTACTGTCAATATTTCATTTCCTAGTATTTCAAAGTTTTTTATGATGCCAGATTGAGTTAGACGAGGTTGCACAAACAGATCAGATAGGAAACAAAGTGGAATAATGTTTCATAAGTTAAGTCACATTGTAATTATTGTTCTTGAAGTGTTTGACAGGTAACTGCAAGAGTAGGGCCTATGGTTATAAATTTATTCATTACTAGGATGATGTCGTTCTCAAATATTTGTTGGTGTAGTGTAGACAATCAGCATATGTTATTACTTTGCACCTTAAAAGCTAGCCTTATTGTAAACAAGCGTTTAAAGTCTAATTTAAGAGGTTCAGCTTTACATCACTATACAGTATATATGGTAATCTACATGCTTTAGTCCAGTTTCAGTTTACACTTAAAGTGCACGAAGAAATCAGTTATGATAATTTGTGCTGTGGGATCTTCGAAACGTGATGAAGCCAACCTTGTTGTTACCCAAATGTAGTTCGCGATGCATTTAATGTGTTAGGTCTATCTACATAGTTTGATTTGCAGCGGCAATATTATTGAAATGTGAGTAGGTTGAAATGCAGCCTGTACCAGAAGGGACAAACAACTTATTTAATATTAGTTAGTAATTTCATGAGCACCATGTTAGTGACACAAAGTGTGTCGCGTATCGCGAATAAACTACTCCAATTTAAGCTTCTGACTTTTGGAGACAGCGTATCTCGAGAACTAAGCGAGATATCAAAATTTTTTTTCTTTACTTTCGATTTGTCTCGTCATGTTACATAAGAATCTATCATCAAATTTGACTTGGGGAAATTTTTCTTCTGAATTTCAACCCAAAACATCTGTATTTTAGACAGTATATCTCGAGCACTAAGCAGGGTATCAAAAAATATATATATTTCATTTCTATTTGTCTCATCGACTTACATTAGAATCCTTCATCAAATTACGATGCCACTGCTGTCGTATGATTCCCTTAAGATATTTATGCATATTCCTCGTGTTTCTAGGGGTATTCAACATGGCGACCTCCCCACACCACTTCTCTCTACCCGACTTCACTCCAGTGCGTGGTGAAGGTTCCTTGCGTCGCCTCAACTCTTTTCCTTCCTCCATGAAATGTGGTAACTCGCTCAGCATCCACAACACTGTCCACCGTTAAATATTCCACTGTTTCGCCTTGGCCTTGCGACACAATTTTTTAATTTGCTGGTGCAACAGTTCCGTAGTCTAAGCTAAAATTGCTTGTGTCTCCACATGAAATTTTTCAACAGATCATACACAATCTGACTGCAAGAGAAACAAAGCCTGAGTGACCGATATAGCATAAAAGTATATGCATATGGCATTGTTGGCCGGAGATCTCGAAGGATTGTTCGGCCACCTGCGTCACATAGCGGTGCCGCCGCACAAGTTGAGAACCTCTATTATGATTAATGTTTCTGTTGCTGACCTAGTCAGTGGTTAGGCTGTATACAGATGACATAATGCTGTATAATAGGATTACATCAAGAGAGAATTGTGGGCAAATGCAAGGGGATCTAGACAGCATATCTAGTTGGGTGGATAGGCATGGAATAAAGATATACACTGAATAGACAAACTGGTACAACTGCCTAATATCGTGTAGCGGTGTAGGGTCCCCACGAACATTCAGAAGTGCCACAACACGACGTGGCATGGACTTGACTAATGTCTGAAGTAGTGCTGGAGGGAACTGACACCATGCATCCTGCAGGGCTGTCCATAAATCCGTAAGAGTACGAGGGCTGGAGATCTCTTCTGAACGGCACGTTCCAAGGCATCTCAGATATGCTCAATAATATTCATGTCTGGGGAGTTTGGTGGCCAGCGGAGGTGTTTAAACTCAGAAGAGTGTTCCTGGAGCAACTCTGCAGCAATTCTGGATGTGTGGGGAGTCACATTGTCCTGTTAGAATTGCCCAAGTCCTTCGGAATGCACAATGGACATGAATACATGCAGGTTTACATTTTGTAAACAGTAGTCGTTAGTAGCGTTTGAACAGTCAGCGAGTGCAGTAGCGTATTTTGTTGTTGTTTTTATATCTGTAGTGGTGTGGGTATTTGAATAGTGTAATCTCTGAGTGTTTACATTTTGTAAACAGTAGTCGTTAGTAGCGTTTGAACAGTCAGCGAGTGCAGTAGCGTATTTTGTTGTTGTTTTTATATATGTAGTGGTGTGGGTATTTGAATAGTGTAATCTCTGAGTGTTTACATTTTGTAAACAGTGGTCGTTAGTAGCGTTTGAAGTAGCGTATTTTGTTGTTGTTTTTATATCTGTAGTGGTGTGGGTATTTGAATAGTGTAATCTCTGAGTGTTTACATTTTGTAAACAGTGGTCGTTAGTAGCGTTTGAACAGTCCGCGAGTGCAGTAGCGTATTTTGTTGTTGTTTTTATATCTGTAGTGGTGTGGGTATTTGAATAGTGTAATCTCTGAGTGTTTACATTTTGTTAACAGTGGTCGTTAGAAGCGTTTGAACAGTCAGCGAGTGCAGTAGCGTATTTTGTTGTTGTTTTTATATCTGTAGTGGTGTGGGTATTTGAATAGTGTAATCTCTGAGTGTTTACATTTTGTAAACAGTGGTCGTTAGTAGCGTTTGAACAGTCAGCGAGTGCAGTAGCGTATTTCGTTGTTGTTTTTATATCTGTAGTGGTGTGGGTATTTGAATAGTGTAATCTCTGAGTGTTTACATTTTGTAGACAGTACTAGTTAGTAGCGTTTGAACATTTGCCGAGTGCAGTAGCGTATTTTATTGTTATATTCTATCTGTTGTGGTGTGGGGATTTGATTAGTGCAATCTCCGAGTAGGAAGTACAGGTTATTTCGAGTTTCTGTTCCTTTTTTCTGTACTTTTTTTGTTTCCTTTCTTTTTGCGTTTTTCAAAAGCAGTATGTCTAGGGACTGTGATTGCTGTGTGCAGACGCGAGCTGAGGTGGCTGATCTGCGCGCTCAGCTTGCAGCTGTGTTAGCGAAAGTTACGCAGCTGGAAGCTGCCGTAAAAGGCTGCAGCAGATGTGATGTTGGGGAAACTGATATAGCCAAGCCTATCACAGATTCTCCCATATCGACTGTCGTACCTGCAACCCAGGCTGAAGTGTTGGATGCTGTGCCGCAGTCGCCTGTTGGTGACTGGCGTATGGCTTCTAGACTTCGAAGCCGCACACGGGGGCAGTCGAACAGGCTTAAAGGCCAAGACGCTAAACTTGTTCGTCTGTCCAACCGGTTTGATGTATTGTCGGAGGCTGACTCAGTCCCACAATTGTCATCCTGCGAGTTGACGGCCCCCCAGCCCGCCAGGTCTGAGCAAACGCAGAAGGGCATTCTGGTAGTTGGGAGCTCTAATGTTAGGCGGTTATTAGAGCCCCTTAGGGAAATGGCGGATTCCTCGGGAAGAAATCCAACGTCCATTCAGTGTGTATTCCGGGTGGCCTGATCCGAGATGTGGAACAGGCCATCCCGGATGCCATAGAGGGGACGGGGTGTAGCCAACTACAGATTGTGGCTCATGTCGGCACCAATGATGCCTGTCGCCTTGGGTCGGAGGTTATCCTCTCTTCCTTCCGGCGGCTGGCTGAAAGGGTGAACTCTGTGGCCAGTGACCGCAAGATATCGGCAGAGCTAACCATCTGTAGCATCGTAGACAGAGTTGATTGTGGACCTCTGGTTCAGAGCCGTATTGAGGGGCTGAACCAGAGACTACGACGTTTCTGTGATGACATTGGCTGCAGATTTCTCGATCTTCGCCATAGGGTCGAGTCTTGTAGGGTTCCCCTTAATAGGTCAGGTGTGCACTACACACGTGAATCGGCTACACGGGTGGCAGGGGCCGTGTGGAATGCACTGGGTGGTTTTTTAGGCTGAGGGAGGAAGACCCGAAACACGAAATTCAGTTACGGGCAACCCAATCAGATACAACACCGGAATGTAGGAGCAACGTAAAAGAATCTCGTCAGTTAAAAGTTCTCGTAATTAACTGTAGAAGCGTTTGTAACAAACAACCGGAACTTGAAAGCGTTATTTGTAGTACAGAAGCGGATATCGTTATCGGTACAGAAAGTTGGTTGAAACCGGAAATAAGTTCCGCCGAAACTTTTAAAGATAGCATGAACGTTTTTCGTAAAGACAGATTACATTCTCATGGAGGTGGGGTATTTATAGCTGTGAGTAAATTTCTCCCATGTAATGAAATAGACGTCGATACGAACTGTGAAATCATATGGATTAAACTCAACGTTGCTGGGTCAAAACTCATCATAGGTGCCTTCTACCGTCCACCTGATTCGGATATAGCTATCGTCGAGGAGTTAAGAAATAATGTAAATAGTATAGCTAGCCGTTTTAAAGATCATGCTATGATTCTAGGAGGCGACTTCAATCTGCCTTATATTGACTGGCGTAATTACGTTCACATCACAGGTAGCAGGGATAAGGCAGCTTCTGAAGTAATTCTCGATTTGTTGTCAGATAATCATCTCGAGCAGCTAGTTAATGAACCTACGCGGTGTCATAACGGTAGCGAAAACATTTTAGACTTGCTGGTTACCAACAGGCCAGAATTATTCACCGACATTTCAACGACCACAGGAATAAGCGATCACAAAGCGGTAATTGCGACTATCAAATTAATGACCGAGCGAAAAAGGAAAAAAGGGCGGATTGTATACAGATTCAGTAAGGCCTCAAAGGAGTGTTTTAGAACCTACCTGAGGAATAAATACCATAACTTCAAGTCAACAAAGGACACCGTTGAAGAGATGTGGCATCGTTTTATACATATAGTCAGGGAAGGCATGGAAATACATATACCAAAGCGGACAATAAAGGGAGAGGATGATCCACCGTGGTACACATGCGAAGTCAAAAGATTACTCAAAAAACAAAGGAAAATACACGCACGCTCAAGAAGGAAGGGGTGTCGCAGCGATTTAGAAACCTTAGCTGATTTAAGAGGACGTATTAAGAATGTAATGCGCGAGGCCTTTAACGATTTTCACTCCAACTCTCTCTCTAAGAGTCTCACAGAAAACCCAAAGAAATTTTGGTCGTATGTACGAAAAGTTAATTGTACCAACAGCAATATTCCAGCACTAATTCGTGAAGGTTCCGAGGTTAATGAAAGCCGCGATAAAGCTAACGTACTAAATACTGTATTCAAAAATTCATTTACAAATGAACATAAAGATAGTATTCCCGTTTTCCCACGCCGTGGCGAGTCGGTGATGGTATCATTACGAATAGATACTGCAGGTATCGTTAAGCAATTAGAGCTCCTGAAGTGGGGGAAAGCACCGGGCCCGGATGGAATTCCAGTAAGAGTATTTTCAGAGTATGCTGCAGAAATCGGGCCATTTCTGTCTGATATATTCAGTAAATCATTAGAAGAGCGAAAAGTACCTTCAGACTGGAAAATCGCGCAAGTAACTCCGATTTTCAAAAAAGGTGATCGAAGTGATCCTGGGAACTATCGTCCCATATCTATAACATCTGTTTGTAGTAGAGTTATGGAGCATATTATATGCTCGAACATTATGAATTTTCTAGATTATAATAATTTGCTTACAACAAATCAACATGGATTTCGGAAGAAAAGATCATGTGAAACACAGCTGGCCCTATTTACACACGACGTAATGAAAGTTATCGATACAGGTTCACAAGTAGATGCAATTTTTTTAGATATCCAGAAAGCCTTTGACTCTGTGCCACACAACCGCCTTTTAGCGAAGCTTCGAGCGTACGGTATATCGGATCAGCTTTGTGAATGGATAAAGGATTTTCTAACTGGTCGGTCGCAGTATGTTGTCGTTGAAGGAGAAAGTTCTTCTAATCTAGATGTTACATCGGGTGTACCTCAAGGAAGTGTAATAGGACCACTTCTTTTCTTAATTTTTTATAAACGATCTCGGAGACAAAGTGAAAAGCCTTTTTAGATTGTTTGCTGATGATGCGGTTATTTATAGGGAAGTAAGAAATTTGGCCGATTGCTTAGAAATTCAGCGCGATCTGGATGTTATTTTGGCTTGGTGCGCTGAGTGGCAACTTACTCTAAACTGTAAAAAGTGCAAGACAATGAGCATAACTAACAAAAAGAATCCGATTGTTCAGAAATACGAGTTAAACAATACAGTTATTGATATGGTCGATTCTATTAAATATTTGGGAGTAACAGTACAAAGGAACATGAAATGGGACATACACATTAATTCTTTAGTAGGTAGAGCAAATTCTAGGCTGCGATTCATAGGTAGAATCTTGAAAAATTGTAATGAACAAACAAAGGAGATAGCGTTACAAATCTCTTGTGCGTCCACATTTGGATTATTGTTGTGCCATTTGGGACCCGTTTCGTAAGGGATTGATCGAAAGTATAGAGAAAGTACAGAGAAGAGCCGCTCGATTCGTGACCGCTTGCTACAGTCCTTATGAAAGCGTCACAGAACTGATTAGTAGATTAGGTTGGGGAGTCTCTGGTAGATAGACGACACACGTTTCGTTTAAACTTATTGGAAAACATGCGTACTCCAACTTTCACTCATGAGTGTAGTGAAATACTTCTTCCACCAACCTATTGATGTCGGAAGGACAGGAAAGATAAAATTAGAGAAATAAGGTGCCGGACTGATTCTTATATGAATTCTTTTTTCCCTCGTACCATTAGGGATTGGAATGCACAGCAAAGAGATTAGCTTTGGTGCTGAGCACCCTCTGCCACCCACAATTTTGTGAATTGCAGAGTATATATGTAGATGTAGATGTAGATGTGATGAGCCAGGATGCGTGCGTACGTATCACCTGTCGGGAGACGTATCTAGACGTATCAGGGGCCCCCATGTCCTTTTCAACTGCACACGGCCCCACACCATTACAGAGCCTCCACCAGCTTGAACAGTCCACTGCTGACATGCAGGGTCCATGAATTAATGAGGTTGTCTCCATACCCGTACACGTCCATTCCGCTCGATACAATTGGAAACGAGACTCCTCAGACCAGGCAACAGGTTTCCAATCAACAGTCCAATGTTGGTGTTGACAGGCCCAGGCGAGGCGTAAAGCTGTGAGTAGTGCACTCAGCAAGGGTACACGAAAGCCCATATCAAAGATGTTTCGTTGAATGGTTCACACGCTGCACTTGTTGATGGCCCAGCATTGAAATCCTCAGCACAATTTGTGGAAGGGTTGCACTTCTGTAACGTTAAACGATTCTCTTCAGTCGTCGTTGCTCCCGTTCTTGCAGGATCTTTTTTTCGGCCGCAGCAATGTTGGAGATTTGATGTTTTACCTGATTCCCGATATTCACGGTGCACTCGTGAAATGATCGTACGGGGAAAATCCCCACCTCATCGCTACCTCGGAGATGCTGTGTCCCAACTGTCGTGCGCCGACCTATAACACCAGGTTCAAACTCACATACATCGTGATAACCTGCCATTGTAGCTCAAGTAGCCGATCTAACGCCTGCGCCAGCACCTTTTCTCTTGTATAGGCGTTGCCGACCGCAGCGCCGTACTCTGAGTGTTTACATATCTCTGTGTTTGCATACACATACCTATACAAATTTATTTGGCTCTTTAGTGTATATTAAGAAGAGTGAACTTGTTAAGTATAGAGATAAGGAATTAAATGTTTTGTATGATTATTCAGTGGAAAGGGAATTGTTTGTTGAAGGAATAAAATGTAAGTACCTAAGAATTACAGTTGACAGTGAGACAATCTGGGGAGGAAACATTCTGGAGGCTGTAGGGAAAGAGTTTGCAGTTTTGCATATTTTGGCGAGGACAATGAGGATGCGCTGGGGAAATAAAAGAAATGGGCTAACTTTGGTCAGACACTTTCTAGAGTATTTGTGAACGATATGGCATCTACATTATGGGTATCAAATTCTGGAGTTTGAGGAGGTACAAGTGATGGCAGCAAGATTTGTATCAAAGGATGCATACAGTAACTGAAATGATGAAAGATTTAAATTTGGATTCATTGCAGGAGGGAAAGAGGGCAAAAGAATTGTGGGCATATAAAAGGCCTATATTATAGATAAGGCTTGGATAAATATAAGTGGAAGATTTTAAAGGAGCACGTGGAAGAGAATAAAGGACAATCAATGATAATAAATTACAAATTGACTCCAGGAATAAGGAGGTATAAAAAATTCATTTATAGGTAGGAGAGGGAATGATTGGAATAAATTACCTAAGGAGATAATGAACAATTTACCTCAGACTATAAAAAAAATAAGTTAAAAGTACACTACCTGACAAAAAAAATTGAAGTACCCAGAAGGAGAGGATGAAATAATATGAACACGGGTTGAGAGGGAATGTAATCTTATTTCAATGTTTGCTATTCGAGTCAAATTAACAAAGAACTTGGCACACTTATCAGTATGACGTTTTACCCCCTTTGGTCCGGGTGCATGCACTTATTTGGTTTGGAATGGTATGATGAAGCAGTTTGTATCCTCTGCTGAGGTAAACTGGCTCTAAACAGTTGTAACTAGTCCTTCATATACTGGATACTAGTTCTGCGACAGAGCTGACGCCCAAGATGGTCCCACATATATTGGGAAATATCTAAGGATCTTGCTGGCCACGGGAATTCTTCAATATTACGTAAATTGGGACTTCTTCCAAATTTGTCACCATACTCGATGACGATGGTCATCCTACTTAAAGCAGAACTGCGATTCACTGGACTGTTGATGAATGGGCGTCACTTTGTATTCAGCGATGAATCGGAGCTCTCCACTACCTGTGATGACCATTATCACCTAGTATGGCAGCGACCTGCGGATAGGTCCCATTTTTGAATATTTTAAGAGACAATGCGGTGTCACTCCTAGCGTCATTGGGTTGGGAGTCATCGAGTATCAGGTCACAGTTGATAGTAATTGAGGGAAATCTGACAGCGCAATGGTACGTCATGAACATCCTGTTTCCTCGTGTGTTACTTCTCATTCGACAGTATCGTGCTGCCACTTTTCAATAGGAGAATGCTCGTCCACACACGGCACGTGTGTGTATGAACTGTCTGTGTGATGCTGAGCACTCCCGTAGCCAGCAAGAATCCCAGATCTGTCCACGATAAAATATATGTGGGACTAGCTCTGACGTCCAATTCTCTCCCAGTTCCACTATTCAAGATATCAAGAACCAGTTACAACAGGTGTGGGACAACTTGCCTCAGGAGAACATACAATGGCTTCAGACACCCTTCCCCAACCAAATCAGTGCATGCCAGAGGAAGTGCAACGTCATATTGATAAGTGGCCTCATACTGCCAGGTTCTTTGTAAATTTGACTACGGGTGCAGGAATTTTTAAGGATTGTTTTTGATCATATGATCTACGCCAGGTTGTTCCGTGGTTCGGATACCACGTTAAACTGTAGGACGTAGAGCAGGGGTGGGCAACCCAAATGATCTTGCGGGATACTTTGGAAATGCGTCATAACTCCGTGGGCCGCATATTAAATTATATAGTGTATATTATATTAGATGTTCCGAGATGCTCGCGCATCATGAGCTCGCAGAATATAACATAATTATCCCGCGAACTGATAACTATAAACTCATAAATAAAACAGGCAATATCTGTCATATATTCGCAAAAATATTATTTTAAAATCAAAGTAATTTTTTTCTCATAATTTCGACAGTTTATTTTGAAATATATGGATGCACAAATAATGTGTTTTTTAAATACATTGGTTTTCACCTCATTGGCAATTATAAACTAAATATAATTTGAAAAAGTGTGATGAATCACGCGGGCGGAAAAATCTTGAAGGTATCCGCGGGTTGGCCAACCATGCTCTAAACCGAGTACAATGCTTATTTTTATTGATTTTCATGATTGAAAAAAGCTGATCACGTTTATACGTGCTTCCGAATGTGCAAATTATTTTTCTTGCGAAAATTCTCAGCAGTGGATATTTTTCTTCAGAACGGTATGTTCTGTTTCTAAAATTTCTGAACCTCTCGCTGGCCGGATTGAAGCTGGTGGAGGGCCGGATATGGCCGGGGGCCGGGGGTTGCCCATATATGTCGTAGAGGAAAGGAACAGGCCATTGAAATAATGGCTTAGTATGCCTCCTTTTGGAAGGTCCAACCAACCGTCGGGTTGGGGACTAAGTTAATTAGTTTTTTTTTGCGAGCTTTCATTTCGTTTCCTCCTCCCATTCTGTTTTACTGTTTTTTTTTTTCTTTCAGGCAGTGTATGTTTGACTTGTATGTAGGTATGTAGGGAAATTGCCACTGGGTCAATTAATAATAATAATAACAAAAAATTTATCGTCGAAGCAGAAAAGAACACAAGAAATTTATCATCACAGAAGACCACCAAGAGAATCTTACCAGGAAGCCAACAGGTTATCGCTCCTCGCAGCTTCTTTCTATTATTACTATTACTCCGCGATTTACTAAAAGTGCGTGGTGGAGGGTGCGTTGCACCTATCCTAATGTGTAAAAAATTATGCATTGCAAGGGACATACAGCATGTAACCAGGAGGTGTTCATAGGCTATTTTAATAGACCATCCCGGCATTCGCCTGGAACGATCTACAAAAACCCTGGAGACTTAAAATCAGGATAGCTGCAGAATTTCTGGGGTCCTACTCCTGTCGGATTATTTTTTATCGCTTATGGATCCTTCGTAATACTTTCCCTAATCACTCGTGGAAAAAACGAGGATAGAAAATATATAGGAACCCAAGCGGTTTGTTGCAATGTACAGGCTATTGGATCTATCAGTCCGTCTCACCCAAAATATGTAGCTTTGTCATCCCTATCCAGCCTTTACGAAATCACTCCAGGTGAATGCCGAGGTGGTTCCATGTGTCTTGTTGTCTGTGTGTATTGATGGCAGACAAGCTCTCAATATGGACGATTTGGTGTGTACGTTGACGTAAGTTGCTGTGTACTGTGGGTATCTCAACCACACCATTCTTTAAGTAATGAAATTTTCAGTTTGACTTTTCTTCATTTGGAATCCAGTAATACATTTCCAGCATAAATACTTGGTATTGAGGTATTTGAGAGGACTGTCAAAACTTCTCGATTCTTGAGACTTTTCGCAAGCTTATTTGTGTCAGAGTAACCGATTCACCAGCTATGCTCACTGCCAAGAACTTTTGAGGGCCATGGGGTGTATTATACTTCACAAACATCAGTAACGAATGTATGCAATGAGAACACACGTAACCATTCGGGGTCTGACTGTTCCTTCAGAGTCATTCAATAAATTTTTTCATCATATTCGGAATGCTTTGCCACAGCTCAAACTGATAAAATTCGTGTCACATTATCACAAAACGTCTGGTCAGCATCAACGGACAATCGCTATAGTTAACTTCTTCTTCTTCTTATTTTTTTTTCTTTTTTACTTATGACTTTACACATCGTTGAGGTCATTGGAGGCGGGATGGGACTGGTGACAAGGAACGGGAAGGAATTTGCCCATGGCCTTTTGTAGAAAGCATCCCGGCATTCGCCTGGAGTGATTTGGGAAAATCATGGAAAACCCGAATCTGGATGCCCAGACGGGGATTCCAACTGCCATCCTCCCGAATGTGAGACCAGAGCGTTAAATACTCTATAGTTACCCTCATAGTGTCATGTTGGAGTGGATATTAGGCCAGAGAAACTAGTAGTACGTCAGTGGAATATTGCACAATTTTCATGAAGCCAGGCATCCTGTTGCGCCCACGCAAATTAGCGTTGTGTGCCCGAATATGAAACTTTTACCACTTTTATGGTGACTACGCAAGGTAGCGTATGATGAGGTATATATCTATTCCGGGAAGGATTCAACTGGCGGTGGGTGGCGATAAGATCCTGTGGGTATCTCAACCACATCAATTTTCGAGAAATGACATTTACAGTTTGACTCTTCTTTATTGAGAATCCAGTAACTCCTGGATGTCCAGCGTGAATCGTCGAAGTTGATGCTTTTATGGGACACTGCCCTAAAATTTCTCGGATCGTGAGAATTTTGTTAAGCTTATTTCTCTTAGAATGAGCGGTTCATCAGCTATGGTCGTTGCTGAAAACTTGCAGGCCGTGGGGTGAATGATTCCTCAGAATTTGTGGTAGCGAATGAATACAACGAGAACAAATGTATCCATATGGCGTCTGACTACTACTTCAGTCATTAAAAAAAAAAAATCCCCAGATACGGTATCCTTTGTTACAGCTCAAACTGATAAAACTTATGTCGCATTACCACCAACCGTCTGGCAGTTTATTTCAGCACCAATGACGTACACCTCCTACCACCTGTAAGAAACACAACTGTCGGAAATTTCAGCTATATACCTAGGTATCCAATGAGATCACATGTATATATACGGAAGTCTGACTGCAACTTGAGAGTCATTTAATACATTTTTTCTGTCAGAAACCAGAGTTGAGGGACATGACTTGATACTGTTGAATACAAGTTTTGTATGTGTTTGAGTGTAACGAACGGACGAAATTACTATTTTGGGAATATTTCATACCTTCCCATTATAGAAAGCAAGCTCACTGGGCCTATTGCAGAAGCAGACTGGCAGTTTCGCAGAACACGTTTTACATTACGAACATACAGCGGCTCATCCACAAGAATTTGCTGATTCCCCTTCATCTGAAGCCCTTTCAACAATCATGGGTATTAATTAAGCCGTAAGATATTCATTCATTGCAAACGACTAAGCTCTATAGGATAATTACAAGTCATTGTTAACAGTACAAATATATTTTGAGTGTTAGCGTGTGGAAGAGAGGTATTGGTTGTCTGTAGTTAAATTCGACGCTTGTGAGTTTGGTTTGTATGAATAAGCATGTGTAATGAGAACCAGGCTTACTCTTCCGGATGACTCAAATGGTATACATAGTGTACACAAGTTCGATGAAAACTACAGTCGAGTCTTAACAAAAACGGTGTTACTGTTTTCAGTACGACTTGAGACCGTTACTTATTGCATCTACTATGACCGACTGTGGGATGACAATTTCAGAATGAAGCCTTAAAAAAAATTCCATGTATATAGTTATTTTTCCAACAGGGTCTGATTGGCTAACAGGACACGTGCAGCCTGCTGTCTGAAGAAATATGTCGATGAAGGTTTGCCTGCACTTTAGCCATAACGAACGTGCGGAACCACTATCCGAGTTCTACTTTATTCATTTAACACGATTGTCCATCAGGATTCTGAGTTAAGGAATATGTCTTGATACCGCTAAATGCAAGTTTTGTCTGTATTCGAATTTAGCGGACGTAAGGAAATCGCTATTTTCCAGTAAATAGATGGCTTAAATTAATGTTACTCTCTCAAATAAAATTGTAGTAAATTGAGGGATTTTAGTTCTAGAATTTCCACTCGAAATAATTTTCCGCAAGCTTTCAGCCAGGTAACTTAATTCCACCCAGCGCAGCATAGTTCAAGGTTAACAGACGCACTTCCCATGGGAAGCGTGCTCTCCACTACGATAAATCAAGAAGCCCTTAGTAAGATGTTCTAACGCAATGGCACTACATTCACGTGGGTTCCCCCACCACTTTTCTACCCCCGAGAGCACAGTGTGAAGCCGATGCTCGGGCAGTCTATTCGCCGAGTCTCAGGATGGACCATGTTGCCAGACGGCCTGAAGAATTCATTAGGTAAAGGCTAATGCATTTATACCCTTCTGCTGGTTTAGAAAGAGTATTCCGAGTGACAGGATATTATTAGTAAGGAGTTTTATTCATGAGAGCTATTTCTATGCAGTATTTTCAGTTATTTTTACGTGTATGCTCATATACTCAGTTTTATTGAGTTTATTAAAGTCACTCCATTCTTTCAACTACATGTTTGACTTGTATCACTGGTTCCTGCTCATTACTAGCACTAAGTGAGGGCAGAACGTAATTTCTCTGATTCTATGACCTCATATCTCCTGTGAAACTGATCGGGGAGTGGTTGATCAGAGGCGAAATCAACCTGATCTGTGGTGGATAGCAGCTCATTCACTACAGCCGTATTGAATGGTGTCAGATTCTATGGTTAATTAAGTAAAATCAGTGATCAACGATAGCAGAAATATTGGGAAAGTATTTTCCTATTACTACGGCAAAGAGGCAGGAATTCTCTTTCGCTGTAAAAACCATTTCTTATGTGTAGCAGCCGCAGAGGGTAAATACTAAGCCAGAAACAGTACGTGAAAGTCAGTATAGCAAAGTAATTTTCGACGCTTCGAGAGCACAAGTTGGAGCCGAAACCAGACGGCAGACACTGCAATCAGATAGGAAGAAACCAAGAAGGGGTTCGCGATCCACCGGAGAGCAGCACGGACCGAATCCCAGCAGCTAGCGCGGAAGCAATGGAGGGGGCGCGACACCGCCAGCAGCCAATAGCAGGACGACGCCACCACAATAGTGCCGGACTGCGCCAAAATTCAAGTCTCGCAGTCAACAACACAGCACAACAGTGAGTAACACGCAGTGCGCAGTGTTTCAAAACGATTACAATGACTACCGAAAAATCATGTTTTATATGAAAAAATAAGTCAAAACTAAAGAACATTTTCGATTGCTTTTTCTAAAAAGAATATTTAACTACTACTCCAATCGAAAATGTTGATTTTAAAAAGACTAGCAATGTTTTGGATATCAATGCTGTTTGTTATGGTGCTGCAATTACTAATACACTACTTAGTTCAGATCTAAGACCAGATCAAATAAATTTGTTTAAATGTAGATACCTAGATTTTTATATCGAAGCTTTCCAGCAGATAACTGCGCGGTATCCATAGGAAAAATATCCAATAAAAGGTTTGGACATAATTGAACCATCAAATGTTAAAAATAGCAAAATTGCTTCGATAATTCCTGTTAGCAGATTTTTTACCAATATTGTTCAGACCAATGATTTCCAACAAACTGCTACAGAGTGGCGTCTTTTAAGAAATTTTGAACAAATCAAAACATTTCCTGATGACATTGAACTATTTTGGAACAATGTCAGTTTATTAAAGCATTGCGATGGCCCTCTTATGTTTCATTTGTTTTCTACTTTTATATTTAGTACTTTATCATTGCCCAATTTATCCCCTTATGCTGAGCACATATTCTCGCATATTAACCTTATTAAAACAAAACAGCAAAATAGGATGTCTACTGAGTCGATCACTGGACTATTACATACAAGAAGCCTGCTTAGTGACGATAATTGTTATGACTTCAAAATTAATTAAAAAATGACTGTGGCTATGTACAAAGAATATTGGTACGATCTTAAAGATTGTAAAAATTATGTAGATTTAAGTTTGTTTTTTCTATTTGACTAAGTTTAGATATCTTTTTGTTAAATAACTTAATAAACGAATTGCAAATCACTAAGCCTATTGTTTTTGTTATTTTGTTTATGTTTTACTGGTATTGATTAGTGCTGATCCAAGATATGAAATTTCTATCAAAAATTCTCGTATTAGTTTTAATTTTATAGTATACAGTAAGTTCCTATTATTTGATAAAGATAAAGAAGTTTAAAATAATGGAATGTAGTAATGTAATGAAGTGTAAATAAAATTAACTTGTATTTAAAATTTTAACACTGCCATCTTATGAATTCAATTTATACTATACGAATTTAAAAAGTTAATATGAAAATTAAGCCCATCTTTGAATGCAAGGCGAAACCAAAATTTTCTTTCCAACTTTTGGTGACAATTTGTCTTCCAGTTGCGGCAGCAAATGGCTATCAGTTTGCTGCTCAGATTTATGTCAAACGGGTAGAAAATCTTGGAGTTCCAAGTCTGGTAATCCAATTGGTATCAAACAGATAGAAATTATTGGACAGCAAATCTTGTCCAGTAAAATGTGGTTATTGGGGTTGTAGTTTTTTCATATATCGATTTTGGGTACAAATATAATGATATTAGTTGGAAGATCTATCCATTTCGCATTTTGACGTTCGAGACCACTGCCGTGATAAGATGTGATTCGAGTATTGTTTCACACGTGAGCTACACACAACCTTCGTACTTGATGCAGACCACTACAACTACAAAAAACTAATATAGACTTCCCGCCACGCAGGTCACACCAGAAGATACACTGAAGTAATGAAAGTCATGGGATAGGAAGATCAAATATCGATATGGCGGTAGCACCGCACAAGAAACGCATAAACGTTATTTGCAGCATCGGGGCTTTCATTGTCACTCCTGTGAGTCATGTGAAAGGTTCTCTGTAGTAACTTTTTATGGTCACACGACATGAATTAACAAACTCTTAACGCGGAATTGTAGTTGATACAAGACGCATGGGATATTCCATTTCTGGAATTCTTCGTGAATTCAAGATTCCTCGATCCATGGTGCCTAGCTTGTATCATGAAGATGTAATTTCCGGCGTTACCTCTTGCCATTGTCAACGCAGCGGACGAACAAGTCTACTTAATGATCGATACCAGCAACGTCACAGTGTTGATAAACAGGCGTCAGTGAACAGCATCACTCAATGTGGGACGTACGAAAGATGTGCACGTGCTGACAGTACAGTGAAATTTGGAGTTGATAGGATATGACAGGTGAAGACCGAAGCGAGTGCCTCTGCTAACAAAACTCCTTCGGCCTTAGCGCCTCTCGTGGGCTCATGAGCATAACGTTTGGATCCTAAATGATTGGTAAAACGATGCGTGGACAGATGAGTCACGATCCCAATTGGTAAAAGCTGATGGTAGGATTCGAGTGTGGCGTAGATCCCGCTAGGCCATGAATCCAGGATTTAAGGAAGGTACTGTGCAAACTTTTGATGATTCTATTTTGTGATGGGCTATGTAAATATGGCATGGACTGGTACCAATGGTGTAGCTGAATCAACGTTGAATGGAAACGGTTTTGTTCAGCTACTTGGAGACCATTTATAGCAATTCAAGTCATTCATATTCGCAAACAACGATGGAATTTTCCAGGACTGCAAAACGCCAAAAACATTCACAAATGGTTTGCGGAAAATTATGGATAATTCCAGCGAATAATTTGCCCATCTAAATCGCCAGACATCAATCCAATCGAATATATCAGGGACATGATCGAATGGTCACTTCGTGTGAAACGTTCTGAACCAGCAAAACATTCGCAATTATGGACGACTGTGGAGGAATCATGGCTGAAAATTTATTCAGGGGAACTTTGATTACTTGTTGAGTTGATGTCACGTTGCTGCACTTCGCCGGTCAAAGCGAAGTCATATTCGATATTAGCAAATATCCCATAACTTTTGGCATCTCAGTGTATGTCTGCTTCACTTGAGCAAGCAGTGAATGTATCAGATCTACCTCAGAACCCCCATCCAATCTATCAACTCTACCCCAGAGTATCTGATCGAATCTTTCATTACCTCGTAGTATTAATCCGCTGTAGCCCCACTTTTAGCTGACGAGCTCTCCTCTCTCTTCTTACAAACGATATGCTGATCCACGTGTCGGATTGGACATAGAAAAAATAAAATATAGACATTGGTTCATAACAATTACATTGTTTTTTGTTTATTGGTTAGTCACATATCACACATTCTCCACAGTCTGGACATCAACATTGGTTGTAATTGTCACGTGAATTCCCTACTTTAGAAATTGTACCCGGTATTTCTAACCGTACTCTCTCTATTTTCCATGTATCACTGTTATTTGTGTATTCTCTCAGCTTTGGAATTTCTTGGTGAAACCATTAAAGTATTTAATTTGGAGTCCCATCGAGGTCCCGGTACACGCGAGTGACTTGGACGCCTTTCACTTCTATAGTCTCTTCTGTTAACCTATTCTGTCAAACAGCCGGCCAGACGACTATTGCCGGGCATGTAACTTTAGATCCCGTTCAATAAGTAGCTTACATTGTCTTCCCTCAACATTTACTGTTCCTTTTGGGTTACTCTGATCAATAGTTACAGGTATCATTTTAGTTAGAGTATTACGGGCGGAAACCCCCTAATCGTTTAACTTATTCTGTGAATTACTGCAGCCACATTGCACCCTACTTGATCCACAGAAACTTGTGTGATTTTTGGCACTATAATACCTATCTTTAATTCCTTGAAAAGTTTACTTCCTATAAATGTCTTATCTTTATTATATTTATAATTGTTTTTAATATTATCTTCATTGTTATCTACAGATAATCTTTCTTTACCATTTCTCCTAAATTCCCTTGTAACATCAGATTTCTCATCACTTCCTCGAAATCTACTATCACCACCTCTTCGAAATCTTTCATTGTTACAGCTTTGAAACCTACTATCATTGTCAGAATTCAATCTTGCATCATTTTCAACATAGAATGTATTATTATCAACGTGGAATTAACGAACATCATTTTCTCGACGACATGCATCTTCCACAAAAGCATTGCAAAATAAATTGTTAGTTCTATTTCTACAATATGTATTTTTATTCAATTTGTAGACCAAAAAATATCGGGTGCGTGTCCAATTTTTCAATTCGTCTGTACTTTTTTTAATGTATATTCAGCAATAACTTCGCCAGTTTTGAACCGATTTAAATGAAATTTTTATAGTGGATAGAGTATACGTTCAAAGTGGTCCCATATAAATTTAATTGAGAAACCACCCCTTCTACCCCATTACACCCTTTAATTTTTATACAAACCCACATTTTTTATCCTATTTCGATGCAACTTAGGACAAGTATAGTCAAAAATAAAGAGACAAATACTGTGGACTTTTGGTTTGAAAAAACTGAACCTCTCTCCCCCTATCCACCCCTTTAATTTTTGCCAATATTATTTGTAAAAAGTTATAGTCGACATCATTTAACTCCATTAAAATTTGATATACATGTAATTTTTCATGGAGAATGTTACCGACCAAAAAAAAATTTCTAAAAAAATCACCCCATCTCCCACTTCACACCCCTTAATTTTATAGAATCCTACATTTCTTGTCCGATTTCGATTGAATGTTGGATATGTATACTTTAAAACAACCAGAAAAATCTTGTCAACATTTGGTCTACCAATGCTCAACCCCTCTCCGTCCTGCCAACACCTTAATTTTTGTCAATGTTCTTTATAAAAAGCTACATTCAACACCGTTTGACTGATTACCATCAAAGTTGGCATATGCATGTAATTTTTCATGAAGAACATTTCTAACCAAAAAAACCCCCACCCCTCTCCCCTTTTACATCTTCTAATTTTTTGTACAAACCCACATTTTTATATGAATTCGATGGGACTTTGGACAGGGATAATCAAAAATAAAGAAATAATTACTTTCAACTTTTGGTTTGAAAAAACTGAACCCCTCTCCAGCTATCTACCCCCTTAATTTTTGCCAATGTTCCTTGTACAAAGCTATAGATGACACCATTGAACTGAACTCCATTAAATTTGGCATATACATGTAAATATTCATGAAGAAGGTTTCTGACCAAAAAATTTTAAAAAAAGCCACCTCATCTCCCTCTTTAACATCCCTCAATTTTATAGAATCCTACATTTCTTATCTGATTTTGATTGAACTTTGGACATGTATACTTTAAAACAAAGAAAAAAATCCTGTCAACATTTGGTCTGCCAAAGCTCAACCCCCCTCCCTCCTTCCACCAATTAATTTTTGTCGAAGTTCTTTATAAAAAAAGCTACAGTCGACACCGTTTGACTGACTACCATCAAAGTTGGCATATAAATGTAATTTTTCAAGGAGAATGTTTCTGACCAAAAAAAATAATTTTTTAAAAATCCTAAAAACCGCATTCAAAACAAGCACGCTAAACATTTTAAAATAACTTACACCTTGCTTAGAAGGAAGTAAATTAAAATGCACAATATTTTACATTACTGTTACTGAAATTTTTACATTAATTAGTTATTTTTGGAGTCGGTGCCAGCTGTCACATCGCGAAGATCGAATTACTGAACTTTATTTGGTGTTCGAGGCGAAACGGGAAGTACGAACAAAAGTCGTGAGGCAGGTAGTGTTATTGCGGGAGACAGCTTAGGGAAACAAATTATCAGTATTTTAATCTGTGGCTCCGTCTCGTTGGTCACCCAGGCATTTCCGTGGCGCTACAGAATCAGTTTGTAGGCTGCATCATGCAGTAAATGCTTTACACTTGGTATAATGTTGTCGTATCATCTGTATGTTTCAGTTTTGATGAAACATGTTTCTAGCATCAATTGTAGGTAAGTAGTAACATGATTTTTTATGTATTATTGTTATTCATTATTGTTTTTATCGTTTTGTGTTTCTTGCTTTGGCTGGCACCGACTCCAAAAATAACTAATTAATGTAAAAATTTCAATAACAATAATGAAAAATATTATACTTTTAGATTTTAATTTATTCTAAGCAAGGTATAAAGTTATTTTAAAATTTTTAGTGTGCTTTTTTTTGAAGGCGATTTTTATGTTTCTTAAACAATTATTTAATCATACAACATATTTTATTACCACTTTCGGACAAAAAAAAAAAAAAAAAAAAAAAAGAGAGAAAGTTTTTTCAGTCCTCTTCGGTCATTTCTAAGCATATGCATCACTTGTTCAAAAGTAATGGCATGTTATACTGCTTCAGCAAATGTTTTTGGTTTTTGGAAAGTCACACCATTTTTGCTAATTTTATTCTTCCATCTTCCTATAAATGCGTCTAAACCACACTGATAGTCTTCAAAACGTGTGACTATGTTTTCATATGTGTTATTAATATTTACTAGCGTTTTTTGTGTATCCTCACGGGTCTAGAATAGTTCCAGTTTTTAGGATCAAAGATTATGACAGATTGACATGATTTGACTAAATATAAACTTGACCTGTGTTTCAGGGTGAATAAAATCTCTTGAGCTTGAAGAACACAAAAGCATTAATAGAGGTAGGTATTAAACACAAATAGGGACGATAGCGCAATCGTATAATTGTTTCAAAGGTCATACACTCGAACTTGTTTAAATTAAAACTTGAAAAAATTCTTGTTTGCTTCGAAAGCATCACATTGTTGTTTTTTTTTATTGAGACTGAGCAAACACTCATAATGTAATAATTTCTCATACAATCTGTAACGGCGAGAGAACTTAATAGACATTCCATATTATCAAACAGTTGAGCAACTCCGAAGAAATAAATTGCCAGAATAGTCGATTCGATAACATATTTGGTCTGATGTCCACCTAAAATAACCTATTAACTCACGTACAGCGAAGGTCCAAAAACCATTAATGAAAATGGTCAGTAAATTACCTAAAAAAAGCAAATAAACTGTAATGCATAAACTTTGGCCAAGCAACAACATTAGTGAAAGTTTTAATTAAATTGAAATTTATCCTAAGCCGGAATGACAATTGCCATTCGTGATTACAGCAGAGACCATGAGTAATTTAATTTTTTAAAAGTTTTTTAAGTTGCTTTCATTAGCAACATGATACAGAAAAGCAGATCACGTTTTTTTCAACCGCGAAATTTATCAATATTCTTTTAAACTATGAAACGCTACAAAAAGCAAACTTAATGAATGTATTATGGCAATTAATGTGGTAGCAGTTGCTTAGCTATTAAATTGTGGATATAACCACGAATTACTTCTAATGGTTTCTCTGGTCGCTGTTTTTTGAGCGAAGGCTGGCACGTGACACCGTTCTCCAGCCAATAGCTATCGAGGTGATTGAATGAGTGAGTTAGCTTAAGAAATCAAATAGTAGATTTTTTTCATACCTGCTAATTGCTCATGTTTTTCACCCAGTCTCCATCAAATATTTCTTAACTGTTCGCGATAGAATCTAGTTATGTGTTTCTTTGATAAGCACTTTATAAGTTCGACTGGAAGCCCTTCATATGTTTCGATATTTTTATAGCCATCATCACAAATATCAGCGCTTCCTTGGTTAATTTTGTTTTTAAAAGAGTTAATTACCACTGCTACTCACATCTTCTAATTTAAAATGATCATCAAGTTTAATAAAAAAAAACTCATTTATTGATTCATTAAGCTTTCATCCAAAAGAAACTGGACTCATCATCAGTGCATTGTAATCCCTGCTATTAGAATCTTTAACATTATTAGCTGGTTGAGAAGCACTGGGCTTTAGCGCTATTAATCTCTGACACAATAAATTTCTAGGATACTGTAAATTTAATTCTCGACCCTCTAGAATAATCAACATGCTACCAAAAAGCTTATGTTTTCAAAAAATGACGAAATCTGTACTGGGTTGTCGAGTTGCCTCTGCCTGGCTCTACTGCTCGCTCGCTGGATACTACTATTAGGCGCTGATGCAACACGCAAAATGGCTTCACTTGGAAAACTTGTTTAATGCAGCTAGATGAAACCATAGTGAACGCGCTTAGAAAACGTACCTTTTATGCTTTTACATATTAAATTTACATATTTAAATTTTGCAATCTTTAGTTATAGTTTCAGGATGTAGTTACTTTCGTGTTAGCTTTGAATGGAAAGATTCCTTAGAAAATAGGCGAGCTATACTATATTCAGGCAATGAATTCGATTGACCGATCTTAATGCAGGAGAGAGACCTGATAAATAAAATAATGTATAAATAAGTTAGTTAAAGTTATAGTAGGAAAAGTTAAATCAAAGGAAAATAATTGTACATAAGCTATAAAGAGTACTAAGGTTTTAGAATGAGATTTGTAAGATTTCATTGTTTGAGGGGTGTCGTCAAAGGCTTTTGCATACGGCACAACATGACACTTAAGTTGGGGGAGGATTTTAAAAACCAGTCGGATAGGAAAGTGGTCAGTCGGAATCAAAGACATCGGCGTCTAGTTGCGATGGAAGCACCACTTTTTGGAATTGAAGTAATTTAAGATGTAGCTAAAGTGTTGCAATTATCATCTTTATAAAGGAAAGTGCATTTCATTAAATAAAAGGGGTTTCTGGTTACGTTTGAGAATTTTCTAGTTATTCCAATACTGTCA
This sequence comes from Vandiemenella viatica, assembly GCA_031002005.1. Lineage (NCBI taxonomy): Eukaryota > Metazoa > Arthropoda > Insecta > Orthoptera > Morabidae > Vandiemenella > Vandiemenella viatica. The sequence continues at coordinate 350,070,819 of CM061921.1, forward strand.
GGATCTGTATTTGTGTGCAACATGCTGGTTTGGATGATGGATGAATAGACAGACTGCGTTTAGTTTGGATCTTGATATTTTTAGAAAAGCAAATCTGATTTATAATTCTGTTGAATGGTCAGTACTAAGTTTCATTAGTCGTGATGGCGTCTGGAGAAATTCAAAAAATTGAACGTTATATAAATCAAAATTTGGAAAAGCAGATCTGATTTATAATTTTGTTGAATGGTCAGTACTAACTTTCATTAATAGTGGTGGTGTCTGGAGAAATTAAAAAATCTGAATGTTGTATAAATTAAAATGTAAAATTCAATTTTTCGTCTTTCCATTATTGGATCCCCGTTAATTACTGAAATCAATTTAAATAATTTATTTCTCCTCCCGGGAGTGGCGCCTTCAAACAACTAAGAATCATGAATAGGTACATTTTGTTGATGAACTGTTTCAGTAAAATCTCTGCTCAAATTAAACTCCAGATTATTATTCATCCCCTCCACAATGACAGGTTAGATAATTTTGAGTCTGCAGTGTATGAAGAAATGTACACAATTATGGAAAATAAGAAGACCTGAACTATACACTTGTAAACACAATGCGATGGGATTGTTGAACAGTTCAATAGAACTTATAAGAATATCTGCAGAAAGTCATCGAGAATAACCAAAGGGGCTGGGATCGGTATATTCCATGATTGTAGTGGCGTTGTAAGCTGATTTATTGGTTATAAGCTTACATTTTTAAGTAGATTGTTATCATAATGGATATGAATGTACATATATGATATAAACACACAGATTCACTTTATTTTTGGCTTTAATTTTACAACTTTTTATTTTCTACACGTAATAATATAGTCAGTTTCTTATCTTTTTATAATAATCATCCATTGATCTTGCTGCCGCTCAACCTCTTGATTGTCAGAGATAGTCCTCCATCACTATTTTCCTTGTTCCAAAGGTATTACTTATATAGTCTAATGTACATAAGAAGGATGAATATCAAGTGGAAATAATCTTTGCTGTCTCACAGCGTTTATGTCTACGGTAGATGAAGCAAAGAGAAAAACACCTGCGGAAATGGTTTTTGGGAAGAATTCGCGATTGCCTAGAGAAATCCGAAACATTAAAGACTAGCCCTGATTGCAGCAAACAGTTGCAGAGGTTTCCTGTACATAGAGTCTTGGTTAAAAGAGGGAGTAATAGACAGTGAGATTTTGCCTGAAGAATACGAGTGTAGGCCCTACCGCAGAGACAGAGGAGCAATTGGTGGATGGGTCTTCATACTGGTTAGTTAAGATTACTATAGTTCTCTAGTGTTCATAGATCATGACCATGATTTACTAGGGGTGATAAAAAAGAAAAAATCAGGGTATTGGCTGCTTATTGTAGTGGAAGAATGAATGACGAAGATGAGATTATTGGAGAGAAACTAAATTCACAGTTCAGAGGTGAGCGTAGAATGGTTATTATTGGAGGGGATTTAAATTTAACAGGCGTCAACTGGGTCGGAAATAAGATAAACAACACAAGGGAACAGAGATTTGCAATACCTTAATAAGGGAAGGAGGTTTTACACAAGTGGTAGAGCAAATTATGAGGGGAATAAACATGTTGGATATCTTTCCAATAAAGCCTAGTGAAAATCTTGTACGGTGTCAAGTAATTGAAAGAATAAGTGATCACTGTGCGGTACTGATGGATATTAGGGGATTCAGTAAACCAGTAACCAAAATAGAAGGGGGGAAAAGGCATAGTTACAAAAAGGTACAGACTTTAGAACTGAAGAGATATTTCAGGGAAAGGTTCAGTAAATGGATGGATGGCACAAGTAGAGTGGAGGCGAAATGGGAAGAGTTTAAGGAGATAATAAAAAAGGACGAGGAAATATTTATTCCAAAACAGAAAAAAAGGAGAAGTACAGAAGGGAGGTGAGAAGGTTAAAGAGGCTAGTGAGACGGGATCACAACAGAGTTAAGAGAAAGCAAGGGAGTACGGAATTCTTAAAACAACTAAACAAGCAATAAATAAGAGCAAAGAGAGAACCAAAAAATGGGTCTGTGAAGAATATTATTGGTGCAGGAGAATCGCTGAGTGACGCATCTAGAAATTTCTATGGCTATATAATATAACTGAGGGGAAAGGAAGGTATTCAGGCTATTGTAGATAAGAATGGAGTTGAAGTCACCGGGGATTGTAAAATGGCAGACACATGAGTGACTGGTTTAGTGAGACAACTAGGGACTATCATCCTGTGAAGGAGGGTGATTAATCAGAGCAGAGTCTTCCTAAAAGTGTAAATGAGGAAACTACAAAATTTGAAATAAATTCTCAAGAAATTATGGAGGAAGTCAGAAAGCTAGAAAATGTAGAGCGGCTGGTGTAAATAATATTACCACAGATGTATTAAAGATTGTGGGATACGATATTGTACCTTATCTTGAAATTTTATTTAAAATGATGTTGGAGTCTTGCTGCTTACCAGAGGATTGGAAAAGTGCGATAGTAGTTCCGGTTCATAATTGAGGGGTTAGAAATGGGGTTGAAAATTACAGGCCAATTAGTTTGGCATCAGTGATAGGAAAAATGATGGAGAGATTGATATGCAATTGTATAAGAAATGTCTGTGAAAAAAGAAACTGGTTTCAGATCAACAACATGGCTTTAGGCAAGGATATTCATGTGAATCTCAGATGGTGGGCTATATGCAAGATATTTCAGATGAATTGCACAAGGGAGGCCAAGTTGATAGAGTGGCACTAGATCTTTTTAAGGTATTTGACAGAGTGAACCATAATATGGTTTCAAATAAACTGAACTCTATTGGATTGAATGAAAAAGTTACTTGCTGGGTAGAGGAATTCTTAAAAGCCAGGAACCAAAAGTGTTAGAGCAGGAAATACATTATCAAAGAGGTGGAAGTAAATGTAGGATTGCCACAGGGTAGTGTATTGCGGTTGTGGCTGTTCAGTATTCTAATGAATGACTGCGTTGATGGGTTACTGTCAAAATCTAGGTATTTTGCAGATGATATAATGTTATACAATAGGATCAAAACAGGTGAAGACTGTGAGCAGCTGCAGGGTGACCTGGATAGAATTTCTAAGTGGGTAGGTCAGTATGGAATGAAGATAAATGCTAAGAAGAGTCAGCTTATAAGGTACACAGACAATAAACTAATGGTTAATTATAACAAACTCAATTGGGCAGAGCACATTGGGCAGGCGGTACGAAAAGATTACAAAATCTTTAATTTACTGGGGAGGGTGAAGAGAGAATGTACGGGAGAATATAGGGAGTTGGGTTACAAAAATTTGGTAAGACCGTTAATTGAAAATGGTAGTGTAGTTTGGGACCCACATTTAAGGTCATCAAATACAGGAGTTAGAAGGTGTGCAAAAAAAAAGCCGCTAGACTTGTTTGTGGAAATTATCGCAGGACCCAGTCAGTAACTGATATGATAAGGAAGCTGGATTGGGACTCTTTGAAGGAAAGGAGCAGGATAAAGCGAGTATTGGGAATATACAAGGCATATGTTGATGACGGGGCATGGAGGGATATTGGCCAAAGAATTAGGAATAGTGCATGGAAGGGGAAAGGTGACCATGACCACAAGCTTGCGCTCGATTTCATGCATAAGGGAGTGGGAAAATTTTCTTTTGTTGCTAAGGGTGTCAGGGATTGAAACAAATTACCACTTATTGTGATGAATAGTTTTCCAAAAACGATTAAGGAATTTAAAATTAAAATTTGTAAATCAGAATAGTAAATGGGGGAGGAATTCTAATTATAAAAGAAATTTTTAATTTATATATAAAAAAGGGGTAATTAGATGACTAGGTAAATTGGCACCGTAGTGTTGGCTCCATCGCAATTAATAATAATAATAATAATAATAATAATTTACACTAAATTGCAAAAAGTACAAGGCAACGTGCATAACTAACAAAAAGAATCAATTTGTTCAGGAGTTCAAAGTAAAGAGTTCAGTTATTGACACGGTTGGTTTTCTGAAATATCTCGGGGTAACAGTAGAAAGCAACATCAAATGGGACCAGTACATAACTCTGGACGTAGGTAGAACTAATTCTATGCTGCGATTCTGAGCTAGAATTTTGAAGAATTGCAACACCCATTCAAAGGAGAGAGCGTATAAAACCCTCGTGCATTCACTTTTGGACTAGTTTTGTGCTGTTTCACATCTGAATCGGAAGACATTGATTGACACTATAGAGAAATTACAGACTAGCACGCCACAGTCCTTACGAGATTTTTATGAAGATTGGGATGGGATTGTCTGGTAAACAGATGACGTAGGTCTGTAATATACCGAATATTACAGTAAAATGTATTTGTAAAAATATATTTAGTCGTAACAGGCGAACCTGTCAAAACTGCCGTTGGCCACCCATGTTGAACAGCCGAGCTGGCGGGCGTGCTGCCATCGATAGTAAGATAAAATAAATCGTCCCTGTAGGCAGATGGGCTGCCGCCAGGGTCCAGTGAAATATGCGTATCGAATAAGCAAGAGTTAGTGTCACCCCTTTGTTTTTGTTGTTACCGAACTGGCCGAGTGGACGTGCTGGCGCTCGCGGTCAAATAAGATTTTGCAGAATGGCACAAATTTATCTGGTGCCAACTGGTATAAAGGACATCAGTCTCTACCATATATGGAGTGGTGAGTACAATCAAGTAGCTACGTGGCGCTGGACATCTTGCATCGCTATGCTGCTACATACTATTGCTGCCGTAGTTGACCAGTGGATCTGACTTGGGGAAACAGTAAATTTCTCTCTCATACCTAGCATACCTAATTAACCTAACATACTATTTCAGGCTGTCTGTAAAACATTTTGTTTTCATTAAAATCCAATAAAACTGGAATTGACTTTGTCATTTCTAGCGTGAGTTTGCCTCCCTAGTTTTCGTCAAAATTCCTTTGGCGAGAGCCGCTCCTTGCCTCAGGTATCGAACCCGTGTCCTCAATATTACATGTTGTGGCCAAAAGTACTGTGGCTTCCAATGTGGAATATGACAGGCCTCGCTTGAATTTATTGGAAAACATGCGAACAAGTCCTTTCATTTATGAGTGCGATGTAATACTTTGTCCACCAACTTGTTTGGGTCGCAATGACAGGAGAGATAAGGTAAAAAAAAATAAAAAAAAATAGTTGCCGTACTGATGCTTATATGAATTCTGTCTTAACTCATGCTAGTTGTGATTTTATACACAGGGTCAGTTTTGGTGCAAAAGAACCCTCTGCCACCCACAATTTTGTAAATTGCAGAATATAGATGTAGATGTTTCTAGCTGACAACCCTGTTGCTACATTATCTCCAATCAGCTAAGTGGTAACCATTAGCCGCAAGGACAATGTGACGGTGTAGCTGTGCATCTGCATGGTACTGCGTTCGAGATCCCGATCTAAGGTGATTCGCACCTCCATAAGACCACCTGTTCTAACATCGAACCCAGTGAACACGTCTTGTTTCACGTGGTGGGAAATCCGCATTTAGAGCAATCCTACCCACTACCCTCGCTCCAACTATGTTAACTGATCAAAAGATGGTTATCTACCCCTTTTAGGCATGTGAATGACGTGTAACACATCGTCGGAGAACAGTACAGCACCGGTAACGACCGGCTGTTTTCTGCGCATTTGGGCAATTGCTACCATTACCCCAATTTGATTTCGGATATTACCACAGATTTGCGCTTTTCATCACCGCATGTTGTGATGATGGTGCAGAATGGATCCCACATTTTGGATATCAAATACAGTAGTTGAAGGGGGTGCAAACAAGGGCTGCTAGATTTTTCTATGGAAATTATCACAGAATACAATTGCTAACTATTAATCTAAAGGAGATGGAATGGGATCCATTGAAAGATAGTAGGAGGCGAAGATAGTCATGGGAGTGTACAAGGCGTATATTTGTGATGAGGCCTCGAAAGATACTGGTGGAAGAATTAAAAGAGGCGAATGGAAGGTAAAAGGTGACCATGACCAAGAGCTGGCACTCGATTTCAAGCATAAGGGTGTGAGAAGATTTTCTGACTTGGGTATGGAGGACAGGGATTGGAATAAATTACCAAGAGAAATTATGCAGAATTAGGTTCGCTGCGTGTGCCTACTTCACCAGCCTGATTGTCAGCATTTATGCTGATTCGGTCGAGCCGCAGCTTGCCATCCGCCGGCATCTCCTTATGGTGCGACACTTTAAATACACTGCCATAACACCTGGCAGTCCCGTGTACGACGTAGTCTCATTCATCAAAATTTCGAACGGCTTTGCACGAATCGTCATAGAGCAACCAAACAGTTCAGCTACCATAGAATGGCTATTTTAGAAGATTATTGGTTTGAGCTGCCCTTTTCTTATCACCAGGGTTGGAGTAAATCTCTTCCCTAGCTTTTAAAGAAGCCCAGAACAATTTTAGAACTGTCTCGGTATAACAAACTGTTTACCGCTGACAATGCTTTTATTAATGTTTTTAGAGATATTTTAAACCAGCATCACACCTTTACCCCAGTATACACCGATGGGTATAAGCAGGCTAAAGGAGTAGGTTTCTATGTAGTGTTCCCTCGAGCGACTTCCACACACAATCTGGCTATCTGGTGCAGAGTTAACACCGCCGACCGAGCGTGGTGGTGTAACGGTTAGCATTCTGACTTCGCATTCTGGAGGACGGTGGTTTGAATCCCCGTCCGGTCATCCAGATTTGGGTTTTACATGGTTTCCCAAATCACTCCAGGTAAATGCCGGGGTTCTTCCTTCCAAAGGCCATGGCCGAATTCCTTCCCATTTCTTGCCCCCCCCCTCCTTTTCCGTCTCTAAAGACTTCGCTGTTAAGAGACGTTAAGCAGTTAAAAAAAACACCGCCGAGTGTTGTGCTTTGTTAATGTCGCTTCAGCATATGAAAGTAATGCGTGATACAAGGTTCATCATATGCTGTGATTCCCTCAGCAGACCGATTGCTCCAATCTTGTGGGCCCACTTAGCCATCGATCTGTCCCATATTTTTAACAATGACAATGTGCCTAAAAATTTAAAGTTTTGTGGTTTTGCCGGTCTCGTTCTAAAAATTTTGGGCAGATTGGCCTAGGTTTTAGAATGGATTGGTGGTCTTTTTACAACCACTATCCAAGAACTGGTTTTATCTTTTAAGAAGTTTCTTTTTTTATGTCTGACATTTTATATCTGGCAACCCTTTTACAGCCAACCACCTAGTTTGTTGTTTTAATGCTCGTTTAATCTGGTTTTCTCGGTAGTGAAACAAAAGCAGGTGTGCACTGACCATTTATCCAGCATGTTTAGCGCGAGTTTCAACTGCCGCTCAGCGCCTCTCAGGCAAGATGATGTACAAGTAATCATCGTATAAAGAGGGCCGGCTAGGACTCCTTATTATGGTTGAAATGCCATTAATCCTAACATCGAAAAGGGTCACACTTAAAACTGAACCTTGAGGAACACCGTTTTCCTGAATCAAAGATCTGACACTTCACCACCGACTCGATATCGAAAGCCACGGCCTGATGAAAACGATTTTAAAAATTCGGGTCAGATTTCCCCTAAATTTCTATTTATGTAATTGGTTCTAAAATAGCATGCCGCCAGGTAGTATCGTATGCCTATTCTATGACAAAAAATACACAGAAAAGGTGTTGGCTGACTACACGTCCATGATCCAGATGCCGGCGGTCGAGAGTACCTATACGGCGGAGAGAATTCCATACTTCTGATGATGTTGTGGAACGGTTAGTTGTGCTCACAAAGTACAGCCACGATCTTCTCTTGCTCTCCTTAATCACATGATCTTGCAATACGGAACATTGCTAGGTTGTCGGATGATGGGTACAATTAAAACGGCGCAACGCCCTTCACCTAGCCTGAATAACGGAACGACAATCATCTTCCAGCATTCCGGAGCTTTTATGTATGTAAACGTCAGCTGCCGGGTGAATCACTTCTGTGAAGTGATTCACGTTCTCCTCTATGCAGTCATACTTATGGAGAGCAACAGTACAGCGGAAAAGCTGCTAATTGGCTTCGCTGACTTTCCATTTTAGTCTGCTATTTCTTCTACGTCCAAACTCGACGTGCATCCATACTGGGAAGTGATCGCTTCCGTGGAGGTCACGATCCACCACCCAATGCACGGAGTCTGCAATAGAAGGAGACCGCAATGAAAGGACAATTGCAGAGGACGAACTGGTAGCAGTGGTAAAATGCGTCATTTGACCAGTACTAAGGAGGTATATTTCCTCTTGCCCTCTTAATCTACCAACTACTCAGCTTCTGGGGCAATCGGTGTTTGAACCCCAGAACGCACTATGTGCGTTGAAATCTGCTAGTAGCAGGAATCGCCGAATAAGCTGCCGCAAGATGTTGGAAAGTTCGTCATAATCGACATGCGTATTCGGCGCTAGATAAATAGAGCATACGGTCAGTTTACTATGACCGTTTGTCCTCACTGCCACTGCTTATAGATCAGAGTTGAGAGCAATGGATTCATCCTTTTTATATATGTCATACCCTCTTAGCACTGGGTCATGTATTGGTATAAAAAGTGTTTCTTCTAAACAGAGACACATGGGTTTAGATCGTGTTGTACTTCCTCTTTGTGAGCCTGAAAGTCGTTGATGTTACACTGAAGAGTGGGAGCTATCCTATCTATTTAATTTCATCCGCCCCAGTTTGTGTCGGTCCTCGGACGGTGACAGCTGAGGAATGGGACCAGGTTCATCCAATAGCATTTCTTCAGCTTTGTTTTCAGGATCCAAAGACGGACCAGATAGAGAGAAGGCCTCGAAGAGTTGCCAATCTTTTTTTCCGCAGAGGCTTTCACCCCCTCCTTTCGCTGCCAGTTGGGGATCTGAGAAGAGAAGAGGAAACGGACTTCACAATGTTGGGTCTGAATATTTGAACCTCCAACTTTCTGCACTGTTTTCCATCCGTTGCTAGCTGAAGATGTTGCTGCCTTCACTTCCAATGCAGGTGCTGCCGCTATTGCAGTGGGTCCTATGGTTGCAGGTATTGCAACGGATCGCTGTGCTTCTAATGGTGGAACCGATAAACCAGCAGTCTTTGTGGTCGGCGTTGCAGACGTGTTGCTACCGACGCGACGTCCGCAGTCTTTGGTGTTATGACCTTAATGGGTTTGGCGCCACATTTTCACTGACAAGAGCACCTTGTGGTTGTGCACATGTGCGCAACGGACGTCTGCGTAACAATTTATTTCATGCCGGGAGTTGACAAAGTTTTGGCGAAGCTTGTGGCGAAGACTGGTGGTGCAATCGCCTTAAACCACTTCGCCATAAGGTAGTCGTTCCTTTGTTCTAAACTACTATATCTTATTTTCATCGAGATACACTCGACACGCCCTGTTCCTGGCTGGATGTGACCTGGAGCAGTTGACACACACCTGTGGGAGGGTGCAGCGACAAACCTGCTCATGAGCCGCCATTCCACGTTTCCCAAAGGTGGGATTGCCTTTGCAGGTCACCGTCGTATGACCGAACCGTTTGTACTTGAAACAGCGGATCGGATCCAGGCACACATGGGTGAACATTGAGATTCAAATAGCCTGCTTTGATGATTTTCGGCAACGTCGGAGCGTCGAACGTCAGGACGAAGGTGGCAGTCTTTTCAAAACTGCCGCGAACCCTTCGTGTGATCTGAGGAACCTCGACCACATTCTCTGATCCCCACTCCTTGATTTCCCAGTCTCCAAATCAATCAGATCTCGCCTTTACTCGAATTTAGAGTTTTATGGGGTTCTCATTTTACTGCGGACTCAGATTTAACGAGTAGAACAACCTGCTTGCTGGTAGATGTTTTCAACACCAATGTCACTTTCCTCAGCTTTTTAACACTTTTTAGCGTTCCAGCAATACCTTCTGTACCTTTTTGTATATAAAAAGGAGAGACATTTTCAAAGGATCCCTCCTTTCTTGCCATTATTATGAAGGCGTTATCGTTGACATAACCCCTAAAGTTAATCTCTTCATTCTCAGGAGAAAGGCTTTCAGCCCTCGCCCGCTTAACTGTTCTTTGTGCGTTTGAGATACCCTGCAACCGCAAACACCACAGACGGAAGAATTTTTGGGAGTTTTGTTTTTGATTTCGTCCCAGTGACGTGAAACCCCTGCATCACGCCACCAATCCCAATACAACAGAGGTGCGGCAGGGGCCTCTGAGGTTGTATGCTAGCAAGTGGTTTGCTACCCATTCACTTCCTCGGCATGTTACTCCCTTTGAAGTTGAGGGTTTTTTTGAGGTTTGTACCGACCTCCCGAGCTAGGCGTTGTAGCCAAGATCCCTGTTTTCCCTGACACACAACATTCCACCATCATGCCATATAGTGGTCGTTGAAACTTGGAAGGAGTTTATGATGCGGAAACTTGTGGCACTCATAAGTTTCCAGTTCAGGTATGAGCGGGTTCACCAAAGCCTTAACTGGCACTCGTGTACCAGGCTCCTGACCATATAAAATGGCATGATGACGACATTACACAAGAAAACACTGAGACCAAATCTCAGTACAATACATTAGATTTCAGATCTTTAGGAATTTACACTACAATATTCCATGTTGATTACGAATGAAGGTTTTACCAGTGTATTAACTATAATAAAAGATCTCAGGACTACCAATGGAAGAGCATGTCAATCTGATACGATATTTCCAAGCTGCTCTCCCACTTCACCAGATGATGACATTGGTGAGTGTCTTAAAAACATTCCATGTTAATAGTGGAGGGATTGGAAAACATATGTTCTTGTCAGCTGTTTCACACTCATTGGCAGTATTCCTAAAAAGTCAGGCCCACCAATCACACATAGCTCAACAATTAGAAATTTCTGAAAGATTGGGAGTTTTAAAATTTCCTTTCCAAAGAAATTTTAGAATGACAATTGTAACATTAAAATCACAAATAATTCAGTAATAAAAGCATTAAAAGCAGAGTTTTGTATATAAATAAAAGAAATTTTATATGGAACAATAACACTATAACAGTTAAATGCATATGAAATGATTTGAAAGTAAAAAGACAAATTTAATATTCGGTGACAATATGATACTATAAGGAACAGTTATTAAAAAGAAAGCTTTTGCAGGGGGCTTATATACTGGAAGATATGGCGGTTTGATTTAAGGATTTAAAGGGGAAATAGAAAATATTTAATTTAAAAATATGGATAGCAGATGTGTGGTGAAAAACGAAGCAACTGAAGTAAATATTTCATAATTACTGTTTTGTGCAGGGGATGAATGAGTATTGGAATAAACCAGATTAAAAAGGAATTTTCCTGTTATAAAAACTTGAGGGCAGAGCCACATTTAAGAATAGGCTGTAACCTAGGGGCCAGCACCATATGCTAGCATAATAAAACATATTAGTCGCTGTTATCCTGTTGACATGTATTGTGAATAATCAGTAGTGCGTTTTTTAATCTTTCTCTAATGCACGCTTTGGTGATGTTAATAATCTTTTATTGTTTGTTTTATCTTAATATGTAGGTCTACTGTTTTATTTTACTGTAGGCTATTGTGGCCCGTCTTCATATAGCAGCAGTGCTTATGTGCCCCAGGAAAAACAAAAAATGTTGAGTACCACTTTTCTAGAAGCTTTTAGGTGATGTGACCAAGCATTTCTATTGCAACACAAGAAACTATACCGTATCCCGAGGGGGGAGGGGGGCAGGGGGCGGGTTTCATGAAGGTAAAGGCAGAAGTGTGGTGTGAAGGTAGGCGGCAAGTTAATTTGTTGAAATTTACTTTTGTGTTAGCTAGTAAAAGGAACTGCTATTTCAAGAAATTTATAAAAACTATTTTATTCTTCAAAATTAAGTAAAACTAAACTCATGGACTACTTATCCAAATGTTATGAGTGAGTGGAAGCTGTTAAACATGTGTGTGTCACAGAAGGTAACTTGAATCTTCTATGAATGATCGAAACCGATATAGTTTGAAGATTTATAGTATGTAAAAATCCGATGCCAGCAATAGTCTTTGTTTTGTTCACAATAAATGTAGTGAAACGTGATTTTGTCTTGTAAACTTCATTTAAAAACTACCATTCATATATGTTGCTTCTCTCAGTCTCAAAATTTATAGTAAAATATTCAAAGGAGATGGAAACTGCTTGCAATTGGAATGAACTCCGTTTCAAAGTGGTATATAGAAGAATCAAGTTCTGCACAGGCATGGTCATTAGTTCACAACCAATGTAAACAATAGCAGCCCGAACCATAACAAAACAACTTTTCGGTCACATTGGGTTGCGGAAAATGTATTATTTATCCTCCATGATGATAAATATTCTCCAATTTGTTTGGAAAAATTGTATACATTTTCTGTATGAACCAACAATGATTTCTGTTGATGCCATTAAATAGGGGTTGCTTTATCATCCCATGATTTTATTTGAACAGATAAATAAAATTATTTTAGACTTGTATTTTAACCTAATATAACATATTGCAGTCATTGAAATCTGAGGAGGTAGAATGCCTCTGTGATAACATGTAACAACAAGCTGTAGATATCTGACATCATGTTTACATTTAATAATGCAGTTTTATGTGCTGATTTCAAATCTGAAAATCATTTTGCTGCATCACGTCAGGTTTCGAAAGTATGTAAAAAATACATATTTACATGGAACACCTTACTTCGAATACGATTTCATCGGTTTTCATTATTTGTAAAGCAACTTAAATTGTGTTTTCGTCGATTTTGAATACAGTTACACTTAACATAACATATTGAAATATTTTTGAGGCTGCAGTACTATTATTTCATTTGTTTACTTTTTATTTTCTGTGAAAAAAATATGTCGTCGAGAGGTTGCATGAATTCAGCAGAATTGTTTTCCTATCTGACAGACAAAACCCATCGGAAGACTTTTACACCATTTCTGAAGGGAGCATATGAACTATACTTTGATTGGAAGGAGGATAGTGGTAAGTCGTGGGCACCGCAGTACATCTGTTTGAGATGTGCATGCAACTTACGCGGTTGGCTAAGGAAGGCGAAGAAGAACAACCATCTGGCATTCGGAATTAGTATGATGTGGCGTGAGTCAAGCAACCATGCCATAGACTGTTATTTCTGTTAAGCAAAAGTCAGTGGATTCTCCTAAAAAAAAACTCGTGCAAGTATAAAGTACCCAAACATTCCCTCAGTTTCAAAGCCAATTCCACAGGATCCTGTCACTTGTACAATACCAACAGCGCCTAAGGAATACAGAGTCGATGAAGGGACGCAAGAAGATAGTTCTCCTTCTTCTCCTAGCAACAACGCAGACTTTGACTACCATCCTGGAGTAGATATTCATTTGATGAATGATGCTGAACTTTGAGACCTCGTGTGGAACTTGGCACTACCAAAAAGCCAAGCTGAACTGCTAGGATCACCAAATGGTTAAGAAGCCTTCTGCTGTCACCGTATATATTATCTTGGTTCTCCGGGTGGAGCCACTTCGATATATTTAAACCTAATGGTTCTGACATCGTGCCGTGGCCTTCTTCAGAGGATGCCGCTATCGCCTTATATAGTAGCAGGAAGCTAGCGCGGGCGGACGCTATTAGTCTGAGGTGACATCACCGTGCCCAATGTAGGCGGTTGGCTGGGGTCGTTTGTCTTGGGTTTTCCTGAGCTGATATGACCAAATATGGTCAAGTTGCAAACCATTGTCGGCATTCATGTTGTTGGGCTGTTTTGTATTTCTAAGGCTTCTCTTACACGCCTAGGCCACCATCTGCTCTCAATGGTTATAACGCTGGTCTTATTAAACAAAATTGAGTGGCCACTATCGCCTGAATGTAGAACTACAGCGGACTAGCTTGTGTCGTTAGTTTTCAAATGCCTGATAAGCTCATTGAGCCTCTCCTTAACGGCGCGTCCTGTTTCGAGAATGTATACCTTGCCGCAACTACAAGGAATTTCATATACCCCTGGTCTTTGTAAATGTTCTCTTTTGTCTTTAACGCTGGTGAGGATGCTGGACAATTTCCTAGGTGCCTTGTATATGGGACAGGTGTTCTTCTTTTTAAGCAGCCGACCAATCTTATCCATCACTCCTTGGATGTATGGCAGGATGGCCACTGCCTTGTCAGGTGGTTTCTTGTTCTCCGCCGATGATGCTGCAGTGCGAGACAAAGTGGAGCGATCAAGGCATGCCAAGGCTTTATTACAAGCAGCTACACTATAGCCATTGGCTAGAAATGTCTCCTTCAAATTTCTCTTTTCAGTGGCCAAACTCGCTTCGTTACATACCACAGACGGGTAGAGAGATAATGTTTTTAAAATTCCATTTTTGATCGCTGGATGATGGTGAGAGTCAGCGTGGAGGTACCGATTAGTATGCGTTGGTATTCGGAATACTCGGTGGCCCAAGGAGCCATCATCATTTCTTGTAACTAATACATCCAGCGATGCCTATGTCAGCTGGTAAAATGACAATATCTTTCCTCTCTTTTAATTGATGAAGGGCAATATGTCCTTATCTAGTGAGATTCGGTGCAGGTGGCCTTGCACTTGATAAAATCTTGGCCGTGGCGCTTCGGATTTCGTACACTTTGTCAGCTGTTAAGCACGAAACAGAAGACTCCACTGCAGAAATCACCTCGTCCGTCGGTATTTTGGCTGGCTGTTGTCATGTATTCTGACGAATACCATCGGAAGGTGGAGACGCTGTTACACGACGAGACGTATGAGAAGTTAAAAAGCAATCCTCTGCAGAAGATTAGACACCTTGTGGCCACCAAAATACGTGAAGCAACCTCAACTGAACCTGAGGCTAAGAGGAAATTAACTACTACCAACAATCTCCCTCCTAGATTTTATGGCCTTCCAAAAATCCACAAAGACGGTGTACCTCTGAGACCTATCGTCAGCGTTTTTCAATCTCCTACGCATCCACTGGCCAGATATTTAGCAGAAAAGTTGAAGATTTTGAGGAACTCTTCCTCCACCATCAAAAATTCCTCCCACTTCATTGAAATCATCAGGAACAGACGACTAGAAGAAAATGAAATTCTTGTCAGCTTCGACGTCATGTCGCTTTTTACCAATGTGTCAGTAGACGAGGTCATTAATATAATCAGAGAGCGATTAGAAAAGCTCAACTTGCCACTAGAGTGGGCTTCACTTACTGGGTTCTGCCTGAAAGCGACCTTCTTTCAGTACAAAAACCACTTTTACCAACAGAAGGAAGGAGCCGCCATGTGAAGCCCATTGTCCCCAGTAGTCGCCGACTAATTTATGGAAGCTTTCGAAGCTAAAGTTATCCATAACGCCTCCTTGAAACCATCGCTATGGCTGAGATTTGTGGATGACACCTTTGTAATCTGGCCCCATGGAATAAAGTCGCTTCATGTCTTCTTCGATCATTTAAACAGAGCCCATGATAAGATCAAGTTTAAATCGACAACCAGCTCCCATTCCTGGATGTATTAGTTACAAGAAATGATGATGGCTCCTTGGGCCACCGAGTATACCGAATACCAACGCATACTAATCGGTACCTCCACGCTGACTCTCACCATCATCCAGCGATCAAAAATGGAATTTTAAAAACATTATCTCTCCACCCGTCTGTGGTATGTGACGAAGCGAGTTTGGCCACTGAAAAGAGAAATTTAAAGGAGACATTTCTAGCCAATGGCTATAGTGTAGCTGCTTGTAATAAAGCCTTGGCATGCCTTGATCACTCCACTTTGTCTCGCACTGCAGCATCATCGGTGGAGAACAACAAACCACCTGACAAGGCAGTGGCCATCCTGCCATACATCCAAGGAGTGATGGATAAGATTGGTCTGCTGCTTAAAAAGAAGAACATCTGTCCCATATACAAGGCACCTAGGAAGTTGTCCAGCATCCTCACCAGTGTTAAAGACAAAAGAGAACATTTGCAAACACCAGGGGTATATGAAATTCCTTGTAGTTGCGGCAAGGTATACATTCTCGAAACAGGACGCACCGTTAAGGAGAGGCTCAATGAGCACATTAGGCATTTGAAAAATAACGACACTAGCAAGTCCGCTGTAGTTCTACATTCAGCCGATAGTGACTACTCAATTTTGTTTG
The DNA here is from genome assembly GCA_031002005.1 of Vandiemenella viatica. Taxonomy (NCBI): domain Eukaryota; kingdom Metazoa; phylum Arthropoda; class Insecta; order Orthoptera; family Morabidae; genus Vandiemenella; species Vandiemenella viatica. The sequence continues at coordinate 350,086,917 of CM061921.1, forward strand.
ATAAGACCAGCGTTATAACCATTGAGAGCAGTTGGTGGCTTAGGCGTGTAAGAGAAGCCTTAGAAATACAAAACAGCCCAACAACATGAATGCCGACAATGGTTTGCAACTTGACCATATTTGGTCATATCAGCTCAGGAAAACCCAAGACAAACGACCCCATCCAACCGCCTACACCGGGCACGGTGATGTCACCTCGGACCAATAGCGCCCGCCCGCGCTAGCTTCCTGCTACTATATAAGGCGATAGTGGCATCTGACAAAGCAGTCCTCTGAAGAAGGCCACGGCACGATGTCAGAAACGTTACGTTTAAATATATCAACGTGGCTCCACCCGGAGAACTAAGATAATGCTAGGATCACGTTTTAAAGAATTTAATTTGCTTGCCCAGTTACAGAAACTTCACACTTTCGGTACAGACACACAGAACTCGTGTAGTTCTTTGTTTTTGTTACTGCACGGACGTCCAAGGTCTAATGTCAAGCCTCGGGGTGGAGAACAGCACTGAAGAATGGCAGGCTGATCTTTGATTAATCAAAGACAACTTTAAATGCAGTATTATTACACAACGGTAACAGAAATGCATCAGTACTAGTTGGTTACTTACCCACCTGAAAGAGACATATAAAACCATGTCGCCACTTCTTGACGAAAAACGATTACGCGACTACAACTTGTCATATCTGTGGTGATTTAAATGTTATCACTAGTCTCATGGGAATGCAGACTGGGTACACAAAGTACTGCTGCTTTATCTGCGAGTGTGACAGCAGAGACAGGAAACATCACTAAATAACGACGAATTGGCCCATCAAAGATAAAATGCAACCAGGAAGTAAAAGCGTCTTTCGTATGCCATTGGTTGAGCGTGACAAAATTATCATGCCTCCACTTCATATAAAGCTGGGGCTCTTGAAGAACTTCGTGAAGACACTAGATAACAACTCGGATGCTTTTCGGTACCTGTGCAACAAGTTTCTGGAGTTGAGTTATGCAAAAGTGAAAGAAGATGTGTTCAAAGGTCAACAAATAAGAAAAATCAATTGCGGACAGCCACTCCAAAGACTTACTGGGAGATACTGAAAGATATGCATGGATGGCATTCAAATTAGTTATAGCCAATTTCCTTGGAAATTTAAATCTCCTGACAATGTGAATGTTGTGCAGATGTGCATTAGTGCGTACAGCCATGCTGGGTTGCAACATGTTCCTCAAAATTCATCTCCTCGACTCACATCTTGATTTCTCCCCTGAGAACCTGAATTCTGTCAGCGACGAACATGGTTAACGGTTTCATCAGGACATCTCGATGATGTTGTCACGCTATCAGGAACGATGGAGCGCAGCATTGTAGACCGATTACTGCTGCATGCTTCAGCGCGAGATGCCGAATGCACAGCACAAATACAAATCTACAGTCAAGAAATTCAAACCAAAGTCACTGTAAAATATGGATGTTTATTTTATATGTATTGTTTTATTTATGTAACATACCTACAACTAGATTGACCTATATAGTATGTGTTCATTAGAACTACACGAAATAATAAGTACTCTTCTGAAACTTGTGTCTGTGAGTTGTTTGCCGTGATACTATGTTAAACGTCTATAGCTGGTTAATGTCTTCTCTCTCAAGAATGGTGGGTTATAGAGACAAACGGTTTGCATATTCAGAATCAGCATATCACAATTGTCTTAGAACACATGTTGGATACCCAAATTTTTTTTTTTTTTGTTTATCAGCGTAATTGGTTTGTGGGGTTGTGACTGCAAATTTTGATTTTTGGAAGGAACGCCGAAACATTTAAACTTTTATTTGTAGTGAAATAAATGTAGCTTGTAATTTGTTTTTTTTCTCTATAAAACAATTCAATTTATGCTCCCCCCTCCCCAACTTTGGGATGGGGGAACTAATTTCACTCGTAAATATTTTTCCTACAGATAAAACAAATTGTGCCAACCTTGGATTTTAATATATACTACAAAATTATTAAAATCAAATATATGTATAGAAATATCCAGATTTTCGTAAGTTACTAATAAAGATCCCAACTTACAGGAAATTAGATATTGTGATACTAAAACTGCAGAAGACTTTGCATAGCACAATACTACATTTTGCTTTGTTCTGAATGTGTGCACAAAACCTGTTTACTATATACCGAGTGTATGAGATTGGCATCCACACATGTTAATTTTTTCCTATACATAGGGAGTATCTGTCACAAGTTATGGTCCTAGTCACCCAAATAGACCTGTCAAGGTCATGGCATCAGCAAACCAAATCATAACAAAATTCTTTCAGTTATGTGTGGAAAAATTCTAAAAAACAATCCTTAATTTGAAGAAGATGTACTTTTTAATTCAAAATATTTACGGTACTATTTTTAAAAAATAAAAAATAATTTCCATGAAAATTGCAGAGAAGCATGTAACTAAAAAAAACAAAAAAACAGGGTTACACGAATCACTTTCTTGTTCCTATTATGTAACGTAAAAAGAGTGAGAAAATATTGACACTAAATATAGGGAACACGTTGCTTCATATTTTATTGGTGTGAATGTTGTCGCCCTGTGCTCACTGACTGACAGCTTCGTTCAACAATGATGAGAAAGATATTTCCTGAACCTTCACAAAATATTCAATTTGCAGCTCATCTAAGAATTCCTATTCTAACAGCAAATTACATGGCAAATACACATATAAAAATGGTTTCCTGTAAAATCTTGTCACCTCATCTAATATATAAAAATGAATGTTTGTTTTTTCGTCTTCTATGAGTTCCTATACCATTCATCCAATTGCGATGAAACTTTGGTGGGTTATAGTGTGCGATTAAAAAAATATAAAAAAACCACGTCCTCTCCCCCTACACACCACTCAATTTTTTCAAATGATCAGTGTATTAAACCACAGTTTTTACTCAATTTGATGGAGTTTTGCTCACGTGTACTTTAAAACAAAAAATACTGTGTACATTTTTTTGAAAACCAACCGCCCCCCTTTTAATTTTTGCCAACGTTCTTCATACAAACAAACAATTTTTATCCATTTTTGATAGTAGTTAGCATTGGAATACTTCGATACAAGGTAGCTCAGTGGTTAAAGTGCTTGCTAACACACCATTCTGTCCTGGTCACAGGTTCAAATCCCAGTGGAAGCAGAAATTTTTAAGAGTTATTTTTGATCATTTGAGCTACGCCGGTACATTCATGGAGGAAGGAATTATATGGAGGAGAAGTGACGTTAAATCGGTGAAGCAAGCACTAAGCTCTCCCGCATGGTGGCAGCACCGGCAGCGACCATATGGCGCTTCCCAACAATTAAGGTGTTCACATTGTGGTAGATGCAGTGATTATTTCATTTAGTATTGTGTATAAGTGTTTTAAAATGCCAGCTTGTGTTGCGTACTGTTGCACAAATAGGCCAGACAGGAAAGAACCTGGAATATCATTTCATAAGTAAGTTGAATTGTAATTATCGTTGTTGAAGTGAGCGGTAGACACCGCAAACTTTGCAGTACGTCTATAAATATGTAGTCATAGCTCTCAATGGGATGACTTTGTTCTCAAATTTTTCTTGGTGTAGTGTAGAAAATCAGCAAACCTTGCTATTTTGCACATAATAGACTAGCATTATTTTTTAACGAGTGTTTAAAATGAGATTTAAAGGGGCGTGTTTTACTTCGCGATTCAGTGAATTTACTATTACGATTTCTTTCGTCACGTTGCTGATTATACTGACAATGGATGATGAAATTAACTGTTATGTGAGAAGCTGTGAGTTTTATTAATTTTTTAAATAGCTATTTCAGGCCATTGTCTTAGGTTATTTTTAAAGCTTCATATAAGACTTGTTTCTGTTTGTAAATACGTCTATACCTATTTTTACCGATTTTGAAATCTTTCTCATCTATTTATGTCGAAACAGGTTCATGCAGAAATAAAAATGGGCTTCATAAATAAAGAAGTTATTGGCCTTTGAACAAAATCAATTTGGGGAATGTGTTTCTAATTTAGTCTCTTTTTTTTGTACAACATTCTTCCCCCTCCCCCCCCCCCCCGTATCTAAATCTAACTGAGAGATAATTTTTTTACAATTGTCCTAATAAGTAGGGCTGTGAAATTAGACAACACATCTTGATCAAGAGAATGTTCATTAAGGTGACTGAATAAACATTTTATTTCTGGTACCAGCCTACAAAATGTCTGGGTTGCTCATCCCTAGAGTGGGTCCTCTTACTTTTTTTCTGGTCTAGGACACATTTCAGACTAACCACAAGTAGTAGTAATAAAACTGAAATATCCATTCTGCATGTCAACCATGTAATCATTGTTGCTTTGACAGAATTAATTTTTGGTCCAGCCTGCATCCAAACCTAAACCCCTCAATTTGGATGTTGTATATCTCCCAAACTAAGCAAGATATCGAAAACATTTATTCCTTATTATCGAGTTTTTTCGTCGTGTTACATAAGAATCCATCATTAAATTTGACTTTTGCCAAATTTTTCTTCTGCATTTCAACTCAAGACACCTCACTTTTGAGACAGTATATCTCGAGAACTAGGTGAAATATCGAAAAATTTTACTCTTTATTTTTATTTGTCTCGTCTTTTTAAATAAAAATTCATCATAAAATTTGACTTTGAATAATTT